>JAJJXG010000001.1:0-1200000 GCA_024516215.1 Geopyxis carbonaria | reverse complement strand
CGCGAAAAGGAAGTCTTCCTCTACAACTCCCGCCTCTCGCCCAAGTCCGGCGCCGTGACGGCCGTGTACGCCCCGTCGACCGCCGACGCAGCCCTGCCCACGGCGTTCGTCTTCGAAAACACGGCCGTCACCCCCGCCATCCCGATCACCTTGGCTGGTTCCATGACGCGGATGGCCTTCCAGGTTGACCTACTGCTGAAAGACGGCGCGCTGGTGACAGCGCCGAAGACGACGGCGCCGAGCGGGAACTCGCCGACGACCGCAACCGCCACGGTCACGGCCACGGGCACGACCCCCGCCGCGTCCACCGGCCCCGGAATCGCCGCGCCCGGGCGCTACGAGTGCGCGCGCGACGACGCGGGCAGCCTGGCCTGCCGGCCGGCCGCCGACGTGTCCACGACCGGCGCGATTGCGGCCGCCGGCGCAATGGGCGGGCTGTTGGCGGCCGCGCTAGTGGCGCTCGTATTTGTGTTCATGCGGCAGCGTCGGCGTAGTAAGCAGCCCCCGCATCCCTCCGACCGCACCGCTGACCGCGCAGGCGGCGCAAGCCACTCGACCCTCGCAGGCGACGCAAACAGCTATGGCGGCGTTGGGAAGGTGGATGATGAGGACGAGTTCGCGGGCGCGGGCGCGGGCGCGGGCGTGCCGACGGAACTGCATGCATAGTGGTGGTGGGCGGGGCGATGATAAGGGTCGTGTTTGTGGGCGAGAAAGTGGGCACCCAGGTGAGGATGGAGTCAACCATGCCGGGAGGGTGTTAATGGCGGGCGGGTGAGGGGCGGTGGGCGGTGGGCGGTGGGCGGTGGGGACGCGAGGGGGGGCGTGCGGGGGTTGGTGGGAGGGTGCACCAAAGTCAATTCCGACAACGCTCTCGTAATAGAAGCAACGGCAGCTGTCAATAACAAAGTAAACAAGCAGCCCACGATACCTCGCAGTGACAAAGCTGCGAACTGTCATCAAGCAAGAGAGTGATAGCCGGACTGTCATTGATAGAGTGCAGCGTATGATGGTGAGAGATTCCGATGTGCGATAGCAATTCCTTGCTTCCGGCGCGGTCAAGTTGCGAGGTGGTGTTCATTGTGTCATGTACAGGAAGAGAAGCGAAACGCCGAAGAACGGCGATTATGTGGCCGCACATGACCCAAACCCGAACCATCAATGATGTAAGATAACACTTCAACGGTGAGGTTGCGTCGAGGAAAAACGACGATAGCGGTTCGAACCGCAGCGCCGCGGCCTCCGGCGCCACCGCCAACTGCCCTCCCGCGCCTGCGTCCAGCCACAGCTGGTCTCGCCGTCACCGATCCATACCAACCCCCACCAAAATTATACAGTTGGTGGCTTTTTCCCGGATAGCCACTCTACTCCACCGTACCCTATGAATAGCCCGTGCCAATTGTGAGATGTGACACCTAACAATGCCTTCAGCCCTGCGCCCTTGACGCAGCACACTTGACTATTTCAAGCCATAACGCAAGCCATAGAGCAAGCCATAGAGTAAAGTAGTCGTTGGAGTTGCCAAGAATACGATTGCGAATAACAGTAGGTATTGGGCACTGCGCTGGTACATATGAGACATGTGATGGCACCCGCAGCAGGTGCTGAAAATAGGGGCGTTCGGCTTTTGGACAGCTCACGCGAGCACACGAGCACGTCCTCAGCCCCCCCCGTCCTCAGCTCTCTCCGTCACTCTACTAGCCCCCTCCTCCAGGTCCCAGGATACTCAAAATCCCCAGCTTCCCCAGCTTCCCCAGCACGTACGTCTAGCACTCTAATCCTCCCGCACCACCGCCCCCTGTCTCCTTCCTCTAGCATCTCCAGCAGCCCAGCAAGTTCAACATCAGCCTCCACCACCTCCACCTCACAACCCACCGAAATGGATCTCCTCGGCTGGGAAGTCAAAAATGAAGTCTTCCTCTACAACTCCCGCCTCTCGCCCAAGTCCGGCTCCGTAACGGTCCTGTACGCCCCGACGGCCGCCGGCACAGACCTGCCCACGGCATTCGCATTCGAAAACACGGCCGTCACCCCCGCCACCATGACCACCATCCCGGGCCCCCAGACGCGGGCCGGCTTCCAGGTTGACCCGCTGCTGAAAGCCGGCGCGCTAGTGACCGCGCCGAAGACGACAGCGACGACCGCAACAGCAACAGCAACTGCCACGGTCTCGGTCACGGGCACGACCCCCGCCGCGTCCACCGGCGCCGGCATCGCCGCGCCCGGGCGCTACGAGTGCGCGCGCGACGACGCGGGTGCCCTGGCCTGCCGCGCGGTCGCCGCGAAGTCTGCGGCCGCGCCGATTGCGGCCGCCGGCGTGCTGGGCGCGCTGTTCCTGCTCGCGCTCGTGGCGTTTGTGGTTGTGTTTATGCGGCTGCGGCGTCTTAGTAAGGCTCCCCCGCACCCCCGCACCCCCCACCCCGCACCCCGCTGACCGCTGGATGTGTAGACAGTCAGGACTACAGGCACGCCCCGCTGGCGAGCACGCCGAGGTATGGCGGTGTTGGGAAGGTGGAGGATGAGGGCACGGCGGGGGGGTCGGACGCGGATACGGGCACGGCGATGGAGATGCAGGCGTGATGGGGGGCGGGGCAAGGGGCAAGGGGGAAGGGACAAGGGGGAAGGGGGAAGGGGGGCGGGGGGCGGGGGACGGGGGACGGGGGAAGGGGAAGGGGGACGGGGGAAGGGGGACGAAGGAAGGGGGAAGGGGGATGGGGAAGGGAGACGGGCGCACCAAGGTCTCCCGACACCGACCTTGGACTGCGTCCATCGCGCGTAGTCCACGGCCCGTCGCGTCGGTCGTCGTCGCTGCTATTGAACGTACTCTATTGCAATTGCGTTCATTGTGCCGCGTGCATCAAGTATTATACGTGTACATGCAGCGCAGAGCAGAGCACAAACAAGAGCGCTGAGATCGAGCTGCACATGGCCAAAACCAACCATTGATGATATGAGGCAGGATTGCACTTCAACAGTGGCCGTGAGGTTGCGTTTAGTGTGCGGTTCGAACGGCTGCTCCCCGAGCCCAGCACTGGCTCCAGCTTTCACCGTGCGAAGCTCACCGGCCGGGCTGCTTGCGCCTGCGCTGCACAGTCGCGGGCGGCGGGCGGCGGGCGCTTCTGTGCTGAGCTCGTGTCGACTGCTCTACTTATTGACCGTACGCTGCGTACGGATAGGCTACGCTACTGCGACTTGCTCTGATCTACATACCTGATGGAAGAATGCTCGGGGTGCGGGGGGTTGAGCCAGCGCTCTGTACTGTAGCTGTAATATTTGTTGTAGCATTACATACGTTCACTCTATTTTTTAGTGTTGAAGGCCGTACTGTGTTACCAATCCAACGGTAACGCGATGAAGTATATATAATGCATTCATGGGAGACCGCGAAAGTTCAACAGCCCGCACCGGTGACTTGATGCACAGTAGCTGTGGAAGAAATCGCTTTTGAGATTGGGTCTACAGTGACTGCAATGCTGCAACTCAGCACACTTGACTCTTTCAAGCCATAGCAAGCCAAATGTGATACACAACCGTTGCATTTTCCAAGAGCACGATTGAAACCCCGCATTGAGCACGCTGACTGCCCACGGCCACCACAACACCCACCGGACGCCCTTCTGCCTTCTGCCTGGTCCGGTCAAAGCCGGGCACAGCTACCACGACAGCAGCAGACGCAGGGGAGCGGAAGCACATCGCGGTGGTGTTTCAACTTCCATCGCGCGTCCGGTCGCACCGCATAATTGCAAACGCCCGAAATCGCTATTATTGAAACACAGCGGCCGCAGCAGTGGTCGCGACTCGCTGCACGACAGTGGCGGCGGCAGCGGCAGAATAGACGCTTTGGGCGTTCAGGAGATCTGAGCTGCGTCCGCCGAGAGAGTCTTCATCTGCACCCGCCCTCCCTCCGTCCCTCCAGACCAGCTCCCCAACTCCATCCTCCAGCATGTCCAGCACCACAAGCTCCCCCCCCAGCACCGCGACCGCGCCAACGACATTCTCCAGAATCACCCCCACCAGCGACACCGCCTCCGCCGCCGCCCTCGAAACCGCGGCGTCCGCCGCCACCACAACCTCCGACGCGTCCGAGGAGAACCTGCTCGGCTGGGACGAAACCCTCTCAGTGTTCCTCTACAACTCCGACCTCTCCCCGCGGTCGGGGGCGGTGACGCTGCTGTGGTTCTCGACCACCACCGCCGGCAGCGAGATCCGCTACACCAAGGGCTGGGTGTTCGCAAACACGGCCGTCACGCCGGCGACGAGGACCACGCTGGACGAGCGCTCCACGCGCGACCTCTTCTACACCTCGTCGCTGCTCGGGAACGCGCTGGTGCTGTCCGTGAGCTCGACGACGACGGGGGAGAAATCGACGGCGACGGGCACGGCAACGGGTACGCTGGCCAGGGCCCCGGCCGCGTCTACCGACTTGGGCATCGCCGACCCAGGCCGCTACGAGTGCGTGCGTGACGCGGGTGCCCTGACCTGCCGCGCGGTCGCCGAGCCGTCCGCGGCCGCGCCGATTGCGGCCGCGGGCGTGCTGGGCGCGCTGTTCCTGCTCGCGCTGGTCGCGCTGGTGGTGCTGTTTATGCGGCTGCGCCGTGGCGGTAAGCGTCCCCGACCGCCTACGCTTCCCCAGCGCTGACAAAGTGCGCAGACAGTAAAGACCATAAACACAGTGCCCAAGATCGTAAACATGCCCCGCTCCCGAGCACGCCGAGGTATGGCGGCGTGGGGAGCGTCGAGGATGAGGGTAAAGCTGGCGGCGCGGACGCGGATGCGGGGAGGGCGATGGAGATGCAGGCGTAGTGGGGGATGGGCGAACAGTGGGGGAACTGGGGGGGGCAGGGTCCCCCGGCAACAATATTGGGTGGCGCCGCCATCGCTCAATCCAGCGCAGTATCTCCATCGATCGTCGGCGCGGCCTATTCTCCGCGGTTGTCGTCGCAGTGGTCAGGTTGCGTCCACGAACGATGCGGCCTCACTCTTGCCGAAGCGATCGCCGCACCAGGCTTCCTCCCCGCCTGCACAATCCCGGCCATCTTCAACGTCATATCAAAAGCGACACGCAACTTTCTCTTAAATTTTAATGCTGGGCACATGTACATACTGCAGCGATACTTAGACATATCAACGCACGCCAGTCGTGCAATCTAATAATAGAGATATATCGTCTCGCTGACTTACCAATGCTAACCGCAGCACCCAAATACTTCCGGTGCCATAAATACAGTTTTGCGGTTGTCTATGTCAGACCTGTGTTGTCTGCAGGAACCAGGGCCGGTGTGCTTCTATCTGCGGAGCTAAAATGACGGCCTGACGTGAACAGGGAATTGGGACCGGGGGAGGTGGGAATGGTAGGATGGAGTACCCGACGCCGACTTCGTCCGCACCCAGCCACGTCAACCGGCTTCCTCCTCGCTGGCGGCGGTGCTGGTTCTGGTTCTGCGGCTGCGGCTGCGTTGCCGGGGGAGCGCAGACGGGTATGGCGGCGGGGAAAGCATTAGGGAGCGCGAGCAGTGTGGGAGGGGGGAGGGGGAGGGGGGAGGGGGGAAGGAAGGTGTATGAAGTGGACATGGGCGGAGCGGTGGGAAGGGGCGTGGGGGTGGAACTGCAGGCGTGAATCGTGATGGCGGGCGGTGCGGGGACGGCGTGCGGAGCTACGACGTAGCCTCGCCTTCACCGTCCACCCTCCACGCCACACTTGGCCAGACCCTCGCTCACCGGTCATGACGGCGGCACCTCATGCTCCCGCTCCTGCTGCAGCAATGCACCGTCCCGGGCGCTTTTGTGCTGCTCGTGGCAACTTCTGTATTCTCCAGCACTCCGAACACTCCGAATACTGCACACTGCTGCCGACGGGTAACGACAAGCTACTCCAGAGCAGAGTCATCGCGGCTGCAAGAGCAGATTGGGATTTGATCGTGACAGAACATAGTGTAGTATCGCATTCCTGAGTGAGTGCATTGAAGCTGGATTAATCCCAAAGGCGGTCACATCGATTTTATGTAGTAAATAAAGCATTCGTTCGCTACCATCCTGTATTACATAATCCCCAGGTCACAGAGTAGACGACTGAGCCACCCACCATCCATTTTCCGGCATGTACCAAAGTAGACAGACACACAGACTAATGTCACGTAGGGGGTGCGGCGCTGTGCTAGGATGCTGGGATGCTGTGATGGCGTGCGGGGATCCGGCTGGCTGGCAGGAAGCTTATTTATCGCGCCAACTCGTACCTACTCTAGACTCGAGGACGCCACTATCACCACCACCAACAACAACTCTTTGGCGAGAGTCTGTTGGTCCAACTCGTTCTTTCACGAAAACTGTGGGAAGGCTTGCACTCCAGCTCTACGTCCTTCCACAACACCGTCCAGACTTCACCGGTGCATGATGGACATCCCACCTGCCGTGCTGTGGCACAGTGCTGCCTTCAATGCCACGCCTTGTCGTGTCTCGACATGAACACACCACCAGGCACCCCTCCCTGCCCGGTCCCGCAACGCAGAAATTGATTGAATCCGAAATTGCGCTCGCGGTTGCAATTAACATTGAAGTGCGGTCGCTGCCTAACGGCTGTTTCGACAATTCCGCTGAATACGTCTACAGATATCGAGGCCGTCGAGTAACCACACCTCTGCACGTTCTCCATATTTCTGCACATCTTCGAACTCTTGGTATCCAGCCATCCAGTCTCGCGACCCTACAGCGCACCTTCGTTGCTGCGCACGTTCTCTTTCCAGTCCGCTACGCTACTCTACTCTACTTACTTTTCGCTCACGTCGCCGTGGCTTTCCTCTAGAGTACCCTATGCAGGCGCACCCTCCACAAACTCGCAAGTACTCTACAATAGGTGTGTCGCGCCCCCGATCGGCGTTGCAACCACGCCAGCCCGAAATAGCAGCGCAGACGCAGGCGAGCAGGCGCAGCGCGTATTTGCTTGTTTGCGTGCGACACGGGGCGTGGGGTCGACGACGCCGGCGAGAATGGAGAGTATAGGCGACTCGGCGAGAGGAAATGGACGCGGGAGCGAGGCGGGAGAATTGTCGATCGGAGCAGCAGAAGTAGTAGTAGTAATACTGTCAATGGTAGCAATAGTAGTAACGGCATCCCCAATCGCTTCGCGCCTGCTCTATTACCCAGCTTACAGTGCTGCGATATCCTTCTCCTGCGGCTGCACCCGCACATCCACATCCACCAGCCCCTGCGATACCCCGGGGTCCCAGCCGTCGTCACACCGGTCACCACCACCACCAGCACGCAGCACGCTAACTACCTGCACCACACGCCAACCCGGCGACCGGCCGCGGCTGACCGACGTCGCACTGCATGCATGGCGGTCGGCACCCTGGTCACGCCAGGCAGCACTCTGTACGAGAGCAGATGGCAACCGCAGCAGTCGCTCGGGGGGGATTGGAGGAGTGCGAGATGTGCGAGGAACTGGGGAGTGGCTGAAGGCCGGCCAAAAGGGTGTTTCGAGTTGCAAGCAGTCTGCGCTCGCTCGTCCTTGCTCGTCCTTGCTTTGTCTCTCTTGGGTGCGTTCAACTCCTCTGTCGGCATCACCACGAGAATCGATAGCACCAGCACAACGCATCTTCTACCATGGCCACACCACCCGTCGCACCCGCCCCAGCGCAAGAAAATTTCCTGGGCTGGGACCCCAAAAAGACGGTCTTCCTTTACAACTCGGTACTCTCGCCCAAGCCCGGGGCCGTGACGCTCCTGTACGCTTCGTCGGTCCCCGACGCAACAACAACCCCGTGGATCACTGGGTACGAGTTCCAAGACACGGCGGCGACCCCGTCCGTGCCCGTCACCGTGCCGGCCTCCATGACACGGAGTGGCTTCCTGACTGACCCACTGATCAAAAATGGCGCGCTGTTGACAGCGCCGAAGGCGGAGGGTTCGGACGTGACGTCGACCTCTGCTCCGACGACTGGCACCAACACTGCTCCTGTCTCCGCAACGAACCCGCCCAGCCCCAGCACCGGCTCCGACACCGGCACGAGCCAGCCAACACGCACCAGCGCCGCCGGCTCCGCCCGCTCCGGAAAATGCAAGTTCGCCGTGGACTCCACCGGCTTCTGCATCCCCACGCCGTCGGCGCAGGCCGGCCGCTTCTCGTGCGTCACCGACGACGCCGACCCCAGCGGCAGCCTGTACTGCCTGCCCAAAGCCGACGCGGACAACAAGGGCACGATCGCCGCCGCCGCCGTGCTCGGCGCGCTGCTCGCGCTCGCGCTCGCGCTGATCGCCTGGCTGCTCATGCGCAGCCGCCGCCGCCGTACGCGCCC
This sequence comes from Geopyxis carbonaria, assembly GCA_024516215.1. Taxonomy (NCBI): domain Eukaryota; kingdom Fungi; phylum Ascomycota; class Pezizomycetes; order Pezizales; family Tarzettaceae; genus Geopyxis; species Geopyxis carbonaria. The sequence goes on along the minus strand of JAJJXG010000001.1, from coordinate 1,191,712 downwards.
CGCCCCCCTCCCCGCTTCCCGCTGACAAGCCCGCAGACGCCCGGCCCGCGCACACGCCGCTCGCGAGCCCAGACCACTCCAGCGCCGACGGCAAAGACATCCCGCTGACCTACACCGGCACCCGCTCACGCCCGCTGCACTCGCAGCTCGCCGCGCACCACGCCACCTCCCGCGCCGCCGCCCCGCTCGACGACCGCACCGTCGCGTCGCAGATGGACCAGCTCAGCCAGGACCTCAAAGACTGGGTCCTGTCGCACGCCGCCCCCGGCCCGCCCTCGTCCTCCCTCCTCGCCACCCTCGCCACGCTAGTCCCGACCCACGCCGCGCTCCTCGCCGCCCCCAAGACCCGCGTGCTCGTCCTCCGCGCCGCCGCCGCACACACCCTCTTCCACACCCTCCACGACAGCGCGCTCGAGCGCGTCGCCCGCGACCTCGAGCGCAGCATGCCCGACACGCGCTTCCAGGCGTGGCGCGCGGAGACGTACGCGCACGCCTCGGCGGACACGGGCGCGGCCGACGCCGCCGCGGCAGCCGTGGCCGTGCTGCTGGGCGCGCGCGGCGAGGCGGCGCAGGCGGAGATGCGGCGCATCGCGGGCGCGGCGGGGACGCTGCTGGCGGCGCTGGGCGCGCAGGTGGCGCGGTTCCGCGTGGTCGAGGAGGGCCACGGGGCCGTGTTTAGGGCGCACATGGCGGAGGATGTGTTGCAGGAGCGGGAGACGACGGTGGGTGCGGATGGGAGGGCGAGGAATGCGTTGGAGGGCCGCAGGATTGCGGCGTGTGTGTTCCCTGCGCTTGTTAAGTGGGGGGATGGCGAGGGCGGGGAGTGGGAGTGTATGACGGTTGTTGCGAGGGCGAAGGTGTTGGTTGCGGAGGGGGGGGCGTTTTAGGGTGATGTGGGCGGACGGGGGATGCGGGGATGGGGGGGTAATGGGAAGGGGGTAGTGGGGAGGGGGTAATGGAACGAGATGTAGATATTGTCGATGCGTTTTTCGGAGTGGGTTTGTGGCGGTTGTAGTATCCCATGCTTTTGGAGTTTTCAAAGTGTTGTTGTGATCTCATTGTTCGTTGTCAATGTGTCCAACTGTGCAAGTATCCATCTGTCCATCTGTCCATCTGTCCATCTGTCCATCTCTCGCTGCATTCCATACCAGCCCTCCCTCGCCATCCACCGCCCAGTCACCTAAAAACCTTCATTTGGCTTTCCTCCATCTCCATTTTCCACGCTATTCTGCCACCCCACTCCGTACCTACCACACATAACCCGGCCCGGGCCCAGTGCAACGTTTCGGCTTGGGCGCCGTGCCGGCAGCCAGGTCATCTCCGTGCACGCAACGCGGGCTTGGGCCCCAAAGCACCTTAGGAGTCAACTCACAACTCGATCCTGGGGCCAAGTTACGGGAGGAAAGGCGCCCTGGGTTGGAAGGCATACTGGGCCGGAAGGCGCCCTAGGCTGGACAGCGACCACGTTGGGAGGGTGGCAGTGAAGATAGATTGCGCCAGATGGCAAGAGTAGTATCAACTTATTGATAGCTGTCATATAACATTAATTTACTACAGTAATAGAGCGGCCCTTTTTAATTGACAGGGCTTGCACTAGATTCGGGGGTCATTCTGGGCATTACGGTCATTTTTGGGGGTCATTCTGGGCATTACCAAAATTATGAGGGTCATTCTGGGCATTGCCAGAATTATGGGGGTCATTCTGGGCATAACCCGTTTAAATTAAGCTGTATAGATAGTTAGGTGCGTGATAATTTCAGACAAGACACATAAACAAGCGATGAACGGTATATGGTATCATAATTCGATTTGGTTCAGACCGGCTTTTCTGCCGTCTTTCGTTATGCTACTATGCCATGCTATTGCTATTGCTATGCTAGTGGTTCGTAAGTCTATATACTCCCGTCCCCTTCCCCTTCCCCTTCCCCCCCTTCCCCCCTTCCCGTCCGGATCCGTAATTACCAGTCTTTTTCAAAGCCATAAAACTCCCCTCCCCCCCATTAACGCAAATTCAAATTCAAACTCAAACTCAAAACAACCGCGCAAAACACACGCAAAACGAATATCCAGTAGCGACGCACCCGTCCCCACTCCCACTCCCCCATTCACTCTCAAAAGCCAGAACCAGGACCAGAACCAGAATAAGAAAAACAACAAGAAAAAAGAGCTAAAAACACCCGAACAAGACAAAAACCAGAAAGAAAATGCTCCCGCTCACCGGCCGGCCGCCACCTGCACCGACACCTGCGCAGACACAGGCACCGGCTTCCGCAAAACGCTGCCCGAGCGTTTCCACGGCGGCGTCCCATCATCGTTCCTCATACTGCTAAACGACGAGCGTGCACTGCTCCCCGCCGAGCCCTGTCCCATCTCCCTCTCCCTCTCCCTCTCCTCCAGTCTCTGCTCCTTCTCACCCGCCAACGACGAGCTGTTGCTACCCACAGACGCCATACTCCCCGCACTCGCCCTCCGCTGATGTCCCGCGGCCAGCGCGTTTCTCACACGGTCGACAGCCGGGCCCAGGCCGGGCTGGAAGTGGCTCGTCGGCGTAGTCGCAGGGGAGGGGGATGCGGGCTTGGGGGCTTTCTCTGGGGCGGGGAGTGAGGTGGGGCGTGGGGCTTGCTCAGGGGTGGATAGTGAGGTGGGGCGGGAGTTGGGTAGAGAGGCGGGGTGGGAGGTGAGAGGCAGGGGGGGCGAGATCTGGTCGGACGGTGAGCGGGAGCGCAGGTGCGACGGCTTTGGCGGTGGGGGCGGGCGCTTTTTAGGGCTTGCGCCGGAGCCGGAGAAGGGGGAGGTGGGGGTTGTGGAGGTTGTGGATGGCGTGGAAGATGGAGATGGTGGTGGTGGGGAGGTGGAGGATTGGGAGGAGGAGGGAGATTGGGACTGTGGTTGTGATTGTGATTGTGGGGCCGCAGGTAGTGCTGGCGGAGATTGGACCGGAGCGGTGTTCATCGTGGCTGGCGGGGACGGCACCTCAACCGTCAAATCCTCTCGTGGTGATTTGGCCTCCTCGGCGGCGGGGATTGGCACGTAAATCCCCTGGTCCCACTTGCCGGCCGACTCGTGGCCAAAGTAGTCTTCGGCGGTCTGCATGTTTTCTGGCCCGCCCTCCTCCTGCTGTATGGCCGCCGTATCAATCTCCCTGTTCTCCGCCACCACCGTCTCCTCCCGCTCTTCAAACCTATACCCCCAGCTGGTCTCGCTTTTATCATCTTCTTCCTCCTCTTCCTCTTCCAGCAGTGTTGGCATGAGCGTTGCCATCCCGGCGTCGTATTCACCCTCCTCGTCCTCACTCTCCTCTTCTACGACGATTTCACGCTGCGGCAGTATCGGGTCGTGTTCCCACAGCTCCACTGCATCGGGCTGGTCCGGGTGCAGCTCTGGTACCTTGCCACCCATGTCTCCCAGCACGCCCAGGCCAACCGGTGGGAGCGTGTTGATCACCGTCGTAATCTCGTGGGCCGTCAGAACCTCTGCCGATGCGGGGGCGACATACTGTATCGGCTTCGGCGGCAGAGGCGGACTCACTGCGGGCACATCTACTGGACTGTGTGGCAGCGACAGCTCTTTCGGTGGTAGAGGCGGGGGAAAGAACCGTTCCGGTGTGTACTCCACGTATGGAGAGCTTGGGGATGCCGGGGAGCCAGGTGCCATTAGTGGTTGCGGCGGGAAGAACCCCGCATCCACAACCGGGCCCTCTGGAATCTCTAGTATCGGATCTAGCATAAAATCGGCAAACACCAGCCCGCGCTCGTCAATTTCGATATTGGGCAGCATTGGCGTGCCGCCGCTGTACTGCAGGGTGTAGTGCCCGGTTTCTGTCGGTACCTCAGCAGGCGCACTCGCACTTCTTCCTCGCGAGACGGGACGACTTGGCGTTGTCGGCGTCGGGGGCTGGTCCTCGTATGTGCTTTCGTGGAATTTCTGTGGGATCTCTGGCATAGGATCTGGGTCGATCACGGGATGTGTAAAGGTCGCTGCTCTGACCCGGGCTCTGCTCGCCGCATCGGTGGGGGCACGAACAACAATGGTTGGTAGGGTATTCGCTGGGGCCTGCTCGGACTCAACTGCAGCAGGTGTTGATTTTCGGCGTTCGGCTCTTCGCACAGGATCTACAGCTGTAGCTGTAACAAACATCGACGCAGGCCGGTTTTCATTCTGCACAATTGGCGTCTCCGGTTCCTGCACCGGAGCGGGACTGGGCGTTTTCTGGCGGAGATTTTCCTTGCCCTTTTCGACCATCTTTGCCAACGCAACATCGCCATGACTCTGGCGGTGATTGTGCGGCCCAGGGATAAGGACACTTGGGATCGCCTCATCTCGTATCGTCACGGCCGGAACATGGTAATGATGCAGTTCTGCGGGGGTCTCGGTATTCTCCAGCTCTGCCGCGGGGATAACAATAGTCGTAATACCAGGCCCACGCGACGACATAGGAAGCGATGGCGTGGCAGGGGACGATCCAGACGAGGCAGGGTGGAAGAATGGTTCGTGTAGAAAATCCGGTGGCAGATCGCTGAAATCCTCGAGGCGTGCGACACGCTCGTCTTCTTCCTGCTGGCGTTTGAGGACCTCCTTTAAAGCGCGGTCGGAGCGTTTGCGTGTCATGCTGCGTTCCGGCTCCCCCAGCATCGGGGCAGGGCCAGCTGGGGAGGTACTCTCGCTCGTAATCGTCGATGGTGTTCCAGTCGACGGCGGCGGCGTCTCAGAAATCGGCCGCGATCTGAAGGTGTTCGCCGACTCTGGTCTTCCCGATACTCTTGATCCAACAGTGTTTACTGACTCTGGCCTCCCTGATACTGATCTTGATCCAACAGTACTCGCCGACGACTCAGGCCTCGCCACCACCTCCTCCTCTATCGCTCCACTCGCGGCTATCTCCCGTGCCAATGCATCCCTCGCAGCATTGTCTCTCTCCTGCACCTCCAACAAGGCTTCCAGACTGGCCTGTTTCCGTCTCCTACTGATCGGGCCAGGAATATCCACCAGCGCCGGCGGAGACCGTGGCTTTACTGCAATCGCACTGTTGATCACGCCGTACGCGGGCTGGCTGAACGAAGACCGGCTGACGTCGCTCATACTCTCTCTATTCTCCCCGCTGCCCGTAAGTATCGGGGGTGTTGCAAGGTCGTTTGCACTCTGAGCTCGCATATGCATCTGCGGCCTCGCCTGGTGCTGTTCATTATCCGACTGCGGAGGACCATTGTTTCTGCGTTCACGAGCACGCGCCTCTTCTATTTCTCGTGCCCATGCTGCCTTCTCTGCCTGCTCTGCGTCTGTCGCGCCTTCCTGCTGCTCCGGTGGCGGTGGCCCAGGGATGAGCTTCCTGGTTTTTTTGGAGGCTGTGTTGGAAGAGGAAGAGCTGGAGAAGAAGGTGGGCAGCGATGTACGGGTTTTGAGGGCTTTGAGATTGAGTTTGCTGGAGAATCGGCTGGGAGCCTTGGGTTTGGGGAGGGGGTGTGTGCCTTGATGTCCCTCCATGATGTTGTTAACCGTCTCGTATATTCGTATTGCGGGGGTTGCTCTATGGGTAGTTGTTTATGTCTTTGGGTAGGAGAAGCCGCATCTCCGTCGCTATGTCGTCGTTATTATGGTGGTTGTTGTGGTGACGGAGGATTGGGAGGGATCGAGAGTAAAGTCACCGCTGCAAGTGTTGGAGGACGTGGTGAGGCTGAGCTTGCGATAGATGCGCCCACTCACCCACTTCTACTCTACTTCTCTACGGCTTCAGCGGCTTGGCTGTCTGACTAGCTGGGGCGCCAGATGCTGCCATTTACAGCGCCAATTCTCTACCAGGCTAGCGACCCACGGGGGCGGGCTTGGGTGGGCTCAAGCTTTGGACCTGAAACACCGACTCTACTCTGAAACACGCCCTCAGGTTGTGTTGGGTGAGATATTCATGAGACGCTGCCAGTGGGTAATTTATTGCGGGGAGCTAGATGGGTGGGTGAGTCAACAGTGTTGCCTACTAGTTGTCTAGCTGTAATGAGGGCCAATTTGTAGTAATTAAATTACAATAATTAATCATTACCGGGAGTGCTTGACGACCTCAGGAACACGTCGAATTACATAAGTATTCCATCCCCGCTTGCCATAACATCCAGAAGGCTTCGGAACATGGACTTCCAGTACCGACCATCTTGTATTTTCCATGTCCTGGCCATGACGGCTAGCTGCATGCAGGGCTGCACTGGTTGATTACATTTTTAGCAGCTTAGAACTCGCACCTATCATGTCTTTCGCGTCTTGCAACATGAGTCGATAATCGCATACCAGTGCACTTGCAGTTAGCCGACCCTAATTACTCCACAACTGATACCGAACTACCAGTACTTATGATGTCTGCAAAGTAAGTCGCTACTATTCCAAGTATCCACCTCGATTATTAGCCTTATTATTCGGCGTTTAGCTGCAATAGCCCCCGATCACCGCGCCTCGATAGTTTTCAAGAATTTTGATGGTACCGGTACAATATGCACCGCCTACTGCACCCGTCCAAGACCGCACCCACACCCCGCTGATCGAGTGGGGGCGGAGGCAGGCAGAGACGAAGGCCGCCAAAAATAAACAGCCTTCTCTAATTTACCTATATTTCCTGTCAGTGTCAGGGGGATAACAAACCCGGTGACGTGATGTGACGGGATTCAAAATTTGCGGTATCGACGCACGGCTGGTGGGGACTCCGTATGTAGACATGAGGTTCAGTGCCAGAACGAACCGGTGAGGATAAATCAAACCCGATGTCCTGGCAGAGATTTAGGGGTGTTGGGTTGTTGCAGTTTTAGATGGCCGGTGGAATCAACTCAGCAACTGGATCCTCTGGATGACAACTGCTCAACACTCGCTGGATCTTGGCGGTACCCCTACCCCTTATCAATTGCATGGTTTCAAACACGCGCAGCAGGAGTACATATTTCGACCATGTAAGATCACAGACGCAACAACTCAAAAAAAGACACTCGCCGTCTATTATCTCACAACCCTGGTCTTAATTAAAAAATCTCTAGTTGTGGCATTCCTCGTCAAACAAAACGTTCGTAATTCTTGTGTGAAAGAAAGAAAATTCTTCAAAAACCTCTTCATGCACCATCTAAATCACATGTAATACGTTTGAACAAATGCAAGTTCTGGTAAGAACTCTATTTCAATCCTACCCTGCATAATTCCGCATAATCGCTGTATGACAGCTTATATCGTATATTTAGAGATCTAGAATCAGCGTCTATGTATCCACCAGGCCCGCCGATTACACCTGCAGCGCGTTTGGCACCTGGCTTCAACTCGGATAAAATAGGAACGGCTATTGACTGCTACTCAAGTATAGTGGTGGTACAGTCCTATGCAACACCGGTTTCAAACGAGGCCAATGAATCGATCTGTCACATCGGCGTGTATTGAACGGCGGCTGCACGGTCGTCTCAGCTCAGCCCTCGGATGGCCATCCACTCCAACAGTGTAGCAAGCGACGAGGTTATGTATGTATCAACGCCACATGTACATAGAGACTTCAGCCGTGGATGTGTAGCGAGCGGCAAGTTGGATCTGTGAGGTATCAGTACATGCAGGGGTTCTGTAGGAATGTAAGTGTGAGAAAAAAGGTCGAGTGAATTAACGTCAGGAAAAGGGCATTCGTTCATCTATTATCACTCGATTACTGGCGATGTTGTTCAATCGTCTTTTTCAAGATCACATTAATTATCACAACGGCCAAAAGCTAAACGTTATGTTTAATGATAGTTGCTTTCATCAAAATATGTAGGTCATGACTGGGGATCACACATCGTGAGAGCGAGGACGAGGATATTTGTTCTTTAAAACATCGACTAAAACTTCATTTCAAACAATCAATAGTAGATCCCTCACTTAAACAACACCGTAGTAACACACCACCACATGATATGTATAGCTTTGCCAAGTTCCGTAGAAACCACCGACTGTTCACTTCCTCATGCATGATCAGGTAAAGCCGCACCACACAATTCCGTCACCCTGCTCATATGTTTATATGCTGCATGGGAGCAAAGCTACATTCAAATAAAGTAGTTCCAATTAGAAACAAAATCCATCAAGAGAAAAACAAATACTCAATCATCATGTTAATACACGCACACCGAGGGCACCCATGAAAAAAACAAGGTAATATTTCCTCTTTACCAAATGTTGATATTTCAGTTCGGGAAAGAGTAGGTTCTTGAGAACGAGGATGCCCCGTAACCTATAATCTTGGTGTTGTACGAAGTATATCGGATCTCGGGTTAACACGATTGGCTGTCAAGCTGCAGATGGATAGTCCGATATACTCGGATGTGAGTTAGAAGTTGGTGACGGATGTAATTTGAAGCCATGTCTAGCCGCTGAATTTATGATGGCCCAGTGGCCTATTTTTTTTGTGTTGTGAAGAGTGAAGATGAGAGGAAAGGGAGAGGGCACAAGGAAGAGGGATATTTATAGGTGAGCAGAGCTGCTGGACTTAGGGCAGGGCTTCGACCGTTGAATTCAAGGTGAATTTTGCGGGACATTGACGGGTTAGGACAGTCACGCTCCGTGGGACCTGTAGTGTGCAGATTTGCCTCACATCGTTGAAGCGGACGTGAGCCTCCTATATTAGGTGAAAATGGCTTTTGGAATGCAGGAACTTTTCGGGTCAGAAACGGGAAGAGCCAAGGTATGCACGTACATGTGCATCTGTGTCACTGGAACCGTTTGATGCACTGTTTATAGGTGCTTTCGCTTTTGGTAAGTGCCAGGGATAGCGGGATTGAACGTCCAAAACGCTGTGTTTATGGACGGTGTTTTTTGAACCCTCTTTAAACTACTGCCGCTCAATTACTTTTTTCCTCTCAATAGTCTTCTAAACTAACGCACAGAAATCGTAGCAGTTTATTTGCTAGAACCATAAACCAGTACTTTACCATGAATGAACTTGAAGAGGTGCGAGGATATTGGGTCCCACTCTAAGTCGATAGATCTCTGAACTACAATACAGATACACTCGATTTAAGTTACCTGAATCTTGAGTAACTATTCTATGCACATGATTTGCAGCACCTCGAAAGTTAGATGGCATAATAGTTCTAGGAATTTACGAGATCAAGACCACGTTAAAATGCTGCGGAATATTCTCTACGATGGGTCACACAGCCCAAAGAAATTCATGTTCAACTACAGAGATTCATTGAAGACTACCTTCCCTTCAATCTCAACATGCCGTTCTTCAAAAAAAATATCTGTCGTTGCTTAGAATGTATCCTCGGGGAAAAGGGAGACCTAAAGGCTCAAATTGGAATTCAAAAACTCCTGCAAAAGAATCTCTAAAGAGTGAGCAGACATGCAGCAGAAGCTATACTAGCAACAGTTAAAAGCTCCACTTCTCACAATCATATTTCCTTCTAGTTTCTTGAAAATAAGGGAATCAATTTAATTGGAAGATGGTATAATAAAGGACGTCCTTGTTTCTATAGTGCACGAGTCGGATTTTTAAAAGACTTTAATTCGCTATTCGATTAAAGCAATAGCCACAACTTTCGATGGAGATGGATTATGGTTACCGAAACTTTGCAAATCTGCAATCTTTGTTAGGTTACTTGAACTTTTGGGGGTAATAGAACTGTTTCTTGCTAGTTCATTGACTTTTTGCGAAAGATGTTTGTCTAGAACATCGCCGTGTTCATTATTTTCAATAAAATGAGTTCACCTGCATTGTGCCTTCTTGAGTCTCAATTCGAACCCGAAACCCGCAGTCTAGAACCGAAACCCACTTCGATATGCTGTAAAGAACTCCAATTATTTCCATAGGTACACAAAACTAACGCCATTATGCCACATCTTGCTCCAGCTACCTACATCTTCCGTATCTCCTCACAAATCCTCTTCAACTCCTTCTTCCCCTGCGCCAAAGTCTCGTCCACATCTTTCTTTTGCTTCTTCAGCCTATCCAGAACCTCGGCGGCCTCTTTCCGTTTCCCCGCATTGAACAGCGCAAAATACTCCTTCTGCAGCACCTCACACTGTATCAGCAACCACTCATGGAGGTCGTGCTGTTCTTCTAGCAGGCGGCGCTGCTCGTCGTAGAGGGCGTCCCAGTCCCGCGGGGTCGTGTAGGAGGCCATCGAGGAGCGGACCGAGTCCATGGAGGGGGCGGGGGATTGTGGAATGTCGCGCTGCGGGATTGTGGCGTAGTAGGAGCTGTGCCGGCTGGAGGGTAGATGGGGCCTGGTGGTCATGATGGGCGTGAGCTGGCGAGGGATTTAAAGAGGCGAGGTGGTGACTTGGACGTGTTGCGGATTAGAGTACGTTGACCTGGATATCCATGTTGAGGAGTGGGACTCACTCGCTGTCACTCACTTGAAGGTGATATTCTATGTTGAACGGAAAGTTATTTTAAAGGACCTGTGTTACATCAATGGATAGAGCTGCTTTTAAGTTAGATTAGGGTAACTAGTAGTCTATCGGTTAAATAAACTCTGGTCCCGCTGATCATGGACCCTGAATGACGCAATAGACATACAATGGCTTGCCGATTAAATGAGGGACGAAATATCGGCAGGTATTTTCTCGGATCCGTATCACAAGGGCACAATCAAGTATCCTAACCCCATTTTTGTATTTTATTGACATCTGCATCTACAATCTAACCCAGTATGCATCTTTCCAATCGTGACAAGTACCAACAAATGCAAGAAACATTCCAGGATATCATGATAAGACGTAGAGAAAAATCCCCCTAATGCAGAAAAATGAAAAGTTAGAGCAAAGACAATTAACCAGACAACAACATCACAACACGGCTAGCATGACAGTTGAGAAGAGTCTTTAATCATCGAGCCCATCCATCCAGCCCCAGAAAGCTTCCCCACGGTGATTGCTGTCCTTCATCAAGTTCCTCATCATTTGGCGACACTGTTGGTGACTAAGGCCTCGGACAATTCCCCAGGGAGGAACCAGAACGTTTACGGATCCACGGCAAAGAGGACAGCTAACTCTGGTATTGTCGATAGAGCCATAGCACTGAGCTCCCCACGCAGTTACACAACTCCAACAGAAAGGATGAGCACAGGGCAGAACAATGGTAGCATGATCAGCAGTGAGTGTGGAGTAACAGATCGAGCAGCTAGGCGGCGAGCTTGAGTTGAGTAGAGTATTCAGATGGTCGATGTGGCCGCGGGTCGGACTCGGCGGGGCAGCAGGACGATTATTCTGAGCTGCCATGATTTTGTTCGAGCGGTGAGTAGAGTAGAGTGGTTGTATAGACGGTGGTCGGTGAAGATGAGAGAAAAAACGAATGTGGTGGCTTTGGAAAACCAAGAGAGAAGGCCGGAAGCTATTAACGAGTGTGATTTGGCCGACGATGCGTGGAGAGGGGAGAGAGAGTCAAGCCGAGTCGATCTGGAGGGGCAGCCAGAATATACCCGTACCAAGCTGCATTGGCCCTGCGGGTTGGACTCTGAAGTGCGAGTGACACAGAGGGCGCCCAGAGCCCAGCTACCCGTCGCGGCCAGCCAACTACCCCTGGCTTTCCGCTTCCGTTCCCGTCGAGGAGCCCGGGCAGAGACGCAACAGGAAGCACGATTCACTGTGCCGGATTTTGTGCATCGGTCGGCCAGTGGTACTTGACCACGAGTTGAATTTGGGTATTTATAGGTCTTGATATGATGGTTAAAAACGGGATGACTCTTTGAAGACATGTTTCAATCTCGCGAATACGATTTGTATATAGTTTGGAAGACGCCTATATTGATTCTAAAAGACATAGTAGCGATCTTGAAAATGGTACAAGACTCCAGTCTAATCAAGTTGATATTCAACGGCTACTATCTATTATTGCTTTTTGTATGTGTTTTTTTGGCAGTTATTTGTTTCCAGTCCCTCATTAGCCGCACTTCTTGATGTCAAGCCCGATGAGTGGTCATAACAGTCCACTTGGGCCCATCACAACAATCAACAAATACCTCTCTGGTCTCGATTCACATCTCTAACTTTCTCACAAAACCCTTTCGACCATGCCCTTGACTGCCCGCATCTACCGCTGCATCTACCTCAACGAATCCCTCCAACAGACTGCTCTCCGTGCCTTGGGCCCGAGGGTGTTGGACAAGACCAAATCAAGCAGTCCGCCACTATTCTACCGTCCCGGTACCTCATATGTTTTCCCAAACCCAGTCCCTGGGTTGAACCTCCAGCAGCTCGACGATGAGGTCATGACCAAGTTGGTTCTTGACGCTTCCGACTGGCTCTGGCTCAGCATCACCAAAACCGCAATCGCCCTCTTAGACGGGAAGCCGGACACACACGTGCCAATAGGAATTGAATGTGCTGGTTGTGTAGACGACTCGAATATGGGCGAAGGCAGTCAAGTGCGCAGACTAAGGTTGCTGTGTCTAACTGCCAGGGTGTATGCCGACGCCGAATACGAAGTTGCAATGAAGCTGTGGAATGTGTGGCACTGTGAGAGGCTGGACGGCTTTGAAAATTGGATGGACATTTGGTGGAAACATTGTAGACGTCGGAATACTGAAGGAGAGAGTCAAGCTCATTTGGGTGAGGCCTCAATGATGTCGTTGAAATATGCTGAAATGTAAGTTACTTCCCTTGTGTACTTGTGTAGTTTTGCAAGACTCGAGACTGATGTGAAGGGTATGAGAAGACGTTGGCCAGGCGTTACAGCAGGGCTAGCTAACTTCTAGATCCGATAACCCTTAATCATGAGCGCTAGTGATTTCATGATATGCTATGTTCGTAGACCTAGCTATTTGTCGTGTCATCTACTCGTAAAAATGTGATGACTCTTCATTTTTCAATAGGAGTGTGCGTCAATTCCAAGGTGTTAATATAATCTGTGTTTTTATTTCTTGTTCCCTCCTAGCCATAATCACTGCATTCATACTCATCATACACACTGTTGAATTTAGTGAAAACCTTGTTGACCAAAAATTAATCCAAGGAGGAGGGAAGTAAGCCGATGGTGTAGATATAAGGACTTTTGTATTAGGCTCGTACAATCTGCACGATGCAGTGGTAGTTTTATGCAGGCGATGCCGACCGGCTTCGCTCAGACACAGATCTCCGCAGACCTTTCTCAATCTCGGCAATACGAACACGTCCCCGGGATTCTGCTATGCGAGCGTCCCTCTCCATTTCCGCAACTCGGATACGTGCCTGTGCTTCGATCTTCGCGATTTGTACCCTCGTGTCTCTCTCTATCTCAGCAATTTGTAGTCGTGTCTCCACATCGTGCTCACGCGTAGCAGCTCGCCTAACATGATTTACAGGCCCAAAGTCCGCGCGCCTTGTCAGACCATGCTCGCTTCCCATATCGCTACCACCATCAGGCTCATCCAAGTCCTCCAGCTCGAGCTCATCCAGATCAGCTGCATGGTCATGCTGGATCTGAACCTGTGGTGGCTGCTGCACGGGCACCATGGCCAACGGCGCCATGCCATCCGGCGCCGGTGTCGCTATCGTGGCCAGTGACTGGCGGCTTGGTGGCGCAGCCTTAGGCGTCATGTCGACTTTGCCGTTCCACAGCGCGTCGAGGCGCGCGTAGTGGGGGCAGGTGCGGTCTAGCCGGTCCTCAATCGGGTCGTCAGGGTCCGAGTCGCCCGCGACAGCTTGCAGCGCCGCGGTCTTGTAGGCTTTACGCATGTTGGAGAGTTTGTTACGGATCTTGGTGACATCGATACGGTCGTTGTCGGGGAACACGTCGTTCTTGAGCTGGCGATGCCATTTGGTCGCTTTGCCGGCGACGAGAGCTCCGTGCGTTTCCATCCAGGCGAGCAACGACTCGACCTCAGATGAGTGCCAGGGCACGTAGGGCGTAGTCCGGCGAGTTTTTTGGGTCATTTTGGGCGGGTATGGGGTACTGCCCGAACGCGTGGGGACGGCGGGATGGCTGGCTTATATATTACGACAACAAGGGTTAGTCAGCGAAACATCAATTACGTGCTCTTTAGGTAACCTAACCCCCTCACAATAAGTTGAAGAAGTAAAATTCTCGGCGAATCACAGTGAGGCAGCCCCGCCTACTTACTTACTTGGAGTAAAAGAACATGGTACTGATATCACGTTACATCAAACATTTACATATATGCACGAGAAGGAACCCAGTAAACTCAATTTTCTCATGATGGGATCCTTGGGTCCCAACTATTTATAGTAACTAATGGAGCTGTAACTACATATACTGGTTCGCCCACGCTCCCAGCCGAAGACAGTGTTTCTCTAGTGTTGCATGCAAACGGACAAGTAATTCCACTGCCAAATTGAAGAGTAAATGACTACTTATGATCTAGTTCCGAGTCTGTGAAAACACGTGAGCTACATCGACCACGTTAATGCACAGCAGCAATAGGGAAAGAACACAAATGCTTCACAAAGCTTAACCTCATCCAAGACGGAGCATAAAACATTTCTTTTTAGGACGTACGGGACGCAAATTAGGTTTCCTTCAACTCCCCAGCATGTTACATACTTACATTTGTTACGCCCGAGGCACCAAGTGTTTCCGTAGGCTCACGAAATATATGTCGACCCGTTGGCCGAATCCCTGTTCGTGAACTCATCAACCGATTGGCCAAGTAAACGGTTGGCTAAGCACCAGTATGAGTACTATTATAGTAGCCTAAAATTATGTGCCGGCACGATTATTGATATTCTTTGCGCGAGAATGAGATGAACAGAGATATCTATTAGATATCTATCAGCCCGTTATAGTTATTCGATAGAATTTATAAATAAATTCATGTTTCGTGTAATTTCTTCTACATGATCATAGACTTTCTAGAAGCATGCAGGACTTCCTAGATATTAGTTCTTCTGCTTCTACCGACATTCTTCTTGAGATAAACCACCTTTAACTGCCAGTGCCTGTCCTTTAACAATCAAGTTCAGTCCCTGGATCATTCTCATCGATCTAGAGACTCATAACAGCGGTAACCTGAGTCCTTTGAGTATTCGTACAGAAACAGTTATTGTAGACCGTAGTATTGCAGAATGATCCGGGATTATTATTAGGAAGCGTATTAACGAGGCAGCCGGTAGGCAAATTTTGAGAGAGGCCGAGGATTCGAGTAGTAGCAGCGATCTACGCAAAGCTCTGCCGCGGGTATATTGAGAGATATTCCCTATATCACTGGAACTTTACTGCCTCATTTTCTGTTATTCCATTCTTTTACAGCTCAATCACAGAATCTCACCGCTAGAGCCCGTAACTCTCTGTAACTCTGTAACTCAGCGGAAGTAAAATAACCTCAAATCCGTGCCGTTTTAGAACTGAACCATCCGATGGTGATGATAACTTTATTGTATGTGGCCGTGAAGTGGCCCTGGGAAACAACCAATATATATTCTATAATTTAAATTAACAAATGCAAAATATGGCTGCCTTCGTGAGACAACGCTACTGACTATCAATGGCCCAGTGAACAAAAAAAGGTGTCCTCTGACGGAGCCTGGGAAAATTTCCCTCACTTCCGGCCAAAAGTGACTCTGCCCTCCCTTTTAGGCCAATTGGTGCATGTTAAAACCTAGAACTTGGGCAGAACGTTGCCATGTTATTTAGCGGAAATCCATGATCGAAACAGCCTTACCAATTTTGGAGAGCCTATAATACAATACCACAATCCAAGGCTCGATCAAAATAAATACAAAAGACGTAGAAATCCCCTACATAGAAATCTAAGTCGGGATTTTGATATTGGAAGAATGTAGACATGAATTAGTATAAAGCCCCACAAAAACAACGTTTTCTGGTTTTTTTGGGGTCTTGTTTCCGTGTTCTAATGCCAATATGTCCCGATACTGTTCACTGAATCCGTGGGACAAAAATTCATACTCGGCTGCAAACGCTGCCCCGAAATTCATACAAAAATCCATCTAAAATGTCAGTCCCTAGTTACATTGGAGCTCCTCAAACGTGTATAAAAGAACCGTTTTTCTGCCTCGATAATACTCCCCATCTTCGATCATTTCACAACATTCTCACACTCATTTTCCTCACATTCATTCCTCGGAAATACGTTCTCAATCTCTGTTCATTCTTTCTTCCAAAATGTTCACCAAGGTTTCTTTCGGAATTTTCTTTCTGAGCATGATGGGGCTCGCCCTTTCAGCTCCTGCTCGCGTTCTGGAGCGTCAACTCGAAGAACCCTCGGAGCTGCCAACTACCTTCGAGTTTCTCGACCTTCCCGAGGACTTCTTCACCCATACCGAGGAGGAACTTAGCAACGACACATATACCATTCTTCCAGCTACTCCTAAGGGATTTGAACCTACCATTTTCACCGCCACGCCTGATTCTCGTCTTCCTGCAACCTCGGTTCATTGCCAGACCTCCAGTGGATCTCCATCTATCGTTGCCGTCATGGACAATGCCAAAGCTTTGATCAGGCTCGGTTCTCACTGGTGCTGCTCGACCGGACGCCCCAAGTGCAGTACTCTTTTCACCTCAAGGTCTTTTGGAAATAGCGCTTCTACTAGTCTTTGTGCACACAGGGCGAAGTTGACGTGCTTGAGATGTGTTGATGCCGGAAACAGCAACAAGTGGATTGTCGAGCAATGTACCAGAAATGTCTGGCAAGCTGGAGGATATGTTAGTTGGCAGGGTGTGGCAGATGTTAATGCTTGGAGATCCTAGATATCTACTACTATGTAGTATGGTTCTTACCTTCAGCATATGGGTGGAAAAAGTGAATTCTGTTTTAGACATGTACAAATTGGCGGGTTAGACAATGATAAAACTCTGTGTACATGTTGAATAAAAGCAAATGAAATTAAAAAACAATCTCGGTCCCTTTCTTACTTGAGCGTGTCTTCATTTCAACCTACCTTGAAGCGAAGTCTCGATTAGTCCTTGATGCTGCCATCTCCTGTTGTCATTTCCCAAATTTACTTCGTGTAACAAAGGAAATAACCCAACCCTCTTCCTCGGTCTTTCTTCTACCTAAACTTATATGTTACTGCTGTTGTGTGTCGCCAGTCTAGTATTACTTCCATTCTAGTATTTTCAAATATGTCTTTCAACGTCATTTTTCCCTGACAGGCTAAATCTGATAGGTCATTCTTACATTTCTAGTCTATCAGTCGTGCACTTTTCTTCTTAGTGTTTTTGTACACCGACGGGTGGCACACACACAGGTTGTTACGGCTGCACAGGCTATCACTTTTCAAGTACCTGGTCGATAGAATTCAGAAATTTTGTTACGAATAGTCACTTGGACACAGAAATTGCCTTATTTGATTTCCACATTCCATATTTTCGAGAAGTTACATACACGAACACAACGAGTACATATTAGCAACGGAACCCCCGCATCACAAAAAATCATTTGCAATGTCCTTATCGTAATTATCGTTACTACCATGAACCATGAACCATAAACCTCCTATCCCTTGAAATCTTTTGGGCATCTATTCGAAAAACACTATGGGATATCTACTGCGATCCCTCCTCACACGCCACAATCTCTCCTTGGAAGTTCTGCCACAACCACTCGTAGAAGCCCTTCCACTTGGTGTTGGACTTAGCACCTTGGCTGCCACCGCCTCCGAGCGAGGTCTTAGCTTCGTTCTGGAGCTGGATGGCCACTTTGATGACACCGCGGACGCCCTCCTTGTGTCGCTCAAGCTCTTGCTTGACGGCATTCTCCTTGGGCTTCTCGCTAAGAACTTTCCGCATGGCATCCGAAATGGGGTCGAGCCGTTTTAGGGTTTCTTCCTTTGCCAGAACACCGAGTTTCGCGAGCATCAGGTTGGCAAGGGCACGGATGTCGTGATCGTCGCCGAGACCGGCAATCACACGGTCAAAGTAGGTCTCGAGGTCGATGTTCCAGAAGCTGGTTTCGAGGAGTGCGTACAAAGTTTCGTAAGCGGATTTTCGGACTTCCAGGCCGTCGTCGACACGATGACGGAAGGGGCCCATCATAATTTCGCGTACGAGTTTCGGGTTGATCACGGACTCGGTATAGACCTTTGGCAAGAGGCGTTCGAGTCCAGGGCCAGCAAGAAGATGTGCCTTGTTAGAGGCAGCTGAGTTAAGAGCCGTTAGGGCAAGGCGTCGGTTCTCGAGTTCCGGATCTTGGAGCATTGTTTCGAGGAAGTCCACCACGATAGGACGGAGTAGTTCATCATAGCTATCTTCGGTGTCCGTGAAGGTGTACCGGAGAGCAGAGATAACCATCCCACGTGCAGCAGGCTCTGAACTGGAGAGGTGCTTCTGAAGTTCGGGAAGAAATGTCCAAGGATCCAAAATCGTAAGACGGCCGACACATTCCGCGGCAGCAGCTTTAGAGTCATCATTTGAGGTGGCTGTGGAGAGGAGTGTATTCCACATTTCATTAGCATGTGCTTTGATGGAGTCACTTGAGGAATGCTGAATTATCTCCTTCAAAGTGTGCACGAGCAAGTAGCTGTCTTTTCCGCTCGAGAGACGTTTCATGATGTCCGGGAGATATCCCTCCACATTTCCGGCACCAGCAAGACCCAAGGCCACAGCTGCAGCAATGGGAACATTGTCGCCGCTCGCCCGAAGCTGAGAGAAGAAGGTTTTCGGTTTGACAGTGAAAGCAGGGCCCATCCGCAGTCCGATCTCGCCGAGAATTATTAGGGCGAGACTCTTCCTGTCTTCATCCTTGATGATTTCAACCTCGTCGACAAATTGTTTAACTCCAACCGCAAATCCACCCTGCTCACCACCACCACTGACCAATAGTTGAGCAATTACCTTGGCCACGACAGTTGTTTCGCCATTAACACCAACATCTTTAAGAATTGCCATCATTAAATCCCTCTTTCCCTGGACATCTTCCAGTCCAATAACTTCGACAAGGGCCAGCAAATTCTGGAGTACTGCCCCAGTCCCCAGTTTTACTCTGATTAACTGGCAGATGGCGCTGATGACATCGTGATTGATACCAACTTGACCATTTGCCTCAACTAACATGAATTTGAGGACAGTCAGGGAAAGAGCAAGCAGCTGCATATCGCCTACCACCAACAGAGGAGTCAGAGTGTTAATCAGATCCTTCTTGGTTTCGGCATCCAGGGCTGCACGACAGTAATCGTTGGCTCCAATACTCTTTAATGCATCCAAACTGGCTGCCCGTAGAGCTCTGTTCGCTTTGCGTAGCTGGCCTCCACATTCGACAACCACAGCCTGCACCCAGGCAGGATCGATATCTTGTGGAGATATCGTACTCTTGGCAACACCCTCAACAGCACGAGCAGCACTAATCCGTGTTGTTTCGTTCTTCAATCGCTCAAGCAGAACCTCTAGAGATTTTGTCCGTCTATCCGTCCCAAGCCAGGTCGGTTTACCTACAGTCCGGCTAAGAATTATGCCAAGAGCAAGGATTGCCCTCTCTCTAACTTCCAGATCTGCATCTGCATTTTGAATTTTGGATAATACCACAGCGTGGATTGCATGTAGATAGGCAGAATCGGATTCCGATTCGGGATTTGTAAGTAGACGGCAGAGTGCAATCATTGTACCCAGAGCCTCCAAAGAGATCTTGAACCCTGTTTCTTGGACGGCAGCCGATATAGCCGGTACGAGAGTTTCGAGGTGCTGTTCAATGTCTTCAGTAGAATGATTTTCGAAAATCTTTCCTAGCAGGCGAATAGCTTCAATCCGAACACTAGTTCCGGTAGCAGTAGCGGCACTTCCGCCCTGTGCAGTAGCAACCACCACATTCCCGCCCGATGTCAAAGAACTTCCGCCTTTGGCTATATCAACCAAAGCATTGATAAATATGCTTAGTGAGCTGCCGAAAGTGCCGTGGAGAACTGTCACAATAGATGATAGTAATGTAATGCTGGCTTGCTTTGTGGGGAGAGCAGTGGTCTTATTGTTCA
Source organism: Geopyxis carbonaria (assembly GCA_024516215.1). Taxonomy (NCBI): domain Eukaryota; kingdom Fungi; phylum Ascomycota; class Pezizomycetes; order Pezizales; family Tarzettaceae; genus Geopyxis; species Geopyxis carbonaria. The sequence continues at coordinate 1,171,867 of JAJJXG010000001.1, read as the reverse complement.
ATAGCTTCCCGAGAGACTTGGATATCTGTGGGACGAGTCCCGCCAGGGCGGACTTAACACCCTGTCCGTCGACAGCCATCGGCTCAGGTACTGCGATAGAATCCAACATGGAAGCATCAGATCCCCGTCTCTTCTTGGCTGGCGGTCCCATTGTACCAGTAGCTGCAGATCCAATGGCTGCAAGTGGGGGTCCCTGGGCGATTGCACCTGTTTTGTTGACCAGACAACTAGCTGTTGCTAAAACTTCCAAGCGAACATTCTCTTCCCGTTCATGGAACCGTTCAATGAGAAGTGGGGCGATAACTGTATAAGCTCGTCCACCATTTTCACTCTCGCCACGGATAAGATCGCTAGCACGAGTAGTGATAACCGTGGCTAATAATTTCGCAGCACAACGGCGGACTTTCCATGATATGTCGTCTTCATCAGAAAAGTTTCCATCATCTTCAAATGCATCCTCATCATCACTTCCTCCAAATTCTCCATCATCGTCATCTCCACCCTCGCCGGTTTCATTCATCTCGTCATCGTCGTCATCCTCAGGGTCCGCATAATTTGGATCATATTTGAGGTATATTGTGCTTGCAGTCAACAAGTCATCCGTAAATCTCTTCATCTCTTCGGTGCAACAGCTCTGGAAGCTCTCCAAAGCTATCAATGCCGCTTCTCTAACTTCGTCCATTTCCATTTCAGGCTCATCGCCCAATTCACGGTCGTTGAAGTCCTTTCCATCAACCACAGATAAAACAAAAGGACACAGAGACTTCAGGTACGGACCAAACCGTTCGGGAATACCTCTGGCCAAGGAACCGGTAATCGAGACCAGTAGTCGGAGCTTGCTAGGGTTTTTGTGTTTGGATTGCGCACCGAAAGACTCGATTAAGTGGCTGATGAACGATGAAAGAAGCTCATCAGGGGCATGTACGCAGAGCAAACTCAATGCTGTTACGGCACGCTTTTTGATTACACCAGAAGATCGGTCGCTCTCCAGGAGGTGCATAACGGCCACTTGTAAACGTTCCACCTCTGCACCAGTCATGATGACACCAAAGCATCTTACTGTCTCAACCAATAAATCCACACTGTCGAGAGTTGCAGAGCCAGCCCGCTTTCCAGGCTCGGAGGGTTTAAGTAGTATCAAGAGCTTCGGCAATAGCGTCTTTTGGATCGCGTTGACTGCTGCCTGGATTGCGGCGACGCTAGTGTCTTGCCTGGGGCCTGTAGTATGTGCTAGCTGGCTAGAACCAAGGAGGGCAGTCTTTGTAGAAGCGGTGTTGCTCGCATTTGAGGGAGGCCGCGGCAGATTTGAGATGACAGTTCTTAGCGCGGTAGACGGTATTGACGGGTCCTCTGAGTTCATCGAAAGGGTAGTCAAACGATCGAGCAGAGGTCCGATCTGGTTATCTCTCATCTTCAGAACAAGAGGACCTAAGCTGTAAACCACAATCAGCTTGCGAAATAAGAAACCGCTCCCAGCATCATGCATACCATTTGACCGCCAGATTCTGTACTTCGCCATTCTGATCGCTCAGTGCCTTGATAATCGCATCAAGCACCTTGGTCATTAATGATGAATCGATCCCGGAAAAAGTGATCTGAGCATTCGTCAGGTGGTCCAGCAAGTCGTTCAAAGACATGAATCTGAAGTCGGAATCCGGATTCGACATCTTGTCTAATAGACTGTTGATCTGCGGGGGCGGCGTAGCAGACATGGTTGTGATATTATTGAAAGGACGTTTGGTTTCTGGAAGGTCGGTGGATGGTGGGCTGTTGGAAGCTATGTAGCTGTTGGTGGGGTTGATATGAAGACCGGTGAAGAGCTGACGGGGTATCAATCACCGGTCGAGACAAAAGAAGGGCAGGTCTGGCTGCAGAAAGAAGACTCGTAATCTGATCCCTAAGTAGGCACGAAGCTGTTGTTTAGGTGCACAAGAGTGAACTAAACCCCAGATGATGACTGTTGTGACGAGCGCGGGGTGGGGATGAACTTGGCGTGCCAAGTTCTCAAGCCGCAACGTTTCCAGGCAGCACATTGAATTATTATGTTCGTAATTGTATTACTTCAGGGACAGCTCAAAATCAATAATCGTGGATCCTCCTCAAAAAACATGATTGGGCACGGTTACGGTCAAATTCGTTAATTATGATTTTTATGGTTTTGTTTCTGGACTTATCGGGGCTAGCGTGTTGAGGCCCTGCAATGATACAGATGAGGTCATCCAAAGTTTCCCGATTTTTCCCAGCCATTCTCCCTCAAATCTTTCGTCATTCCGCACCTCATAGACTTGAGCGCATCGTCCCCCTTCCTCTTCTCCATCATCACCGGAATTCATTGCCCCCTCTTAATTGTAATTATTCCGCATTGATATCAACAACAATGTCTTTCCAACGCTCCGCTCTCCGTTCGGTGCTCTCCCGCCGCACGCCTACGCTGGCTTCCCGGATGCCGGCTCGCAATCTCTCGCAATCCCGCCCTCTCCGCAGCGGTTCTCACAACGGAAACTACTATCACAAGGAGCCCACCTCAGACACGCCGTGGATCATTGGATCCATTGCGTTGACGGTGCCAGCAGTATGAAGCCATGAGACCACCTATCTACAGTGCAAGAGTTAACCTCGGATATCCAGTGCTACTACCTGTTATCATCCGGCTCTCCCAAGCCGCACCACGCCGACCCTCACGCAAAGATGGACACTGCCTCGTCCTCTCCCGGGGATGCGCAGCCCGACCATGAGGGTCACCACGGCGCGCTGACCACCTCTGATGACGAGAAGCCATACGGCAGTGATAAGGCTGCCGCCAAGTCCGCGTCTTCTTCAGACAGCGGCGAAGCCACTCCCGAAGAGGAGGAGGGTGCCTCTTCCGACGACGAGGCCGCCGACAAGCAAACTGCGTCTGGCGCTTCAAAGGCCGTGTCGGAGACCGCTGAGGATGCCAAAGACCAGGCCAAGGAGACCGCTGGAAAACTGAGCGACAAGGCCAGCGAGCTCTACGGCAGCGCAAAGGCTAAGGCCACTGAGGTCAAGGACAAGGCCAAGGATGCCACTGAGAATGCCACCGAGAAGGCTAAGGACGTCACCAAGAACGCCTCTGAGAAGGCCAAGGACGTTACCGAGAACGCCTCTGAGAAGGCCAAGGATGTCACCGAGAATGCCTCTGAGAAGGCTAAGGACGTCAGCGAGAAGGCCACCGAGAAGGCCAAGGGCGCCGCCGAGAAGGTCAGCGAAAAGGCCTCTGACGCCTCTGACGCCGCCTCATCTGGCGACCACAAGGAGGAATCCAAGACCTCTAAGGACCCGCAAAAGACCGACCCCGGCTACACCGCCGCAAAGAAGCCCAAGAGCGAGAACGAGATGTCGGGCAAGCAGGAGGGTCTCTCCAACACTGACACCAAGCACCCTGTACGTCTCCCTCCAACCGTCCACCCCAAAAGCCACTGCTAACTATTTACAGCTCCTACACACCGAGCGTGGCGACGCAATCTCCAAGAAGCCCGAGGGCGTGCACCAGACCGCCAAGCTGAAGGGCACCGTCGACGTCAACAGGTAAGCCCCACCTCAATATCCCCAGCACTACACAGCATTGCTGCGATTTCGTCTGTTTTTTGCATTGCCTTACCAGTCTTTGTGCCTTTTAGCGAGCAGAAAAAGAGTGATTAAACGCGACCTGTGCGACCTGGGCGGCCATCGTTTCTGCGTTGCGTTGCATGAGCTTTTATGATTGATACCGTTCCTAACGCCAAAACCAAAAAATAGAGGAAAGTAGAAAAACACAACCACAACGGGCGGCGATGAAGGGAGTAGTTTTCTTATGTATTGTTGGGGATCTATGCTATACGGGTACATTTACGGGCGTGACTATATTCAGGTTCGGTTGGGATAAGGGAATGGATGGGAATGGATGGAAGGAAGGGAATGGAATATCACGGGCGTGTGTACATGTATAGTTTCCTTAGGTCTGTTTCGGAGGATGTGTATATCAGCGGCGGGAATATATAAACGTGCATCTGAGCATCACACTGTACTCGTACTGTACACACCGACGTTTCGAGCTAGTGGTTGAGATTGGGTTGACGAGAACGCCGGTGCTCCCGCACAAGTACGAATGACGTGGAGGGATCCACTCCTCAGCCTTATGGTAGGCGAGTTCCCCAAGGCTACATATGACGGTTTGGCGAATACATGATACGATTCAACCCTCCACCAAGCCACGCCTAGCAGTGGACAGGTGCTTAATGCCGAGCTTGGACAATGATTCCGTTCCCGGTGCTCGTACTAGTACTAGTAATACTGGCACGTCTGGCAGTACTAATCGCAGTGACAAGCAAGCAGTGGCGGAGCCGATCAGCAACGTTCGCCATATCGTCCGGAGCAAAATTCCGCCTGCAGCTGTACTCGTGCTTCTCAAACTAGACAGAATCATGTGACCTGAACCCCCCCGTAAAGCTGCAGGTTTTGCATGGCTGCGTAATATGTGGCTGCTTGGATCATGTGATTCTGTCTGATTTGAGAGGCACAGATATAAGATCGGTGGGTGAGCACGGCGTGCACAGCCGTTTGTTGCACGGCAAAATTCGGACTCCACTCGCCGGGGAAAGATGAGCTGTGGTGATAATTGATGTAGAGATTGCGGCCTTGCTGGATGGTGATGCACCTACAAAAACGGGGTAAGATGCTCACGAGTGCGGGACTGTGAACCGTGGGACAGACAGTTTCGGGCATGGATGGCTAACACAGGCATCGTTGCGATGCCTACAATTCACCAACAGAACGATAGAAATGAGTTCAAACACAGAGACCCATCATCATGTACGAGTACACTATTTTCACATATCCGGTCACGCTCACCAAATTCCAATCAGCAGAAAAAGATTACTATGCATCATTATTACATATCCTATATCCCCTATATATCACCACACGAACGCCCCCCCTCCTCCCATCTTCATATATATCTACACCCCCCTCCCTTCCCCTCCCCTTTCCCCCCCCCCCTCTCTCGCCCTTCCCACATCCCCCACAACACAACTCTAATACTCATACCCCCCCTCCAACTCCTCCACATCCACGCCCACCCTCACAACCCCATCAACACCGCGCGTCCACCCAAACCCCACCGTCCCCATCCCCGTCTTCACAGCCTTATTCCTCCTCCTCGTCCCCATCTCCGCCACCCCCAGCGCACTCAACACCTCTCCCATGCGTGACGCAACCACGAAACTCAACAGTCCCGCAACACTATACGGCTGCCTTGGCAAACACGGCTTCCCGCGTCGCACCCAGATCCAGCCCAGCGTGCCGAGCAGGAGCAGCAGGATGGCGGCAGACAGGAACGTGCAGATCTGGTAGTCGCGGAACATGAGCGTGGACGTGTACGGCACGCCGGCGACGACGACGACGAGGACCTCGACGAGCAGGCCGACGGTGCCGACCCACGCGACGTACCAGTCGCCGTTCCACGCGGCCTGCGCCTCGGTGACGAGCGGCAGCGAGCGGCTATAGTCCGCGCACGCCACGACGGGGGGCTGGTGGCGCGCGGCGAGGCGGCGGAAGGGGTCGAGGAGGCGGACTTCGCGCTCGACGGGTTCCCACAGCGAGCGCAGCGCGAGCGCGAGGGCGGTGACGAAGAGGCGCACGCCGACGGACTGCGAGGCCATCCAGCGGTCGAGCTGGTGCAGGGTGCCGAAGCGGTAGAGAAGGATTAGGACCAGTGCGCCGAGGACGATGGCCATGAAGGCGGCGAGGATGGAGGTGCGGAGCATGAGTGGGCGGGAGACGCGGGGGCGGCGGGTGAGGCCTGCTGAGTCGAGTGGTTTCTCGGACATGTCTGGGGGGCCGCCGTAGGACTCCAGCACGAGCTTTTCGGTGCCGTCTGGGGCGGGTCTGGGGGCGAGGCGGAAGCGCTCGCCCGCGATCTTTTTGGCGAGTTCGGCGGAGGAGCAGCCGGCGTCGATGTTGGCGAATGTGGGCAGCGCGCGCGGGTCGGTGGCCACCGCGGCGAGGCCGACGATGCTGTGTGGTTCTGCGGAGAGGCGGGTGCGCATGCGGAACTGCAGCGCGATGAGGGCGAGCACGAGGAGCACGATGAGCCCCAGCAGGCCCTGGAGGATGCGGATGGCGGAGCTTCGCTTGGCCAGGCGGACGGTGCAGTTCCTGTTGGCGTCGTAGGCCCCGCAGGTGCCCTCTGCGGCCAGGAAGACTGCGAGGGGGGCGAGGAGCTGGACGAGCACAAGACCCGGGCAGTAGATGGCGGCGGCGATGGCGGCGGTCCAGTCGCCGCGGTAGGCCGCGACTATGGGGGCTGCGTAGGCGTTGGAGACGAGGAGGGAGTCCGCCACGAGATGCCGGCCCGCGAGGCCGTCGGGAGAGGAGAGGGCGTACCAGGGTGACATGCGCTTGATATCTGTGTCGATAATGCGCCACAGGAATGATAGTGCTACGGCGAGGAGAGTCAGCAGGTACTGGCCGAGGATGTAGCGGTTGACGCCGTAGAGGAAGCGGGACGATGGCGGGGGAGCAGTCGAGCCGGTCCCGGTCACCTGCGCGCCCGCCGCTGACAATGTGGTGAGGAAGCCGGTGAGCGTCGCCGTCGGTACGCCCGCCGCATTGCGCTGTACCGTAGTTATCAGTCCGATGCCCGCGGACAGCACGGGGACGGTGGCAACGCTGCCGTCGGCCGCGGTGCTCGTGGTCATGGCGGCGACCGTCTCGACCGCGCCGGCCGCATTGGTGCGCGTCGTCATCACCACGCCTGCGCCCGCGAGCCCCGCCGCCGGCGCCGCTGTCTCCACCACGCCGTCGGCACGTGTCTTGACCACCGGTGCCGCGATAGCGCCAATGTCAACAAACGCCGTCTTGGTCGGTGTGGCCTTGGGCACGTCGACGCCGGTAACGAAAGCCGACGGCGGCGCATCTTCGACAACGTTGGTGACGAACGCGGACTTCGGAGCAGGCGTCGAGTAGATCTCGAACGTCGTCTGGATCTGCACATCGCCGTTGTCAAAGTTGGTCGGCGCAGGCATCGCCAGCGTCGGCGTTTCCGTGGCCGTCGGGCCGTCGACGACGATGTCGCCGTCGTTGAAGTTTGTTTTCGCCGGCGCCGAGGACGCGATCGGCGGCGTTGGTTCGTCGATTACGATCGGGCCTTCGTTGAATACGTCCTTGGGCGGGGCACTCTGGGCAGGGGGTTCGGCGGTGGTTACGGGCACGTCGACTGGGGGCGCGTCGGCGGGGGGTTCTGTTGGGACCGGGGCGGCGTCGGCTGGTGGTGGGGCCGGCGTTCCTGTCTCCTGGCGTTTCTCCAGTTTCTCCAGCAGGCCGGTGGTGGGGATCGACGGCATCGCGACGCCGAGGGTGTCGGACAGCGAGTAGTTCCGCAGCTGGTTCGCGCGGGCCATGTACTCGAGGCCGCCGATGCCCGCGCAGCACAGCACGGCGAAGGCCAGCAGCGTTACCGAGCGCAGCGTAAAGGGGATGTATTCATTTTTCTTGCGACTCTGGGGCACTGGACCAGTCACGGGTGTGTACGCGATGTCGCTGCTCTTGCCTAGAGACATCGTGGGCCGGTCCTGGATGGCGGAGGGGATTATCGTGAGAAATGTGCATGTCGGGGATGCGGTGGCTATATGTACTCCCACCGTGCCACTGCACTGTACCAGCAAGTCCTTCAAGTTCCCCTACAGGGCTGAGTCCGCCGTAGAGGGTTAGTCTTGGGATTAAAGTAGTCCCAGGGCGGCGGCTTAGCGTCTATTTGTGTCTTACGCCAAGTGCTCTTTGAGGTTATCGAGACCCCCTACTCTCCATAGTCTTGAAAGTACGGTGCTCCCGTACAGCTTCTTCTTCTTCCTGTTTTCTTCTTCTCAGCGCTGCATTCAACATCGACATATTTTGGCCGCCCGCACAGCACAGAAAACCCATCAAGAAAGGAGTTGAGCAGGAGTTTCAGTGTTTGCATCCTATTCGACACACACTTGTCTCTGCCGTAAGATTCAATGCAGTGGCGCTCACTGGCGCTTGCTGGTTGGCTGCGGTACCGAAGCCCCTTCCCCGTTGAGGTATAGCCGCACCCGGTGGCGTTTTGCTGCCGAACTCTAACTGTGAGTGATCGTTTTTTGGGGCTTGGACAGTGCTTGAATCTGGGCCTTGGCATTGGAATACGAGATCAGGCAGGGTGTGGCCAGGGAGGGGAAATTGATATGTTCCAGATGCTTGCCACGCCGAAGACGACGAAATGAATATGCTTTTCAGACCGACGTGAGTCTGTCTTGTTTATCGAACTTCCCAAGGCATCACCTGTGGGTTTCCATCAGCACTGTAACTACATGGCATGAAACGGGATCATAGACTCTACTTCTTTATGTAACCACGTCCACCACAAAAGTTCTCCTCCCCTCCGAGTGCCGACGTGTAGTGTTGTAGATTACACAGCCCACACGCCCAGGAATCCAGACCCTCTGCGTCCAACCGCGCATATCACCACGACCATGCTCACAACAAATCGGAAGTCCCAAAAATAGCCAGAGGCCCAGAGCATTCATGCTATGTCACTCTTTCGAGATCTTGCCTCTCGATTGGCCGGGCGTATATACTGTGCATGAGGCGTTTCCAGTTGGCCACCAGGAGGACTCTGCTGTCACCTGGTACCTATGAGATCGATGTTCAATAAAATTCATGAGTGATGCGAAGGATTGGGAGAGCGGTTTCAGGGAAGAGACGATGGTGTTCTGGTTTACAGTCTGCTGAGGAGTTTACTCTTAAACGAAGTTCCCTTCCCAATCGGGAACCCAGGTCCAAAATCCAAAATCCAAAATCCACTCAGACATGCCTGCCAAAGCGCAGATCTCGCCAAAGCGACGACTCCACGATTATGCACCCTTTCCCACGAACCCGGGAGCGACCTCCACAACTCCCGTGAGCGCGGTATTCCATAATTCCAGCACTTTTGTTCCAGTGATCTTCAATCGTCGAACGTACTTACATTGCGAAACATTGTGAAATATACTGGCCGTTCTCGCATCGATAGATACTATTTCAAACCGCGCCCAAGACGTCTAACACCAACACATTTTCACTGCCGTAGTTACAACCGCCAGCTTCACCTTCATCTCGGTCCGCCGCTCGTCAAAAAACAAGTATTGAAGCTGACTCACCGCAGGATTCAACTCTACCCCTAGGCCCTTATGTAATTAGCCGGATCCCTGAGCAGCTCCATGCGCCTGGCCGATGCGGAAAGAAACTCCCATGTAACTTGAGTGCTGACGCGGGGTTCAAAGCGACGGTCAACAAAAACCCCGTATGCATAAAACTCGCCTATATGATAATCCTCAGACACGAAATATTCACAATACAACGCTAGGTTCCCAGCGTTTAGGCTTTTGAGACAGCAGCAGTGTATGGCAGTTCTGCACTTGTGTTATCCTTTCACCGGCGTGACATGCATATCTCAGAGCAACGTAGAGTACTAAATAGTTCTAGGGTCTTACATAATGCATGATGGAGCAGCACACGGGTAGATTGAGTTGCAATGATTGGTACGCATGGCACGTGGGCCGACTTCACTATGGATCACTCGTGGTCCCAGGTCTACAGAATTTTCATGAAATACGGATGGGGATATGATACAGTACGAGCTTATTGAGTGCTAAGTTCAATCCATCTGTTTCCGTTTCTGTCCCTTTGCTGTGATATAGTATCTAACGTCGTCACTGTATGCAGATGCACCTCCAGGCTCCAGCGTCACATGCTACTCTACGTATCTTCAAACCTCAAAGGACGGCCGTCTGCCACTGCAAGGGGTCTGTGACATGTGCACTTGATCACGCGTCGGCTCGAAAGTCCCCAAACACGCTAGAGCCAGTCCTCCCTCGCCGTACGGCGTACGTATTCTATGCGGCGCCTTTCGTTGCGGGTAGGGCTTGTGTTTTATGGATAATTGGTATGTAGCCTAGAAACTTTGGAGCAGCTGGATCCGAGGACTAGGCATATCGTATCGTGTCGAGACCGGGGATGCATAGCGAGCTTGTGGATTCGGAGTAGTGGCCGCACAGGGGCCATGATAGTGGTAGTAAATCAACTGCAGAGCCGCGATAAGGCTGATATATTAAGCAGGGCATGGGGCTTAGGGTTGGGTTTTGGGAGACTTTAGAAGATCGATATAAACTCATAAGCCGTTAACGCACAGAAAAGTATGATAAAAACATTATTCGCAACTATCAATCAGTACCAGTATCTTATCAATATTTTATGTAGATAATCCCCAAGTCATTCCCTTTTCCATGATAATTATTTACGTTACTACGTCCAAAAGTAGCCAATACATAACCCATTGCAGTCCATCACATCACGGTCATTCCAATATAATACCCATCCCCATCCTTCCAAAAGCCCCAGTAAGTAATGAACAAAAATAGATTTAATAGAAAAAGGACTTTGATATAACTGAAAGAAAAAAAAGAACCAAAAATTCTACCCTTCGACTCCTTTTAAACAACGGTTTTATTCTTCCCGCTCCTTGCCCTTGACGCCCTCGTCCCACTGGATTTCGCGCCCCTGGGTGGCAGGGCGGCTGCTCATGCTCGTGCTCTGCAAGTCAGCAAAGCGGATGCCCATCGACCTGCTGTGCGGCGAGGCCGGTTCGCGTTCCCGTTCCTCGGACGGCTGGTATCGCTTCTTCGAGGCTGTGTTGCCTTTCTCGAGACGGCCAGCGCCGCCCTCGTCTTCACTGTCGCTGTCGTCACGGCCGGTGAGACCCAGCGCTGCTTCTCGGCGTTTCCGTTCGGCGTTGGTTTCGTAGTCTCGCTCGTCGCCGTGCTTCTTTGGTGGGTTCGATGGTGGCGGTGCGGGTTGTTCGTGCACCGACGGGACGGGGGTTGCGCTTGACGACCCTTGGCCACCACGCGGGCTTTGGGTAGATGCGCCGCTGGCAGATGTTGGTTTCTGGGGAAGGGCGCGATTGTCGAGGGCGCCGGATTGCTCGCGTAATCGGCCGGCCAGGTCTTCTTCACTCATGCCTTGGAAGGGACTGGCAATGGCAGCTCGAGCATGCGGATCCATGCGCTGGAGCTGGTGTAGGAACTGCTGTTTGCTGAGTCTGCGGCCTCGTTCATCGTGCATGCGGAAATTGACAGCCTTGTCCTCGGGCGCAGACTGTTTCATTGAGTACACAGTCTTTGCATCGGAATCATCGTCTGCAGCATCATCCTCGGCCAAATCAGCCTGTCTGCCCTTTTTGGGCATAATCTTCGAGGCCCAATCGGCCCATGGAACCGATGGTCGTCTGGAGGGTTCTGGTCGTGCTTTTTTATCCTTTGGTATTTTATACCGCCGGATAACCTCACCATCCTCGTCTTCAACGATGATATTGTCGTCGAATCGGTAAGCCCAGGCCGGTCGTCGCTCACGGCCACCATGACGCTCCTTGGTTTCTGCGTGTGCGGCCTGAAGAGCACTTCGTTCATCCGTAACCTCAGGGGGAGTAGAGCCGTGTTTTTCATGCGGATTTAGTAAGTGCTCAATCGTTGGCCCGTGAGTTTTTCCATGTGCATCAGCTGTTTTCCGTTTTCCAATAACCTCGCCATCTTCGTTCTCAACAATAATTGTATTTCCTTCCTGATAACTCTCAACTTGTGGGGACTGCTTTCCTTCGGCAAGATCAAGCTCATTTTCAGGTGTCTGGGTTGGCTCGGGAGACATTGTGGATCGACGTGGGGCAATGGCAGTGTCGGAGATTGGCCCACCTGGACCGTGACCAGCTTCCCAGTTCTTGCGTCTTCTAGTGCGTAGACTTGCAGGGCGACTCGGCACCGGAGTGCTTTCGTCCTTTTCATCATCTTCCCTTCTACGAGCGAGAAAGCCACCCGGAATGCCACCGACCGGGGGAAGAGATCCAGGGGGAAGAGATCCAGGAGGAAAGGATATCTTCTCATCTGAGCTCTCATCTATATCTGGTTTCCTGATAGACATCGACGGTCTCGGTGTGAGACGTGGCAAACGGGACATCCAGTTAGGCTCCTCGTTAGCGGTTGTGAACGACATAGTAATTCTCATTGTGTTGATGTGCTTCCCAAGTGTGAACACTGCAATAGAACTGCCGTGGACGAGAATCGAAGTAATAATTAAGAAAGTTGTTATAGGCCAGATAAGCTCTATGATGAGATAGTTCTTACTACCAGGTGGAGGCATGACCGCTAACGGTGTTGTCTCTCCGGTCTCCAGTTCCGCTCGTGCAAGAATTGCCACAAAGATGGCACCAACTCCAATAGGTCCAAAGTGACCAGCAAAGAGTGCCTCTCTCCAGGTCTTGATGTCAGGAATAACGGGCTTCAACGCAACCATGATGGGAATCCGTCTGAACAAGATGACCAAAATAGCAATGACTACCAATCTCCATGGTGTGATACCCCAGTCAGGTCTGTTGAAAGAACCCCAAGGAATAATCGATCCGAAGAACACGAAGAACGCTAAATTGAGCAACAGATCAATGACGTTGGAAACATGCGACTCTTCAGTCTGCTGGGAAAACCATCCGTCGTTGGAAAATGCAACACCACAACAAAAGCCAACCAAAAGATCATCAAGACCAAGCATACTACCAGTTCCAGCACACCACAATGCAAGCACGAAATAAAACACCAAAAACGATTCTCTGTCGATAAGATTCTTTCTTTCTGCAAACTTGATGGCATGACGCCCTGCATATCCAATAGCCACCCCATAAATAGCGCCAAAAACACACTCGTATAAGACTGTCAAACAGAACCAGTGCTGGAAAACTTCGGTGGCATTCGGCTTGTATTTGATCAAATATAGTGAGAGATAGATAAACGGGAATGCCATTCCATCGTTGCAACCTGATTCAGCTGATAACAAATCTCGGAGATGCTTCGGGATCCGCTTGGCAAACTTTCCCTTACCTACTACTGAAGAAGCAAGCACGGGGTCTGTAGCAGTCACGCAGGCAGCACAAGTAAGGGATTCGAGCCAAGATAGAGTAGGAATCATCCACCATATAAAGAGCGAGGTGACAAGCCAGCCGTAGGTCATGACGGGTATCAACAGAAACACCACCGATTTCCAATGCCTAGTCATATATTTCTATCAAGTATGAGCGTATAGTTTATTCATCAACGAGAGGAGCCTACCTTTGGTAATTCGACTCCCACGGCAAAGCATTGTACGACCAAAACGATTCTGGATGCCTCAAGAGTAATCTGATCAACATTACCCCACTCACTTGGCACAAATAATCCTGCCCCATGTGGGCCAAATATTATGCCACATATTGTCGCAACAGCTAAAATCCGATTAGAAATTGCAGTATGAACCTTTACAAAACGGAAAACGTACTGGCTTCGCCAATATAAAGCCTCTCTTTGATAAATAGGGAAACCAGCATGAAAACTGAAGTAAACCCTCCCAATATTGTGTATGCCAGATGCGGCTTGTTGATCTGCAACCCGTCAGTAACTTTGTTGATAGAGAACCCGCTCATTTTAAGCAAATTAGAGAATTAAAAAAAAAATAGATGTCGTCAGAGACGAACTCAGAGGCAGAGGGGCAGCCGGGCAGCGCTCGACTCTATCAAGTAGCAGTGCCTGCATACAGACGGTACACTAATACTGCAAATATGAGACCTGTGGTACAAGGACACCCCCGAAACCACACGAATCAAAGAATCTCTGAATATCAATCCAACAGCATTCCTCAATCATGATCCGTGAGCCGGCACATACCCCAAGACAAACAAGCAATTCCAAGAATTACTCGGCATTGCTTAGCACTCGCGTGGTTTCGATGGTGCCCCGCCAAGCATCGTGCCCAGAAAAGATCGTCGACGGGCATCGCTGCGACTCCTCAACAAGATATCGCCCCCTGCCAAAACAGGTGCACAACCGGTGGGAAAAGCAACAAAAGGGAAAAACTGTGAGCGCGCTTTCCGAGCGCACTTCTCCGCATCGTGACTTCGCTCGTCCCGAGCCTCAACCGAGAACTCCGCACTCCAATTTACAGCCTCTCACTACTTCTCGGATAACAACTCTTCCGGCCCCATGAACTCAAAATCGAATGAAACGAAACAAAAGAGCACCAGGGTTATGTACGCAGCATTGAACTTACCGCTAATTGATCCCACGCCATTGTGCTGGCTTATCACGCACCCCAGATACCAAAGAAAGCCCGCACTTCAGCTGCGATTGTTACTCCAGAAAGGGAGGGGTGACAGGCTCCACCGTGTAATCCGACTAGATGGTTAAAATCTGTGCACACAAAGTGCGTGCGCGTAAGGACAGATGTTCCAGATGTCCTGTCTACTCCCGTTATCAGTAAGAAATACTTGCATAAACATCACACAGAGGTGTATAGGTACCCGAAGCCGGAGAAAAAGAACGAAAGAGGAGAGATACGTCCGAAGTGTTTTCGCAGGTGGCGGAAGGTAAGGAGAGAGAAGTTTAGACAACGATGGAACAGTGTCTTGCCTCGGACGTCCGAGCGGAAGTATAAGTTGGAAGTATAAGCTTCAGTTTGTGTGATTGGTTGGATCCCGTCGCGTCAAATGGCAGATTTTGTTTGCCTCAACAAGCTTTATGTCGCAGCTACAAAAAATCAAAAGATCCCCAAAGGAGGCCTGGAGAGAGTAGAAGTTGGAAGAGCGCAAGAGGATGGCACGAGACGAAGCAGGAGCAGTAGTAGTAATAGTTTAAAAAAATCCCAAGACTTTTTTGGCGAAGATGCATCTTACTGTCCGCTCTCGCAAGCTAGCCCACCTATCTTTCGACCCTGTAAGTCCTAGCTCCAAATCCCAACCCCACTCGGCTTGGCTGACGAGCTCTGGGCCACTCAAATCGTGAGTGCAACCATAAACCCAACCGAGGATGCCGACCGGCCTTCCTGATTCGCACAGCGAGACAAAAGCCCAGATCTTTTTTTTATTACCATGATCGCGACGGTAAAAGCAGGTCATTATCAACTTTCAGAAGAATTTCAGCACATAATTTACTTCCAAGGTTGATGGCAAACCCCCTAGGCTTTGTGTCCGTGGACATGGTATGTACATCCATGGATGTCAACCTTACATGCACGCGGGCGGCTTCCTGCTCTACTGGGTATTAGGGAACTTGCAGGCTTCTAAACAACCTGTACAACCTCCAACATCACGTAAACTACATATGCAATCTGCCGCAGTAGTTTGCTTTTTTTCTGTTACTCCAGATACTCTATATATTGAGCCTGCGTGATTTGATACAAACAACAATTGCCGCGCGAATTACTATAAGCTCGGCCCAGCATACAATCTCGGAACCATAGCAGGCAGAGTACAGACTGTAAACACCACCACCGGAAGCTCAGCCTGTCTTGTTGCTTATATTTTGCTGTTTGTTAGTGATCCAGTAGGCGTTGGCCAACTCAAGCAGAGTTTCCCGTGGATTCGGCACCCCAACCCAACCCATACTTAATAATAATAGTTTTTCTCCTACTAATCCACCCGGGCCAGCCCTCTTCTCCTCCGTTCGGTTATAAGCCGGCTGCGGATGAGGAGATAGTCCATCTGAAAAGACACGGTCGGCCGTCGGTCGGTATATGCCGGGGCCGGGAGATCCATGTCTTCCATGGAATATAACATATAACGGCCCCGACATCAACATCCTGATTCGTCCAGCTGAACTACATAAAATTATTCAAAATGAAGTTGATAACAAAGTATGGGACTGTCGCACGCAGGAGAAAACACTTGAGGAAGGAGTTCGTGTGCAATTGGATCACCGACTGGGGATCCCCACAAATACGACGTCCAAAAGCACTCTAAATTTTAGGGCGGACGAACCGAAATGAACATACGAGTATCCAGCTACAATATTAATTGGTCATACAGAACAGTTCGATTTTTATATAGGACGTAGCAGAACTTTTCCCATGTCATTCCATCCGCCTTCCGAAGAATTTGCGGAGTAACAATGAAAAGCTTAGCATATCCCATGCCATTTCAATATGTAACGTCCTGCACAGCTCTCCCGAAACAGAATGGAACGGGGATTCTTCAGGGTAGTCTGTCATAACGTACCTTGACTGTTTACGAGTACTCGTACAGAGCAGACCGAATGACAGACGGACTCCGGGGATGTTCCTAATTCCACTTCCAAATCATTGGTAATTCCACGCCTACAGATTCGTCCCGAATGACCGGCCTTTAGATACAGCGGACAGCGGACAACCAGGCGTGGCCCAAATTGTCTCAGACATAAGCTCGTACTCTCTCGGCCGGATTATGGATTGTTCTGTTTATATTCCATGCATTCCAGAGAACTTATTCGTAGATCCATGATCCTTCTTCACAACGTGCCATGTTGATTAATCCCCAGTCCTATGTTCGTACCCAGCCTCATCGGCTAGGTAATCTAGTGGACACAGCCCGTGGAGAAACGCACGAGGTTCTGGAGGCGAATATTCAACATACATGAGTGTCGTTCGATAGCGTGGGGTGTACATACATAATGCAAGGAGAGGATGCACAGATTCCCGAGGCGGCTAGGTCCAATCCTAAATAGACCGATGAGTCTAAGGTCGCAATGACCTCTCCCGATGTATTTCTGCTTTGCTACCCTGTTTGCACTGCAGAGTATGAGCATCATCAGCTGTCGACTTTGGGTTCGATCCGCAAAGATTATGTAAAGAGAATATTTATACATGATTCCTGTTATTTTAAGCTCTGTTTTGATGTTCCCGAACCGTCCTAAACTCATCTTAGGCTGTAGCCGGAGCAGGGCGGATTTCGGCATCACCTTAACTTGAACGACGTCGCTCTGAGCCGTTTGGTCGGCTTCCCGGAGCGGCGAGTGTTGGCGTGATGTAGAATAGTATTGTACAGGCCGAAAAAGAAAAGCCGCATGCTGCGCTATCGTATCCAGGTAAAGTCCGCAACGGCTACAGATTGGTGAGTGCGTGACAGTTGATGACATCTCCACACTCATTGGTGAGTGTGTGGATAAACAAGATCTTGACTAGCAACGTGGATGTCACTCTGTTCCTATCACATGTAGTCCAACCATGGCTTAAATTCTAGTGTGATGTCTCTCGAAAACTTCGAATCAACTTCTCACGACGCACACTGCATGCTCTATTGATATGATCAGACCAAGACTAGACAACATACAAAATCTCTAAAAAAAAACCGCGGCCACACCTCGTATCCATCCTTTTGGTTGTTGGTGTCTTTTTTCTTTTACATATTATATCTTACTTACGCTGAGGGTAATCGTCTGAGAGAAAAGAGATGACAGAAACCAGAAGAAATGTCTCGAAAAAAAAAAAAAAAACTAACCACAACGATGAATTTCCAAGTTCAAACGCCCACCGATATACTTAATAAAAAAAACTATAAGAGGATCGGTTCAAGTGTGGTGCACCAAAAAATGAATGTAATGTTTGAAAAGAGAGAAGAAAAAAAACCAGATCCGATGTTCCAAAAAAATAATAAGTTTCACGCCAACCCACAACACAACACAACGCACTGGCCCAATAATGATGAAACATGTGGTATGCTCTTAAATTCACATACACAATTCATCCAGTACTATATTTGACTCATCTCTATACATCCTGGTATAGCAATAGTGGTTCGCCAACGTTCTCAATCTCAGGTATGGTACACTTCAGGTCGAAAGCTTTTGAGAGGACGATTTTGAAGATCTAAAAAGTTCACACGTCATTAGCCACGGCTAGTTTTCTCCGACCAATGATGCTCAAGCCAATCATACCTTCTGGACATTGATACTGTGGCTTGTACTGCTGAAAATCAAACTTGCTTTCATTGCACGGGCAAATTTCCGCGCTTGTTTTGAAACCTCTTCCTGTTCTTCTCGAGTGAAATTCACGAAATGATCGTATTTAGTGCCTACAAGGAAGGGTATCGCAGTCTAGAGTACGCTATCTGTTAGCTTCGGGATGAAAGCGCTACAACCATGCACCATGTACCTTATTAAAACCTCGAGCTTGTCTGTACCACTCTTTGATCGAGTTCAGTGTGCTCTTCCGTGTAAGATCGAACATAAAGAGAATCGCAACCGCATCGTTACACACAAGTGGTAACATGTTGACGAATTCGCGCTGTCCTCCCAAGTCCCAGATGGAAAAGGTGATCTCCGTGTTGCGGATTGAAATTGTCTTTTCCATGAAATTGACACCTGAGAAACCATCCCACCCGTTAATATTATCCCCCGACACTACCCCCAGCAAACATGAGAGTCATATGTACCTAGTGTCTGGATGTAGTCCTCATCGAAGCTCCCCTCAACATATTTGACCATCAAACTGGTCTTGCCAATCTGGGCGTCGCCTACCATTCCAACCTTTATCACGACACTATTCCGCTTCTGTTCCATCGCGTACTGCTGCTGTTGCTGTTGTGCGCTGCTACCATTATGGTAGGACTCGGATGATCGATCCCTTGGTACATATGGCTGTTGTGGCATAGGTGGTGGAGGTGATCCTCGATAGTATGCCCCCGCCGCATCACCGATCATAGCTGGGGCCGACGCAGCTGAGTTAGAGTGGTAATGCCGTGCTGCACCCTGTGAATAACGGTCGGGGGTGGGCGGTGATTGTGGCGGAGGAAGTGATGGCGCTAACGGCAGTTCATGCATCATCATCTGTGGGGGAGGATTCGGGATATCATTCTGCACTTGGTGGTGATGGTCTTCCTCATAGTGCACCGGCATAGGTGTACCTGGGGTCGCCGGTTCCATGTTGATATCAGAGGGAGGAGGCGTTGTCGTCATTATGGCCTAAGTAGTTATAAATCCGTTACGATGAAGGTGTCGATAAGAAAGTACAGGTAAGGATTGACGTTGTAGAGAATGACTGATCGAAGGTGAGAAGTTTCGTAATAGTCGTAAAGTCAGGTGGCTGCTGTGGATGGATTTATCTTCAAAGTGGTCCGTGAACCCCCTAATGTACCCGGCCAGACATACGGGTATGTATGCAAGGGCTTCTCGCAGGAGACGTTTGGCCGATCGTAGGAACGTGTTCTGCGGAAGGTTGCAGAACAAAGTATGGCTTCCCGGGGTTTGTGGTTATGAGAAACTTCCGAGGATGGATGTTGCGGAGTGAGGACGGCTCTGGTGTGGAAGTGTGTGTTGTGCAGTTAAAATCGTTGGAATTGCATAAACTGTGGAGGGGCACGGTTCGCTTCCAGGGACCTCTAGCCAAGGGTCCCGCCAATTTTGAATGGGACAGTCTAAGGATAAATGGACCAGAGGCCTCAACAAGCCCAACGGGTCTCTATGTCGATCCTACAGTTTGTACACCGGAGAGATTGAGGTTATCCTCAAACTTTTCCGGTAGATTGGATACATTTTGGTGGTCCATCAAGCGTTGCGGCTCTTACGCGTGTGACTCAGCCGCAATTGGACAACACACAGCTCACAATTGGAGGCAGATACCCGTTTCCAAGAATTCAAAATTACACATGATGTTTCTGTGTAGATATAGTTCTAATAAATTTTATGTGGTTATTTGAAGCTTTGGTTCATATCCATACATGGTAGGGATGGACAATCTAATAGGGTCAGGGTTTCTGAGAGGCGTTTGTGAGAGTGTAAGATACTATCTCTTTGCCTTCAGTCCTCAACCATGAAAATAATACAAATTGCTAAACTAAAAATTACTCTGGTATATTCAATACTATTTTTAATTCAGGTGGCGATATACCGGAATTGATGACTTTGGGCGCCGGTGCACGGCTTTTGGCCGCATAGAATGTATTATTATCTGAGAGGGTTAATGATATTTGGCGGCACGGCAATGGTGCCCTCTGTGAGTGAGACAGGGACAGGATTTCAAGAGTACAAAATCAGTCACAAACTATCACCCGTACAGTTCCAATCTTCTCCAGTAGCATCGAAATTTATGTTTGAATAGAGTTAATCACGTATTTTGCCACATATTGACATCGCCTTGCCTGCTATGAAAGCTCGTCGCATGAAAAAAAAAAGGGATAACATTGGTCCACAAAACATAAACTCCCCTATGAATCGAATCAAAGAAATGAACGAACAGAATGCAAGCAAAATGCAAATCAAAAGGATACCCAGCCATTACCCTCCACCATGATCCCCGAATCATATAGGAAAACTACATTGTTGAGGACTATTCGCCAATGGGCATTCCCTCAACCTGCCGTTGCAAACTCTTCCACACTTCTGCCTGCAGTTCCGCATACTTTACGCGCTCTTGACTCCAATCCTGATGTAGCCTACCCACAAAGAACTGGCTGCTTTGGAAAAACACTAGCTCATCTCGCACACACTCTCGAATAAGAACTCCCCTCACACGCTGTCTTTCAATGTTTTCCCCATCCGCTTTGATGGACTCTTGGACCTTCTCAATCTCCCCTGGTTTGAGCTGCTCCGTGGGCTTGGTACGCAGAGTCTGCAGTTTCTTTTCATTTGCTGCAATCCGCTTAGTGAGTTGCGGAATGTTGTTTGTTGCAAGACGGTCCATCCGCTCAAACAATTCACGCATAGAAACAAGGGTGTCGCGATGTCGCTTCAAGTCCTCAAGAACTCCTGCATCCCAGGCCTTGGATTCATCCTCAAGAAGAGCACGGGAAGTATTGAGACTCTTGGCAACAGAGATGAGGCCGTCATTCATAGATGGGATATCTGATGTATCAACAGCGTAAGTAGCTTCTGAAGCATCGGTGAGAGAATGGAGGGCTGTAGAAAAGCGGTTGTAATCAGCAGCCATCCCTTCCGAACGGCGTTCAAGGCGTTCAACAAGAGTACACAGATTGATGTAGATTTCAGATGAGCGCCGAAGACCGGAACGGACGGTTTCAAAAGTATCGTTAAGATCTGCTGGGAGCGAGACTTCGAGTTCAGGGTGCAGGGACTTATTGGTGAATTCTTCGGTGACTGAGAGATTGGCTTGTTTGCGCCAAACAGAGAGCTCCGTAGGAACAGTAAGGAACATTACTACAAGCTGCTCTTGCGAGAGCACCGGATGGCGGACGAGGGCATTCGTAAACCGTACTAATCCCCGCCGGCGGCGCTCGAGGAAGGCGGCATCGGCTGAGAGGTAGTGTCCGTTAACTGGGTTCGCGAGTGCAGCGCGTCAATTCCATTTGTAGCAAATGACAAGCACAGGGGTTTGGAAGGGAGCTTACCAGCCAACCGCTTTGGTGGAAGAAGGGGTAGCTGACGGAAAGGATAGCGTTTGTGGAGGCAATCCAGCAGCCTATAGATATATGGTAAGATTGTGCATTCTCATCGGAAAATAGGAAAGGATCCACCGTACCATACGAAATCGCTATATCTCCTCACTACCCGACTGCCCCTCATTACAGAGGCGACCTGGTAATTACGATGCTGAAACATAAACATTCCTTCCTTCTCTGGGAGCACATTCACAGTGACATTCTCCTGTGGTCCCTTCATCATGGCTTTTATCCTGTCCAATCCTATACCAACACCATTGTTCACGCTCCCACCGCCACCACCATTCAAGGTATTACCACCCAGTCCTCCAAAGCTTCCAACTCGTGGCCCAAGTCCTGGGTGCTCGCCAAACCCACCGGGAGAAGAATCTCCAAATTCGGTTTGCGGATTGGGACCATCGTACATGTTTCCCCATGCTGAGGACTGCCTTGAACCCCCAGTATTCCTCAGGGCAGCATGTATATCATCCCTTTCATCCTCGTAGTTGGTCTCTTCTTCATCACTCGCTAAGTGAACTTGTATTTCGTGTCTCAATGGGGCTTCTGGCGGCGGTGGTGGCGGTAGCTGTTGTGCTGCTGGAACATCGTGATTCCTTTGTTGGTACTGGGATGGTTGCGCCGGAGGTGCACTCATTCTCTCTGTAGTATCGGGACTGTTCCATGGATCGTCTTCATGATTCTCAAACAATGCTGCAGCACTTCTAGTTCTCATCGGATTCGTACTAATCGGTGTAGTCGGGTCTCTACTGACTACTGTAGTTTCCGGGTTCTGTCTAGCTTGTTCTAAGCTCTCATGCTCATATTCCGTTGCCTTCAAGCTTCCTCCAAACTGGGGTATGGGCAGATCGTGCCTGCGATCATCGACAGCGTCAATGTTGATTTCATCATCCTGCTGGGCCACTCCCACAAGCGCAATTAGAAACCAGACTTCTATCTTAGACAAACTTGTCTTTCCAGATATGTTCATGATGGTAAACACGCGCTCGCGAGCTTCCGCAGAGAGCTCAGGCTGCGCTTCATCGCAGACGAGGGCATAAGCTCGAGCTGCGCTGACATCCGTACCGTCGCCTCCAATAACGGAGACAATATTTGAGAAGATGCTGTGGTATGCGGGTGGAATCGCTGCGTTCGATGGGGAGAGCAGGCTCTGGGTAGGATCGTTCCGGTTGCGCGGCGGTGAGCCGCTCCAGGCGGCAGAGCCGTTGTCGTGATTGTCATCATCGAAGATAGACGGAGAGCCGTCGTTTGAAAAAGTTGGCGAGAATAAGGCACGCGCCGCTGGCGGAGGAGACTCGCCGAAGAGCGACATTTTGTGTTTGAGTGGTCAAAGTTTTCGGCGGTGTGCGGAAGAGGCGAGATAAAGTTGTAGAAGCGAGCGAGTTGACAATGCACGGACGAGGCACCTGCAGGAATGACGTGGGTTTGGCGCAGAACAGGGGTAATCGGAGTAGGTAAATACCGCTTCACAAGAGATAATTAAGATATTGTGGTATCACGTTCGGGACATTGGGGCGAAGAAGACGTAGTTGCGAATGAGGGGAAATCATAGGCAAAACAGTGTATAATGCGTTATCACCAACCCCACGATTTTTCAACAACCAATCACACCACCAATGTCTACCACTAGTATGCAATGCCCATCCAGGGAGAAAAACAAATAGGTAACTACACAATCATATACATGAAGTAGAAGTGTGATATCAATGTCCATATACAGGACTTAGCTATGTAAAAAGAAATACAGCTCCCCGAACTAGACAAATATGCTTTAAGAAATCATGGCCAACCAATTGCCATTAAAATTACAACACTCTATTCTTCTCAATCAACTCCCGCTTAATCTAAAACAGCTCCGTGTTTTATCCGTCATCATGTATCGTGTTCCCTAGATTGTTGTTGGTCGATGCTTTGGCGAACAAAACAAGTCCAGCAGTATGAAAATAACCAAACGATAAAAAGGCAGGTAATGTAAAACTAGTTGAGTAGGGTATATGAATATGAAGAGTATAATTCAACCTTTCATAATCGAAGTCGCGGGTGTAAATGTGGTATGGCAGCCCACTAAATCATATACCGGCATTAAAAGCTGTAGCATCATGTTCTACAATTCTTTTTTGGGTTCTGCCGCATGGCCGTTGCTGTTACCATTTTCACCATTGGTAACCTCGATACGGGGAGTACTAAGCAAACATCAGCACTTGACACATAAATCGTACAAAGGGGCGAGGAAACATACTCAGCATCTCCCTGGTTTGAGCTGTCTTCGTCTTCAGCCTCGTCTTCACTTCGCTCATCCACAGCTTCGGCGCTCAGGATGAAGCGCTTAGCTATCCTCAGAATAAACCAAAGCCAGAACAAGTTCACTGCCTGCAAACTCCCCAATAAAGTACCGGCGATAACCTGGGCCAGGCCGCACTTGTAGTATCCTTCGACCCAATCGAGTCTCCAGGGACCGATGGTCTTAAATTCAGTGAACAAACTGTAGATAAGACCAATGTTGATGTAATGACGCATGTATATCCAAACGAAAATGAAGAATCCAAAATACGGGCCAATGAGCCAATGATCCAAGTAGTTCAAGGTTTTTGAAGTAGCCAAAAAGAAATCGCTAACATCGTGTGTTACAAACACAGCAACCCCCATCCATGTGAAGTGGAACCTGTAGGAGAGGCCAATAAGAGAAAGAGTCACGACGTGGTGAAGTACCAGTTCCTTAAAGTCTTTACGGGGCTTCTCAAGCTGTAGCATGAGTACGATCGCCTGTTGTAGCCAGTAGGCGGCCTGTAGCAAGTAATACGCCTTGAAATCTGCGGTGTGGGACCTATGTGGATAGTTCTCATAGAATGCCTTCGAATTGAAGTACCACATGTCTGTGTTGTACATAACGTAGAGTCCGAAAGGCGAAAAAACACCGAAGTAGAGAGCAGTGTATGCCTGTTCCATGAATCGGGATACCTTGGTTTTCCTAACAATTTTGAAGTGGTGTGCAAGAGGTCGTAGGAACCGCTGCATGGCGAATTCTCGGGTGAACGAAAAAACGAAGGTGTAAAACAGCACAAAGACGATATCCTTCAATCCCTTGCCATACATGGGAGATTCGGGCCATCTCGATGTGGTGTCTGGAGGTTCGGCATAGGACAGAAATATGGCCGAGTGGAGCGGGTTTTCCGGAGTTGGGTTCAGAGCATAACCAGCACCAGCCATTGCCATTACAATCAATGGATTCACTATTGGAATGTCAATATTTGAATCTGGCGGCTGTCATAAAATCCAACGTACACCATGTGTTCCGGTATGACAACTCTCGATACCATTTGAACAGATTCCGCGCCTTTGACCGACCCGACCGCCGGTCTCTTGACAATTCCCGCCGGCGAGTCCTGGAAGCTTGTCTCTATTGGCCGAAAGTAACTTTATTAGTGAGAATTCGAAGATCAAAGTTGCCTTTTCGCACGTGCCATCGGTAAGGGGTAGAGTTGCAAAAAAAAAGTTTATGTAGAACGACATACTTGTTCCGGGGTCGTGCTCATTGTCGATACAGCGGGTGCAGAGGTATCACCTCTAATATCTTCCCCCAACGAAGATAGGCGTCTCGGTCTAGTCATCTTTGACGATGGGTCTCTCTTAAGGCTACAACTGTGCCACGAAATAGGTTTGTGTCGATCTACACCTCACACAAATAGAGTTTATGGGGTATCAAAGTATGCTGACTTCCGGAAGACACAATTGAGGGCAATAATTCGGATTGGTGAACGAGTGGCGAGTTGGAGTTTTAAGGGTGAGAAAAAAAAGGGAACGTCAAAGGAGGCTCTCGAGCATTTTCCAATTTCTACCTTCAGCACAGCTCAGGCCTTGCACCGGGAGCACCGGGGTTCCGCGTTCCATCAGTTTGGTCCTTGTTCGCCAAGACGGATCACAAAACCGCTTGATCTTCCTTTTTTCGGCTCAAGAGCAGTCCAAGTACGAAACGATTTCATGCTTTAGTCAGCACAGACGTCAGTATGCAGAAATGTACGTATTGCCGGTGGAGATTTGGACATGACAGGCCTCTTTGAAGAATCGGCTGTGATAACATCCGTATTCACACTTGATAATTTGGTGATCTAACCGGCCGGCGAGCTCAGCCTGGGATGCATGTTGAGACATTCGCACGTTACTTCCACTCCGCCTCACCAAAAGAAACCATGCGGTGCCGTAATCAAGATTTATCCGCCGTATGTGTGTGTGTGGTTCTTACGGCCAATCGTAGTAAGAAGAGCTCAACAAGAAGGTAGCTGTGATACCTAGATGCCCTCCCATCCCCTCATGCAAGTCTCAAATACGGAGTGTCTGCAGCTACTGGTATTGTGACTTATCAAATCTGGGGAAGATGTAATAGACCAATGAAAGCCATAATAGTTGCTCAGCCCCAACTATAAATGGCCTGTCCACGTCTCACTGGGTATCAACCGTCAAAATATAAACCCGAAATTCATATTTCTAAGCGCAATTGAACGTGAACAACTGATACCCATGGTAACACCAATAGACAAAAATTACTCCGTGATTCTGCCGCGTATTGATCGAGGAAAACGGTACCCAGCTGCTTTTTTCTCTGTATTAAACTCGGGACTCGGTATGAATCCGGAGGCCGGCCAGTGATATTTTGATACCAGAGTTGTAAAATCGGGAACGTTCCGTTCTTCGCTTGCTGTGGCTTTGGTAGGGGTAGCTACTCCGTAGACGCTTAGCGCAGTAGTTCAGAATTCCCAAAAGTGTGAGCATCAACTACAGAGTATCGAGAGTACGTAGAGCCGGGACCGGTTAATGGACTGATGATCTGAGAGTAATGTATCTGATACAAGTTAGATAGAAGAATACCTTGTGAAAAGTTGACATCTACAATTTACGAGTACGAGTACGCACGGAGTCAATATTGAAGGGTCCGTTGCATTCGGGTCCGGTTCGGAACCGGTGTGTGAAGCTACATCCCGACCGGGATTAAAATGCGAGTAGACAGTAGTAACGCAAGTAAGGGATTGATCTAAAATGATATGAAATTCCGGTGTTAGAAGATGAGAACAATAAGTTTGAGTGTAGTTCAAGTCTCAGCTACAACGCAACGGTGCTATTAGGCTTTGCCGACTCGTTCCTACATTGGGAGTCTTCCTGGTTCCACCCACCATACGAGTGACAAGATGCACGACTGTGTCCCGAACGTAGTAAAATCATATATAGGCCCAAATCCAAGAGTATTAAAATGCCAATTATGGACGGCCAAATCTTGCAATTCCAACGTCGGTACGAGGTGCACACGAAGCTAGGGGCCACACCTTAAACTTAACTGCTCGCAAGCCAATAAGCACAGTTCCAACGTGCCACGGCGTTTGTTAACCTCTGGCACATGGTTCACAAGTTTATCATTAACTTCGCCCAATTCGTCATACACGTTGAAGTCCAGACGCATGTTTAACTTTACACAAACCCAATTTTTTGAGTTGAATATACCCCGCAAACTGTGGCCAAATGCTCGATCAAAGTACGTCATTTATCAAACGTTTGTTTTTTTAATTCCCATGTACATGTAAGTAGTAAGATGTAGCCCAAGAATAGAAAATATAAGAAAAGAAACAGAAAACAGAACGATCCCATAAAATTCGTGAAGCCTGAAGTCAAAAGATACATAAAAACTCCCAATAGAATATGTATATAAGAACCCCCCACCGACCGGCCCGCCCCCCATCCCAGAAAAGCAACCCAAAACCCCGTGATGAATCCTTTTTTAATTTAGACTTTTTTTGATTTGGTTGAAGTTCCACACTGCGTCCTACGCAGGCGGTGCGTCGTCCTCCGTCGGCATATTGTCCTCCATCCTCATCTTCTCCTCGAACTCGTCGAGCAGCTCGTCCACGTCGATCTTGGGGCCATCGTCGCCGTATTCCGTCTGGTTGTCGTCCATGTCCATGTCGTCCGGGTTTGCGGGCTTGAATTCCTTCGCCTCGGGGTTCTTGTACAACGCAACGGTGCCTCGCAGCTCGGTGTCCTCCTCGAGACTCTGCAAGAACAGCTCGTAGTCGCGTTCGGCCTTCTCCTGGTCCTGTTTGCGGGGCAGCATGTCGCTCTCGTCGCGACCCATGCGCTTCAACTTCCAGTTACGGCTCTTCTTCTTGCGGCGTGGGTAGTGCTTCTTGACTAATATAACTGGTGGGACCTTGTTATTATCAAGGGCATCGAAGTTAGGGTCGTTGAAGTTGGAGTCTAGCAGATGGAATCCCAAGGCGTCGTCTCCGGCGTGCAAGATACTTCCCAAGTGTGTGCGGATGGTGAACTGCTGGTTGTCCGAGGTTCGCATCACCTCAACATCTGCAAGGACGAATTTTCCATGTGTGGGGCCCAGTGGCTCGATGTCGAGAATGAAGTACTCCTTCAACTCTGTGACATCAGCCAATGTGCTGAAAGGATCACGCCAGTAGACCTGGTTGGATATCTCGGTCACTTGGAGAGTGTTGGGGTCCATAAGGTGCACAGATGATCCCACCCGTGTGCAGATAAGGAGTTGCGGGATGTTTCCAAGCGATTTTGCCAGCTTTGAGGGGAGGCAGACAAGATCATCTTTGCACAGAGGCACAAGCTCAACTGAATATGTGAACTTGTAGGACTTTGTGCTGGTATGGATATCCTGTGAGATGAGCTCCGAGGACTTTTGTGACTTGACCGGTGCTACTGCAGCAAGAAAGTCGCAGAGTTTCACTGCATGATTCCGTTGCGCATAGAAAAAGTCCAGTCCGTCCTTCACTTCTCGTATATTGATGCAGTCTTTGTGGGCGTTGTGCTTGAGGATGAGTTGTTCGAGGTAAAGGAAAGTCCGCTTGTGAGAAACCTTTTGCCGCACCTGTACACAGGCTCTCCATGTGTTGGGGGTGTATGTCTTTGCACAGTCCGGGCACTGTGTCCACACAACCACAAACTCGACCTCGAAGGTCTGTAGTAGATAAGTGCTTTGGAAAGCCTGTAGAAACAATTATTAGTATGTGTAGTACATGAATTTTGAGGAGTAAGACCAACATCTTGGATTTTGATTTTCAACTTTATCCGCTTGGAATGTGGTTCTGTCCAGATAAAGCTCGCATCCACCAGCCGCACTTTCGTCAAGCCCCGCAACTTCTTCAAGCACAGTGCCAGTAACTCTTTACTCTCCAGCGAAGCTGAAACCCAGTGCTGCGGTGGCTGCAGATACCGTTCACATCCTTTGCAGAAATGTATCGAGCTCTCCCGCTGGATTCCCTCCGAGATATCGACGTTCAGGCGAATACAGTTCTCGCACATGGCGACACCTTGATTGCCGACGATTGGAGCACCACATGTTGCGCAAAGAATTCTACAGAAAAAAGTCCTGTCAGTATTTGTTTGAAGCTATTTGTGCGATCCGGGCAAGGCAGTGGGAAACAAACGTCGCTCTGTTATCTTCCCCAACGTGGGGCTGGAAGGCGACACTGTCGATCTCCATTTTTGCAGTAGTTCTGCTGGTATCGTGTGGTAATAGAAGGGCTGTGTGTGAAATTCACTGAGAAATTCAGCGATAGTGGGGGTTTTGAAGAAATATTTTTTGCCCCGCAAAACGATTAGATTGGCGGGAATTACATAAGCCAGCCCACACACACACGCACACACCCTACACACTATGAGTCGACTCCGCCTGCCGATTTCTAATACTCGAGTATGAAGCAGGATAGACAACCTTATTTGAAATGCTACCTAAATTTTCGGTAGCCACTGCCCAATAGCTAGAATAATCTACGGGTGCACTAATGAATACATAATTTTTTCTTTCATTAGACATAAATTTACCATATACAAAATAAATAAAATATCTAACGTTTCAAAGTCTTCTGTTTGTTTGCGCCTGCAACAAGCTTCTTCTGAACTGCCAATCCTTTCCGTGTACGCACAGCATCCATGTATTTCTTTGCCACATTCTCACGGTCAGCGACGTCACCAAGGTCTTCCAGCTCCTCCTCTGTAAAAGGCGTCCAGTATGGATCTTCATCCAAGATCTCGTAGCCATAGAAGATGAGTTGCGGTGATGCTGCTCCGCTAGTACGTTTGCGAATCTCATCGGCAAATCCAAAAGATTCGGCTACTGGCAGCAGCGCTTTGATAGTCCAAAACGGTGTTCCCTCTTCCTGGTCTTCAGAAATTGTGCGGCCACGGCGGGCCGAGATAGTGTCGTGAACTTTTCCAAGGACCTCGGCTGTTTACAAGTTAGTATATGAGTGAACTAAAGGGTTTAGGGTATATGTACTAGAGCATTGAATGTCGCAAGAATACATAGCCAACATGAGACGAGGAGACCAGTCAAGGAAACCTTGTCTAATGGCAGTTGATACAGCAGTAATCACCTCAAAATTTCTAGCTCCTGCATCATCGGCAGTCGGGTCTGTGGTCGTCGAAGTAGATTCAATGAAGCATGCAATCCCTTGAACTGGTTCAGAACACATAGGCCCAGAAAGTGTTGCCAGTTGGAACGCATGGGTAACTTTATCCTCAAAGTCGCTGGATTGGTAACCTGTAGAAGCTGCATCGGAGAACCTGGCATTATTGTAAGTAACAATCGTAAGATACACGAACGTGGGCTTCTTACAGCTTACGGAAACTGCCGGAAGGAGTATCATCAATCAAGATATTGGGCCCTATCCGTCGAGGTCCAAAGGCTGTTAATTTATCAAGAACGCCGGCCCAAACTTCCCGCTCTCGGGAAGGTGCTTTCTTAAATGCTTTCTCGAGTCCTTTTCTGATTTCATCCATACTCATAAGCTTGGTCTTTGCCAGCTGCAATTTTTCTTCCTCATTGAGCTCTCCCGCTGGCTCCTCTGTCCCTTGCTTCGTAGAATACAGCTGCTTGATAGATCCACTATTCTGAATGAGAAATTGGGTCACGGCTGCTGGCAGTGGTCTAGTTCTTATCCGAACGGTTGTTTGCTTGGATGGTGTAACAGCAACGACAGTTCCACGAGGAAGATTTGCATCCTTTGGAGGAGCCATTTCGGTAGCACTCAAAATGGTCTCTCTGTATGGCACGATTGGTGGAGAAGATTGAATTTCAATCTTTGCAAACCGTTCCCGGAGATCTTTCAGACATCGCTGCAAATTCCCGGTTAGTTTTCGGTAAAATAAGCAATCACGGTACGTACCTCAAGATGCAGTTCGCCAGCTGTCAGAATGACATGCTCTCCGTTGTCCTGGACTATATACTCTGCACACGGATCTGCCTGTTCAAGCAACTTCAAGCCTTCGACCATTTTACTCATTTGACTTGGGTTTTTGGGTTCGAGTGCAACTCTCACAATGGGGGCCGATCCAAGATTAACACCAGCAAGATTCAGCGCGCCCTTGTCCATACTGCAGAGCGTTCCGTTTTTGAGGATTTTTCCCTCAAGTCCGCCTATTCCAAAGACATTTCCAGCGGGAACTTCCTCCAATTCCTCAAGATCTTTACCCATCATGTAATACAACTCGTTTACCGTGACCTTTGTAATGTGCTGGTCTGGGTAGAGTGGCGAGTACTTTGGCCCAAGGCAATAGAGCTCCTGGCCAGCCTTGATAGTGCCGGAATACAGTCGGGCAAATCCAATGAGGCGTTCCCCTTCCAGCTCTTCCTCTTTCTCCTCTGGCTTAATCTCAGTGCTATTTTGACCTACAAGAACATCGGGGGTGTCTGCGGTTTCTGCACCACTTTGTTCGGCTTGAAGCTTCCTGACCAGTGCCATACGCTTTATCCGCATTTCTTCTGCGGATAATTGAGGCCTGCGAGTCTTCTTAAGCTCCGAAAGAGGAACCGAAACCATTTTGCTAACATATGCAATCACTGGTGCCTCCGGGCCCGCATTGAAGTTGATCATGGAATTCTTGGCTTCCTCAGATACAGCAGACGAACCAGGTGCGTTCTCAATTATGTGTGGCATACGCTCGTTCTGCGCCTTCGGTGGGGCTGGTAGCTGCTCGATTACAGATACAAGCACAGCGGTCGAAAGTGGGAGCCATTGGTGGAATATGGTGGACAGGAGCGCGCGTGCGTCATTTGTTCTCAAGTCTCGAGGAAGGATCTTGAGGCCCAAAGATTTGACAATCTTTTCAACCTTTTCTTGGTCTCTACAATTGATTCATGAGCATTGATATATTTAATATAACTAAATAAAGACAAAGCAAAGATTGAAGAAACGTACTTGTTAAGTACGGTAGATTGATATACAGCCCAAATGTTGTCCAGCACAAGCTGCACAAACATCGGCTTTAGTTTTCTTCCTTTGAGATGCTTCTCGGAGAGAACTCGCTTGGACTTTGGGTCGAAGTAGAATTTACCCCATAAAACCTTTTCTAATAAAGATTTCTTGAAGCCTAGTTTCTTCTCAAAGATTCCCGCGAATTGACGGATGGTGAAGGCCCAACCATCATAGGCACTAGCAAATATGACATTATGTTTCTCTGGTGCAAAATAAATGTCTTCATCGTCCTTTTCTTCAAATTCATTTTCTGCAGGAGTATTGACGCCAGTGTCACTTTCACTCCCGGGGACCTCTACATCAGCCTGGTTTTCTTTGGCTGCCGCAATTCTTTCCTCGAGTTTCTCCCTCCACCGGAGATCTTCTTCCATTCGCTCGCCAGCGAAGAAGCTGCCCATCACTGCATTAACCTGTTCAACAAGCTTGAGAAGACGGTCAAAAGCCTCCTCGGGACTCAGCTGCAGTTCTGTTATCAACCGATCTAACTTGTTGATGACTAGTATTGGCTTGATGTGCTCGATCCATGATTGGCGGAGCACTGTCACGGTTTGCGAGCATACACCTTCGACTGCGTCCACAAGCACAATAGCTCCGTCACAGAGTCTGGAAGCTGTAGACACCTCTGATGAAAAATCGACGTGGCCTGGGGAGTCGATCAAGTTTATGAGATAGTCACTCGCTACTGGTTCGGCGCCCTCAGATGCTCGTCGCATCAGACGGAAGAATAGGGAGATAGCCGATGACTCCATGGTGATTCCACGGAGCTGTTCATCGGGTCTCGAATCCAGAAACCTTACCCTTCCAGCAAGTTTAGGTGAGATGATGCCATTTGTGGCGAGGAGACAATCGCTAAGCGATGTTTTTCCATGGTCCTGGAACAGCGAAAGGTACAATGAGAGATGTCTCTAAAAATACGAATAGGGATCTAAGGCTTGGACTTACAACATGCGCGAGAACACATATCTATAGCCATTTGGTCAATCATTCTGTCAGCGGCGTCGTGCCTGTAGGCTGGAACACAGCGGCTCACATACGTTTCGGATATTGTCACTATTCTTCTGTAGAGCGACAACCTGTGACGGATTGATTGGAGGCATGGGCGTTTATGTAGACCAGACTGATGGTGGCACTGTTCAAGTGTTTCAAAAGATGCAGAATATTTCAATATTGAAATGATTGGAACGATTGGCGGGGATGGGCAGCCTGACGATGTTTGTGAAACAAACTACCGCCTGGTGGGGCAAACGGGGAATTTCTCATGACCAAGACTGAGCTAGCTGTCTAGACACAACAAGCGAGCGGGAATGACGCCAAGCTTTGGGTTAGTAAAGTGAGACAAAGTATCAGGAGCTTGGTTGAGACGGAGGTGACGCCGGCACTAGTTAACTGAAGCAGCACGCGCCCTGGTTGTGGCGGTGTTACCTGCACAGGACATGATTCCTACAGACAGTCACAGACAGAGAACTCGAC
Source organism: Geopyxis carbonaria (assembly GCA_024516215.1). Lineage (NCBI taxonomy): Eukaryota > Fungi > Ascomycota > Pezizomycetes > Pezizales > Tarzettaceae > Geopyxis > Geopyxis carbonaria. The sequence goes on along the minus strand of JAJJXG010000001.1, from coordinate 1,138,933 downwards.
CACATCCATCAGCAGACAAACAAGTGATGCAGCTAAAGTTCCCCATGGCAAATAATCCTAGAATTTCTTACGTGCTTACCCATTCGGAATAATCGTGCATAAATTCATACATGACATATTCCCAGGACTGCTTGGACACGCATAACGCATCATAATACGTCCGACTTTGCCTGGGGATCTTGATAATCAAGAGCTGTGTTAATATTCAAAGTTGAACACGTTGTTTACACATACGTGCTTAACCTATGTTTGCTATATGCGTTATTTGGGAGCCACATGGTGGGCCTTGAACTTAACCTTATGCATCTTAAAGTGCTTTTATACTATCTACATGGAGAAATGCCCTATTCACAAACAGCTGGAAAGCAGCACTTTTGAGCCTTTGATGAATGTATTTTTAAAAATTCGCAGATGTGCCTCACCATAAGGCCAAGTAGCACATGAAGCTGTGGCTGAAACCAATCAACGATGGGCAGTTGGATCGGGCACGGACGCAGATAGGCCCGGAAACGGTGTAGCGCATGACTTTCCATGGTTGCCCAAGAAACTTGATGGGACAAGTTGACCTTTCCACTTGATTTACTCTTCAAACTTCCATTCGACACAACAATACTGTTTTCAGATGCCGTGCTTTTTTTTCAACCGCCGCCTGTAGCTTCCCATAGCACTGCAAGGGATCAATAATCTATTCGGGCTCCCGAAACTTCTGACGTTCCCCTTACACACAATTATATTTAACATTCCCCCCCTGGAATGACTACGTTCTTCAATCGTTATCAACATCATACCTGACTTCAAACTTCATACCACAAACATCGCCCATCATTACATCATCTCCTACTGTAATCAAAATCCATCATGTCGTCCGTCGAAGTGCTCTCTAGCCATACGTCTCCTACATCTCCAGCCGCCGCCGAACAGCCGAATCTCACATTAAAAACACGGCCAACCTTCGATCAACAGGGTGCATTCCTACAAGACAAAGTTCTCAAGAGTGGATGGCTACAGAAACGGACCAGAAAGACGAAGGTACATATTGGTCATCTGGGATTCCCAACTTGCTCTCGGAAATGTATAGATGGCACGGACTAATACAACTTCTTTAGAGCTGGAAACAACGTTGGTTTGTGCTACGTGCGGACCGCCTATCATCATACAAAGACCAGAAAGAGTACAAAGTTCATCGGCAAATTTACCTTGACGATGTTACCGCCGTGGCTACACTGAAGGATGCAAAGCGGCCAAATGTGTTTGGAATCTTTTCGCCTTCGAAAAACTTCCATTTTCGCGCCGCCAACCCGACCGAAACAACCGAATGGGTCGAAATGATACGGAGTGCTGCAGCTGTTGAGGAGACGGGGGAAGAGCTGATGCTTAACTCGCCCATCAACCCGGCAGATTCTCAGGCTCTACCGCCCTCGGACGCACGGTTAGGATCGAGCTCCTCGGAAATTGGAAGTCCCCCTATGGCTATAAACTCTAAGGCAGTTGGAGCAGCGAGGATTTCATCCCAAACCTTGGATTATTCCGGGCCAGAGCTGGGCTCTGTTTCATCCTTATCCGATATGGCAAGGATATCCCAGCTGTCGTTATCCCATCACGACCCAGGCTTTACTTCAGGTGGGGAAATGTCGGAGCCTCCTCCCAGAGTCAGCGGCGAGCCAAAGCGAAAAGTTGTTAGGAACGACTCGGGTCTTTCGTCTCACGACCAGTTACCAAGGGTGATTTGGCATGGGTACATGTACTGCCTAAAATCGAAAGGCGGGGTCAAGCAATGGAAGAAATACTGGGTAGTGGTGAAGAATATTAACATTGCATTTTACAAGAACGAGGAGGTTTGTATACCCTGTAGAGTCCGGTTTTAACTTAAGCTTACCATATAACAGGAATACCGGGCCATCAAGATTCTGCCAATGGACAATATTGTGGATGCTGTGGAGATTGATTCACTATCCAAATCCAAGACAAACTGTCTGCAGATCATTACCGAAGGCAAGGCCTATCGATTCGCTGCTGGAAGCGAAGATATTTTAGTGAAGGCGTTGGGAGCTATGAAGAGTGCGGTGAACAAGAACAAACAGCGGGCTTCTGTCGTTGTGGCGGGGCCGGCACCCGCACAAGCTACCATACCAGCACATTAATTTACCATCAGACGAGAGTACAACGAATCGAAGTATCCTACTACATATACCCGTTTTAATGTCACGATTCCATTTTCTTGTCTCTACTTGTTGAGCGAACGGCCGTTGGCCGCAGCTCAGACCAATACCAGTCGGATCACTCTCGTTTCTCCATTGACCCATTGGCAATGGCAAAGCCCCCGCATATTTGTCATGTGCCCCATCATTTTTCCTGTGTATCTATACTATCATCACTGCCGTCCGTTGCATTTTCTGTCTCTTATTTTTACTGGCGTTGGCGAGCAGCTGAGCTCTGGGGGGATTCTATTTTTTCACTATCTATCATATGTACCAATACAGAACCACACAGACCATTGTAATAGTACGCCTCCACACTCGTCGTGGAGGTCATGTTATACTCTACTGCAACCTCCTATAGTACTTCTATCCATCTTTTCACAAGTATTAACAATATCATATATACAAGTCTGAAGCTCCCTAACCAGTCCAAACCACACTGTGAAATCTACACCAACCCACCCTATAACCCCTCATCCTCCCTGTTGAGACAGCACATCTGCACCGGTGGTCATTCGGTTTTGGTCATGTGGGCTCAGGCCTCATCGCCCTTATTCTGCTCTTCTCTTTCTCTTCCTGTGCACTTAACCTTGCAATGAACACGATCGTACTTTTATCTCCAACACTCCCCTTCAAAACGTCTTCGTCGCAGAAGCCCTATACATCCTCCACGGCAGTGTCCAAGCCTTCTTCTGCAGCTGCACCGCAAACGGATCAAAATCCGCCTTCTCCAAGCCCTCCAAATACACATTCGTGGGTACCGCCTGCAAAAACGTTGCCCAAACGGCGCCCGCCTTCGCCTCCGCCCCGGCCTCCCGCACCATCTTCCGTGCCGTAATCAGGTGATCATTCGCCCTCGTCGCAACTCTAAACACCACCTCCTGCAGCCCCTCCGCCGCGGGCCCACGGCGTATCACATCCTCCTGCCGCATCCCAACATCAGCACACACATCCAGCGGCAACACCACACGCCGCTCCCCCGCCATCACCGCCACCCCTCGCAGCACTGCCGCCAGCCCAACAGCCTTCCCCACATGGCTCCCGATATGATCCAACACCGTACTCCGCGCGCCGACACTCTCGAGCGCCAGGTACTGCAGCGACCCGTAACACGCCTCAGCATACGCCTCCAGCGCGTCCAGCGTCTCGAACGCGCGTCCGTCGCTGTACGTCGCACGCGCGGTCAGCAGCTTCTGTATAAAGCTGCGTGACAGGCCTGCGCCAGACCCCCGCGACGCCGCCAGCAGGGTCAGTGTCGGCTCAGCGGGCGCGGTCGCGGTGGGCGTGGCAAATACGCGGTCCACCTCGTCGCGCCAGAACTGGAAACGTATCGCGGCGAGTGCGGCGTTGGCGGAGCCGTCGATGCCGGCGGTCTCGATGTTGAGCGTGCGGAGTGCGAGATGCGCGTCCCGTGCGGCCGGGGGGAGGAAGGGCGTTTGGAGGTGCGAGGCGTGGTCGAGGCGACGGAGAGTTGCGGCGCAGGCGGTGCGCGCTGTTGCGAGCGGGAGCGGGGGCATTGCGGATGTGTGGGGAGAGAGGGAGGTTAGTGGGAGAGGTGGGGTAGTTGGGGGAGCTGGAGATTGGGCGGGGCGGTGATGTCAGGATTTTTTTGGTCGACTCGGGGATTAGTTTTTCCGCGCCGATCACACATCCTCACATGTCCTCACTCGAGATCCCACCTCCCGGTCCATAGCGGGCGGGTATTGAACCCACCAACCCAACCCGTCCCACACCCTCAGCCCGGCCCAGTCTAGGCCAGGTCCAGGCCAGCCGCCGTGACCTTCCAAACCATAATCATCAGCCTTACGGTTTACCAGCTCCCACCTGCCCTATCCTGCGAGGCCTCAAATGCGCATGTCCCAAGCGTGCATAACAATAATAACGAGTATGGGCTTATGACTTTCCCATACCCATCCAATGCCGCTCTCCGCAAGGCCCTATCCCTTCAGCAGCAATCCAGCAGCAAAACCTTATTCCCGCATAAAGGAGAACGCAGCCCTCCTCCCCCCTCGTCTCCCTACAACAACAACAACAACAACAAACACAAACACAACGCATGACGGAGCAGCCCGGGCGGGTGCAAGTGTGTGTTTAGCCGCCTTATGCAACCCATTGCGCCACGCCAGCCACCATCCCAGCGCCAGCGTGAACAACACAAGGCTGGCCGGGCTCAAGTGCCATCATGGACCTGACAAGATTGGTAAAGGTGCCGGTCACATGTATGCAAGCCGTCGATCGTTGGTGGTCCGCGCGCTTGCACGACGTCACAACAACAGCGTTCACATTCACGTGCGAACATAGGCGTTGGCGGGAGGTGCCCTATGTACCCCTATCAGGTACCTAAATAAACGAGGGGGCCGTTGGCTCGCTTTGGCAGGGCAGAGCGGGGCGGGGCAGGGCAGGCTCGCCTACGGGTGGAGCATCCCGAGTTTTCTCACTGTTTACATACGGTCATATCTAGCTTCTTGTCCCAGTGATCACGATTCACGATTCATAGCGAGACGGAGGCACGGAGGAGCAGCAGGAGGAGGAGGTATTATATCGAATTAATAGTAGTAGTAGTAGTAGTAATGATCATTCCAGGGGCATTCTTATCAAAGATATAAAAGAAATCAAGAAAAACTCCTTTTCCCAGTTCAAGAGGATAACTTACTTGCCCAACCAAATTCTCAACCTATCGTGTACAAACACACACAGACACACAAACACAAACACATACCACAAACACAAGCCACGACAAGTCGACGTCGACGACAAAGATAGAAAAGAAAAAAGAAATACAAATACAGGTACAAGTACAGATACAAATACAAAACTAGAGAAAACACAGCTAGTAATACAGGGATATACGGAACACCTACGCAGTAGCTCCACGCAAAGCCAGAGCAGCTAAGAGCTAGTTAGTTTCTTGGGGGACACATTTTGGGCAAAAGACAGGAGGAGGAGGAGGAGGGACAAATGCTGACGACGCAGCTGCTAGTCCACACGGCGGTAACAAACTCAAGGAGAAAACAAAAACAACGAAAGCTATTGATGGTATCGAGCAAGTTGAGGATTAAAAAGGGATGCCAGTATAGGTAGATGATAAAGGAGGATTGTAAATGTAAAAATAAATAATCCCATAGCCTACTAACGTTTTTGCTGCACTAGGTTCCTTTAAAACAACACACACACACAAGACAATGATCGATATATAAAAGAAAAGGTTATAAAAAAGAGAAATCCCATCCGCCCCAAAAAACGCCCCCCGCCCCCGGCCCCAAAAAAAAGTACCACTTTGTTGTATCTTGTTAAAAAAAAAACTAAAATAGAAAAAAAAAAAAGGTTGTGTTTCATTGAAAAAAATCTCGTTCCGCTTTAATATAGTTAATTTATTATTCGTCGAAAAACAGCTAAGTTTGACGGAGGATAATTAATATAGCATATCAAAAGCGAGCCGGAGTTAGACACCGAAAAAAAAAAAAAAAAAGCTAAATGCAAAAAGAGAAGAAACGCGAAAAAATGATGGGGATAAAATGGTTCGGAGAGAGCTAGATGATGATGATATGATAGATATTGACCCAATGCAGTGGATAGGGGTGCCCGCCCAGCTTCCTCCACAGCAGATAAACACAATAAAAGTTCAAGGAAAAACATAACCCTCCCAAGTAATCATTGCATGTTCAAAAATAAGGAAATAAAAAACACACGGTGGCGAATAAAGGAAACCCAATCAACCCAAGGAGATCCGTCGAATTACTGGCCGCGGTATTAGGGGTCATGCCGATCAGAATCCGTTTGTGGTATACGAAGACGTGGTGTATTTACATCCCGTTGTCCGTGTTCAAAGGATACTGTTGCAACATCTGCTGCATGTCCGCAACCTCGGCTGCTTCGAGCTGGGGCGAATCTTGCACTGTCATGGCAAGGGACTGCTTGGAGTACAGTTCGTTCAAGTCCTCGGTCATGAGCCCGTTATGGTCGTATGTACCCGGGAACAATTCCGCGCTAGCAGAGCGATCAAGGTGCGACAATGGAGGAGATCCGCTGGCAATCACTGGGTCGTGACCCATAGAAATAGGCGAGATCGAAGGTCCAATCATAGTGGCCGAGTCGGTCATTGGGGACAGGAATGGGAGACTGTAAGGAGTACCAAAGCCGTTGTCGGGTTGCGGCTGCTGCTGCAGAGTTGAGTTTAGCATCGACGGGCTGGCATAGTCGGATGGAGACGCTGTTGTGGCAGATAGCGGGTAGGTGGAACCAGGTCGGTAATCAAGGAAACCTGATGAAGTATCGATGCGAAGAGGGTTCGACAGCGAGGAGTTGACAAGAGGGTGAGGGTGTAGCGGAGCAGGCGCGTAAAGGTGCTCGTTGTGGGGGTCCTGGAACGAGAAAGATGGCATGTTCTGTTGCATCTGGGAGAAATCAACGGGAGCTGGAACCGAGCGACTGCGGGTACGACGGTGCTTCTGGTGGAATTGATGACCTGGGGCAATCTCCTGTTGATACGTAATGATATCGTTGGAGGAAGCAGGACGGATGATGTGGGGCGATACAGGGGCCGACATCGGAAGACCGGATTGCTCGTACATGGCGAGTTGTCCAGCAGCAGCGGCATGGTGGTGACGGTTAGCGAATGCCTCCAAAGTTACCAAGCTTGCCAATTGAGTAGAAAGCTGCTTTGCCTGTCCTCCGAGATAATGTGTGAATACCCGCGATGCCTGTTGGTCCTCCGTGAAATCCCCACACTGGTAGAAGCCACCTTGTCCAGACGAGTCCATGAAGAAGTTGGGAGGTCTAGTTAGTGTAATCGCCAACTGTCCCTGCTTCTGTCCGGGTGCCTGGTTTGCTGGTGCGTCATGTGTTTCCAACTCGATGTTCTTAATGTATGCAAATGGGAACTCGATCTTGTAACCAGCTGAGTCGTTGTTGATGTAGTATGTGAGGCAAGCCTTTTCTGGAGAGTAAAACACAATTAAATCCATGGAGTTTTGGCATACTCGTCGCCATGTTCCGATGCTCAGGGACCGACACGTGAAATGTTGGATCACTAAACAATAGTTAGTATAGTCACTATGAAGAAATTCCCTTTTTGTTTCTTTGCGCAGACGCGATTATACCACGTACCGATTTTGCCCTGTGTACTCGGCTCTGGGGTGAGCATGAGCCCGTTTCCATATCTTGAACGATCGCCAATGAATCCACGAGCAAATCCCTTTCCTGACTCCAACGCCTGCATCGCCAGGTATTGGCGCATGCAGTCTGGAATTGCGTCACAGTCCTCTCCGGTCTCAATACTCTTCTTCGCCAAGGTCTTTATCTTAGCGCGTCTGCAGTGAATGTTAGCTTTTCTCTCCTAAACACCCGAAAATTACCCGAAAAGCAAAAGTAAATATGTACCTGTTTTGAAACCAGATTTGGACCGAGCGCTCAGTCATATTGATTTCCTGAGCAATGCGCTCCCGGACAACTGCTGTGGGTGTGGGATTCTTGTTGAACTCGGATTCCAAAGTCACCAACTGCTCTTGTGTAGCCCTCTGCCGCTTCTGGTTCTTCTGCTGCTGGGTGAGGGTGCTCTTGCGAGGCGGCCGCCGCGAAGCAGCACTGCCAGGTTGGTGTGGAGGAGAAGGAGAAGGTGTGGTCATTGAAGACATCCCGTTCGCTTCTTGTGATGAGGTAGAGTCTAATTCTGCGATCAGCCGGATAAATTCCTGGTCTCCTTCTTCAAGATGTGAATCCGTACCGTAGTTGTAGGAAATACTGGCGGGTGATAAGGATTGCATCTCAGCAATTATTCTGGGGTAATTAATCCTCGACTGTTGGCCTGAACAAGTCGATTCGATAGTTGTAGTAAGATCTGTGTCGAACTCCGTGTGTCCAACTATTTCCGCTCGAAAAAATATAAGAATTCGCGCCGGTCGGAGACGTCGAAGTCTGTAGTAGAAGTTGCTATAAAAAACAAAAACAAAAAGCCAATATGAGACAATAAAATATCAGAGAGTGTAAAGATGCCGTCAACGGTGTATCGCGAGGGCAAGTTTGAAATGTGCTGGTGCAATGTGGGTTGACAAGTGTCGTGAGCTGGTAAAAGGCCCGTGGTTAAAAAAGAAGGAATGACTTGGGTGAAAATGGTAAGATGCCAAAAAGGAGCGTCTAGGACCGCCGAAAGAGTGAGGCAGGTATCCTAAAGAAGGCGAGCGAAAAAGCCGAGGGGCACGAGTGTCGTGGAGGAGAAAGAAATATGGAGATCAACTATAGAGAAGTTCGAGAGCAAAGAAAGGAAAAGGTGGGAATGGGGGGTGGGAGCAGGGCCCTTAGAAACCTCAGCGTGGGCAGCAGCGGCGGGCGACACTACGAAACCCACACACACACCGAACAGGCACTGTGCTACGTACAACCACTGCCTTGCTGCTACCAGCAAGCAACACCGTACCGGGGGCTGTTCCTGCTGCTTGACCTGACCTCCTCCTACCTGCTGCTCCTCCTGTTCCTGTTCCTCTTCCTCTATGGTTGGAAAAGAAGCCTACTCTACTCGGCCCAGGAACAGGCTGCTTTGGTAGTGGTGTATCACACACACATACACACACACATACCCACACAGGCTCACACACTCACATTCGTACACAGGCGCACTACGGCTGCTTCTTGCATCTTTGGTTCAGTTTGGGACCTGATGTAGCCTCCGAGTGTGTGTGGATGGCTGTGGTGCAGTGTACTGCCCCCCCCCAAAAGAGAGACCCATGTTGGTGAGCAGCGTCAACCATCCAGGGATGCCAGGTATGTTACTGTAGGGAGGGAAGGAAGGATTCCTGCCCGGGCGGGCTGGGATTGGGGAGAGCTTAGAGGAGAGACTCAAGAAGAAAGAGACGCCCTCTTGGATCGGGGTCAGCGGCAGAAGGGCAAAACAGGAAGGCAGAGCTGCCTGAGGACAGGGATGAGTGGGAAGCAGGCCTGGCGGTTTGGACGGCTAGCGCTGGAGGGAGGGGTGGAGGAGAGGGCGACGAGGGGAAGGCGAGGGAGGCAGAGGAACATCAGAAGCGCATAGGTACCACTACTTCACCACCACCACCACTATTACTCGCAACCTCACACACACCCTCACGACACAGTACATCCGGGCTAAGATGCAGGTACAGTTGCATCGTGATAGGCTGGCGGTCTCTCTGGCTGGCCATCGAACCAAATGTGTCAACAGGGGTTCATCAGCGCTTTTTTGAAGCAACTAAAGAATTGGAGAGCGCCCAGATGGCAGATCGCAGAAAGAGAGAGAACGTGTTCTCGTACTCTGCAATTATGAGTATGGATGTGCTTGCTTGCCCACATCTCTGCAGCTGCACTCTGGTGTGGGGCCGTGGCCCGTTGTGCATGTTAGACATCTGGAAATATGGGCAGGGCCGATGGATGGCATCTAGACGGCGTTTATCGTCCATACATACATCATACCGCAGAAGCACCGGTAGCAGAAGCAGATGGTTTTAGACAGGCTTGATACGCCACGATCTGTGTCTATCCGATGAAGTACTGATGTAACATTCATCATCATGGACGAGTACATACCTAGTCACAACGTTCAAGTTTGGATGTCTGGTCTGGTATTTGTCTAGAGTACGAGTACAGTCTGATACACGCCAGGTCCAGGTACTATTCCTCGCTCACGGTCCGGCACACCCGCCCACCGCCGTTCGACCACCCATGACCCTCTACTAGAGTATATAGCAGACCTACGTGCCTAGGTACCGACCACACTTGTTTCGTCTCACGTTTCTCGCGTCCGATCCGCCGGCATCCATAGGCCGTGCCGTCAGAGCGCAAGACTTCTTGCCTGCCGAACCAAACGTCCGAACTCCGCAGCGTGGTAGCCACTCGCGTTCAAGATGTCTAGGCAGCATCATCGTTAGTCGAAGATAGCGCGCTGCTGAGCAGAACGCGCAGAACGACAATTTTTTTTCTCCTTGACCAACCCGGCGCGTTTCACCGGTGGCTGTCTTCCGCGACGGTACTGGAGGATCGCATGAAGCTGACTAGGCCCGAAGGAGCCAAGCGAGGAAGGGAAGGGAGGGGACAAGGCCCGGAGAAGGGCATGCTCTTTCTCTTGACCGCGCACCACAGAGCTGGGTGGTGCTAAAAAGGGGCTTTCGGCGAGAATTCTCCATTTTTTTGCTGGACCAGAACAGCCGACTCTGACGGTGGGGGTGGGCCGAGAGGGGTCATCCTCGCAACTTCGCAACAAAAACATGTCTTTCGCCCCCCCCCCTCCCCCCCACCAGCCAAAGTAAGGTACGATCGGGCACGACAACTGCCAGGTACAGTACCGTGTACCGTGATCATGAATCCACTCCTTACTCAGACGTGATATTTTCGCGATATTTACGCCGCGCCGCAGAGCGGAAAGCAAGTATATTCCGAACATACCCACAGGGCCAAAGCATTCTAGAGGAAAGGCACTCGGGTAGTCCATCAGGCAGTCTACATGATGGCTGCATTCCTCGCGTGTCGAGTATGGGGCATGCGTGAGAGTATGTGTGTCTATCCGCAGAGGCATGCGGTGCGGCACCAACGTGAAAAAAAAAGAAAAACCAAGAAAAGGAGAAACTCGACGAGTCACGTCCACGATCCGGATACGTGACCAGAGGCCAAAAAGCTCTCGATAAGGCTTCTCAATTCGATTTATTTGATTTTTGCCTGGTGGGAGGCCTGGCCAAGGCCTCGTGATATGGTGATCTCAACGCACTGGCCAGAAAAGAAGAAAAACGGTAGAGAGACCCCCATGCACTCTTCTGGCTCCACAGCAGCACATCAGGTAGCCCGTCAGCTGCAATTGTAACGTCCGGATGGGCAGGCTGAAAAGCAAGGAGGCACAGAAACCGTTCAGATATTTTATTTTTATACGATGACTCTAGGTGTGATCTTCAGGCCTCCTCGACCTTACATAACAATGCAATTGGAAACACGTACACATGGTTCTGTTTGAAGAAGAAAGGGAGCGCGCTTATTAACCTTCTGTGACGATCGACGCAATACGGATAAAGTCCAATATCTGAGGCCAAGAGAACCGGGACACCTCCTAGCTACTCTATTAAAACTTGTTGTTTTCGGTACTCTACTGCATAACATTATTTAAATAGAGAATTCTGCCAAAAATATATTAGGATAACTTAATAGTTTCTTCTCATTATTGACTGGAGGGAGAAAGATACCTATTTTGAACAATTGGTCTATATTTGAGAAAAAGTTCAGGCGTTACGTTTTCCATGCTATCTGAATAGACTTTGGTGTAAGCTAGGAGGTGTCCCGGCTCTTGCGTCAATAACCGCGTACTTGAAACCTTGAACATATTGTTTATACATGTTAATGTTTTAATGCATGTCCCAACTGCCAGATCTCCCTTTATCAATACTAGGCATCAATTATGGAAGTTAAAACCTTGGAACCACATGCACGTCATTCTCTACCGCAAAAGATGAAACAATAATTCAGTAGATCTATACTGCCATGCGAAGGGATACATCTCCTGAAGTATACGTGCTATATTTAAGTCAGTTTGCATTGTATACTATTATCACCTAATTGGTCTCTGATATCACCACTGATCAGGTTCAGGGCAAACATCTCAAAATACGTGCACTATTTCTGAGGTACCAGTAAGCTCTTGAAAACTTTAAATAGCTAATATCCAGCGGAGCCCTATGACTACCAATCTAGTCACATAATACCGGTCCAACTCGGAACACCTGGAAGCCCGAAGTCCGGCTGACTTCACGGTACGTCTTCTGGAGTCCGGAGAACCGCAATTTAACTATTCCGGGCCGGTAGTGTTAGACCAGATCAAACCTCCGATTACTAGGAATCTCAGTGTTATACCGCCATATCCCGGATCGAAAATGACGAATTGTTTCAACCTACCATTTTCAAAAAAACATGTGCGAGCTCTGGTTTCTCCACGGGTTCGTTAGACTAGTAACAGCTACATGATTACATGATTGTTTAATAACAAAACTTTATTTTCTACGTACCGCCAGCCAGTGACCCTCTAGCGTACCAAGCCTCTAGGGAAATTTCCTCATCTAGATATAAAAGGAAGCACTAATTGATTCTAGAATCTATCCCGTGCTCACAATTGCACCTTACTCCATCTCCGTGAATCTTTCAGTACTTCTTTTAACCAAATTCCCAACCTCCAGATCCTGCGCATTGTTACACAGCGCAGCATTATACCATTGATCAAAGACGTAATTCTCCCCGTGAACCAGGAAATTATGCCGGTAGACATCCCCGTGTTTGGTTCCCAGCTCGTGCAGTACGTCCCGCCAGTGCCTGTTGATTCGAGGGAGATCCCAGCGATAGGTTCCGGACATCAGCACCAATGATGATGATGAAACCGATAACCCTGCCGTCTTCACTTAAGTGGCCGAGGAACTTGGCACCAATTTGATAGCATTCACCCCACTCAGTACGCCGCCTTTCGGCGTCGAGACCGTCACCGCAAACTTGGCCATGACTGATATGTAGTCAACTTGAATTGCGGGGATGTGACCTTGCATATGTTCGAGCAAAGTTTACGCCACATTCAAACCTTCAGATGGTCGATCAGCCGGAGGTTTGTGGCTTTAGAGAAGGAGTTATGCTTTTCTGATATTATAGAAGTGCACGTGGCCGCTGTCTATAGTATAATTCTATATCTCGTTCTAGTCACCAGGAGGTAGAGAATGTAGTATGGGGATCAAGGAAGGTGCAGAGCAACACTTATCATCGGTATCTTATATTCCATAATCAATGGTAATATATTTTGCGGATTTCATGGATCTGGAGCTCGCCGAGCTGGACCACCTTCGTGATTGACGCTGGGCAGAAGCAATTGAATCAAACTACATAATGAATAAAAAGAGTTAAACATGTGTTGATGGCCGCTTTTTTGAGTATCGTTCGCAGGTTCGAATCCTGTAGGGTGATGTAGAGGGGTGTGCCTGGTTCACAGAACGTGGCCCTTCTCGTTGAGTCCTGCAGCAGTAGATGTCAAAGGCGAGAGAATTAACGTTAGGGACAATAATGCTCTACGAGTACGTAACATAATTGGCCTGGAGAGTTAAGCGCGCACTTGATATTTTAAAATCATCTCTTATATCTTTTGTAAAACGTATAAAATCTGTGGATTCTTAAAACAGGGATAACAGTAAAATGGTTTGGTTAAGCCAAGACGTGTAATTCCTGTGGAATACTTCTAAAAGTTTAAAACACTTCGATGAATACCAAGATTTCAAATATAAGATAATAGTTTGTTACTATGAGGGGATCTGATAGCCGTAATAGGAATCTGTCCTTACAAAGTACTATGTATGTACTTTATCGACTTGACGCGATCAAGATATGTCTGATATATAAGATTCCTAATGCTGGGAGCCCCTTGATCGACCAACGGCGCCGCCGGGCTTGTTTATTTAACCTTGAATGCCCCGCCTCCGAACATATGCGGCGCGGTGATGAAAATTAGGACTTCCTGGTTATGTGCGAACAGAAGGTCGAAATTATTTATCGTGCACAGGGGTGCATCCGACCAGTTGTCCGAGCTGCCTTCCATTGTGCCTGGTGTAACTACAGCTCAATCTATCTCAATCCACATCTAGTCCACGCATCGTATATACAAACTCCACACAATGTACACGTAGAGTAAAGTTACAGTCTGTATACACATATTCAGCATATAAAACATCGGGTGCCTGCATGTAGAAGGCATGTACCACAACACGGCCTCAATTTCTCTGTGCTACAGCTCGATGTGCTTGACAGATGCTCACTTTATCTCACATCTCTCCGAAACGGTCCAAATTCTCCGCGTGCAGTCAGGGATTGTTGTTGTTGTGTCTCCCTCCTCTCCTCACACTCGACGACTCGTCTGGCTTTCCAGGAACGGCTCCGAGAGGTCGGATACCTACCTCTGCATATGCCGCCGGCCTGTGCTTGCTAACAAGTATATTTATCCGAGCGGAAGAAGACGATCTTAGCCCGGCTGGGCCGTATGTAACGGCCATCCTACCATACTCGAGTGCCCTGGAACACTTCGCTGCTACCCCTGCAATTCCAGAAAGCATGTAGAGGTAGCCTCCCCGCCTCGCTAAAACCAATGTTTCAATGCGAGCATAACCATGAGAACATCTCGATCCAGAAGCATATATGTCTGTGCATCCCATATGCCCCAGCTGGTTGGACAGCCCTTTGCTCATCTCGGATGTGTTTATAATCATTTGTTAAAAAACATGTTTGCTTCTTGAACTTATGCGAATGCCGGAAGAGAAACGCGTAAGAGGCTCTCCTGCTCTGGTTCATGGACTTTCCGGCCAGTTTTCCATTGCCACCCATGGTAATAATATGACACACTCCCGCACATGCATTTACTTGTGTACCACCGCCGCCATAGAATTATTAGACAGGAGAACGCCCGGCCGTGGCCGTCAACCGACCGTGCGAGGAAAAACAAAAGAAATGTGGACCGATGTCGCAAGAAAAAGCAAAAGCAGATGGTGATGCCTTTGTTAAGTGGAGAGTTCAGATTGCGTATGCATGTCTCACATCGTGAGCTTGAGCGTGCGACTCTGTACGAACAGCAAGTCAAGCCGTGGATTCTCCAGAGGATTCTTATGTAATAACTTGTAACCCCAATTATTGGTTACCATAGTTGGCCTGAAAAAACAAACCACGCCGTTGACAATAATAATCGGACAGGCGGCGCTGTGCGCGGCGCGGACAATCCTTCCGGCTGTCTACATAACCAATGGGTGGCTGAATATATTGAAACGGTGCGGCGTCAACAAACCGAGAGCTGTATCCATAGATGTAGAACTGCCTGGGCGTAATTTAAACCAAGCGAATAAGATACTGATGTAAGATATTGGCCATGGTGGTTTATACAGGTGAACGCAGATTTTGCAACCCCTTTGTGCATGAAACCATAGAGTACTCTGGACTCGATATCTTTCTAGAACATCTACTCAAGATCTGGTGTAAAGTGTCTCTATGGTTGAAACCTGTTGGTCTTTTCAGACCTAGCCGGGCTGGATTCTGATACGCGTCCCGCCGAGCCGAGTGATTGTGAGCGAATCAAAAATGCCCGCCTTAATATCCGAAAACCAATGAACTCTGTGGCCACCGGAGTGCTCGTGAGCCGAAACCTACGGAAGCTGAGCGGCCCGCTTTCGGTGTCATATGCATTGATTGATCTCAACACTTCTATTGCTTTTTGCACTTTTGCTTTTGTTCGTACCCGACAGCCGCTTACTGGTCAAAGCCCAGTATTCTGTCGTTTCGCCACTGGAGATAACGTCCAACTGCGGCTGGGTCGAAGCTTTCTGGAAACATCTCCGTTGTGGTGGACATGAATTGTAGATGAGCAGGACTAATAAGAAAGTGGAGTTAGTCCTCAACAGCGCCTCATGACGATTACATATGCGCGTTGCACATATAGACGAAGAATTGGACACATACTTGATATTAGATTCGGCTTCTAAAACATGGTTGCGGTAAGGGAGGTAGAGTACTATGTGCGGGTAGAAATGAGCTGAATCTAACAGAGATCGGCACGAGTGAGAACTCTTACAAACATTGAACATTCAATATTCCACATTCCACAATCATGAATGGGCCAAACTTAGAAAAACAAAAAATACTCTTCAATCATATGCAACTTAAAAGGGGGTTTATGTAAAATACCAAGTAAATCAGTAGTTATGCATTGACGAATAATTTGGTGGAGCTAAGGTTGGGCATGCGCTTGCAGCTGAGGGTGATCGACGTTCACTGTGATGCAAGAAGTAACCATCTAAGTTAGAAGGTCAACGACCGTCTAAGTCTACTGCAGTAAAGGACCCTCTAACTTACACGGGTTACCCATGTGACTTAGATGGAAAACCCGTGTAAGTCACACGGGAAACCCGTGTAAGTCAGTGGGTCCATCCATCCGACTTAGATGAATGTACCCTCTAAGTCAGATGGCACATCCATCCGACTTAGATGAACGTACCCTCTAAGTCGGATGGCACATCCATCCGACTTAGATGGGTTTCCCGTGTGACTTACACGGGTTTTCCATCTGACTTACACGGGTTTTCCATCTGACTTACACGGTACATTCATCCAACTTAGACAGACGTTATCCATCCAACTTATCCGGTTTAATCAGGCTTCAATTCACGTTCCAATGCATATTGGGAAATATTATACTAGCAAATTTTTCACATTTGTATACTAAACAGGATTCAGCTGATCATCAGTGACTAAATGTACAATCCTTCACTATAAATGATGATCAATGAATCATTTCTATCATGCACACACATCCTGTACGTCGCCTATATTGACGAGGCCATGATTTTCCGTTCCAAGTACGCCCCATGATTTTCCGTTCCTTAAGTACGCCTTATGCAAAGAATCAAATCCAGTAACACCTAAATAGACTGTAGCAAATCAACATGCACCGATGCAAACGCCCGTGGTGGGTATAAAGGTATCCGTCCGTCAACTAAAAAGAAAAAGCAATATGCAGCAAGATAGTAATATACAGAAGGCCTATCTCATGTATTAGTGATTTGCAGATTGTGAGGTGGTTGAACTTACGAGATATTTATATGATTGGAAAAGGTCTGAGTAAGACAGCGTTGGTCTTTAGAGTTAGAGCTGCAGATTTCAAATCAGCTTCAGCTTTTAGTTGCTGTTTATGCAGCTCGTTTTCCTTGACTTTGTAAGAAAGCCGTTGGGGCCTTGATGAACGACGTACTTGGCTCTCACTCTGAGTCTCGTCAGAGAAATTTTGTGGCTGTTGCACGATCTGGGACGGCTCCAGCACGTTCTGAGATAACTCAGATTCCTCGGGGACCTTGTCCGGAAGTGGATTCTTCCTGGGTCGACCACGTTTCCGAGGAGGGCCAACCGCCACTGGAGCTGGATTCTTCTTGGCTCGGGTTGTTACCTTCTTGGAGGCGGCTGGCCCCTTGGGGGGTTCTTGAGAAGTTGGCCCATTGGGGGGTTCTTGAGAAGTTGGCCCATTGGGGGGTTCTTGAGAAGTTGGCCCCTTGAGGGGTTCTTGAGAAGTTGGCTCCTTGGGGGGTTCTTGAGAAGTTGGCTTTCTCGTAGGCTTTGGGTTGACAAACGGCCTTGACACAGCTGATGAGCCAATGGTTTTGGTAACCTTCGCTTGCTTTCCGGAATCACTAGAGTGGTTCTGTAAGGGATGTATTAGTCCAGCGTGACCTCAACGGTACTACAGGTTGAAGGGGTACTTTCTTTGTCGGTCGCTGTAGCAGGCTGAGAGGACTTGTTCATTGGTACCTATATGAGTTAGATATACCCTAATAGACATCTAGACATATGTATCCTACCATCTGTGGGTTGGGATCCTTAACCTGAGGATTAATGATCGAGTTAGCTGGTGGAACCTTATGTTGAGTATGGGCCAGGGGAGTCTGGGGATCAACAGAAAGACATATTAGTAAAGGGAAATCACCCGGTTGCGAAATGGGGAAGAATCTCAACTTGCTGATGCATAGTGTCCGGTACATCAGGCGAGCCGCTGGTAGATCTTCCCCTCGTGAACCATTCTGCTAAGTCCGTCTGCTTGATGATGATACCGTCGGAAAGACGGCCACGGCGTATCAACGAGTCGAGCTGGTCCTGGTATTGAAGTGGCATCCAAGCACTCGTGATCTCTCCAATGTCATCAATACAGGCATACTGAAACATCTTTGCCGAACTATCCGTGTCAGACCAGTATAGGGCAAGATCAGCCATGAGGTTGTCGAGTCGGGGGTTATTAGATGGCGACTCTTCCCTGGGGACCACAAGCTCAATCATTTCTCCGTCTCGCTCGGTGGAGAGAACCGTCTTGATCGAGGTCGTTGGCGCACTAGGTGGAGCTCTGGGAGCAATCAAGACAGTGTGAGGACCTTGAGCCGAGGGTGCCTGAGCAAGAGTCGATGTCGATGGCAAGGGGACTGGGCGTGGTGCAATAACATCTTGCGAAGCAGCCTTGTCCTTTTTTTTCCCGCGTTGGAGCTGCTTCCCGTATGCCGCCTCTGGGTCTTTATTACCAGTAGAGCTTGATTGCCTTCTCGCGGCCTTTTTCGAGGCCTTCTTGCTCTTGGTTTCCTCCTTGGCACTATACCGATCGTTACGTCCCTGATGGCCAGATATCCTCGCCATAAGAAGGTGACATTCCTTGCGAGTTACTCCGTAAGTTGGACCGAGTACGTTATGCACTTCGGTCTTCAAACAGCTCCACAATTTGTCATCGTAGCTGGTGTATGGGCTATCCAGCCTGTGTCCAACACTAACAACCGTCTCACGGATCTTCTTCCCAAGGGCGACCTTTTGCTTGTGCGTAGTGGCTTCGCATTTGACATAGATGGCTTTGATCCGGGCAGCATACCGAGCCTTCCGAACCTTGGCCGATTCCTTGACTTTCTTTCCCTTATCATCGTACTTGTCGTTCTCGGAATCAGACTCTTCCATTGCTATGTCATCGCCACTGAGTTCAAGAGGATTGTCCGGTGATGTTGACGGGCTTGCCTCGACAAAGGAGGACTGCTTCCTTGGCTTCTTCTGAGCTTTACGCATCAAATTAGCAAAGGTATCTTCATCGGAAGAACCCTCGAAGGAGTCAGGTGCCTCAATGTCTGCCGATGGCTCCTTTGAGGGAGGGGCTGTGTATCTGCCCAGCGATTGGCCAAGCTCGACCATCTCCTCGTGGGTTCTCTTTGCCGAGTTGCTTGCTCCCGACGCAGGAGGAGTAGGAATCGTTGGTACCGGTGTTCCTATTGCTATCATCGTCTTTGAGAAAGACGATGTCACAGGGGTCGCTTGACTCGAGGCTGCTGCTGCTGCCAAAACCTTGGGATCAATCGGGGTGATCTCATTCGCGTGCATAGCCGAGTAAAGTGATCCTTGAACAGAATATTGCTCCATGCGCATCCGCATGGATCGTTCATATTCAAGAGCACGTTGCAATTCGCGTATCTGCTCTGCGAGATCAATGTCGGCGGGCATCGTTGATGGTGTGTTGAAGAAGTGTGGAAGAGATGAGACCCATCAATCGTGCTCGGAGACACGTTTAACATCCTGGGGTCCGTGCACCCAGCCTTCACAATTGACGCGTCAACGCATTCATTTGTATGCACGATTGACAGTAAATTCGTGAAGATTTACATTCTAATAGTGTAAATAAATCGTACATTTACAGTATAACTCGTGATCTTGTATTTACATACATTAGAAAGTGTGCCTATGTAAGCATACGTCATGATGGGTTAGGGTTAAACACATTACAACTGTGTTCGTGTCGCGAGGCCTGGCGCACGCTCAGCACTTGTCCCAACATCTATCACTACATCGCAATGTCCAACTCTTTTCCCTCAGTATGTCAGTGTTCGCTATTCAACGGCCTGGAGCATCGAATTCGATCGCAAGCAGAGTGGCAACGCCACCTTCGTGTTATTCAACAAGACGCGCTAGATGCTCATACACTCCGCAGAAGAGCACTGCCATCCGAACCTAAAGCGACATCTCTACCTCGTCGCTCTGCCGCAGATGCTCAGAACCCATTGCTACCGCGTCGTGCTCTCCAGAATGATCAGGATCCTCCGCTACAACGTCGAGCTGTCGCAGCAGCAGAGACCGTGTCTCTCACACGCCGGACTGTTGCAATAGAACAGGAAGAACCGCCTCTACCGCGTCGGACCGTTGGAATAGAACAGGAAGAACCGCCTCTACCGCGTCGGACCGTTGGGATAGAACAAGAAGAACCGCGTCTTCCGCGTCGGACCGTTGGGATAGAACAAGAAGAACCGTCTCTTCCGCGTCGGACCGTTACAGCCAAACCAGATACTCAGCTGTCTCTTCAGCGCCGCTCTGTTACCGAAGAAAGTGTGTCTCATCGGCGTCAGGATATTGCGCTAGAACGACCGCTTGAAAGATTGCCCAAGCTACGATTTGAATCCCCAGATAGACTACCTAGGCGCACAATCACAGTTGCAACTGGCTCAGATGAAACAGCGAGAGTACAACTCAATGAAATCGAGGAAGAGATACAGCCCCAAAAGCGCAAGCTTGATGAGACAGAAGTCAATGAAGCTATTATGGAGTTGCCCGAGCCACCACACGTGAGACTCAGATTGGACATACCAGCACCGTTGATAGAAGACATTCAACCCTCATACTCCAACGATGAGGACGATTTACTTCCGCAAGGCGGTATGGAATTTAGGCGCTGGCAACTCAATATCGACGACAATAGTTCTGAATCAGATAGTGACAAAGGATCTGAAAACGGCTATGCTACAGATCGGGAAGAGATTAATATCGAAGAACTCGAGTATGAAGCACGCGATATTGACCACGCAGATAGCTCTTCCGACTCCAGTTCCGACACATCTTCCAGCGAGGATTTCGACTATGAGGATATACCAGTAATGCCCACTAGACAGGAAATCATTGACTATTCGTGGAATACTCTGGCTATTGAGAACAAGCTTACTCAAGATGCGGTTGTGGCAATCAGGAAATACATCTCAGCCATTGCACCTGGGACAGTACCTTGTGATTATCGAACTGCTAGGAAGCGTCTGGCACAGAAGACGGGCATCAAACCGGTCTTTTACGACACATGTAAGAATAGTTGCGTCTGTTTCGTGATCTACCCTGATATGGACAAATGTCCTATATGTCATCACCCCCGGTGGAAACCAAGGCATCCTGACGATGGAGAAGGGCTAGAACGCCGACCGTTCGCTCGGTTCATGCATATACCATTAATACATCGATTGCGACTTTGGTACAGTGATGCAAAGAGGGCCCAGGCTTTAATCGCATACCGCAGAACCACGGAACTTCGGCCCGGATACCATGACTTCTGGAGTGGCTCTTTTGTACGTCATTTAAAAGCCAAAGCGGCGATCTTACAAAATGATACAGATCTGGCTTTCTTTCTGTCCACTGACGGCATGAAAGTGTTCAAGACTCGCAAACCGTTCTATACTACACCTATCATATTGACATGTTATAACCTGCCACCTTGGGTTAGGGTTAAACGCAGCAATATTCTCGTCGTTGGATATGTCCCGGGTCCCCTAAACCCCGTCGATATGGACTCTTTCCTAGTCCCATTAGTTAGGGAATTCCAAAAGCTTGGTGAGGGAATTAGCACACGCAATGCCGCCAGAGAAAATTCACGTTTTACCCTTAAAGCCTACCTATGTGTAGTCGGCGCGGATATGGTTGGTAGACAGAAAGTCATGGCAACTACTGGAAATAGATCTAGTTCTTATTGCGAGTATTGTCATGTACGTGGCTTATGGAACCAGGGAATATACTGTCCACATAAACCGCCCACCAATATGCCGGCTGAGCGACATGCTAAAGAGGCAAGGAAGCCTGATAATTCGAGATACACCTTTATTGACTACGACGATAACCCTGCCCGACTCAGAGATCACGATGAATCCATCAGGATTGGCTCACATGTGGTCCACTACGCTGACGAAGAGTACGCCCAAGGCATGGGCATAAAGGGTGTGCCAGTTCTGGCCAAACTGCCGTCAATAGTACTTCCATGGTCCTTCCCGTACGATAATATGCACCTTCCATGGGAGAATATTGTTCCTAAGCTATTCAAACATTATCGTGGCGTGTTCCAGACAGAGCCGAAACCTAGACAGCGCATCATAGACGACGAGATACCACAGCTCGATGTTGACGATCCGCAACCTGACTTGGTTGTTCCGCTGCCTCGCGAAGTCCGTGCTCCCAGCCAGCCTGGCCTGGATATCGCGCGGCCACCTCGACGAGTTCATGCTGCCAGACCCAAAGTACCGTTGATTCACCCGAGAATAGGCAGATCTACAGCCGACAAGGAAAAGTTCAGACTCACCAATGATCCTTGGAATGTTCCACCTGCTATGTGGAAAGAGATTTCTGAGTGGATAGAGACGTCGATTCCCCATTGGCCCTCCGCATTTGGGGGGACTCTTGTCAATTTTGCAGATAATTGCCAACATATGACAGCCGATCAATGGCGTACGTGGACTTTTCACCTTGCACCTATCTATATGACTGTATTACCAACTGAAGATTACGAAGAGTTGATATCTTTAATACAAGTACTGCGCATCATGGAGCAACATTCAATCAACGACGATGAGTTATCACAACTTGAGACAGGAATCGATCGTTTTTCCAGGTACTACGAAAAAAGATTTTACCAATATGATTACAATAGATTACGAACGTGCCTCCCGGTTTTCCATCAATTGAGGCACGTTGTAAAGATTATCCGTCAATTGGGATGCCCTGCATGGTATTCACAGTGGGCAATGGAGAGGTTCTGTTGCATAACTGCAACATACGCAAAATCTAGAGTTAAAGCAAATGAAAATATAGCTAATACCTCGACTATACAGGAGCAGACGAACTATTTACCTTATGTCATAACCCTCTCGGAACAGAGAGACGAAGACGCGCTGTACGACACGTTGTTGCATCAACTAGAGAAGCACGTTCCAGACAATCACGCGCATTTGATTGAACAAGAGCCCCCAGAGAACCCAAAAGCTTTCCAGGTGTGGTTCTTGGACGAGGTCAAAAACACAAAAAGAAGACAAAAGCATATGAACCGGACAGCCATGAATGCCCTTCGCACTTACTTGATTATGGAGCACGGCCACGATCCCAATGAGCCATTATCCAATGATTTGATTGAAACCATCAAGGTATGGTATACTTATCGGAAACGAATATGGGGAAAACTTTGGAGATCACCTGATTCGCAGGTTCAGATAACCGGTTCTTCTATGAAGAATACCAATCGGACGCGGAGTGCCTCGTTGATTCAGTATGACAGACTGCGTAGCAGTATTGGTAGCAGTACGGATATGTGTTTCGGGATAGCGAAATTCTTTCTTTCTGTTGAATTGCCGCATGAAGATATTATTCAACTGATGTATATAGAGACAGTGCCATGGGAAAGAGACCCAATTAATCCTTTGCTAATTATAAGAAAGCGACAAGTTGGCGGTACCGGTTCGCATTGCTTTGTTGATTCTTCAGTGTTAAAGGCGTTGGTTGGTTTAGTACAAAAAGGGAATAGGCAGTACATAGTTCATGAAAACGGTGCTTTATGGCGATGATTTATGTAAATGAAACAATTCAATACTATTATTATAACAAACGAGTCATTTCGACGTTGGATGGTCACAAGCGTCTAACAATGAAACACAGATCCGACATAGATGGACGTGACCGTCTGACGTGAAAACGACCATCTTACTTAGATGGATGTGACCGTCTAACGAGAAAACGACCATCTAACTTAGATTGTCAAGACCGTCTATCCAAAAAGTTAGACAGCCGTACCGTGTAAGTTAGACGTAATCCGTCTAAGTCAGACGCAAAGTCCATCTGACTTAGACTGTCGCCAGCAAATTTTTGCATCACAGTGGTTGTCGAGTCGAGTGAGATCTAGAACTTTTATGAAAATTTACGAACACGTCGCAAAAATAGACACTTATAGGGCCAGTATACCGCATCTACTTTGTATTGACTAGGTACGCCTTGTGATAGGAGGTCTATAAAAAACTTGAGGTTCGGAACTAGTGCAAGGCAGGTGGCAAATACATCAAAAAAGGTTCTAGGATATCGCGCGAAACTGGCTGTGAGTAATACATTGACTTCGAGTTTTTTCATGTATCTTAAGCGTATTGGGTGAAAGGCCGCACGACTCACATAGTACGATGCATAGGCTATGTGGGAAAGTCACAGCTAGAATCATGTCTCGATGGAACAGTTTCGTTTCCTCTATGGCTTAAAAACCAGTTTCCCTCAAAAGGTCCCGGTTTAATTGAATGTGGAACTAAGCTGTTCTAATAGTTGAGGATTGTCTTTCACGACTATATCTTGGCCAATTTACGATGAGACTAGCTAGTGGACTCTCAACATAGTAATCCACTGTGAACCCCCCTTGCGGATTCCCCCGTGTCAGATGTATACTCGTACATAAAGAATATAATGGATACATGTACGTGAGTTTCATGTACATAGATACTCTACATTCCATATTTATTCGTTCGCACATCATATCTTATACACGGCAAGATACGTACGAGTCCAAAGGATCAGATCAAGCCAAGTGAAAGATCGATCATTCGGGCTCTAACGCCAGGGGACGCAAGTTAGATCGTGCTTGGGTGCATAATGCGACTATAAGGCACGAGAATCTAAAAGAAAAAGGAACCAAAACTTCTCGATTCTACAGCCGTTGCTATCATAAACTAACCTGCAATATCATACATTCCTCCTTACTCACAACACATCACACGTTTTCATCCTCTTTCATGATCTCCGCCCCAAACAGAAAAGAAACAACCAAAAAAATCAAAACCGCATTGAACACAATGCGCACCAAAAACCACCATATTTAAGATGCATACTTGCCATGCCACGTCGGGTGGACGACAATAAGGAGTATTAAAGGAAATAAAAAGACTCGTGCACCGAACACCTCCAAAAGATAATAAATCCAAAAAGAAAAAACTGGATCAAACCCGTCGAACAGATCCAAACCGTCTAGCAACCATTGCCTCCACGTCATCCTCCTCGGTAGACTCTCCACCACTACCGCCCTCGACCTGTCTGACCTCAGCCTTCTCACGCTCAACTACCGCACTAGGTCTCGTGGGGTCCCTCTGCCACCCCTGCTGTAATTCGTCACTGGCCGCCTCCTCCAATCGTTTTCTTAGGTCGCGGTGCTGCTCAATTTCCTGGAAGGTATCCACATCCGTAGGCCAGAACGCTGTACGAATGGCAATCAACGTGACGTCAAAAATCAGACATGCGCTCACGGCAAAGACAAACACTAGCCACCATGTAAGATCACGGCCAAAGTGTTGAAGGAAACTCCATTTTACGTTGTGGATGGTATTGTTATTGTAGGTGGTTGACAGGATTATGTTCCATAGAAACCAACCGCCAACCGAGCAAACAAATGAGACAACGGCCAAGATGGACTTGTTGTGCATTTCGATACCCTGAAGTTTGGATGATATCACAGTAATGCAGACGGAATATGAGAGTACACCCATGGCGTACACGGCCTGGTCCACCGTGAACACAGGGGTGTACAGGCTGTACATCATAAAGTATGCTATCATGGATTGGCAGGTCCCTACGAACATCCATCCAGTGTATATTTTCACATTGAAGCCGCCGTTTTTCTGACCCTTCTGGTAAAGTTCGGGAACAGCGAGAAGAGTGGCGGCCGCCAAGTCCTTTTCGAAGATGCCCAGAAAGATAACCGGAAGTGACGTGAATAGAGTGTTAAACATGCTAAGGGACCAAGGCTCGTACAGAGATGACCCGGTAAAGCCGTTCCATCGTTGGAAAAGTGCCTGTGTCAGATAGAATAAAAGTTCCTGTACTTGAAGGTTAATTATCCATCTATCTCACATCGCGTGTATAAAGAGTATGCTTACCTTCCAGAAAGTGGCCACTGTATATTTGCATGTCCGGATGTAGTTCCATCGGCCATGCACCAGTAGAAATTTCAATAAGAATCGGAACTGAGCCATGGAGTAATCCGAGACTCGTGCCGCCTGAAGACCTTCCTTTCCTGTGATTCCAACACCCACATGCGCTTCCTGAATCATGGCAATGTCATTTGCACCATCACCGATGGCTAGTGTAACAGATTTCTGAACCTTTGTACGGATAGTCTTGACCAGTGATGCTTTTTGGCTTGGGCTTGCACGGCAGCAGATAACAGAATCTGTGAGAACAGCAAGATCAAAGAATAACGATTTGAGAGTCTCATCATCATCTATGGTTGACAGAGTTCCACCATCTACAACGACGACGGAGTGCGCCACCTTCCCTGCGTTGATATCGAAGATCGTAGACTTTATTTTTTTACCGAGCCCGACATCTTCCTTGTCCAAGATGGTGACAGCGGAATAATCTTTGATCATCCGACATGCGTTACCGATATTAATTGCAGTTTCTACAACTTTATTAGCCTAACTGCAATGGCTTGAGTGTTTCATCACGGGTAAACACAAACCTCGTTTATCTCCGGTTAACATCCAAAGTTTGATACCGGCACGTCTCAGTTTGTCAATCGCCTCTGGCACACCCTTTTGTAGTTTATCTTCAATAGCAGTGGCGCCCGTGAGTTCGAAGTCCCTCTCCACTAGCTCTGCCGCTCGCTCAATTAGAGCCTGGCGATCAACAAGACTAGTGGTGGCTTCCGCATATATCTTTTTCCATGTGACATATTCGTGATCTTCAATAAAGCGGTGTGCATATAAAAGTGTGCGAAGCCCTTCTGTCGCAAAATGATTCACGTGTCCAAAGCAACGCTCAAATACTTTGGCATCGTCAAGTGCAAGGTTCTCATCCACAATGTCGTCACTCGTGTCACGCTCAAGCGGTGCATTTGGTGCTTCGCCAAAAGCGATCGAATGGCGGTTGCCAAACTGTCCTGAAGGGCGCGAGTATAGAGATTCGTCATCTGCAGAGGACATGTCGATATTATCTTCCTTGTCCTTTAGCCATTCTTCAAACTCATCCTTGATCGGTCTGAGACGGTTAAGATTCATACTAGGTCGACTTGGTCCACCAATGCTTGAACGACCCCCAATGCTGTTTCGTTGCATACTATTACGCCGGATATGCTCTTGGGCCTCTAAACTCTTCCTGAAACTAGCACGCTTCTCCACTTCATGAGCCTTCTCGGCCGCGAGTTCGCGCAACCGGAGTAGTTCAATCATGGTTGAGTCCGCACCTTTCGAGAATATACAGATTTTGCCATTAGGAAGCCGGATTATGATGGACATCCTCTTTCTTTTGCTTGAGAATTCGATGACATCCAGTATTTCATACGCTTCCATGGTGGACTCGCCATCTGGACCATTGGGATAAGACTTCACGGATATAGTGTTTATCTGACGATCAATAGCAATATACCCTAGCTCTTGGGCTGCCATAACCAAAGCAGCCTCATCTGGAGATGCAGCTTGGTAGTTGATATTTCCATCTTCCGTCTCCTCAGGTAAACAGGTGTGACACAATGCAATAGCTAATAGGAAGAACCGGGCCTTCCGTGCAAAGAACGTGTGAGGGTGATTTTGTAGATACTCAAGCAGATCAACTGTAGTCAACTGTGGCTGGGGTCTTGATGGATTCGCGCCACATCTCCATCTAGAGGAACCAGACTCGGAATTCCTCCCCAGAACACCATCGAGTGACATCTTTTTCAGGCTGTTGGGAGTCTGAAGCGAAGCAAGATCTCCCATAGACTTTCGTGTACCACCTGTTTGCTCCGTATTAGGAATTCTAACGGAATACTGCTTCTTCGGATTCTTGCTGGGTTTGTTCTTGCCCTTGCGCTTCTTGTGCTTCAGCCTGATAAGTCCAGCCTCTGCGTCCGCCTGTCGTTGAATATCCAGATCATGAAGCCAGGCTTGTCCACCCACGCTCATCTTACGAAATAGCATGGAATTATCCGTCAAAGTCCCAGTCTTGTCCGAAAAGATGTAACTAATTTGACCACAGTCCTCGTTGATTGTAGACGTGTGTGCTTCGAATGGAGTGTCCGTCTCTTCATGGTACATGTCCACATCGTTGAGAAAATACATCTGAGCAAGCTTGACAATTTCCAAACTGACATAGAGTGATAGCGGAATTAGCGTGTTGAACATGATTACATATGACGCAAATATAGGGAAAAACGGAACGCTTCCGTCTTCCAGGTACCATGATTGTGATTCAGTTCTATCTCGCCAGAATTGGTAAGACACCGAGCATCCAATCGCGAGTGCCAACACGAATACAACGATTAAAAGGACGATCTTGTTGACGATTCCTTGGAGGACAGGTGCTTTTGTTCGGGGGTTCTTATTGGCACTGTGCAAACCGGTTAGCAGCTTACTCTGCGACACAATGGTACGGGGAAATTTTACTTCATCCTGATCTTGCTTTCCTCGCCGGTGAAAATAACCATACCAATCATTGAGGGTGTATTCCTCAACACGCTACCTCGATATACAATCTGGCTGTTTGTCAACGGCTTTGTCTCACCTTCAACGATAACCTTTCCCTCAAAGTTGTACAGGTCCAAGTTTGGGTCCTCCACTACAACCTCAGCTCGAAAAGTGCTCAATGTTTCGACAGTATCGCACTTTTCTGAGATAACCGGGAGAGCCTGTTTACTCTTTAAATTTGTTTCGCCGTCCAGCGCCATTGTCTCTATGTACGCTATACCATGTTCGCCTGCGGAATGCAGTATCAATAAGTCGGCAGGAACCCAATCGTCTCGTTCAAGTTTGACTATATCCCCCACTTTGATATCCTTCCATTTCGTAGTCTTCCAGTACTTTTGTGATTCGTCCACATCACCTTCGGCGCTCTGTACGGCAGCCTCTCCTGTTTGTTGCAAAACTTTCGCGTCACTCTTATTCTCTTTCTTATCCAGCTTGTAGCGGCGGTAATCATCGTATCCCTCCTTGAACATACTCAAACTAATAAAGAAAATCAAAGGCACAATGGTAGTATACGTTCCTGTAGTACTAAGAGTGGGTATCATTTGTAATACCGAAACACACATGAAATAAAAATTCGCTAATTTCGAGAACTGCGCAAACAACTGCTTCGGAAGAAAATTCCATACTGTGTAACGACTACTACGGATGGTGTTATTTATATAGTGGTTTCCTGTACGTTCGTCTACGAGTTGCTCCCCTCGTCGGTGTCTCTCTGCATCAATGGGAATCTTGCGCCCTTCCTTACTTGGCGGAATTTCCTGGGTCCGCAATATGATTTTGCGCAGGGTATTGAACTGCTCTTTTATTGCCTTCGAAGCCCTCGACCAAGGAAACCCCACAGCGCCAGAGCCGTTGAATGAGTTGCGTCTTCCTTTCGGATTACCGTGATCCACCTCATGGCCCTCGCCCTTCCGCACCCACTCCGGCGAAGGGCTCTTACTCAGTCGACTCATTTCCACAGCATCACTGGAGCTACTGTGTATGACGGCAGCCGGGCTTGTGGGCCTGTCTACCCCCACCCCGACTGGCAGTGGTGGAACTTCCTCATCCTCCAGTTGCTCCTGGGCATTACGGAAGAACAATTGACGACGAAGACTGTAGCCTCTATTCCGTTTCCTTGAAGACACTGGGGGTGTCGGGGAGACAGGCGACCTTTGCGGAACCGGTGACGACTCGTTTCCGTCGGGAGATTCGTCTTCCTCAGCAGGATGTACTTGAATATCCACACTGGGCCCTCGCGCAGCTGAAGCCGCCGCGGTATTAATCGTAAGCCCCGTAGCCCTCCCAGACGACTCCAAAGGCCGTTCGACTTCTGTCGAAAACCTTACCCGTGGGTTCTGGGCAGAGGCCGACACATCTGGCGGGAGCGAAAATCGGTTCCGCGCCGGGTTTAGACTCGAGCGTCGGCGCTCGTCAGCGCTCTGTCGGCGATCTGGGGGCTCGTTATTGCTGTTAGACATCTAGATGCTACGTTCTATCCGCAACGTCAGCTGCTTGGATAATAATCAGCGGTACAGACAACACGCGTCCAGGGTACCGAGTGCAGTGTACTTACGCAACGACCATATGGACTCGGAGGGGTCTTGTCCGTGCTGTGAGATAGAGTTTTGTAGGTTTGAAAACAAGCTAAAGTGATATATAATAGGGAAGATCTTAGAAAGGCCACCCGGTTCCTAGGTTGCAGACTTGACTTGAGCAGGTGGGATAGTATTTCGTCTTCAGCCGTTCGCCGAGGGTACCGAGAGTAGCACAGGGCTAGGGAGTTTAGCTACACCGTTCCCGGTTTCTACGGGAATTAAACCGCCGCTTGGGCGCTTGACAAGACATCTCCCACACAGCCTCAAATGCCAAGGGAGAAGGGCTGAGTGTGTCGCGTGTGTGGTTGTACTGCGTAGAGTGATGCAGATGAAGGAGAAATTACAACTTCAACATGTAAATGAATTAGTTGCTCTATACAGGAAATATTCATGCAGTGCTGCAGAAGTGGTATATGCAAGCTTATGTGGGCCTAATCATACCACCCGCCGACCTGGTTGACAGCGGCTGTTTGGTTTGAGAACCCCCGGACTGGGGCGTGGAAATTTTCGACAAGAAAGGGCAAAGTCTGGAGGAGTTGATACGTTTGTAGATTTCTCTTATGTAGATTAGGCAGTCTTCAATATAGTCAGTGTCGTTCTAGAAAAATAACGAATGATGAGCACAGCTCAAAAATGGTCTCCAACTAAAACAACCCAAGCGAAATAAAAGCTGTAATCACAAATTTTGGAGAAGGTATACAGTTATCAACCAATGTTTGATTGGTCATACTTTTATTCCTAATATTATGATAATGCATGCTTGATTAAGCTTAAGAAGAAACACATATATGGCCATATATAAACCGACCACCGCCACCACCAATGAGATATACCTGATTAAGCAAAACCGTGTGTACGTAGACATGTTGCAAACTCCCAAAACACCCGAACGCCGTGTGTGGAATGCAACGAATGCACACTATCCATTTTGCCTCTTTTTCCGCGCATAGCCAACCAAACTCTCAATAACTGTTTCAAAAGTCTCCTTGTCACCTATTGCCCCATCTCTCTTAGCTAGCCAATGTGTCAAGGCTTCACTGGCTGTCTGTGTAATTTTTTCTAGCTTGCTGATATGCTCTCTTAGTTCATCAACAGTAAGATTACTGAGGGCCACGTCACTGGTTGAGCAGAGAATCCGCGCACTGGAAATGTCCAGAGCCTCGGTTTGAAGTTGTGCTTTTTCTTCTCCACGTCGCTTTGAGGCTGAACGAGACCCAGAAAGGGAATTTCGATTGGAGGACGGGCGGGAATCTGTCGATTTGCGTGGCAAACTCGTAGATGGTAGGACCAGCTTCTTCTGTTTGGTTTCAGCCGGAAGTATTTCGTCCAAATCCACTGGCACACCAAGCGACACGAGGAAGAGACGACGGATCCGAGATATCTTCCAATTTGGAGGTTGAAGTGGCGGGGGAGCAACTAATTGATTCCATAGGGACAAACTAGTTATCATTAGCGCATATTCGTTAAAGTTACGTAATGATTGTAGATACCTTCGTTCAGTGATGAATGATCGAGGCTCGATGGAGGACAACTTTCGCTTCTCTGAATCATCACTCGGAAACATTTTCTCAATGGCAACCTCAAGTGGATCCAGAAACTGATCGCGGTCGCCAAAATCTATTATTGGTACAGGTAACTCTGGTACAGCTACCTGTGGGATAGGTTGTGGGATGTGCTGTGGAGCAGGTTCAGCAGGTTCAGCAGCCTCTGCTTCTTCGAATCCTTCAAAATCGTCAAAGTCTTCACCATCAACAGCCTCCCCAAAGTCGTCAAAGTCGTCGTCTCCGAATCCACCATTATCATTATCTTCTGTCTCCTCGGCTTCGGTAATCTCGAGCGGTTCCTCTGGCATTGGAGTGGATGAAATAGGGGTGGGCGGTGAAGAATCTTCTGAATTTGCATCAGCTGTAGCCATTGCAGTTTTGTTGTCCTCAAATATTGGTTGTGCCGGTGGTCCTTCCAATTCAACAGGTTTCTCTCCTCCGCTAACAACTCTTTTCTTGGCTGACACAGGGCTAGTAGACGGACTTTTGCTCCGGCTGCTTTCTTGCTGAACAAGATGTTCAATCCGTTCCTTTTCTCCCTTAACTTTTCGTCGGATCTTATCGCTTTCTTCGTTCCATTTGACCGTCACCTCAGGTGGAGTGCTTGGAGCATCAACTAGTTGTTCTTCTGAGTCGACTTGGGTGGCCTCGACAGCTGGCTCTGGTAGTGGCTCAGTAGAGTTGTCCACCTGTGGTGTTTCTAATGACTCTTTGTCTTCCATCTTTGCATGTGGTTCATCGTTTGTAGGCGTGCTTGCGGCTTCTCCATTTAAATCCTGTTCATCATCGAACCCAAATGACCCAGGAATCGGAAGAGCATCCTCGGGTACCTGCTCCGTAGCACCGGACGGTAGCTTTTCAGGAGCTTCTGTTTCGGTAGTGTGTGTATCTGGATTGTCTGCTGAGGACCGGGTGGTGTTTGTCATCTCATCATCGTCATCTGGGCCTTCGGGTGCGTCCGAAAAGTGGTCTTCGGTGGAAGAGGCATCTGTGACCAATTAGCGCACCTATCTTTAATGTTTAAGCGGCCTAGGGCAATTAGAGAACGCACAAGCACTATGGTCTGGTGGGGTTTGAAGAATGTCGCCAGGTATGCGAGGGGGAGAGTCAGAGGACTCGGGCATGTTGATCTCCTGAGAAGGCCGAGGGTCATACACACACGCCGGCCGAGTTATGTTGCTTATCGCCAACCCTGATGCTCGATTTCAGATTCCCATCTCGGCGGTTGCTTTCGTAAGCATCGAGTTGAGCCGCAACAGAAATGGCCTAGCTTCCTGGTTGTTGGGGCTAGAGAATATTAGGAAGACAGTCACGAAGTTAGGGTTAGCCACCCACGCACACACCGGTAGATTTGCCCCAACACTGTGCACTCTATCGAATCGACGAAATCAGCCTCACGACAATCGACGACCATCCGCCATCCGATCTGCTCCCGACACGACGCCTCTCGTGATCCGACTCATCCTCCGAGCAGACAAACAGTACTGACAACATGGCCGACGCACCCGTTACTCTCAGAACTCGCAAGTTCATGCGAAATGCGCTTCTTGCCCGCAAGCAGATGGTTGTGTACGTTGGTTCCTCTGCTTCTACGCGGTCGTTTTCTGGGTGGTTTCTACAAGTTGGCTCGATCGAAAAGAGGAGGAGAAAAGACTGATGGAGATGTGGGGCGAGGGGCAACAAATTGGAGATTTACAGATTGATGATTTGAGTTGAGGACTAACATTAATGTTTGACAA
The DNA here is from genome assembly GCA_024516215.1 of Geopyxis carbonaria. Lineage (NCBI taxonomy): Eukaryota > Fungi > Ascomycota > Pezizomycetes > Pezizales > Tarzettaceae > Geopyxis > Geopyxis carbonaria. The sequence continues at coordinate 1,105,830 of JAJJXG010000001.1, read as the reverse complement.
CAGTGACATCCTCCACCCCGGACGTGCCAACATCTCCAAGGATGAATTGCGTGCCAAGCTAGGCGAGCTCTACAAGGCCGAGAAGGCCTCCATCTCCGTCTTTGGCCTGCGCACCCACTTTGGTGGTGGAAAGACCACTGGATTCGCTCTCATCTACGACTCGCACGACAGCCTGAAGAAATTCGAGCCCCACTACCGCCTGGTCCGGTACGGCGACGCCAAGAAGATCGAGAAGCCTTCCCGCCAACAGCGTACGTGCAACACTATCCCCACCATAATAACAGCCATGCTAACGACGGTGGCGGCACTACAGGCAAGCAGCGCAAGAACAAGGCCAAGGAGGTCCGCGGAACGGCCAAGACCAAGGGCCTCAAGAAGAAGAACAAGGACTAAGGCCTCGTTTGGAAGTGCTCCGCTTTGGGTCGTCTCTGTGTGCTCGCTTTCTTGTGTACCTAATAAAAGGAATAAGAGAGAAATATACGGGGAATGGTGTTTGGTTCTTGTCACGCAGTATGTAGTTTGTTTGTACAAGACCTCTACGGGATCTCTCTTTACATCATGGTGTTCTGGGGAAATTAAAAAAGCTTTTTTCAACGGTTCAACCCAAATGGTCCCGATTCTCTGGATGTACTCGTACCCGCACAGGCACCCGCAAGGGCTGATGGCTGGCCAGACCGATTCTCTCCTTGCATTTGCTTCCTGTTTATGTGTAGAGTACAGTTGTTTCATGATACCTACATTGCTTATGACAGACATTATGGCTGCTTTTTTTGCCACTTTACCACCATTTGCATGTATTCTAATGAATAATGGTTGCACTGCATATATAAAAGTAGCAAGTTGTGAGCCTGTGTGAGTATAGTTGTGATGTGGATAAGTATGAACGGTTGTTTTGGTAAATACATGACACCGACTATTGAAGATGAATGACGATCACCAAGGATGTCCCCACAAAAACAAAAACATGGGGTAGTAGTTATCAAACACGACGAACCCATCCCCCTCGACGTCCTTAACCTCAACCTTGCGAACCCCAGTGGCTTCAAAGGCTACATATGCGTGGCATACTTGCTTTCGCTTCAAAGCCCAGACCCCCACCGTTATCTATACACAAGTATCTAAATATAACTTGTAGCACAATTAAGCTTCCTCCACGTGTGTCCATACACAATGCCACTACACATGTCCCTGGATTAGCGTCTGTACGGTCTCTGATCACCGCCCATGACCGCACGACTCCATTGCTGAAAAGTTAGCGGCGTGAACGGGCTGCAGATCAGCGGCGAGACATGATTCCTGGTCTGTGATCAGCTGGGAGGTAAGGACGCTGAGGAGCCCCTGAGGAGCCCATTGCTGAAAACCTCGCTGCTTTCTCCACCTCAATCGAGCTGGGGCCAAGTGGCGAACCCACATGATGACTCGAAACAACGAGTGACTGCGGGTGCATCCAACACGCCAGCCGTTGAACACCTTTTATAGAGAAACTGGAACATTGCTTAACTATCACCGCAGAAGTACCGTCTCATACAGACAGGCGTGTCGCTTGCTGTAGAAAGTGCCTAGACTGCTTGGCCGGTGCGGTGGGGTACTAGTGTTCATTTGGAACGTTGGCGATGTAGACAGTGGAGCGGTCGAGTATTAGGCTTCATCGAGCGTGGCTCGCAAAACTGCTTCGAGAGTGGGTCTACACTTGGGAGGAGTTTGGTGTGTGTTGGGACGGAGGTTGATGGCCAAACGGAATGTATACTTGCACGTGGTATAGTAACACTGTGGTGCCATTGAGGCACTATTGAAGCACTATTGTATTCTGCCCTCACCTCTGTTCACCTCTTCTTTACTGCACCCATACCTAGCATAAATAAACGGGAAATCCAAATCTCTGTACGAGACTGCTGCCAGGTCGAGCGAAAAGCTTTGGCTATAGATATGTACATTCACCATGGACTGTGGCAGTGTAAGTTGGCACTCGCAAGATTTGAATGCGAGGACCTTTACGCTGGCTCCTCTGCCTGAGCTCTGGCACCCTCAGTATACCCCATATCCTCGAATACTATTACTCGTGCAGCCACAAAGAACGAATATGTCACGGAAAACCACATAAACCAAAGCCATGTTCCATAGTACTCGTACTACCAAAAATACAGTTTTCATTAAGTTACCGCACTGTACACTACATCTCCGGAAAAGTTTAAAAAGTTCTATCGTGGCTCGTCGCAATACGTATACAATCACCTCCCATTCCCTCTCCCCCTCCCTCTCCCATGCGCGCATGCACCCATCCACCAGCACGCCTAGAACGCCCTCCGCCTCATACTCGGCGTACTCGGCCTCTTAACCACACTCTGCGCCGTGCCCACCCTCCTCTGCACCACGCTCGTCGGCCTCCTCACCGCCGCCTTTTCGGCAGCAATATTCGCATTCCTCACCGCCTCCTCGGCTCTCGTCTTATCCTCCGCCATCTTCGCCTCAATCTCCATGCGCTTATTGATCTCATTCTCCGTCGTCCTTCTATCGCGCGCACTATATCCCTTCTCCTTGACGCTATAGAACACGCCGCCCAGCTCCGCGAGCCAGTGCGGGTCGACGGCCGTCACCGTGCTCATGTACTCCTTGCTGGTGAGGATCAGCTCGTGGTAGACGACGTAGTCGGGGAGGTAGCCGAGCCCGTACAGCGCGGACGTCGGGTGGAGCTGGATGGTCACGCTGGTGCGCAGGTTCAGGTACTCGCCGATGCCCTTGACCTTGGCGGCTTGGTGGTAGTAGCCGCTGCAGATGCATTTGCGGATCACGTCCCAGTCGGTCCCGCAGGAGAGTAAGGGCATTTTTTGGAATTTCATGATGTCGAGGAGTTGCTGCCGGATCTCGCGGGCGCGGCGGAGCGCCTTGGGCTGCAGGAAGTGCGTGACGCACCAGCGGTCGGACGAGCCGTTGGATTTCCATTGTGTGTAGACGTGCAGGAGCGTGAGGTGGTCGGACTCGGCGACGAAGAAGCGCTCGCGCGCGGCGTCCGACTCCTCCTGCCGCTCCTTGGGGCGGTAGAACACCGACGGCACCGACAGCATCGACACGATCGTCAGCATCTCCTCGGTGCAGCTGTAGTCGACGGCCGTGATGATCAGCTTGCTCAGCGACGGCTCCATCGGGAAGCTGGCCATCGTGCGGCCCAGCGACGTCATCTCGCCGATGTTGTCGAGAGCGCCGAGCGCCCACAGGTCGAACAGCGAGGTGGTGATGGTGTCCTGCGGCGGCGGGTCCATGAAGTCGAATTCGAGCAGGTCCTTGACGCCGAGGGACTTGAGCAGCAGGACCGTGTTGCTGAGGTTCGTGCGCTGGATCTCGGGGATCGTCTGCACGTACATTTCGTTGCGGAACGCCTGCTCCGTGTAGAGCCGGTAGGCCTTGCCGGGCCCGGTGCGCCCCGCGCGCCCGGAGCGCTGGCTGCTGTTCGCCTGCGAGATGGGCGTGATCTGCAGCGCGTCCATGCCCATGCGCGGGTTGAACACTTTGAGCTTGGAGTAGCCGGCGTCGACGACGTACATGATGCCGTCGACGGTCAGCGATGTCTCGGCGATGTTGGTGGCCACAATGACTTTGCGCGCGCCGCCCTCGCCCTTCTCGAAGATCTTGGCCTGCAGGTCCGCCGGCATCTGCGAGTAGATCGGGAGGATGTTGAGCTTCGGCGGGTCGTTGAGCTGCTTCAGACGCTCCGCGATGACTTCGCAGGTTATCTCGATGTCTTCTTGACCGGTCATGAATACTAGGATGTCGCCCGTGCCTTGCGAGAGATGGATGGTGAGCACTTGCTTGACGGCGGCTTCGACGTAGTCTTCGCACGGGGATTTGGCCCAGAGGACGTCGACGGGGAAGGTACGGCCGGGGATGGTGTACTCGGGGGCGCCGCCGTAGAACTGCGAGAAGCGCTCGGCGTTCATGGTGGCGGAGGTTACGATTAGCTTCAGGTCGCGCCGGCGGGCGAGGATCTTCTTGAGGAGTCCCATCAGGACGTCGGTGTTTAGGGCACGCTCGTGGGCTTCGTCCATGATCAGGCAGGAGTATTTGTCCAGATTGGGGTCTACGAGAGATTCACGTAGGAGAACACCATCTGTCATGTCTGTGAAAAGTTAGCGAATGGGGATTTGAGGGATAGATGAGGAGCTTACATTTTATTGCCGTCTCGTTGCTGGTGCAATCCTCAAACCGAATTGCATATCCAACCTTGCCACCCAGCTTCACTTCCATCTCTTCACTCACACGTTTTGCCACACTCATGGCTGCCACACGACGGGGCTGTGTACATCCAATCATTCCCATGCGTCCATATCCATCTTCATACAAGAACTGCGTCAACTGTGTAGTTTTCCCAGACCCCGTCTCTCCAATAACGATGACCACCTGGTTATCCCGAATGACCCGCAGGAGATCTTCCCGCACCGCAAAAGCCGGCAGATACTGCCGCTGTTCTCTCAGTGATCTTGTTCTGCTGAAATCACTCGCACCCTCATTTGGCTTCTGTTTGTTCATGTGCTCCGCAAACTTGCTGCCGCTACTCCCATTATCGACTCCATCGGCCACAGCGCTATCTCCATCATCCTCCTTGACTCCGAGAATATTCCCCAATGCAGTGCCAGTGACATTCGTCGCCTCCTGCGCCTGCTTCTGTCGCTCTGCCTGCATCCGTCTTTCCCGCACCAGCAAACTCCCTTTGCGACTAAACACAGCCATATCACTCTGTGGGTCTCGAATCGCCGGCACGGGGTCCAGCTGTTTCGTGAATATCCTCTTTCCGTCCAGAAACGGCGGCTTGAGATCATGGACCATCAGATGCACACGCACCTCCTCCTCATCGTCCAGATCGTCATCATTGTAGTCCGCGCGCTGTGCAACTCCAGACGTCAACATCCGATTCGTCTCCCATGCGTCCACGTCTTTCATCTTCTGTTGCGCCCGCGCCGACATGCGCTTCCCCTGCTTCTTCTCGAGCAGTGCCTGCTCGCGCTGCTGGTCGGCATATGTATTCTCGATCGTTCCAAACGGATTATGCGTCTCGTCACCAAATGCATGGCCCTGCTCATCGCTCGCATACCAATCGCGGTCCAAGCCGGCATCATCGATCTCCGCCAACGGCGCGTCCTCAGGTTCGCGATCAAAGGTACTCGCCATCCTGGGCGTCGCCGCACCATATCGTGAACTCCGCACCGTCGACGGACGTGCGTTCGAAAAGCGCTCGTTGGTTTGTGGGCGTCGTGGCGTGGGATCGTGGCGCCGCAGGTTGCCGGGCTGGTAACGGTCGCCGTGGAACTCGCGCCGGCTGTCGCGGCCGTGGTTGTCGTCGCCGCGGTACGAGTCTCGTGAATAGTTACTGCTGCTGTTACTGTTGTTGCTGTTGCCGTACTGGTCGTCGCCGTTCCGCCGTGCTCGATACGCTTGCAGCTTCTCCTGCGCCTCTCGTGACAGCCCGCCACCGTGACTCGGCGTCTCGATTCTCTTCTCGCGGAACTGTCGGCCAACAGGCAGCGCGGGTTTTTTGAACTCGACCTTCTCGTTCCCGCTCGAGCCCCTCTCTTTCCCACCGCTGCTTCCTTCTCCCGCCTTGCTCCCCTCGCCATCAAGTGCAAAATCCAGCTTGATCCTCTTCGCTAGCCGATCAAGGCCGAGCTTACTCTCCCGCTTCCCCACATCTTCCTTCCCGCCGTCCTCTTTGTCCTTACTCACTAGTAGACCACCGGGTGCTGCCCGCGTCTCCAGGCCGCCGCCGACATCGCTGACATGCCCGTGTTCTTCGTCCCACCGCGCTCGGGTCTTGACTTCGTGGTAAATATCCGTTAGGAAGTCGTCAGAGTACCGTCCGAAGGCTTTGCAGGCGATAATGAAGCTCTTGGGGCCGGGCTGGGCGCGTGCGATCTGTATGAGATTGCGTGCGAGGTAGTCATTGGGCGTTGAAGTGTCGAGGTGAGAGGCGAGAGAGAGGGCGAGGTAGTGCGTGTAGATTGGATTCAAGCCTGGAGGGGGCGGTGTGTCTGACATGGCGGGCAATTGCTTGCTGTTGCGGTGAAAATCAGGGAGCACTGAGCTCCCGGGTGGTTAGAGGTGGTGTGGGCTAATTGAATGAGGCTCAGAATGCCGGAGTTATTGTCTTACACCAGGCCGAAAAGCGTTAGCCCAGCAAACCTTTTTGATTTAAAGTCTGGAACGAGACGACCGGAAGATATATATAAAACTCACACGGGCTGTAGAATCTATCTTGATAGCATCAGTTATGCCTTTTGGTTGCCATGGAGGGACGTGTTGTTATTGTTGTTGATGGCGTTCAATGGCTTTCGAATCCCGCTGTGAGAAGAAACAAAGCCAGTCATCTTCATAAATTCCAATTTCCATTGTCTTCGCTAAATAGAACAAGAAATAATACCAAGAAAATGAAGTAAAATTAGGCCACTTCTTTATTTCTATCTTATACATTCTAAAACCATATTTTTCAACCGTTCACTGCGAACCTCAACATTTCCAGCCTATCGCCGCCAAGCCAAAACGTGGATCCAGAGCCGCACATGTGATGAAACACGCCTAAACACCACAACCCAACACGACAATTCAAACCTGCACCGACCACCACCACCAGTGCTCTCTCCCCAGCACTTCCTCAAACACACAAGCAGCTCCCCCCATCCCCAAAAGACCGACCCTCCCCCTCTTCCGTAAGTTTCCCAATCCCACCTCGCAGCGCATAACTAACGATGGCACAGCGCACACCACGCGCCAGGCGCGAGACTTGTACTGTCATCGTCCAGTTTGCTTCCAAGACAAGGTAACTTACAGACAACCCACTAGACGAGGAACTTCTCCGCCTGCACGAGGAATCCGGTTCTCCGACCCCGATAACCCCACGTCGCCCCATCCGTTCTCCCAAAGCGCAAGAGAAGGAGCACGCAAACATGTCGGGCCTCTTTGGAAATAACTCTGGCGCGAGCCCGTTCGGCGCTAGCAGCAACAGCAACAACCAAAATGGCAAACAGCCGGCGAGCAACCTGTTTGGCGGCGGATCGACAACTCCCGCTGCGTCCCCCTTCGGCAGTGGTAGCGGTAGCAGCACTACTCCCCTATTCGGTAGCGGTGCAGCTGCTGCTCCGTCAGGAGGCCTCTTCGGTGCTCCGTCGACGCCAGCCGGTGCGCCTGCTTCTGCTTCCGCTGCACCAAAGCCCCTATTCGGTGCCGGTTCAAGCGGTAGTCTGTTCGGTGCCAACAAGCCAGCCGCACCTGGAGGGATGTTTGGAGGTGCTTCTGCACCAACTTCGACACCGACCAGTGCACCGCCTGCGGGAAATCTCTTTGGTGCCAACAAACCGGCTGCCCCAACGTCTACGCCTGCTGGCCAGCCGCCGGCCGGAGGGATGTTTGGCGGTGCGTCCTCGACCCCTGCGACGAAGCCGGGTGGGTTGTTTGGCAGCTCTACGCCCCAGACTGCTGCTCCAGCTACTGGAGGAGTGTTTGGAGCTAAGCCGGCCACTACTGCTGCCCCAGCTGCTGGAGGAATGTTTGGAGCTAAGCCGGCCACTACTGCTGCCCCAGCTGCTGGAGGAATGTTTGGAGCTAAGCCAGCTACTACTGCAGCACCTTCTGGTGGACTGTTTGGAAGTGCGCCGTCTTCGACACCACAGGCACCTGCGCCTGCTGGTGGACTGTTTGGAGCCAAGCCAGCTACTACTTCAGCACCTGCTGGTGGACTGTTTGGCGGTAGTGCACAGGCTTCGGGATCAGGTTCGGCACAACAAAGCAGTGGACTGGGTGGGCTAGGTGCTGCTTCAGGCAGTGGTACTTGTAAGTTTGCTTTGATTTCTAACCCAGTATGGTTCACTGACAGCGTATAGCAACAACAGCTGCTGGTGCAGCGCCATCAGCTCCCAGCGGTGGTCTATTTGGAGGAGCTGCCGCGAAGCCAGCTGCGCCCGCAGGAGGTCTCTTCGGTAACGCGCCAGCAACTACACAAGCTGCGGCCCCAGCAGGCGGACTCTTTGGAAAGCCAGCTGCTCCGGCATCTTCTACACCAGCTGCCGCCTCAGGCTCTTCTCTCTTTGGTGGCGCAGCACCAGCCACCAGCCAGCCAGCTGCGTCATCCTCTGCTGCAGCACCAGCTGCTCCCGCCGGTGGTCTGTTCGGAAAGCCTGCAACAACTACCGCTACACCCACCCTTGGCGGTGCTACTACTACTACTGCGCCAGCTTCCACCACTCCTGCCCCCGCAGCCGGCGGTCTCTTCGGTGCTGCTACACCCGCCACTACCTCTGCCCCACCATCCGGTAGTCTCTTTGGCGCCCCCAGCACAGCCGCGGCCACCAGCGCCCCAGCGGCCTCCAGCACCCCCGCGGCCGCCACCCCAAGCCTCGGCACCGCCCCCGCCGCGCCAGCCGCCTCGCAGCCCGCCACGCAACCCCCCCCGCAATCGCGCCTCAAAAACAAATCCATGGACGAGATCATCTCGCGCTGGACCACGGACCTCGAAAAATACAAAACCGAGTTCCTCTCGCAAGCCGGCGAAGTCAAAGCCTGGGACGCGGTCCTCATCGCCAACGGCGACAAGCTCGTCAACCTCTCCTCACAGACCACCGAGGCCGAGAAGACGCAGGCGCGGCTGGACACGGTGCTGCAGCAGCTCGAGAACGAGCAGGACGAGCTCGGCACGGCGATGGACTACTACGAGAGCCAGATCAAGGAGATCTTCGACGTCAACTTCCACGGCGGCGCGGAGATGCAGCCGGCGGACCAGGAGCGCGACAAGACGTACGCGCTCGCGGAGCGGCTGGACGCACACCTGGGAGGCCTCGAGGGCGACCTTGGGGAGATGATTAAGGCGATTAATAAGGCCGGGAGCACGATTAATAAGACGAGTAATGCGGATGATCCGGTATGATGGCGTACACTACTAAATGGGGGAATTAATGCTGACTTTTGGGTAGTTGTCGCAGATTGTGAAGATCCTGAACGACCACCTGAGCGCGCTGCAGTGGATCGATAGCCACACCACCGCCGTGGCGGAGAAGATTGCGGACGCGCAGCGCCGCAATAATGAGCGCTCCATGGGCGGCGAGGACCTGTTTCCGTCTAGCTTCATGTAGTCAATAGTTCACAGTATCAAAGAATAAAATCAACGTGGTGACGGCGGGTATGCAAAAGAAGTTGTGTGTGTGTGGAGGGAGGGATGTGGGTGGATGTGTGTGGAGGGATGTGGATGGGTTGTAGCCTTTAGTTCATGAATTTGTTTAGCCTCTTTTTGATTTCTTGTTGGTTATCGGGAGGGTGTGATTGTGAGGGAGAGGAGAGAGATGTGCTGGGTGTATTCTAGAAGATGAAGAAATTTTAATGCGAGCTTTTATGATCACGAACAGACGTGTCGTGTTTTCACGGCGGGCATCGGGCGAGCGAGTGAGGATCTATGTCATGTCCGATCCGACCTTTCCTGTCTCACGGCGACTCAGATACACATAACACACTGGACGAGATCAACGATGCTGTATTAAACTAATTAAACACTGGCTATGAATATGAAGTAATATGCGCCCCAACTCCCGCAATGGAACGAACACATCAGCCCCTAATATAATATTACAAATATCACCTCACCGCAAACCCCCATTAAGTTGGACGTCCGGCAATGTCTCTTGACCGTCTACCCAAGACCCCACAGTGTAGTGTATGCTAAAACAACCATAAAACGCGCCTCCGCCCCTACTCCAGCGTCATATCAATAACCTCCCGCGATCGTTGGTTGCCGCCCGCAGATCTCCGCCGTTTCTGCGCGCCATCGCAGTCGTCGTCGTCTCGCTCGCGCTTGACGGCCCTTGCGCTTGTCTCCGCGCCCGAATTCGCCATCCGCTGTCGCACCGGCACATGTCAGCAGGTGGAGTGTACAGGGCGGGGGGACATACGCGCAGACGGAGCAGCTCGGCTTGCATTTCCTCCGGCGTCATGGCTGCGACGGCTTCTTCGTCGGAATCCGGGATCATGCCCAGACTCTGCAGGTTCGCTGCAACGGTTAGTTTGGTCTGCAGCATACTGTGTGTACTAACCTTTGGAGCGGTAGTAGATCGAGAAGCGGCAATAGTAACGGTCGAGCATGTTCGAACGCCTGATGGTGGATTTTTTGGGCTTTCGGAGCTCGACTTGCTCGGCGCCGTAGTTCACTTGGTGGCTGAGGGGCCGGCCCTTGATGTCTTTCTCGCGAACGGGCTTGGGGACGGGGTCGCGGCAGGTATATTTGGTGGGTGCAGAAACGTAATTGAGTCCGATTCCGTACTTCTCTCGCAGCGCCAGTTGTATCTGGATCGAACCCAGAGCTTCCAGCGTTTCCATGGCCATAACATCATTGCTCTCTTCTTCAGCTTCGGGTTGCAACAGAAATCAGACTGTGCCTTTATTCAGCCAGTACAAACTTACCAAAATCCAAAGAGGCAAATTTCCATGGCCGTTTCACCCTTTTGCGGTCCGGAAGTCGTTGCTTGAACCCGTCCAGCGTTATATTCTCGGTAAATTGCTCGCGGAAGCCGGATTGCTGCTGCTCGCCGTCGATGTCCAGGGTTCGTACAGACAGGTATTGGTTCGGCTTGGGCGTGTCCCAGACCAGGCGGATCGCGAACTGCTTGTCCGATTCGGCTACCACATGGCAGGACGCGGTACCGTCTTTGGGGTTGACGTGCACGTCGTATTCGGCTACCGGTGTGCCTTCGATCAGCACTTCGCAGCGCACCCCTCGCAAAGTTGGCATTGGTGATAGTTTGTGTCGAGGAGAAGTTGGTGACAAGTGGTGAGGATAGGTAGAGCTATGTAGGAGTCAAATAGGAGCATGGGTCCTTATTAAGGAGCTGTAGCTGGGATGTCTTGGGCGCACGGTTCTCTAATCAAACTGAGTGATCAAACAGGGGGTGCCAAACGACTCTACTCGGATTTGTATTTGTGTATATTGAATAAAGGTCATACTGACTGTCGTAAGAATGGTAAAAAATAAGTACACAATTTGTACGAGTACGGATGGTTACTTACGCGTAAAATGTATAGTCAGTCGACATGGGACCGTGAATGCCGTGCCACAAAACACAAGTACTTCAAACATGGTAACCAGTTAGAAAGACCAGAGAAGCTGAGGGACGGTCTTCAAAACTGTACTCTTGTGTGATTCCATCAAATACTTTGTGTCCGATTGTGACGAAGCATGGTGGTTGTCACGGTCGGGGTTGTGGTTCACGTTCCCATGTCGTGTGCTGAACGTATAATTTGTTCATTGTGCTGAGTGTGTGAAGTGTAATACAGGAAGAGAAGAGAAGAGTAGAAATACTATTTTCTGGCCGAGCTGTCAAGTAACCGACTTGATGAAGGAGCTTGCTAGACTCCCCAGTGATAAAAACCAGCAGCTTGGATGCTGTTAGCGATAGAGCTGCTAGTGACGAAGACAAGAAGCAGCTTCAGAGCTTTCCGTGGTAAACAGACGAAGCAGCAAGCGAGACGATGATTTGTACCAAAAAAGCTCTATAGCCGGACTCATCCATCGAGTGGGTGATCACAAAGCAGCGGGAATAATCAATCTGTGCTCAGTTCGGAGTCTGGGGCTGATGACGTGTTGAACATGTTCATTGTAAGTCAAGGAATTGTGTTAGGTGTACAGGAAGAGAATAGAAGAACAGAAAAAATTACGACAGATGCCAGGACATCTGAGCTGTATTCGTACGTAACCTAAACCGAGTGACACCGCGTGCATACTCCACAATTCCAACATTAAAAAACACGGACCACGCCCAGCCTGACCCCGCTGGGGGCAGTAACGCACAGAACGACCTGCCAAAAAACAACTGCCCAACCGCCCTGATGTGCCTCCACTGTGCCGCCCAGGAGGGTTTGTGGAAAGTTGAGTTTTGTGGCTGGTCATGGGTTTGTCCAGAGGCGGCCCTGGGACGGCGGAGGGAACACAGGCGGGCGACGGGCCTTGGTTTTGTGGGAGCCCGGGAGGAGAGGGCCCTTGGGCGGCAAAGGGAGGGCACGTCGGGGATTTGTTTTCAGCAGGGTCATTCTGGGCATACTCCGTAGAAAATAAGTACTTGAAAAATTTGTACGGTTTACGTTACGGATGCGACAAGCAGGTATTTCTTATAGAGGGGGTAAATTACCCCAAAGGTTTTCTACTCACTGCATGCAAGTACTCATACACTGCTAGTCTTCACCTGGTCTAGAACATCCATAACGACCAGTACCACAATGCATAACCCATTCCATCTCCCCTCCCCCCTCCCCCCTCCCCCCTCCCCCCTCCCCCCTCCCCCCTCCCCCCTCTCCTCCCCTACCCAAAGCTCTTCTGCCCCGTCCTCACACCCCAATTCATCGTCCTCCGAATACTATCAAACCAGTCCTTATTATCCCTCTTATCCTGGCACACCGGGAACGGGAACCGGCTCGCCACAACACTCAAATAGTCCCCCTGCCTTAGCTCACACCTCTGGCGGCCATCAAAGCTCACCCACGCCGTCGTGCGCCCGTCGTACGGCACGCCAATGCGGATCACCATGCTGTCCGGCAGGATTATCGGGCGGAAGGTCAGGCTGTGCGCGCATATCACGCTGACCAGCATCCCGGGCAGCTCGGGGTGGCATAGCGAGCCGCCGGCGGCGAGGTTGTAGGCCGTCGACCCGGTCGGCGTGGCGATGCACACCCCGTCCGCGGCGATGGAGGTCAGGAACATGTCATCCCCGTACAGCTCGGTCGTGCTCATCGTCGGGTTCGGCCCGCGGTCCACCACCAGCTCGTTGAGTATCACGCTGCTCTGCGCGGGCTCGTGCGTCGGCGCCCGGCCCGGGTGCACGTCCAGTATCTCATCCGCCAGCACCCGCTCCCCCGCACCCTCCCGTGGCAGCGACCGCATAATCGTGCCCTCAAACCGCAGCCGCAGCCCGATCGTCACCCCCGCGGTCAGGTGCTTGCCCATGATGCGCTCATGCTCGCGGAAATCAAACTTCGTCAGGAACCCCAGGCTGCCGAGCGCGAAGCTCAGCACCGGCGGCACCACCTTCTGGAACAGCCAGCTGGCGTACAGCACCGTGCCGTCGCCGCCGAGCGTGATGATGAAGTCGAACGTGTGCGGGCGCGTCGCGCACAGCTCGGGCGTCCAGTAGCGCAGCCGGTCGCCGCCGCCCAGCGCGGCGCCGTCGAACGCCGCGTTGCGCTGGAACGTGTCTTCGACGTAGACGGTGTAGTCGTGCGCCAGCAGCCACGCCGCGACCGTGCGCGTGTGCGCCACCAGCGCGCTGTCCGCGGCCTTCGTCAGGATGAAGACGCGCCGCACGCGCATGCGGATCGTGAGGCTGGCGAGGTGCTTGCTGAGCTCGCGCACGCCGAGGACCATGTCCGACAGCTGCGCCTTGGTCATGGCGGCGCTGCAGCCGGCGATGGCCGGCGGCTCGGGCGAGGCGCCGGCGCTGTGGGCCTTCTGCGTCTCGAGGAGGGCGTGCACGAAGCATGACGACGGCGTGCTGGTCGACGTGTGCGGGATGTCGAGATTCACGAGGGAGGACTTGCGGCGGCGCGAGGCCTGCAGCTGCGGGTCGAAGATGATCTGCAGCACGTGGTCGTCGCGGCTGAAGGTGGTGCTGTCGGAGAGCGGGTCGTCGTCGGAGACGACGGCGGACTGCGGGGGGGTTAGTTGGAGTGGTGGGGTGTGCCGGGGGGCTTACGTCGAGGCCGTCTTCGCCGTCGGTGAGGTCGGTGGGGTGCGTGATGGTGGGGATCGCAGCCGTGGCGAGCGGCGGCGGCGGCATGGTGGCGGAGAGTGGTGGGCGGAGGGGTGTTATGGGGTGTGGGTTCAGCCTACCGTTGAGCTGGCGGTGGGGAGCATGGCTTCGAGGGCCAGAAGGCGGGGTGGTGCCGTGATGGGGGCCGGAAATGGACGGGAGTGGCTGCCATGAGTAGCCGCCCACGTCATGTGTATGTGTAGTGCATATGAAGTGGAAACGTGACCTCAACTGAGGATCAAGCTAAAATTTGGAGTACAGAAGGGCTCTGGGTGTGATTGGGCTTAGAAGTGTCCATACTGTTGGAGATAAAATGTATGATCGTATTTCATTGTATGGTTAAGTGTAGAGTACAGGAAGAGAAGAGAAGGGCTGAATAAGGGCGCTGGGACACCAGGAGACCCGAGCCCATACCAAAACCGAACCATCGATGATGCAGCTGCAATTGCGCACTTCAACACTTACAAGTATCTACCTTTCGGTCTACTTTTACCCTGTTTGACTGTCGCAGCTGCACGCAACATAGAGTTCTACATAAAGTTTTCTCGTTGCTTGCCGTATTTCGAGCAATAAACACAAATTTCCAGAAATTACACTCTACTAAACTGCAGGAAAGAGTGATAGCCAATGCCCCTAGAATGTAGGCCCAGCACGCATCATCATCACTCGTATCGCAAACAACCCACAAGCCCACGCCGAAACCCCATTTCCGAGTGCGAAATAATGATTTCCCACAGCCGGAAACCGCGTTTGACTATGCTTTAGCCGGCCATGACAATATCGATATAACTATATATTGGCAGAAACCCTACAGTGAATTGTAAGCAATTGATTCAGACCCAAATCGCCGGCCTTCGGGGACTATACAATATAGTAGGCATCCCTGACGTTGGTGTGGACAGCACTATCGGGCCCTGGTAGCATAGTGCTGCTTCTATTCCATTCCGAAGCCCGATAATCGTAATCATTCTCATACTCATAATCATGGGATTTATAGAGTGCACGAGGTATTATACTCATAATCGTGCAAATTATAGAGTACGTGAGGTAGGCATCCACATCCGCAGCATCAACATACTGGCCGTTGCGTCACGTTGGAATCTCGTGCCTGGCAGGCATAGGTTGAGGCAGGCCGAGGCAGCCCGGGCCGCCGCCTTCACATCGTCTTGACAGCGCCAGCGACAGCGACAGCGACAGCGGCCGCCTCCCTTCCTCCCTCCCTCCCTCCCCACGACCCATCCCGCACAGTCTCAATTCTCCAGCCGCGTGCGGCGTCCGGAATTCTCGCCGGTGCTCCTAAGATCACCGCAGCCCAGGCCTCGCGACGTTCTAGAAGAAGTTTAACCAAACGACGTTTCATGGCACTGGCGCCGGTGCTGGTGCCGGTGCTGCTGGTGCTGGTGCCTATTCATGCGCCGGGGTACCCTACCCTACACCATCGACAGGGGAGGGTGCGGGCATGGCCAGGCTGTGGTCGGCTGCGTGAGTGCGTGGGTACGTGGGTGAGATCTATGTATATCGTAACCGCCCCGGGAGCGGTTATGCTATGCGGTGGGTGGGCACATGTTCATGTATGTACTCTACATAGATGCTGTTGTTGTTTCGGCGTCGCGTCGAGGTCAGGGCGCGAGCGCGAGCGCGATCTGGAGGCACGGACGGTAGCGCCAGATCGCGCGGCGCTATGCACAACACCACCCACACCCACACCCACACCACGCACCACGATCCGTCTCTCGCTCTCGCTTCCACCGTTCTCTGCTCTAGTTTATACGCGACCGCGATCGGCGCAGGCACTGCCAATGACGATGACGACGATGATGATGATGGTGATGGTGATGGTGATGGCCGTCGATTAGTTTTTTTGGGCGATTTGGAATTGCAATTGGGACTTGGGGAGAGCTGGGGAGAGCTGGGGGGTGGATGGGGTCGGGGCGCTGATCGGACGCGCGGAGGGTTTGTGTGTTGTACAAATTGTACAAATTGTACAAATTGGACGATGCACGGACGGTGTTGCGACGTCTGATGTCATCGTCTTTGCGACTAGGAGGTGGAGTGGTGGAGGGGATGAGGGGGAAACAACATCGTGAACACTGGAGATGGTGGAAACTAATGTAGTGCTGCTTGGGATGGTGTTGGCGATGAGTAGGATGCTCGCCGCCGCCGAAGGACGTCGGAGGAGGTGTCTTGAAGTGTCCTAGCCATCTGTTCCCATGTAGCGCGTTAAAGCTTTATTCGGATTTCATCTTCATGCTTAGACGAAGCCTGCGGTTCATGCTTGGACGAAGCCTGCGTTCTCTTCCTTCACAATCTCTGCAGTAATTTCTGTGATCTGTCGGTCGGGAGGTTATTCTCGAGATTAGTCGTTGCTCAAATCGAAGCACGCAGTCCCCATTCCAGGCCCCGTTATATACCCAAGATATAGAGTACACTCGCCGCATATCCAACACCGCGGCGACGTGCTGCCCTGACCTGCCGGCCCCCGCAGCGCGGGGGAGTCACTATCTGTCGCAAAATTCCCCAGAACAGCCCCTCATTCGGACTGATCAAGATGCCTTGCATTCGCTCCTGTGAACTAGCCAAACCTACAGCACGAGCACGATACATGTTGTGGAGGTGATGAATCATCACCCACATTTGGCGTGCAGCCACCCGCCGGGCAGGGACGGGCGGCTGCGGTGGCTTCTTACAGATGCGTTGGATGGGTGGGTTTGATCATGGCAAGTTGCAACCCTCGAATGTAGTACTCGCATCGGCGGTGGTTCCGAGACGTGTGACAGGTAGTCGTACATGGCTAGTGTGTGTCTGGCTTCGGAGGCGCGGAGGATCTGCTGTGAGGGTGCTAGGACGTGTCTCTGGAGTCGACGGTGCGAAAAAGAAAAGGAAAAAGAAAAAGAAAGGCCAGTTGCGACAGACATGTCTGAGTGAGGGAGTTGGATCAGGTCATGTTGAAGACCGACAGCTACACATTACTCTACAGCACATGTGTGAACAGCGGTTACATAGCTGTAAATGTCAACGCGAAGATAATTTAAGAATTGTCCAACGTTGACTCAATGGCGGTTTCTGCACACAGCGTGGTACATGGGAAAGAATCGAACAACTGAAAGAACACCTCAAAGCGTACGTTACACGCCGCGCGATGGTGCAGAACTCTGCAGCCATCAACCCTCCCACCAACCCTCCCATCAACCCTCCCCATCAACCCTCCCATCGTCGTGACCCGTCTCCCTCGCCTGCCGATATTTAAATAACTTCCCTCAGAGTCTCAGAGTCTCAGACTGTCGACAAGTCTGTATGCGTGGGGCCCTGGACCTTGCCTCGCGCGCCCTCCACTCATTCGTAGCCCGTAGCCATAGCCATGCTCGAACACTGGCGCCGCCCTTGCCTGCTTGCCTGCTTGCTGCTGACGCCCCGTGCAATTCGCAATTCGCAACTCTGCAAGTCTAATTGAATGCAGAGTGCTATGTACAGCGGATGCGATGGGTGGATGGGATGGGGGGATGCGATGGGTGGATATGATGGCTGTATGTAATGGCCCGCCAGCCCGATTCATGCCATTTGTATTTGTATTTGTATTTGTATATATGCGAGCACCCTCGCTCCCCCCCCAACACCACCCCCAACCCACCACGCCCAACCGCCCTCCCGCCGCGCGCCATTACAACCCAACCCGACCCAACGAACATTTATTTTTAATACAACACCAGCTTCACGATCGCCCGTCGCCCATCCCTCCCGGCCAGCGCCAACACTCTTCGCGGAACGGTGAAATATATACAAACGACAGTGGCCGACGTTTGCTGGATCAATTGCAGAACACAAGACAGGACAGCGCAGGGAACGCAGGGAACGAAGAAGAACGAACGCGAACGCACCGCGCACGAACCTCGCGGTTAGATAATCGTCGCCGGCCATCGGACATCGGATGCGCGATTGCGGGGGCTGCCGAAGGTCGATGACGACAAGGGCCGCGGCGGATCTGGGTGCCCAGGCCCAGGCTTCGCTGTGCTGCACCACGTCCACCACGTCCACCACCACCAGCACCGTCGACACATCCAGCACCACCGACGACACCACCGACGACACCGCGCTCGATACTAATTCTCCCCCCCAGTCGCAGCACCATCACCAACATCAGCAGCCGCAGCACTCGACTCAGCACTGCTCGCCGAGAATAGACCCAGACCCCGGAGCGACGCCTATAATAGCCGCCGTCCCCTCGCCTGCTGTGTCGTCGCGAAAGTACACCTACCGCACCCCCCGCGAGCTTGCGAAAAAGCTGTTTGAGCAGTCGATCTTTTCGTCCTCGCCCGCAACCACCACCACGCCCCCCACCACGACCACCACTACGAAGCACGCCCCGCCATCGCAACACGCCCCACCACCGCCGTCGCAACACGCCCCGCCGCCACGACGCTCCAGATTCAGCATGCCGATGCCCAACCCGAACGCCGCCGCGACGGTCGAGAGCCGGGTCATGGGGCGCGGGAACTCGGGTATCCCGTCGCACGCTGCGACCACGTCGCGGAACTCAAACGCCCCGCAGCCTGCTCCTGCGTCGCGGCCAACGCTCGGGCGCCAGCGTGCGAGCACCGTCGGGAGCGCATTGCGGCTGTCGACGTGTGAAAAGCCGCAGGCGTCGACGAGCGGCGGCGCCATCTCGATGACGATCCAGCTCGCGGAGCCGACGCTGTTCCTGCAGGGCTTTGAGCAGGGCGTGCAGAGCGACCGGCCGCCGGCCATGCTGCGCGGCAGCTTTGTGCTGAAAGTGACGAAGCCGGCGAAGATCAAGACGGTGACGCTGACGTTCCGCGGGCGCGCGCGCACGGAGTGGCCTGAAGGTGAGTGCGTTTGCAAGAAAACACGAAAAAGCAACCAATCCTGTCCTGCATGCACGATGGAGAGTCTGGGCTAACTGGGTGTGTCGCAATAGGCATTCCGCCGAAAAAGTCGGAGTACCATGAGGAGAAGGAGCTGATGCAGCACACGTGGCCGTTCTTCAACGCGCAGTTCCCGACCGCCGAGATTGGGCACTGCGCCGACGACTTCACGCCGCGCCGGCGCCCGACGCTGACGGCCGACAATGAGAACCACAGCAGGAGCATCGGGTCGGCGATCAGCCACCTCGCGCGGTCCGCGTCGCCGATCGGCATCACGCCCGCCGCGCCCAGCACCGTGTCCGAGCACCGGCTGTCGCTGGGCACGCTCCCGCTGTCGCAGTCGCGCAGCTTTGGCCGGGGGGAGACGCTGGGCGGGCAGTCGGTCGCGCAGCGCGGCTACCGCGTGTTCCAGCCCGGCGACTACGCGTACAACTTTGAGCTGCCGCTGGAGGGCTTCATGCCCGAGACGATCGACGCCGACCTGGGGTCGGTGAAGTACGAGCTGGAGGGCCTGATCGAGCGCCCCGGCGCGTTCCGGCCGAACTTGACGGGGAAGAAGGAGGTGGTGCTGATCCGCGTGCCGTCCGACGGCAACACTGAAGCGTCTGAGCCGATTGCAATCAGCCGGACGTGGGAGGACCAGCTGCACTACGACATTGTCATCTCCGGCAAATCCTTCCCGCTGGGGTCGACCATCCCGATCGCCTTCAAACTCACGCCGCTCGCGAAGGTGCGCTGCCACCGCATCAAGATCTTCATCACCGAGAACACCGAATACTCCTGCAAGAACAAAAAAGTGCACCGCCACGATCCCACAAAGAAGATCCAGCTGTTCGAGAAGCGCGCCGACATGCCCGCAGTCTCCACCTTCCCAGGCTCCTCGCTGCGCATCCTGGCGGGCGGCGGCTACTCGCAGGAAGAGCTCGCAGTCGGCGCCGGCGCCGAGGACGCCACCGACCGCGCCGGCGGCGGCGGCGGCGGCGGGGACAACCTGCTCGGCGACCTGCACGGCAACCCCACCGTCGGGCCGACAGAGATGGAGGTCAACGTCAAGCTCCCCGGCTGCACCGCGAAGGAGAAGGACCGGCTGCACTTCGACACGACGTACCAGAACATCCAGGTGCACCACTGGATAAAAGTGCGCCTCCCCGCTGCCCCTCTCCCCGCTGCTACCGCCGCTAACCCGTGTTGCAGATCGTGATGCGCCTCTCCAAGCAAGACCCCAACGACCCGTCCAAGCGGCGGCACTTCGAAATCTCCATCGACAGCCCGTTCCACATCCTCTCCTGCCTCGCGACGAACGCCAACACCACGCTGCCGCTGTACACAAACCCGTCCACGCCCGCCCCCGCCCCCTCTCGCACAGGCTGCCTCTGCCCGCCTCTCCAGCGGCGCAATTCCCCGGGGAAGGATCAGGGCGTGACAGTGCGCACCGGGCCCGTCGCCGCACCCGTCGCAGTGCCAAGGCCGCTGCAGCTGTTCCGCGCGCCGTCCATCGGCCCCCCGCCGTTCGACGCGGCGCCGCTGCAGACGCCGCCGCCGAAGTATGAAAGCGTTGTCGGCGAACACGGGTTGGCAGACTATTTTTCGCGCTTGGCGGATGCTATGCAGGAGGACGAGGAGGGGGAGGAGGAGAGTGAGGATGATGGCGATGGGGAGGGGGGGACAGGGGTTGGTGGAGGGAGGGGGGGGCATAGAAGGTTGATGTTGCCGTTGACGCCGGGGGGGAGGGCGGCGCGGAGTATGGATGAGCGCCGGACGTGGGAGCCGATTGCGCAGGTGTAGTGTGACGGGGCGAGGGCGAGGGGGTTTCTACTACTATTACGACGGACAGGTGTGCATGGAACTAGCGTTTGTTTTGTTTTTTGGGTTGGGAGGTGCGCATTGGGACAACGGACGGGTGATGGATATGTGGGGGACACAGGGGACACGGGATACGGATACTCTATAAAAGTGCGGCGTTGGTACTGGTTTTAATGTTTTTAATCTGGTTTGCATATGGTTTGCATATAGGGGAGATAGGGAGATAGGCAGATAGGCGGAGATAGGTACGGCAATACGGCAATATATGTGTATGTTTTACGGTCGTTGTGCGCTCAATTGTGTGGGTGTATGGAGGCACTGGGGAGGAGGAGTTTCTGGAATAGTAGTGAGATCTAGGTTACGTTCGTTGTGTCACTCGCGGTCACAAGCGGTCACTCGTCGTCCAGTCCGAGTCAAAGTCAAAGTCCGAGTCCGGTTACTCTGCTGCCACTGTATCGATCCAGCTATCCCAGTCCCAGCTGGATCGAGTGGGTTGGTTACAGTGCGGGTGGCATGGCCGCATGGGAGCGTACATAGGTATGCCATGTAGGCGAGTGCGTGGACGTGACCACCACCACACCACTCCACACCGTCTCTGCTGGCGTGCACAAAACAGCTTCATCAAGAGTAGTGAACGCAATTATTTACCCATATGCATTTTGTACAACCTGCCCCCATTTCTCCCCCTACCTACATGCCACCCTCCCCTCCCACCCCCCATTTCCCCCCGCCCCCCGCCCCCCGCCCCCCGCCCCCCGTCCGAGACCATGTACAATAAACCATTATGAAAAGAGATTTTGCATTTTACCCCCAGTAGTCAAGGAAAGAACCGGCCGTATTTATACAATGAACACCCACCTCTCCCCCCTCCCCCCCTCCCCTCTCCCCTCCCTCACCTCCACCCTTCACCCCCCTCATCCCTCATCCCTCACCCCCTACTGCCCAGGCTGCTTCGGAAACCCCTCCGTAAAAATCTTATTCAGACTAGTCTTCATCTGCTCCGCCATCTCCTTCTCGGCCACCTGCTGCTCCCTCAACAGCTCCTCCTTATGCGCCTCCAAGTGCTTCTGCGTCGCCAGGTAATGCTCCTGCCCGCGCTCGCGCGCCAGGTCCATAAACGTCTTGACATCGCCGTCGTCCTTCTTCGGGCTCGGCTTCAGGCCCAGGATCGCCAGCAGCCACGCCGGCGGCCCAGGGTTCTTCTTGCGCGCACCGAGCTCCTTGCGCAACTCGGCGCGGATCAGCTCTTCGCGCCGCGCGAACTCGGTCGGGATGTGCGTGCCGTCGTAGGACTTGATGGCGGTGCGCACGTCGTCGACCCCCAACGCGGCGATGTATTCAAGGAACGGGATGAGCGCGACGAGCTCGCGGTCCGCGGCGTCGCCCTTCCACGGCGCGAGCTTGAGCGTGTTGTCGGGGTTTGCGGACCACGCGTCGGGGTTGGTCTCGAGCATCACGACTTTCGACAGGTCGCGGTTGAGGTACTTCAGGTCCTTGATGTACTTCCCGTCGACGTAGCGCGTGTGCGCGCGGAACAGCGGGTACATGATGTACCCCGGGCTGTGGTCGACCTTCTGGATGATCGGCGCGGCCATGGAGTCCGGCTGGTTGGTGAAGACCACGATTTCGTAGTACTGGAAGAGGTAGGCGAGGAAGTAGTCGAGCCCCGGGCGCTTGGCGATGCGCCAGCCGTGCTCGCGGTCCCAGGAGGAGTGCACCATCAGGTCTTCGAGTGCGATTACGAGGGTGTAGGGGCGCCCGTACTCCGGGATCATGTCCGGCAGCAGCTTGTCGAAGGGTGGCTCGTTGTAGAACGCCATCAGGTCGCGCCGCCGCGCGTTGACGCGCGCGAAGTAGTCGGACCAGTCGTCGGTGATGTCGGGGTGCGCCTCGCGCTCCTCGGGCTCGAGGGCGCGGCCGAGGTAGAGGGTTCCGGCGAGGAGGGCGAGGAGCGCGGCGTAGCCCGAGTAGCGGGCGCGCGCTGTGCGCCGCCGGTCGGTGGATGAGATGTAGGCGGACTTGGGCGGCTCCTTGCCACCGCTGCCAGCGCCGCCACTGCCACCGGCCCCACCGGCCGCCGGCTCGTCGTTGCCGACCTCGAACGGGTCCTTCGGCAGCTTCAGCTCCGGCTGCTCGGTCTGCTCCAGCGGCGTTGCGTTGGCGTCGGTGGGCAGGATTGGCTCAGCCTCGCCGGCGGCCGCGGCCTTCTGGCGGGCCAATCGCTCCGGCGAGGGCGAGACGCGGGGGGTGGGAGTGGCGAAGGTGCGGCATGACGTCGGGCGGGATGACGTGGGTGGTGTGACGATGCGGGAGGAGTAGACGGCGGGGAGTCGGGCTGAGGGGAGGCCGCGGGGCCGCAGCAGCGTGCGTGGCAGGGCGCGCGAGAGCATTGTCGTCTGAGATGCGGCGGGAGAGCTGGCTGGCGTGAGGTGGTGGGATGGTGAAGATGTGGCCGCTAGCGAGAATTTAGTTGTTCGTGGAGTGGAGGGGTGGCACGTGATATGAGCCGCATGGCTGGGCTGATTCCCGGGCACGGGGGCAATTGCGGGTAACTTTGGGGCTGTTGCATTGCAATTTGCAATTGAGCAGATATATGGGATCTCCGGATTGTGGGATGTCGCATTTTGGGTCGAGAGCTGCCGCCCGCTTTCGCCCCGCCCGGAGCACGAGGTCAATTGAAGTGTGCAATCCTGCACAATTAATGGTTCGGTTTTCGGTCTCTATCCGCATGACACCATGGCTGGGCTGATTCGGGCCGGGGGGCGGCGCAATTCCACAACGTGCGGGCAATTTTGGGTTTGGATTGCAATTTGCATGACATGATGGATTGAGCGGATGTATGGGGTTTCCGTGGATCTCTAGATTTTCAAATGTTGCATAATTTTGCGTCGACAGCCGGCCGCCATGTTGAGTTGCAACGTCATTAGCCGCCCGCCTCCACCCGCCTCGAAACCCCTAGATGTCTGGAGCGGCTATTGATTTTTCTTTGTTATTTCTCGCGTACGTACTTTGCTGAAGTTTTGTTTTTTGCGAACCCCTGGAGCTTTAGTTGTATTCGCAGGATTGTATGTATTCTAATGATAGTATGTGTTCCGACCGATACACAAAGGATGACCGTAGGAAAAGCGGTCGACGTCGACCAATTCGTCAAATTTAAAACTTTGTATACGATTGACCGCTGCCCAAATCGACCTGCAAGTATATGGGTTGAGCGATCTTTGCCTGTTCGTCAAATCGTCTGCACTTTGTTTATCGGTCAATTCATTAACCCGTAGGCCTACCGGTTGACTACACTTCGTCATTTTCAACCTTCAATATCGAGTACTCGTTAATTAACCTGCCAAGGGGCCGGGCCGCAACGCACCTAATTATTGAATTATATTAGCGCAGGAAGGGATCAAAAACGATCGGGAACGGGAATACACGTCTATATGCTAGATTTTAAACAACAAATCAGAGCGCTCTTCGGCCGGGACGTCTTGCGAAGCTGCGTGGTACTATTCGACAAGTGTCCAAGTCGTAGTTGCTGCACTGGCAAGCACTATTTATGGCAGCCGTACCAAATCGTGTTTTATATAAGTGTTTGGGACATTGACCGCCACATCAAGCCTGGGTGTTTGGGTTGACGTGCGATAGCCAAAGTTAACCCATTTGCGTATGGGTTAACCCAGGTCCTGAGAGTTCGACCTGTTGGCGTACCGGCCAACCCAGTTGCCTACGGGAATCCTTTATGCTGAATAAGAGGGATAATCAGGACTGGTTTGATAGCATCGGGAGGACGATGAATTGGGGCGTGCGGACGGGGCAGAAGAGCTTTGGATGAAGTAGCGGGAGTGTGTGGGGTAGTAGGGATAAATAATTTATGGTACTGGCAGCTGTTGTTCATTTCGTTCCGCGCCCGAAGTGGGCGGTGTTCGAGTCGTGGAGGCATACGCTCCATGCAGAGACGGCCATATTGGTGGAGTTTCCGACCGCCCTGAATGTACAGAGCAGTCTATTTGTGGATCCGCAGACAGACTAGCCGTTGCCAGCAGTATCAAACCAACTATCCCTTAGACAGATGACTTTGGTCAAATTCGCTGCTTCCCTTAATTGGAAATAATATGACCCTAATTGAAAAAGATGAGGTGCGCATTGACCCACGTCTATGCCATTCTTGACACCACCTCTACTATTGTTCAACCTCACTTCTCCATTCCTAGACAAGCGCTCCTAGATATGGTTTAGTGGATGGTCATGACACCAGTAAATTTTACTATATATGGGAGACAGCGAATTTGGTTCATGGGATCCGTCTAAGGGGTATCATACAGTGAAAACTATTCATGCTCGCTACTTAATTCAGACTAATTCACTGGATGCCTTCCCGTAAGCTTTTACGAGGTTTGTTTGAGATCTAGACCTTGACGCCAGTTCCAAATCAACCTCTGACGGTCTAAGCGCCCCCCCCCCCTCGTTCGTATTTAGAAAAGTGTTTTGGCGCTTCTTGTTGGCCAACACGGCTCGCTTTTGTTTCGTCATTGTGTTAACCAGTTCAACTTCATCTCAGTCGTGCTCTGAGTGGCAGTTATAGATTCACTTGTTTTTTTCGGGAAGCAGACCAAGAACGCTGGCGTGGACTTCGAGTTAAACTGATAAACGCTTACGGGAAGGCATCCACTGTTTCTTGAATCTTCGCTACTGCTGGGACTAGGAATAGTTCGCCAGAAGAGACATAAATGCAGGAGTTGCTGAACTGTTTTTGCATGCTTGCCCTACATCATCTCGTGCATGATAGTGAAATGTATGTACTCGTACAGGGCATACTGTTTTTAAAAACACTTGCATCTAGCGGAATCACAAGTACCTTTACAAGTTACAACTACCCCGCCGTCAGCTGCACGGCCGGGGCCGAACAGGCGTGATGTTTCGTTGCTTTACGGTTGAGAGGCAAACAACCGTCCAACTATAACTTATCAGTACAGAATAGACACCACCTACTACAGTCCGGCGCTCAGAGATCGAGGTCCTACCATAAGCAAAACGGAAGAATTCGGAACATTCACAGCATCTGCTGCCGTCAACAA
Organism: Geopyxis carbonaria; assembly: GCA_024516215.1. Lineage (NCBI taxonomy): Eukaryota > Fungi > Ascomycota > Pezizomycetes > Pezizales > Tarzettaceae > Geopyxis > Geopyxis carbonaria. The sequence continues at coordinate 1,080,321 of JAJJXG010000001.1, read as the reverse complement.
ACATTTCATGACACACGTACTCTACAGCACCAATACCCCACCATGGATCAAGCCTTGGATCAAACTCAACGCACTTGATTGCACCCTCAACCTGAGTTTGATATGTTGTTTGCTTTTGTTGGCAGTGGCTTCTGGTATGTAAGACTCCCTCGATTTCCGAGCACCTCGGCCGAGTAGGTGGCGTCTGATGCCATGTTTGCTGCAGTTTTTTTTTCTTTGTCAACGCTGATTTTATAGAATTTGAAGACTAGCTAGTGAGTTCTGCCGGTCCGGCCGTGCAGTTGAAGGCTCCAGCAGCCGATCGGGTGATCTATGATGGAATAAATGGTGTCCATGAACGGACCGGTTCAGCCACAGTCGATACAGAAGCTCCATCCTGGAGAGACCAGCGGATCTCCATGAGCAATGTCTCTCGATAATCGACCTACAATCACCCTAGGCGCCGCTTCCTCTACCGTAATAACATAGTATATAGTAAAACGTTCTCCCAACTTCTTTCAGCCCGTAGCTCTATCTATCCTCACTGTCAGAAATCAAACCTTGCTTCCCTGCCTTACAAATACGCTCCGATAGTACCTACATTCCTCACCACCTGTCACTAACCGCCTCACCAACCGTACGTCATCCTCACCAACCGTCACGAATGCCAACTGTAAGAGGTGTCCGATGCGAAGTGCTGATTGAAGGCACACCAATAGAAGAGTACAACGTGCACGTCAACCCCGAAGACGGCCGCACCGCTTCATGCTATGTGATGGCAGAATCGGACAAGCAGTTTGCCATCCGCCTTATTTGGGACACGCCCAAGATCAACCATCATCTATATGTGAGAACCCTGATCGACGGTGAGAAGCAGCAGATCGGCTTCCGGCACACAGTATACAAGAACAGTACTCTGGACGGGTTCGAGCAAATGTTTCCAGATTGTAAGACGGTGAAAAGGCCATGGAAATTCGTCTCTTTAAAGTTCAGTAAGTCAGCATGTACTAAAAAACAAAAAGGCATAGTCTAATTTCTGTTTCAACCCGAAGCTGAAGAAGCGGACAATACTTTGCTGGAAGCTCTAGGTTCTATTAATATAGAACTGGGGCTGAAAGAAAACACTCTATGTAGTAACCTATATAGTTGGTCCGCCAAAAACGCACACCAAGAACCCATCATCAGGGGACCCGTCAGGGAGAAAGACATCAAGGGCTGGCCGGTCAGCCATCAAGTAGAATACGGAGCTGCACAAATCACGGAATCAGCGCCTCTCAGAGGCCATAGTAAATGCATCGACCCTTCATTTTGCAAATTCATAATTTACTACCGTTCCAAAGGTTAGTTGGTACACACTTGAATAGTATCCTGCCAAACCTACAGCAAGGGAGGGGAAACCAAAACCGAAGACTAACCTAAACTAAACATCTGCAGAATACCTGCAGAGCCTGGGCCTGATACCGCTCCCGCCGGATTCCGACGAAGAGGAGGTTGCGGCCATGACGCCGCAAGAAATGCAAGCCGAGCTGCTGCGCCTGCGCGTAAGTGACACCATCGAACCTGCGATCACACACTTGCTAACACGTAGTTCGTGGGGCAGCGGACCTCCAGGAGGGTCATCAAGCGCGAGGAAGGCGAAGCCGGTGATGACAGTGTCGACGGCGCGCATCGACGGCGGCGAGCGGGGGACGGCCGGCGGCCACCTCCTGAAGTCATTGATCTGACGCAGGAGTAGTAGGGGCGGGACTGTGGTACGCTTTTTCTGGCTGTTTTGGCGCTCGACTTTGTGCGCGGTGCGTACACATGTTATCATATAGGAAGTGTTTATAAGCAGCGTTGATCTCATCCAGTGTGTTGTGCGTCTATCTGCTCTACCGTGAGACATTGAAGGAAGGTCGGATCGGCCATGACATGTATCCTCACTCGCTCGCTCGCCCTTACATATTCACCGCCATGAAATATCAGTGTTCTACAACATGTCAAGATCCCATGTAGCTAATTCGAAGCCCTGGCACCTGGGTGCAATAACAATGACCTTATTATGGTTTTGACATGTCGGCCTATTGAAATATATGTTCCGACCGACAAACTAAAATGTATGTAACGGAAAGCGTCAAGGCAGATGCAGGTGCAGGAAGACTCAAGTTCAGTGCCCAGTGCATTGTCATGATTAATACGGTAATTTGCACTATTGCTAACGATCACCGAAGCAAAACTGTACTCATAGACCTAGAAGAAAAACAATTACACGGTGGTAAACATTGACTCAATGTGTGCCAGAGCAGCCCGGAGTAACGCCGTTATCGTTGGGACGCGTCCGCTCCACCCGCGGCCGCAAAAAGTCAGGGAACTTCAAAACTTGTGTACATAAAGTAGTGGAGGCAGAAAATATTCATAACGTTCGACGGAGGCCGCAATACGAACGTACTCGTACTTGTTGCTTGCTAATTCTGGTCCTTCGGTCGACCGAATGGCCAACAACCTATTTCAAATTTGGCACCTCGGTCACTGTGGTCTCTCGGTCTACCTGGCATATCAGTCGACCGATAGGCCCACCGGTCATTGTGGTGTACCGGTCGGAACATATACGTGCTAGAACTCTATGCATAAACTCATTCACCTGGTGCGCAGATGGAAATGCAAGAGTGAACAAAAATTAGGTATAAACTTATACAACAAAAAGGTGGTAGTAGTAGAAGACGGCGCCCCGGTGCACCGGTACATTTTTGTGTATGCTCTATCCATTCCTTCCAGATTCCTCCTTCTTCCGTATTTCGTCTTCATGAAGTATTCCATCCATCCATCACCATCCACCATAATCCATCAATCCAACCCAAAATCCACACTGTGTCACGATACCCATACCATCCCACCTATAAAAAAGACCCACAGTCAACCAAGTATATAAGAAAGAAAACAAGCCCCGTTGTGTGTGAATAGAAATACAATCCCCCTCTCTCCTGTGCTCGCTCAACGATCCAACCAATCCCAATGCATGCACACATTACGCAAAAAAAGTGACAAACGAAAAGCGTACAACAAAAGAAACAGCCGTGTCGACTCTATCCATACACCATCCCACTCGCCCTCCGATACCCGCCGTCTCCCGCCACGCCACTGCCGGGGCCGGCATGTCGCCGTCTCTCATCCTCGCGCTCTGCGACCTCGCGATCATCCTGCACCAGCGTGCACATCACGCAACAGTACGCCTTCGCGCAGTCGCCGCCCACACTGCCCTCCAGTCTGTAGTTCTCGCGGATGCGTGTGCGCTGCAGCATGGTGAACACCCAGCTGACGGGGGCGGCGACGCAGAACAGCGCGCAGTGGCCGTTGAACGCCGAGAAGCCGTTGAGGTTGCTGTTGGGTGCGGTTTTGAGGCGGTGCTGCGTGCGCGAGTACAGGATGCAGGGGCACCAGTAGCCCGTGCAACAGGTGCCGATGTCGCTAAAGCAGTTGCAGAGGCCGTGCTTGTAGGTTTCGCGACCGTGCTGTTGGTTAGGGTGACTGATCTGCCCGGGGGCGTGTACACCGCCGTTGGGGCCTGCGGCGCCGCCGGGGGTGTATATGGGGGTTTTGGGGGTGAGGGGGCCGGTGGAGTCGGAGGCGTTGTATCCGGGGGTTGCTATTGGCTCCGGGGGCATTGGGGGGCGGCCTTCAAGGCCTGGGGGAGGTGGGTAGTGGTTGGGGTCTTGCGGGGGTGGGGCGAACTCTTGTTGTGGCGGGGGAGGATACTCCGCGTGGGGTGGTGGGGCGTAGTCGGCGGGGCCGTCGCGGGCCATGGGAGCGGGAGCGTGCGGGTCGAATGCTGGTGGCGGGGAGGTCGGGTGTGGGTTTGGATGTGACATCTGGGAGTACTCGAATGTTGGCGGCGGAGAGCGCGCGGGCTGTGGCGTGGGCTGCATTTGGTAGGACTCAGTGTGGCCGTCTTGGTGGGGCAGTCCGGGCGAGGCTGGGGGCGTGTTGTGCGGCGAGGGGATATATTGCTGTTGGGGAGGAGGGCCGCTCATGGTTGATGGAGGGGCAGGTGAGCCTGTGGATTGGTGATGCTGGAAGTGCACTGGAGTGTACTGCGAGACGGGTGGGATGTGATGGGAGTCCGCGTGGGTAAGAGGAGGAGGCGAGTAGACGGTGCTCGGGTTGTATGGGTTCTCGCTGGAGTATGGGGGATGCTGTGGTTGATATTGACTGTCGTCCGGAGGTTGGGCGTCGACGGGCGTGTGAAGCGAGAACTGTGACGCCTGCGGTTCGATGGGCGACAACGTCGGGCGGTTGTAGCTGGCCATTCTGAGGGCGGCGCGCGAGCTGCGAATGATCTGAGTGGTCAGCTTCGAGGATGCACCAGGTAGGGTACATAGAGGCCGGCTAAGTTTGTTGCATTGAAACAGACCAGCTTTAGTTGGTCCGGCGAGAGGGTGCGTGGAGTCCAACAGCAATACTGCGAGAAAACAGGCATCCAACATCCGAATTCACGGTCAGAGTAGATATTGACTACCCCCCACAACCGCCAGCCGCTCAAAAGAATAAAAAACGGGTGTAAAAAGCAAAAAAAAAACGTGAGAGGGGAAGAGAGGGAGAGAAAGGGAACCAACCTTTGCTAATTGTCTTCCGGCTAGATGTCAACCTGTGATATGCACCAGAGCAGAGCCAACTGTTGCCACAGCGCTTAGAATATGCAAGAGGTCAGGCTGGCGGCGAACTTCGAAGAAGTTCTCTAGAAACCACCGGGAAGTCGGTGCGTATTATGGGAGGAATTTGATCCTGTATTTCCCTTGTTCTGGCTTACTCTCGCAACCCTCAGATGAGCAGAAAAAATACAGTGACAGGGTTCGTCTTCTGTGGAACCACGCGCGGAAGCCCCGGAAAAACAGGCGGTGACGTGAAACGAACAGCGTCCAAATGGATAAGCTGTTGTAAACGGGATGGGTGGTTGAAGGATCAAGGAAATGAAGGTATACGACAATTGAACTGAAGTGGAGGAAGTTTGGGAGGAGGAAGTAGGGCGAGGAAGTAGAGAGAGGAGACGGAGGAGAGAGACAGGAGAAAAATCAGCACAATTCTGCCACTCTGCCAATCTTCTGCTGTGTATGTCTTCCTACTTCTTAGTCGAATTCAACGGTTATATTTCGATCCGTCCAACAAGTCCAGGCAAGACAATCTTTCTCCTGCTTGAGCTAGCAAGAGCAACGTAACACTCTTCATCCCATCTCTCTCTACCAGTAGCTCGGGACCCTCTTGCTGTGTTCATTGGAGGAGGCGGAAGTTGGAAGGGCTCAGCCTCTGGGGCCATAACATTTCACCATGCCAATGATTCATCAATCACAGGCTGATTCGTGATAGTATCAACTTTTCCGAAGAGTAGACGGGACACCAACAGATATCCAGCGCTTGCAGGGTATCTCAATCTAGCTAGCGCTCTGTCTGCCCCCCCGTAGCAGCTGCAAGCAATCATCGATTGGCGACACCCTGAGCCCAATCATCCTATCCGCTGCTAGGACATCCGAGACACGCTCTTCTGTTCGCTTGCCGCTGGTGTTTCGAACTGTCCGAAGCTTTCAGGTACAAGTACCACGGTTCATGCTGCAGTGATCATCCACGGAGCGCAAGCAAGGTAACCCTCCCTCCGCGCGAGAGTGCAAGAAATTTGTCAGAACTTGAGATCTCGCTGCCAAGCGTATCTGGGTCGAACATCGCTCCACCAAAGCCATGAGAGGTGCATAAGCAGACCATCAACCTGCCTACACGAGATGCATAAAGTGTTGGTGGTCGGTCTTCGGTACATGGGCCCTGTCCGCAGTGTGAGATGCTCTAGCCTACCCTGTCCCTTGGTCGCAATAAGGTCATCTGTCCGTGCGCCCAGATTCTGGGCAGTGGTGAGGAGGCATGCCCTAGCTAAGCAGGTAGATGGATGCTCGCAGTAAGAACTGGAGAGACGAACAACTCACTCAGCCTGTCTCAAGCGAGTATTCGCGAGCGTCTACTGCCTAACCCGCCCTCAATTCGGGTGTGCTGTAGGACTGACGTTGAAGGGGAGGCGGTTCCTGGAGACGCAAGGGCGTACGTACGCTAGAGTAATACATGCTGAAGCGAATGCAAGGCTGCCTGGCAGCGGTAAGCATCAATCTGTTCGGTTCGACAAAAAGCCCGTGACGCTGTGGGCTAGCGGCGGCAGTACATTCCCTCTCTGCCACTACCACGTTTGTCTTTGCCCACCACGGCTAAGCATCTGTATCGTCGGCGGTTCTAGATATGTCGGTCCTGCATATCGCACTCGGAGCCTCGCATATCAATGGGCATCCTCCAGCCGCACTGAGTTTCACTTTTTTTATCTATATGCAGGGTGAATTATCCAGCTGTCAAGTGTGCATGGCGATTGCTGCATGGTTTTACCAGTCCATGGAACGCCTTGAGTAAAGTAAATGTCGGCCCCAACGTTGTTCGAAATATTGTTCTGTTACTTTGTAAGTTATATATGTGAAGAAGCACGGAGTACTGCAGATTGAACTTACGTGCCAACAATGCATTTGGGAGGAGGGATGGCTGCCATAAATTCCAGATTTCCGGGAAATCTACCGAGCATGTGTTTTCGGGTCCAGTTAAAAAATCAAAAGTCAATTCTGCAGTCAATTTTGTGGTTTAGGGTTGAGTTTAAAAAGGGCGCCTGCAGACATGAATACCTGGGTTCGCCGAACAAAGTCAAACTGTACCCCCTTACAAACGACTGGATTTCGGCCCTATACCGACCACAAACTGTTTTTGCTCCGGTCATTGGCCAGGAACGTTCCAGGGGATTTATCCTTCACTCTAATCTACAATCCATCACGATGTCTTACTTTGTGATAATTGGCTACATTATAGATAAATATTCGTTGGCTCTTGGCTAACACAGTGTACGGCAATTTATATTCCACAACTGGGTTGATCGGACGCCTATGAATAAATTGCTAGAAAGGTTCGACTGCTTGCTTCTTCCTCGGAAATAGCGACATCAGAGAAGAACGCGAGTGTTACCTCGAAAAGATGCCAATGCGTTGTCGATATTAGGGACGGTGCCTTAATTACGGATAGTTGCAGAATATGGAAGAGCGTTACCACCTGAAATAAATATATCTGCAGTATTAGAAATAAAGACAGATCCCTTGACAGCTATGAGAAGATCCGTTGAGATGTGCAAAAGCAGATACAAACGAGATTGATCATGTGAGGGATGGTGATGTGCCATGAACACGTGTAAACATGGGTGTATTAGCTTGCCAGCCACAATGCATTTCTTTGTTCTCCTACATGACACCGTGATACATGTAGATATATGATTGATTGCCCCAGATGGGTTCCCAGAACTTATGTAAAGAAACACACGCATTTTTTTTTCAGATAAACCCGCGACCTCCAGTCCGCTTTGCTTTCAAAACATACAACGCAGAAACGATTTAGGGTCCGTTCGGTTGCGAAATCTGTGAGTTGCTGTTTTTCATAATTTTTGGCTCAAATCTAAGCGCCCAAATCTAATGATGTGCGCCTAGATTCAGTTGAGTATTGGTGTTCGGTTGGTACATCAGCATGGCTACTGGTTACCTGATTTTGCATATTGGAGAACTTCCCGTACGGCTGGATAGATCTCAGAATTGTGAAGCTCAATCCAAGATTCCGCTACAACCACAAAGAAAGTTTTTAAAAGACATCTATAGACTGAAACTTGACTCTTGGATATTATACTGCATTTTTGAAGAAACTTCATTGTTTCTCGGTAGCGGTTTTTATTATTTTAAGTTCATAGTAATTATCTACAAGTCATATACTTACTACCTAATTAATTTGGGAACTTGGGAAGATGTCGTCGTGTATCAATTAATTATTTTGATGTTTGAAGGTGGTGGTTTTCCACTTTGCGATAATGAGATACGTGATGATATTTGATGTGCGCCTTGGCAGATGCTGGTTTTGAGCGCATCTTCAAATATGGGGCTGAATGTCATATTTTTCAACTATTCCACGTTGCAACCGAACGCCAGCGCACATGATGTGAGTTGAGATTTGACATCCATAAATTTTGGTGGAGTTTTTTGTAGCAAGTGGCAACCGAACGGACCCTTACTAAACATCTATGAAACATTTGTCTAACCACAAGACAAGAATCGCAACGATCGACCATGATGAAATGTTTGTGTTGCATCGGACGCAGGCCATCTAGGAGAAGGACAGCATCGATTAGTCAGAGCGGACACGTGACGACTCCAGGCTGCGACAGTTTGGTAGGTGCAACCTTTGTTGTGGGATGACTCAACTCGAACCCCACCATCTACTGCACCGACTTCTATTTGCTGCTCATCGCTCACCAACGTCATACCCAACAGACCCCACAAGTTTCAGAACAAGCACCAGAATTTGATAGTCTGCTACAGGAAGACACCAACGATCAAATGTCTTCGCTTGCCGAAGTTTCTGAGGTGACCACCTCGAGTGCTGTGCCACTAAACCCCACACCACCCGTTAATAGCCCACCACCGGCAACAACTCCAGCGCAGCCAGCGCCGCAAGAGCAAAGTTTACCGGCTTCAAAAGATGAAACTAAAAGTGCTGCATCGAGTTCGAAACCCGAAGGCAAGGCTGCTGCAAAACCGTCGGACTCGGCAGCGGAAGCGACGGGCGAAAAGCCCTTGACGGCAAAGGAGTTGAAGGAGAAGAAGAAGGCAGAGAAGGCAGCACGAAGAGTGCAAAACAAAGCCGAGGTTCCCCAAGCGCAACAAAAGCCTCAGAACAAGCCTCAGCAAAAGCCCACAAAGGCCGAAAAACAGCAGCAGCAGAAGACCCACAAAAAGAACGCTTCGCGTAGTATAGTGGAAACTGTGTATGTGGATCAGTCCGGAAAACAGGTGAAGGAGGTCACCAAAGAAGGAGTGGAAGTGGTGACACTGCCTGCAAAGGATATGGGTCTGGTTGGCTTGCTGCACGAGCTTGAACTCGAGCAGAATGAAAAGAAGAAGAAGCCCATATTTGGAATCGATAATGCACATGTTGATGTCCACCCGGCTATCCTGACTCTCGGGATGCAAATAAATCAACGCACTATCTCCGGATCGAGTGCTCGGTGCATGGGCTTCCTTTTGGCCATCAAGAGGTTGATTGAGGATTATACCACACCGCATGATTCGTCGCTGAATAGACATCTTCCGGGCCAGTATCTGTCACATCAGATCAATTACATCACTTCTGCAAGACCCATGGCAGTAGCAATGGGAAACGCAATCCGGTGGTTGAAGACAGAAATCTCCAAAGTCTCCCCCGACTCGACGGACGAAGAAGCAAAGAACTATCTTTGCGACAAGATTGACTCGTACATACACGAAAAACTCACAGCTGCAGATGAGATGATTATCAACACTGCATGCAGTCGTTACATCAGCGATGGCGATGTCATTTTGACCTTTTCCAAATCTCAAGTTGTTGAAAAGACATTGCTGGAGGCCCATCGCATTGGAAAGCAGTTTCGTGTGATTATTGCCGACAACCGTCCTCTGTTTGAGGGCCGCAATATTCTTTCTTCTCTTTGCCAGGCCGGGATTGATTGCACCTACATTCACCTCTACACGCTAGACCACGCTATGTCCGAGGTAACCAAGGTGTTTTTAGGAACACATGCAGTAATGGCGGATGGTGCCCTGTATTCGCGTTCCGGAACTGCAGAAACAGCTAGGGCCGCCCAGGGAGCTGGTATTCCTGTGATTGTTTGCTGTGAAACGATCAAGTTTTCCGAGAAAATAAACATCGACGGTGTGGTTAACAACGAGCTCGGTAAGTTTGTTCCTTTGGCGTACTATCGCGTATACTGATTGGAAAATTAGGTCACCCAGATGCGTTGGTAAACACCGCCATAAGTCAGGCGTTCCCAGAGCCTGGATATCTCCATGGCTGGAAGGATAACAAGAATTCTACCGCATCAGACTTTGTTTACGATGTGACACCTAGCGACTGTGTATCAATGGTCATCTGCGAGCACGGATGTGTCACCCCCGAGGGCGTGAGTGGTGTTTTGAGAGTGAGCGGTGGTGTTGATCGGTAAATAGGTGTTCAAATGCCATGATTTTTGCTTCTACTTTTGTCACTGGGGTTTTGATTTGGTACTTTCTGGGATACAAAAAAGTTATGATTGTTTTCCCATTGATGCATTTTACTTTACGGCGCCTGAGATTGGGATTAGAGTCTGTACCTGATATTTTCAGAAGTTTTATACAACCCCTGACCCGTGAGCTACTTGTGGATACTGGTTTTTTTATATAAAGTATGTCTGAGATAAAATGACTACATGACTGTTGCGATTTGTTGCATGGCCTGAATGTGCATAACCGTATTCAGTGAGTTGGTTTCCGGGTAACCACGCAGGAGATCAATCTATTCCTAAACGGGATAAACCAAAACATGACAACGCGGTCATCAACACTCCCGCGAGTGCCTTTCCGCCGCGCACTGACTATCACGAACTTGCAAGAGTCTGAGCCCAAAGCTGCGCAGCTCTCAAACGAACCGAGAAGCCTTCAAATATCCCTTTACGAGTCATCTGCCACCGGCATTACTTCGATCATGGCTACTGAGCCTCGCTCACCCCAAACCCACCTCACAGTGCCAGAGAGTCACTTCCGCACGCTCAAAACATCGGCATCCAGTGCTTCGCTTCGATCTTCCCGTGAAACCAGCATTCCTTCACCTCCAATGACTCAAGACTTGAGCAACTCAGCCGGCAATGTTCGAGTAGTGGTGCGAGTCAGGGCGTTTCTGCCCAGAGGTAAACAACCAGAAACAATACACAAGGTTGCGGGGTTAATTTGGGTATTGAACAGAGATTGAAAGGGATGCGCCGGGATTGATTGAGATGAATCCGAAGACGCAAGAGACAATCATCCACCCCCCACCCGACGCGCACCAAAAGTCATCACGGAAGGTATATGAAAAGAAGACGTTCACGTTTGACAATTCGTTCTGGAGTGTCGATAGAGCCGACGATAACTACGCCGACCAAGAAGATGTGTACGATGCGTTGGGCGAGGAGTTTCTCAACCACAACTTTGAGGGATACCACACATGCATCTTTGCATATGGCCAGACCGGGTCGGGGAAGAGTTATTCGATGATGGGCACGCCCGAGTACCCAGGATTGATTCCGCGGACGTGTAGGGACCTGTTTGAGCGGATCGATGCCAACCAATCACCAAACGTTACCTATACTGTCCGTGTGTCGTACTTTGAGGTGTACAACGAGCATGTCAGGGACCTGCTCGCCCCGCGCCGGGACACGCCAAACTACCTCAAGGTCCGCGAGTCGCCGACCGAGGGCCCGTATGTGAAGGACCTGACGGAAATGCCGGTGCGCGGGATCAGCGAGGTGCTGAAGTGGATGAAGATGGGGGACAACAGCCGGACGGTGGCTAGCACGAAGATGAATGATACGAGTAGTAGATCACATGCGGTGTTTACGCTGGTGCTCAAGCAGATCGAACATGATATGGACACGGACGAGACTACTGAGCGGCTGGCTCGCATACGGTTTGTGTTCTGACTTGCGCTGCCAGCTCTTGCTAACAAATCTACAGCCTTGTTGATCTCGCAGGCTCCGAGCGAGCAAACTCCACCGGCGCAACTGGGGCCCGTCTCCGTGAAGGGTCCAACATCAACAAATCTCTCACAACCCTCGGGCGCGTTATCGCCGCGCTCGCCGACAACCCAACACCTAGCCGCCGCTCGTGGCGCAAAAAGGACATTGTCCCGTACCGCGACTCGATCCTCACCTGGCTGCTCAAAGACTCTCTCGGCGGCAACTCCAAAACCGCCATGATAGCCTGCATCTCTCCCACCGACTACGACGAGACGCTCTCGACGCTGCGCTACGCCGACCAGGCCAAACGCATCCGCACCAAAGCGACCATCAACCAGGACCACATGTCCAGCGCCGAGCGCGACGCACAGATCGCGGAGATGGCCGAGACGATCCGCGCGCTGCAGCAGAGCGTGTCGGCGGCGCAGACACAGAAGAAGCAGAACGAGGGCGCCAGCGAGCAGCTGGAGATGTACCAGAGCGAGGTCGACAAGATGCAGCGCAAGATGGAGGAGGCGCGGCAGGTGGCCGAGTGCAAGATCAAGAGCCTGCAGACGCAGAACGAGGCGCTGAAGCTGCACCTACGGCTGGCTATAGAGAGCCTGACGAACCCGATCCCGCCCGTGACCGTGCCCGTCGACGACAGCGACGACAGCGACGACAGCGACGACAGCGATGACGACGGCGAGGAGAACGATAGCGACGAGGAGGAGAGCGAGTCCCGTGACGAGATTGAGCTGCGCCTCGGCGACCTGCTGCGCGACCTGGGCGTGTTCAACCGCAAGGTGCAGGACGACAAGAGCCGGTTCCTGCTGTCCGCGAACTCACCACTACACCGTTGAGTGCGCGCTGTACTAGACTAGCAAGTTTTTGACCGTATAATACCCGTGTGGAGTTTATTTTCTGTCTTTTTGGGCTGTTGCGTTGGATTGTTGGGTTAGCGGGGGAGTATCGGACTATCTATTATCCATTACATGTATTTCTTTTGGTTTTTTTGGGAGGGCGGGGGGGTAGGAGGACGGATAAAGGGAATCGGAATCTGGGGCTGGAATCAGGAGGTATTATGTACTAAGTTGAATGGCTACATAGCGTTTGTAATGAATCATGAAGTTGGAAAGGTTATCTAAGTTTCTGCTTGCGTTTGTGGTTGTGGTTGTGGTTGTGGTTGTGGTCGTAATCATGTCGTAGTGGTGGGGCAGACTCCCGCGGCGCCCGTTGCCCAGTGCCCCACGCCCTAAGCCCTGCTCACACCGCTCCGGCGCTGCTAGCGTGGCGAAGAGCATTTATAAAGAGCCGCGCCAGCCCGGTTGGGTGACAAGTATCTGCCACCTGTCCCTCATTGCCATTTCTCTCCCATCTCCATCTCCGTATTCTCCCATCACCATCTCTTCTCAACACCAGCACCGTTCGCTAGCATCACTAGTACTGCGAGTCATCGAGCGCCGGCGACGGGGTGATGAAGGCGAGTGAGAGTGCGAGACAGAAGGGCTGAGGGCAGAGTGGAGGGGGTGACGGGGGAAGGGGAGGTTGGGGAGAAAAGAGGGCACAGGGGAGAGAGAGGGGACACGCAGAAACGTCGCGCCGAAAACTTCGCTCGAACCCAAGGACTGTTTCTAATTTCGATCCCGCGCTGCTAAGCGTTGGGTTGGAAGACCAGTTCTTGGGTTCGTGGGAAGTTGTTGGTCTGAGGTTGTCTAGTGTGTTCTCGTGGTCACGGTGGGGAGGGTGAGTCTGGTGAAGGGAGGAGGAGGGTTGGTGAGGTTGGTGGGGTTGGATTTGAAGACAAAGGAAGACGATGATGTTGGGCTGGTGGGAAAATGAAATCGGTTGGGGAAAGCCTGTGATGATGGCAGGAGAGGGTTGTGTATTGCCTTTGTTATCCAGCTCTCGGCCAGCGATCACTCTACTCCCTTCTGTTGTAATTTAAGCATCTAACTCACGAAGTCGCAAACGCAAAACAGTGTTCGTAACAAACTTGCAGAGTAGATGTCATAGCAAACTCACTTCGTACATATACAAACAGTATTGTTTCCATTAAATGCCACCAACATACTGCCAGAGTTTGCAAAACGCCACCAAGTAGCGATCAGCCACCATAGCCTGCTGCGACAAGAGTTGAATTCACCGGTCGCCGTCACAGCACAGCACAGCACACACACTCGCACTCGCACTCGCATTGCAAAAGTGGTTCCGCCTTGCACTAAAAAGTACACGTACCAGCCACTATAGGCCATGCCATGATTCACGAACTATGATTCTCACAGCCCGACTTACACGCTGTTCTAGTTGGCCGGCGGGGATTGTTCGCCCACGGACTACCTAGGTAGCCGACGGACCACCTAGGTGGTCCACGGATCAACCTGCATCCGCAGGCCAACTAGTTGGTCCGTGGACTGTGGGTAGTCCGCGGGTCACCCAGTTCGCTCACAGACAGAGGGTAGCAGTCCGTTCAGCAACCAGTCGGCCGGCGGACAACCCAGCCAGACGGATCTCTTTACCAATTAGTCGCTAAGTTACTTAAAAGGCGGCCGGCCTCATAAGATAAATTATACAGATGTATTCTCCTGAGCGCTCTCTATTTCAACGCAATAGCAACTAAACTAGAAAAAGAAATATGCCCATAGAGTGTTTATAGATCGAGCTTTATACGTATTTCACCAAAACACCTAAGATTTCCGTGGGACTACAGTTTGATTTGCCTCGACCTGTAGGTCTATAAGTTTGGCATACTACCGCTTATTGGATACATAGTGTACGAGTACAGTTTGACTATAAATAGAAGAAAGGACCATGATCTACAACTAGTACTCACGTTCGCGAATCGCGAGCGGACCAAGATTTGGCGGCAAAATGCGTGGTTTTGGCTTCATGATCGTGCAGTTTTAGCGGTCGCAATTGTATGATTGTGTGGAAAACAGTAGTATTATCAGTGCTCTCAGGCCCTCAGTTGGCCGGCGGACCTCGAACTACCTAGGTGGCCCACGGAAGGTGAGGGTCCGCCGGCCAGCAGGTAGTCCGTGGACCACCTAGGTAGTCCGCGGGCGAACATTTTCCCCCCGGCCAACTAGAACACACGCCGCAACACGGATACTAGGACTATGATCTGAGGACCGAGCCATCCGTGGACAGTCAGAACGGCAACCCAACTCTCCGGACGGTTGCGGGCATCCTTCTGTCATGGGCATGGCATATACCAGGCCGAGCATAATTAGGTATCGGAGTGCAGGCTGGGGACGAGCTGGAGTAGCTAGGGAATCGGGATAGTAATGACCGAGGATTGTACAAATAGTATTCTGCAAACAATCAAGAACCCGTCCAGCCAACTTATGCATTAGAAAAACTAGCTGTACGTTAACTTTGAGTCTGAGAGTACGTTGTTGCGGTTTGTATAGTACAATGTTGTGATGGTTTGTTGTGATGGGTTGTTAGTTGGTTTACAGGTGCTGGTGTGGTGGATACTGGAGGCCTGAGCTGCTGGAGACATTATGGACTGTTGAATAGAGACTCCGTCATACATGTAGAATCTCCTTTGGATGATCCAGTCCAGCCTTGTATTCATTCTCAGCGAATCCATCTTCACTAGCCCTCATCACCATTTCCACCACCCCGGCCAACAGCGCTCACGTGACCCCCATCCCCATCCCAGCTGCAACCTCCCAGCTCTCTAGCTCCGACCCCCACGTCACCCCACCACCACCACCTCTCCCCTCTCCACAACCTCCGCCTCACCACCCCCGGCGCCCACCAATGCCAATGGAAACCCACTCCCGCCTCCTAATCCTGCTCCTAATAACGCTAATCATCTTCCTGACCCCGTCCACGCCTCCGCCAAACTCGCACACGCGCACGCTCATCGCCGCGTCCGCGCACCGCCTCGCGCTGCTGCGGAACAGCACGTATGGACACCCCGGGAACCGCACAGCGCTGGGCCTGCCGGAGGGCGGGGTAGTGCCGCCGGAGGGGGTGAGGGAGGTTTGGAGGGGGGTGAAGAAAGGTGTACTCGGCGCGGCAGAGGGAGGAAGAGGAGGAGGAGGGGGAAGAGGAGGGTGGGGAGAGGGGTGGGAGAATGCGACGGGGACGGTGATGGGGGAGTGGACAAGGCTCGCAGAGGGGGGCAAGGGGAAGAAGTGGGGGGGAGAAGGAGAGAAGGGGGAGTGGCAGCGGAATTTGACGGCCGGCGTGGATGCGGGCAGGATCACGGTTACGATTGAGGACACGCGGGATACGAAGCAGGCGGGAGAGGTGGTGCGCGAGGTGGCGGCGTCGGTGAGTGTCCAGGACGCGGACGGCGCGGGGATGGTCGCTGTCAGGTTGATGGGCGTGCACTGGCCGAGGAGCGGCGAGATGGTGCTGGCGAGCACGTCGGAGCGGTTTGTCCTCTGTGTGCGAAGTGTGGATATAGCGGACTGCTGATGGGCACAGATTTGGAGGACTCTTCGCGCTCCCGCACTTTGTCGACAACGCACAGGGCTACAACGACAGCAAAACGCTCCTGCTCAAGACGCTCGGCGCTGTGATCGCGCGACAGGAGCGGACCCTCAGTGCCGACGCGCCCTGGGTTGACGTGGAGGAGTTTGATGAGACGCTCCCGCGCTGCGACTACATCGCCTACCTCCAACTGCACCCCGTCCCCGCCACTGCACTTTTCCTCGACGTCCCCGCCTCCGGCGCCCCAGCGGGCCTAGTCTCACAGACCATGCGGCGCATCGAGCGAGAACTCCGCATGCCCACGGGCGAGACCCTCCCCGCGCCGCCGCCGCTAGTGGCGTCAGCGCTGCTGTACTCGCCGACCTGCGGCGTGGCGCTGAGCACCGACGCAATGCGCGGCGAGAAGCTGGAGCTCATTCGCGCGAGCGTGTCACGGCTCGGCTTGGGCGCGGCGGCGGTGGCGGCGGCCCAGACGGCGCTGTTGATACGGCAGATGAACGAGAGCGCCACGCCGAGCACCGTTAGCCGGGTCAGTTTTTGGACGATTGTGATGCTGGCGGTCGTGGACGGGTATTGGTTTTTTGTGTTTATGGTGGCGGCGATATACATCGGTGAGTGAAGTAATGGCGGAGGAAGTGGTTATGGGGCTGACTAGGGCAGACGCGTGCTATCTCCCGCTGTTCACCGCGTCGTTCGTACACCTCGTGCTGCTGAGCATGTTCGAAATGCGCTTCCTGGTGCAGACCTACCGCGTCCAGCGCCCGGAGCGTCCTACACCCCCGGACACACCTACCCCCACCGCAGCCCCCACCCCTACCCCTCCACCTGCCCCCGCCGCTCTACCACCGGGCACGCTCCCCCTCCCCGCCACCGCCGCAACACCCCCAACCCCACCCCCCTCCACAGCCTCGCAGATCCGAACCGAGATCTCCGCCCTGCACACCCGCTTCTACCTCCTCCTCCTCCTCCTCCTCTTCCTCACCCTCCACAGCCTCACCTGGCCGCCCCGCGCCCGCGAAACCCTCCTCCTCCTCCTCCTCACCGCCACCAACTCCCCCTGGCTCCCGCAGCTGTACCGCAACATCCTCCGCGGCTCGCGCAAGCCCTTCACGGCCGAATTCGTCGCCGGCACAGCCCTCTGCCGGCTCGCACCCGCCGCATACCTATTCCTATACGCCGGGAACGTCTTCCGCGTCGCGCCCCGCCCGGGCGCGGTGTTGGCGCTCGCCGCGTGGGAGGGAGTACAAGCTGCGGCGCTGGGCGTGCACGCGGTGCTGGGACCGCGGTTTGGCGTCCCCGCGGGCTGGGCGCCGGAGGTGTTTGAGTACCACACGCCCCTGCCGGACGCGGAGACGGGCGAGGGCGGGGCGGACGGGAGGGACTGTGCGATTTGCATGCAGCCGGTTGAGGCGCCGGTGGGTGCGAGGGATGGAGGGGAGGAGGCGGTGGGGCTGTTGGAGAGGCGGGCGCATATGGTGACCCCGTGTCGGCATGTGTTTCATACGCCGTGCTTGGAGGGGTGGATGCGGTATCGGCTGCAGTGTCCGATTTGTCGGACGGCGCTGCCGGCGCTGTGATGGGGGGGAGATGATACCAGTTGTTGTTTTGTTTGCGGGGTGTTTTGCGCGTGTATATAGACTGCATTGATTCATAGTAGATAATTGCTATTGGATGCTGTTGGAGTACTCTACGTTATATTGATAGTGACCGTTTAGTCACGGCCACAGTCCAGCCCTATTGGGAGAGTTACGTTCTGCTAAGAGAGTTGGAGAGTGAGCGCGTGAGTGTGCACATCAAGCTATCGTAAAACACCCCATCTTTTGAATTGCTATCCTATAACCCAGCTAAAACTTACAAAAAAAAAGTCCCTCATCCTTCCTCCCTCTTTTCATCAATACCTGTATATCTAACACTACACTCCCTCCTCCCCCCCCCTCCCCCTCCATCCCCACCTCTCTACCTCCCAATCTTCAAATTCACCTTACTCACCACCCAACTAAACGTAAACATCGTCATGGCCGCCGAAAACATCACAAACGGCTTGCGCAGGAACGCCCAGCGCGGCAGGTGGTACGCCACCACCAGCTCCTTGCGATGGTGCTCATCCGCCACCTTCCGCAGCTCCAGCCGCAGCGCCGTGCGGCCCAGGGTGTCCATGAACGTATGATGCAGGTACCTTTTCTCCGCCACCACCGGGACGGGGGACTCGTACCGCACGTCCGTCGCGCCTTCGGGCAGGATGACGGTCACGTCCACGGCGTCGTAAAACACCGGCTCCTTCGGCCCCTCCAGCAATGGGACACGCAGCACGAACTCCTCCCCGCCAGGCCGCACGCGCAGGAAGTCGCTGAGCGCGTGGTTCCACCCGATCACGAAACTCGCGTTCCACCCGCCAAACAACGGGAACCGCGGCTTGATCTCCAAATGCGCCTCGCGTGCGCCAGAGCGGAAGCGCGAGGTGCTGATGTTGCCGACCTCGTCGGTGTAGTACGGGTCGGATGCGCCGGGGCCGAGGTTGAAGGTCAGCGCTTTGATGGCGTGTGTGGGCGGGTTGTAGTAGTTCGTGGCGGCCCACGCGACGCGGGAGAATTGGGATTTGAGGGCGGCGCCGGCGTTGGTCATGTGGTACTGCTCTTCGAACGCGAGGTTGCCGCCCCAGTGCGAGACTTCGATGGAGCGCGAGAGGGAGTACATCTTGACCACCGGCGCGGTGTGCTCAAACCGGACGGCGACCTCCTTCCCTCCACGTTGCGCAGGGGAGACAGATTCGTACGGGCCGTAGGTGACCGTCGGGCCGGCCTTCGTCGGATCTGAAGTCCCGTCGGACTTGGGCTCGAGCTTGGTGTAGTCAGGCGCCTCGGATGTCGGGAGCTTGAGCTTCGTCTTCTGCTTCTCGGTCACGTACGCGCTGGCGAAGTACTGCGTCCCCGTCCAGCGCAGGAACTGCTTGTCGACCTGCCCGACCGCGGCCGGCACGGGTGTCATGACGTTGAGGTGGCCGATCGCGAGCTGCAGCGTGAGTTGCTCGCCGAGGCCGAGTGGCTGCGTGAACGTGATTTGGTAGTATTTCGTGTCGCTGCGCAGCATACATCAGCTTCAAACAACTTCAAACGAGCTCTGTGAGCGCTACCTGTCACCAGCGGCGTCGACCTTGGCCACCACAAACTCGCCGCCAGGCCCCTTCTTGTCCCTTGCCTCAACATAGCTCACATCCTCCGCCAGCGCGGCGTCAAACGGCACGTAGTACTCGCTCTGCGGCTTGTCGCTAATATTCTCCACAATCACCGCGATGATCTCGCGCGTGTACGGCCGCGTAATATCAATATTCCGCAGCAGGTTTGTGTTTTTGAAGACTTGGGGGGGTGTGAAGCCGGCGGGCACGGAGACGCTTTGCGCCGGCGCGCTGGAGGTGAGGGCGAGCGTGAGGCCGGCGTAGAGGCTGGCCCCGAGGAGGGAGAGGAGGGAGCGTCGCATGTTGCTGCCCTGTTGGATGTAGTGAGAGGGAATTGGGCGGGAGCAGAGGTCGGGAGCAGGTCGGGAGATTGGATGAGGTCGAAACTCCAGGGTTACGTGTTGTGATGCGGGATGAGAGGTACGCTGGGCGGGTAGAGCTTGTCGCGGTGAAGAGCCGCAGAGCCGGTTCTGCCGGCGATTGTCAGGCAGTTCAGCGACAGCTATAAGGCTGCAGTATATCGAGGGTGCGTCTTTGATGAAGATCTGTGAATTATAATTGAGGTCTCGCGAAGCTATGTTGAGGCGAAATGTCTCACAGCTCCTGCTTGCCACGTTTTCTCGTCTAGCCGCTGTTTGCTGATCTCACGTCGCTGGAATGGAAGAGCACTTGATCTACAACTGTATTATACGGTAAGAGTATTTGTGTTAAGGCTTTAAAGTATAAAGAATATTCGAATTGAGTTGTTGAGCAAGTGCACGACCTTAGCTCCACGCTTTCTTTTTCCACCCAGCACTAGCTCCGTCTACTTCGTCCGCGGACACCCGCCTCTCCTCTCCACCATACCCCGCCACAATGCGCGCCCTCCTCACCAAACACTCCCTCCTCACCCCGCGCCGTCTCCATGCCCTCCACGTCCCCTGTCTCCGCCATGCCTACACCACCACCACCACCGCCGCACGGCTCCCCCACTTCCTCCAAATCTCCGACGAAGTCCGCAGCGCCCTCGCCGAGTCCCGCCCGGTCGTAGCGCTCGAGTCCGCCGTGTACACGCACGGCTTCCCGGTCCCCGACAACCTCGCGCTGTCGCACGCAATGGAAGCGGCGGTGCGCGACGCCGGCGCTGTGCCCGCTACCATCTGCGTGCTGCGCGGAAAGGCGCGCGTAGGATTGTCGAAGGCGGAGATTGAGGAGATGACAAGCGCGGCCGGGAAGGAGGGGACTGTTAAGGTCTCGAGGAGGGATTTAGGGTTTGTGACCGGCCTTGTGGGTCCCCTCCCCGCTGCCCCGCCCCACCCCCGCTGACACCAGCAGCCATTCATCAACCCCCAACGCTCCTTCGTCGGCGGCACCACCATCGCCGGTACATCCCTCCTCGCGCACATGGCAGGCATCAAAGTCTTCGCCACCGGCGGTCTCGGCGGCGTCCACCGCGGCGTCAGCTCGACGTGGGACGTCTCCGCCGACCTGACAGAGCTCGGCCGCACGCCCATCGCCGTGATCTCGTCCTACGCCAAGGCCTTTCTCGACCTGGAAAAGACGCTGGAGTACCTCGAGACGCAGGGTGTGTATGTCGCGACGTTCAACAAGTCGGGGATGATGCCGGCGTTTTATAGCGCTGAGAGCACGATCAAGGCGCCGAGCGTGCTGAAGGGGGCGGAGGAGGCGGCGGCGGTCATCTGTGAGCCCCTGTGCAGTTGGGTAGCCGGGAGGAGGAGAGAGGGATGCTGATAGAGATAGATGCGAGCCACGCCCTCGGCCTCCAGTCCGGCCAGCTGTTCACCAACCCCGTCCCGCTGTCACACGAGATCCCGCATGAGGCGATTACCGACATCATTGCGGCGGCCGTGCAGAAGGCGCGCGACGACGGCGTGAGCGGGAAGGACGTGACGCCGTACATCCTGTCCGACATACTACAGCGCACGGGCGGGAAGAGCATTGAGTGCAACCGCGCGCTGCTCGTGAATAACGCGAGCATGGGTGCCAAGGTGGCGGTGGAGCTGGCGAAGCTGGAGGGCGGTGGGAGGTCGGTTTCCTAGTTTTCGTCGTTTTTTTACATGAGTGGATGGGGTTGATGGGGACGTGGGGGATGTAGAAATCAAGCAGCTTCAGGATTTATGCCCGCCACGCCGTCGCCGCCTGTAGCCACACCGCCAGCACCCGCAGCGTCTCCCATAGCAATAACCACACCAAAACAACCCCAACCAACACCAACACACC
This sequence comes from Geopyxis carbonaria, assembly GCA_024516215.1. Lineage (NCBI taxonomy): Eukaryota > Fungi > Ascomycota > Pezizomycetes > Pezizales > Tarzettaceae > Geopyxis > Geopyxis carbonaria. The sequence goes on along the minus strand of JAJJXG010000001.1, from coordinate 1,058,938 downwards.
CAGACCCAGAGGTCATAGTAATCGGCGGCCTCGCCCTCGACCTCTCCTGCGACTTCACCCCCCCTCCCTCCTCCTCCCCCTCCCCCTCGTCCTCCTCCCCCACTACCACCTCCACCACGCCAGTACTACACACCTCCAACCCCTCCAGCATCTCCGAAACCCTCGGCGGCGTCGCCACCAACGTCTCCCACGCCCTCCACCTCTGCGGTACCCCAACACGTCTAGTCTCCTCCGTCGGCACCGACCTCGCCGGCACCTGGGCTCTCTCCCAGCTCACCGCCCGGGGCATGGACACATCCGGCATCACCACCTCCGCCACGCACCCAACCGCGCGTTATGTCGCGACCAACACCAGCACCGGCGCGCTCTTCGTCGCGGCAGCGGATATGCGCATCCTCGACACCCTCCCAGCCCCCGCCCTGCCCCCTTCCGCGCGCTGGGTAATAGCAGACGGCAACCTCCCCCCCGCCACCCTCGCCGCGCTCATCGCCACCTGCGCGGAAAAAGGGGCGCGGTTCGTGTTCGAGCCCACCTCCACCGCAAAGGCCGCGCGCATCTTCACCCCCGCCCTGCCACTGGGCGCGGTCACCGCGGCGGCGCCGAACGTCCACGAACTCTCCGCCATGCACGCCGCCGCCGAGGCCGCCGGCCTGCTCGACACGGCCACGGCACCGGAGTGGTGGGCAGCCCTCGACGATTTGCGCTTGGGTGCGCAGTTCCGGGACAGGCTGACGCACCTGGGCGCCGGGAACGGCATCGGCGCGCGGTTGCAGGCGGAGGGGGTGCTGCAGAAGGCCGTGCAGCTGGCGCCGTATATCCACACGCAGTACGTTACGATGGGTGCGGAGGGCGTGGTGGTGGTGCACTACGGCGGCGCAGAGGGGGCGTTGGGGAGGGGGGCGGTCGAGGCGGAGGGAGTGGAGGGGAGCAGGATTGCGGTGGGGTGGTTTGGGCCGGGGGAGGTGCTGCAGGAGGGGCAGGGAGGGGGGGTGGTGGGGGTCAATGGCGCGGGCGATACGTTCTTGGGTGTTTTAGTTGCGGGGCTGGTGAGGGGGTGGGATGTGCCCCGCGCGGTGGGGGCGGCGCAGAGGGGGGCGGTGATGACGTTGAGGAGTCGGGAGGCTGTTGCGACGGGGGTTGGGGCGGTCATGGGGGAGTGAGGGATGGTGTATGATGTACGATGTGCTGTAAGCTGCGTGGAACCACCTTTCGAATGTTCTATGCCCGGTGACTACAGACGTGAATTCACATCTTGGCGAAGAAATCCATTGTGCATATAACCACCCTTCCCCGTTCGTGCCTCGTTCCATTTTCCACCAATACTTGTGAACCACTTGTACACCAATACTTGAACCACTACCTGACCACACCTGAACTACACCTGAACTAGACCTGAACCACTACTTGAACCCGCACCACACTACTTCTACCTACACACTACCTATACACCACAACTTGCACACCACAACAACGATACAACGATGCTGAAAACGCTCCTGAAACTAATGACACACCTTTCCCCGAGCGAGCCGCAACCAGTTACCACCCGGCGTGGTCGGGGCCGTGATGGGGGTCGCGATGAATATGGAGATGGCGATGGCGGAAACTGGGGATGGCTTTCTGGCGATGATCTATGGGACGGAGTTTGGGAAGGAGTTTGGGAGGGCCTGTGGGGACCGTTGCTGCATGATGATCCTGGGAGTTGGTACTAGACAGGACATCGTGCTGGAGATTGTGGAGATTGTGGAGATGGTGGAGATGATGGAGATGGAGGGGTATTGCTGATACTGGACGAAGTGGACGGGAGATACTCGAAGACAATAGATAATAGACTCTGGACAGGAAGAACAGGACAGGACAGGACAGGACAGGAGTCATTATCCGTTAACGTCTCGCCCGGGGTTGTCGGATGTCAGGGTTTTGGTGAGGGGCCCAACAACCCTAAGTCTCGGAGGTGGTTAGGGCGAAGGACCAAGAACCGGTCAATCCATCTACATAGTATAACTATTGGAAATACACTCTGTCCGTTTTCAAATTTCAATTCATGAAAGTTTTGCTGTGTGCAGTGTACAACGGTGTGATGGTTTGCCAGTCGAGTTACAGGTACGGAGATGGGGACCTGCTGTAGTAGACGCTGGAACTGCTGGGAATGGCGTTAGACTCTGTGATTGCTGTGGGTATATAAATGGCCTGAGCCCGCTTCCGCTGTTTCTGCGGGTATACGATGTGCACCGACAGGGACTGCAAAGATGCAGCAAAGACTGGACTGACGACAACGACAACTTGCTGCAGGAACAGCAAACAGTCCCGGCTGGGGCTGGAGGGGTGTTCGAGGGCTTGGAAGGGGTGTATACGGGCTGGGATGGGCTGGGATGGGCTGGGATGGGCTTTTGGGCTGAATTGTATGTAGCGGACGTTCACGACACCAAACTCTCCAATGAGACTCCCTGCGCGACTACTAGCCGGACTGCACGCGATCCTTGTCAGCTTCCCGGGTTTCGTCCTACCAGTGGCCGTGGCCGTGGCCGCTTTGTCGAGCACGAGTTGCAGAAACAAAACCAGCTGCCAGCCCATCGAGCGGGCAAGACGGAATCAGAGTGCCATCCGGCTGGGCTGCGGGGGTTGATGGGCTGGAAGCTACGACAGGGACGGCGAGGCAGCAGGGAGATATGGGGATGAGGTCGAGGGTTTGAAATCGAGTGAGACAAACATCAAGAGTTCCAGAACCGTGGGCAGTGGCCGCTGTCTGTACACTACTCTACAGGGGGTTTTGGCATCTCTAGCCAGAACCAAGAACTACAGCAGACCGCATGCTGCAGGAAACTGAACATTGTCCATATCAAGGGATTATGTTATATTAGCGTTGACGATAGTATCTAGGACGAGACGTACGCTTGAAACAAGAACCCAGTAGCCGCATAAGTCCGTGCATCGTATGTAGTGGGTTTGTTGTCAATTCAAATCAATTTACCAATGCTTGCTTCTAAAGCCCCCCTCCATTTGGCTGCGGCGGCGTTGACGTTGAGGTGTAGGGAGGCTGTGGCGGCGGGGACGGGCGCTGGGCGGTCATGGGCGGGTGATGCATGATGATGTCCTGCACACTGGGCTGCCACCACATACGGACCAGAACGTCTGTCCCACGGGGAATTCACCTCTTGGCATAGCCACCACTGGTGACTATATAACTCCCCCCATTCCCGCTCCATTTTTTTTCCTTCCCGCGAACTCTTTGCACTCTACCTTAACCCCTTCTTCCTATCTTGACCCTTATACTTACTTACATACTGACTTTACCCCACATTCCCAATGTGGAAAGCGTTTATGAGGATTCTGGCTGCGGGCTGGAGCGAGCCGCAGCCAACTCCGGCCCGGGGGTATGGGGGTCGGGGAGATGATGATGACGAGGAGGCGGACTGGGGGTATTCGGGCGGCAGCTTTTGGGAGGCGCTGTGGGAGAGCGTGTGGGAAGGGCTGTGGGAGGGCGTTATGGGGGCGTTGCTGGACGACCCTGCTGCAGCCGGGGGCTTTTACTAACTGACAGGACTCGCCCCGAACTGCAGCGCACGCTCGGGCTTTGGTTTGGGCAGAGAGCGCGCTGCAGATGCTGGATGGTGGAGATTGCTGACGCGGACAGATGGGGTTTTTCAAGACTGTGTCTTTTTCCCGTAGAAAAACGTTGTTGCTCTGGCCGCTGTGCGAGGGGACGACGTTTTTGGTTTGGGTTTGCGTGTTGCTGGTGGTGCACTGGTGGGCGTAGGTGTTTTGCTAGTGGGGGATGGAATAATCGCAATCCTGGTTTGTTAAGGAACACGGGAGATTGGGAAGCGGGATTGGTTCATGAGACGAGGTTGAGGTTGAGGTTGAGGTTCAGCGGGGGAAGGCAGCAGAGAAGAATTGAACTGCGGACTTCACCTTTTTTTACTTCCAAGCTTTGGCCTTTAGCAAATACAAAGTACATGCGTCAAACACGTCCATCTTTAGTTTTCCTACTGTTGAATCCCACATCTGCAGCAGCCCGTGACACTCGCACTTTCAATCCTGTCGCTCACACGATATGGAAAGATTTGTATTCTGTTATGGCAGTGAGAAAACAGAAATCCGGCGCTTGCTGTACCGGCGGCCAGCTGCTAATAGCTAACAAGGCAGTTTTTGGACATACTACCAGCCAGCTGATAGACAGCGTTGATCGGTTGACCACTTGCCAGCCGGAATACACGCACCGAGTGACGCTCCATGCTACACATCCACAACCCAGACCCGATTCCGTCTCATCCGCTAATCCCAAATCCTGCCATACAAACAACTATCCAAAGCTACCGAGCTCCACCCCGCCCTACTCTCAGTAGCGGGTTTCAAGCGCACCGAGAGTGTGCAACTACACAGGAGCGATGTTAGGAACGCCCTTCGCATGGCCATTGGAGCAACTTGATCCGCCCGGGCTTTGGACTGCATAGGCATGGGCCGTGGACGTATCGGCCAGAACATGATCGTTTCCTGTCGAACCAGGAATACACATCAGCCGGAAACTGTTCCACGTTCGGCCCGTTCAACGTGCTGAACGTGCTGAACGTGCTGAACGTGCTGAGCGTCCCTAACCCTGAGAACGTGCCAACGTGCTGAACGTCCCCAACGTAAACCGCCACGTTGAGCACGTTGGGCACGTTGAGCACGCTCAGAACGCTCAGAATTCTCAGTGCGCTCAGTGCGCTCAGTGCGCTCAGTACGCTCAGTACGCTCACCACGCTCAGTTGCGCTCAGAACGCTCAGCGCGCTCACCACGCTCAGCGCGCTCAGAACGCCCCGCACGCTCAGAACGCTCAGCACGCTCAGCACGGCTGACTGTCACGCGGTAATTGCGGATGCGACCTCTGTGCACACAACGCCGTCGCGAGCCTGCATTCCGAACGCACCACCGCGACCGGCCACGCTCGAACGTCTCGGGTCTACAGTCAACGTTCTGATTCAGACGGACGACTCAATCCTGCGCCACTCCGGAACACGCGTGCTGACACCACCCCGCCTCCTCGCGGGCACTTGGAACTAGCTGGCGAATGAGGCTATCCTAGATCTCGCCCAACAAAGAACACTTCGCCACGACAGTTGAACAACCTACCGACTCCGCATCCATTGTCACGCAAATCCGACATCACCAGCCATTACATACCCAGTCTGCAGCGATGTAGAACTTCCAACGCGACCGCGACCGAAATTTTCATAGCGCAAGTGGCGAAGCAAAACGTCTTTGGAGGAATCCATGGTTTACACAAGAACTGAGAATCTTTACCCTCCACGAAACTGCTGACCTGCAGGACGCATTCAATGGGACGTTCGCTGTCGATGAATGCTATCAGCTGCCGAGGCCGCACAGAACGTCACCATCCTATTCTCCTACGACCCTACCCATACAAGTTCCCGCAGTCGCATGTAATCCTATCCTTACCACAAGTTTGTTCAGTCTACGGACGTGCCCCCCCGCCAGCGGGGGGTGTCCCGGAGTGGCGCCCACTCAATCGGACTATCAAGTATAATATTGTAGAATAGAAGATGTATTAAGAATTACAGGAGAGATTATGAACGAAATTTTAAATTTAATTATATGACCAAACGCGATGAACTTGTCAGTGAACACTACTGTACTGTATCAATCTTCTGTAAGATCAATGACCTCCATCTTTCCACGAATCCTCTTAGCAGGCGTGCGGATAATAGGGCTGGCAGAGTTCGTTCTCTCTCGTTTAATCCCGCGCTGCCCATTTCGCTATTGCGACAGTAGTAGTCAGTGAACCGCGCGCATTAGAACATGGAATATGGGCTAGCATACGCGTAGTCTCAACAACTCCGCCTGCAGCTCTTCATGTGTCATTCCTGCCACGTCCTCTTCGTCCGAATCAGGTACTGATTCATAGGGGATTAGGCCCAGGGTTTGTAAATTTTCTGTAGCCTCTGAGTCAGTGTATTTTCTGCAGGGTGCGTAGATAGATGCACATACCTTTTGACCGATAGTTAATAATGAATGTACAATAAACATCTCCAACTCTTTGTGTCCAAAATTTTACACCCATGGATCCAGCAGCAATCAGCTCTCTCCCATATTCAACCTTATGGCTTAATGGCTGGCCCTTGATATCCTTCTCTCTTACTAAGTTCGTGCTGATGGGCGGATTGTCATCATAATTCTTTGAGATGTAAGGCGTACTTTTTTTTCTGTCCCTCGCTCGATATATTTCGACCTTGATAACTCCTAGGGATTGTACATCCTGAATAGTACCCATAGCATCATCATTTTCATCGGCTTCAAAATATTTAGAAACTTATCATGTGTATAGCGCCCAGCTACTTCTAGTAGTAGTATGTAACTTACTGAACTGCAAAGACGCAAATTTCCACGGTCTCATTATTACATCACGCTCTCCTCCGTGTTTTTTATAATGGCTGATGGTGTACGGCTTTACACCTATACAATGAGACACACCCACCTGTTGTTGATGCCCATCGATTGTAATTTCTGGGGTAAGATAATCGCTGGGCTCGAACTGCGGTTCCCGATTTTTCCAGTGTATCTTCAGAGAAAACGACTTGTCTGATTCAGAAATCACATAGAAGGAAGCTGTGTTGTCCTCAACCTGCACATCGTATTCTGGTGCCTGTATACCGTCAATTTGAAAGGTGCATTCAACTCCTCGTACGGATGGCATTGGGGCGGAGAAGTTGGTGTGTATTTGGTACTAGTAGTTGACAAGTAGTGTCTGGAATACCGTGCCAATGTTTGTATGCACCCTAGGACACCATTGCAGGAAAGCGTGGGTGTAGTCACCACCACACGCTAACCGAAGTGTAGTCGCGCACAGGCCCACACCATCAGGAATAGTGCCATGTAAAGTATGTACTCTACATAGTCAGTCACTCGGATCTGGGTTTGATCAGAAACTTCCAGAATAGTTCACGGGTGCTTGGACAGTAAAGCTTACGAGATGAAAGTACTGCAAGCATTCATTACTAGATCCATACCCTCCCTAATCTACAATTGTCCCTAGGCAAAATTTACAGAAAAGATATCCCTATGTCGACCCCCCAAATCACAATAAAAATACACCTCCATCATGGGCGCCACTCCGACATCCGTGATGACATCCATCCGGACATCCCCGGCCAGGCAGTGGTCTTGGGGGCGGCCGTGACGGAGGTAAGCAACGTTATAAAGCTGACTCTTCACAGCACAGGTTTTCACACGAAAACGTCCCTTCGGACTTTACTTGAAAGACTCCAAGAAACTACTATTATGCTTGGAGCTCTAAACTACCTTCTTCAGGGGCACGCTACTTGGTGGCCTGCTTTCGCCGCCTTTCGGCATCTTCTTGTCCGTCCCAAGCGTATCCAGATCCTTCTTCTTGTGATAATGCGGTGCCACCTCCACAAGCCACTCTGGCTGCAGCGGCATCACATTCCGCATAAACTCCTTACTCGTCAAAACCAGCTCATAATACAGCACCCATTTCGGATTAACATCAAACAGACAACTACTTGGGTGGATGTGCACGGTCTGTGCGTTCTTGACGGTCCGGAACGAATCGCCACCCTTTTGTAGGCGTGCAGCGTTGGGAAAGAAACCAGCGGTGATGGCTTTTTGAATCGGCATCAGGCTGTTCTCGCCGCAAGAGCTGATGGTCACCTCGACACGGTCGCATAGCCGCGATAGCTGGTCACGAACATCCCGTGCTCGTGTCAGTGAGCGATTCTGCAGGAAGTTTTCGCGAGCCCAGGCATAACTAAAATCAGTGTCTACCCACTGGTTCCAGATATTGAGTAGTGAAAGGTGGTCGCCGCCAGCCTTATTAGTGAACCGTGCACGCGCCTGGTCGGCGTGAAATTTCTTGTCCTTTGGCCTGTAGAAGAGTGATGCGGCCTCGCCGAGCATGGCAATGATGGAGAGGACTTCCTCGACACAGCCGTACTTGTCGGCTGCAAGGATGGTCTTTGCCAGCATAGGGTCAGTGGGGAACTCGGCCATCTGCCGCCCAACCTTGGTGAGCTCGCCTTTGTCGTTGAGGGCACCAAGAGCATAGAGATTCTCGAGTGCGCGGATAAGGGTTTCAGCGGGCGGGGGGTCCATAAAATCAAATTCGATCAGATCATTGATTCCCAGTGATTTAAGCAAGAGAACGACAGAATTGAGGTTAGTACGCTGAATCTCGGGCGTAGTGTTTTCGTCCAACTCGTTTTGATACGCCCATTTGGTGTACAGGCGGAAGCATTTGCCAGGGCCGACACGGCCAGCACGACCCATACGTTGCTTCGCGGCAGCACGAGAACATGGGGTTACTACGAGAGATTCCATTCCAGTTCTTGGGTTATACACATTTTCTTTGACGAATCCTGGATCAATCACATACACAATGCCATCAATCGTAAGAGATGTCTCAGCAATGTTGGTTGCGAGAACCACTTTGCGGGCACCAGGAGGCGTAGGTTCAAAGATTTTGGCCTGAAGTTCCGACGGTAAATTTGCGTAGATGGGACATATTACCAGCTCTCTTATTTTGTTGCCTAGTTTACGACATGTCTCTTGTAGATTCGCCTCGATCGCCTCAATTTCGTCTTGACCTGTAAGGAAGACGAGAATATCGCCATTAGGAGGAGTGGTAGTGTGAATCTGGAATATTGTAGTAATAGATGCATTAAGGTAATTTGCCTCAGGTTGCTGTGTATAATGTACGTCCACAGGGTACCGTCGGCCCGGGATGTTGAAGATAGGCGCCTTATCAAAGTACTGTGAGAACTTTTGCGCGTCCATGGTAGCACTGGAAATCAATAACTTCAACTCTGGTCGGAAACGAGCAATATCTTTGACCAGGCCAAACAGAATATCTGTAGACAATGTCCGTTCGTGGGCCTCGTCGATCATCAGAGCAGAGTATCCACCAAGATCTGGTTCAGTAAGGAATTCTCTAAGCAACATGCCGTCTGTCATATATTTCAGAACGGTTTTGTCACTTGTAGCATCTTCAAATCGGATGGCATATCCCACCTCATTACCGACTTTAACCCCCATTTCTTCTGCAACGCGGGACGCCACGGACATTGCAGCCACACGACGGGGCTGGGTGCAGCCAACCTTTAGTCCGTTCTTTGTATACCCAGCTTCATGGAGATATTGGGGTAGCTGAGTAGTTTTACCTGACCCAGTTTCACCAACAATAATGAGGACTTGGTATTTCTCCAACGCATCCAAAAACTCCTGCCGCCACTGATATATAGGCAACATCTTTCGTGATTCCTCAATTGACTTAGCTTTGCTTTCTGCAGCTTTCAATTGCTGGTCTAGAAATTGCTGCTCTTTATCCGTGAATGCAGAGTTCTTGTCGAAATCCGTGCTCTCCAAGATAAAGTTAAGTTGTTGAGAGTCGTCAAATACGTATTCATAATCGCCCTCATCTTCCCTTTCCACTCGTTGGGCCTGGGCCTTGGCCTTCTCCGCTTGGTGTTGCTCCCACTCCTCCTGTTCGGTAACGAATCGCTCCTGGCCATCCTGTCCACGCTCAACATACCGTTGATACAACGCCTTCTCCTTCTTCTTAATATCAATCTTGCCTTTTTCGGTGATGTAATCCTCGGGCAACTGATAACCATCCAGATGTTCATCGACCTTGAGACGTTCCTCTGCCAATCGCAGGATCTCTTTGTTTTTCGCAAACTCCTCTTTCTCACGCTGCGTGAGGTCTGGATTTGTGTGCAGCTCTCGTGCCTCTTCTTGCACCTGCCTACGCAGCAAGGCCAGCTGCTCCAATTCTCTCTTTCTCAGGTACTGCTGTCTGGCACGCTCTCGAAGTTCGGGTAGAGCTGCTGCACGAGCTTGAGCATCATCAGCGAGGGCTCTTCGCTGATCCATCAACTTTCCTTCTTTAGTAGATGATCTATCTTCGACCAGTTTCTTAGTTTTCTCCTCATCTTTCTGCTTCAATCGCTTCGCAAAATCGTCTCGCTCTTTCAAATCACGTTCTCTTTCTCGCTCAGCTCGAATTTCTTCATCCTCTTCAGAGTCGACCTCTTCGGCGTCATCCACCCGTGCGCGTTTTGCTGGTGGTTGAGAATCGTCTTCCACAAGCTCCTCCTCCTCCTCAAATTCTTCATCTCCCCACCGATCATCATCGTCCTGGTCGCGGCGTCTGAGCTTTTTAGGCCTTCTAATCCGCTCAGAGGCCTTTTCTCTATCTCTATCCCTACTATGGGACCTCCGGTCTCTCCGCCGGGAGTCGTCGTCCTTCCCTCGTTCCCGCCCCTCCTTTCTAGCATCTCGTCGTTTTTCCTTCGAACTTTTTTCTGTTGTAGTAGAAACCGGAGGTGGCATCAGGTCAACATCTTCGTCCATAGCTAGAAGTGAATACTTCTTGGATTTCTCAACCGGCTTGTCCTTCTTCACCGGCGCCGAAGCGCCACCAGACTTCCGTCCACCTGCGCGATAGAACAGTTCCGAGGCGAACTCTCGTGTATCGCCGCCAGATTCATCTAGAAATCCGGAGAGTTTGTCGTGTAAAGAGGAGGGAGACTTGGACGAAGTGGCGGAGGCAATGATAAAGTCGACGATGGTCGGGTCTGCAGCACCAGTAAACTTTGTAGGGTTAGCAGGGGCATAGCAATAGAACAGTGAAGTGACAAACCTTAAGGACATTGTCAGAGACCCAATTCCGGATGTTTTCCGCCATTTGAACAGCTGGTCGTGGAATGGCTTAAGGTCGGCACTGTTCAACCACCTTAAATGTGATGACTAACACGAAATATTTTGGTAACGCGTTTGCGCGTGCAGCCAGCTTGGCGACATTTGTCCGGCAGGGATGGACCAATAACCGACCACCGGTGGCCCAACTTGATTCTAGAGCTGGAGGAGGATTGTCGATCAAGTTGTACCTCTGCAAAGTTTCTGAACGTTTCATACATCTGAAAGTTCGTATCGACAGCTTCACCAACTTCTGAAACTCTAATTGACGCATTTCCGCTATCGTTTTTGGCATTACATCATCCTCCGTCGTACTTAAGAAGCTTCCGGACCGTGTATTCTTTCTTAGTGGGGCAACTAATTGCCGCGGAAAGCCTCGTTCATAGATGCAGGAGCAGTTGGACGAACTTCCTCACGAAGGCAGAAAGAGGAAGCAGTCCGCCTCACCTATGCAGGACCAACCTCCCCCATCGTCCTCTCAAGGATACCAACAGAGCACTATTACTGACCATTTTTCTCGGAGTGAATCGCCCTCGTCAAAACGATCGAAGGCAGACTCTGCCGACCCTATGGAAATCAGTGTTGCACCCTTAATCTCGCCAGTCAAACAGTCCACAATTTCAAAATGCGGAACCTTCACCCGCCCCATGGACCTTACCCGTGCGCCCTTTGTCGACGAGGCGGAGATTGAGTGCAGGCGAATGGGAAAGCCGCCACCGTTCAGGACACAGCCCGTTGTTAAGAAGATACCTGTCAAAAATTTGCGGACAGCAACAAATGATAACTATATGAGGTACTACGATACCATGTGGAAGACTTTAGACGGGGTTTTGACGACCATTTTCGAGACGCAGAAAGTAACCACGAGTATGGAAGTACTTTATCGAGGCGTGGAGAACATATGTAGATCAGATCTGGAGCCCAAGCTTTACGAGGCATTAAAGGGCCGTCTAGAGGGCTATATTAGAGATCAATTGAAGCCACAAATACTAGCAAGGATGAATAACAATGGCATAGAGACTGCACAAGTGGTTGTGGCAGGGTGGAAACAGTGGGAAGGACAAATGGTACTATCGGGATTAGTCCTGAAATTACAACTGCTAATACACAACAGAGAATTATTCGTTCAATTTTTCTCTACCTCAATCGTTCGTATCTGCTCCAAACACCACATGTCAAGACCGTAGAGCAAACTGGAAACGAGCTATTTCGGCGGTACATTGCAGCTGATTGCAACGTCGAACCTAGTATGCTGAATGGCGTACTTTCTCTATTTGAACAAGACCGCAACTGTCGGGGTACACCATCGCCAAACGTCGACCTACTGGTGGCTTGTATCAAAATGATAAATGAACTAGGGCTATACGCTAAAATATTTGAGCCACGCTATCTTGTGGTTTCACGAGAGTACTATTCTCAGCTAGCACAGCGGGAATCCGAATCACGCACTCTTGTAGGGTATTTGAAGGAATGTGTTGACATTATGGACAACGAAAGAGACAGGGGCATTAGGTTCGCACTTTCGGAATCAACAAAACGAGACCTTGTGCTCATAGTGGAGGATGAAATGATCAAAAAGAAGTTGCCCATGTTAACAGATACGGATAGAGTTCGAGAACTGCTAGATAGGATGGACTTTGAGTCGCTAAGCACTCTGCTGGACCTGACGGGTCGAGTGGGCAACGCAGGAGAGCTTCTCAAAATTGCATGGGAGTCTTATATCATCGCGGAAGGTACGAAAATTGTCACGGATATGGTCCGTGTTAAAGACATGGTCCCTCGACTGTTGGATTTCAAAGGAAATCTTGATTCCATGGTGGCTGGTCCGTTCAAGGGCAATGGCCTGATGAGTTATTCTTTGCGGGAATCGTTCCAGAAGTTTATCAACGAACGACGAACAGAAAACGTCGGGTTTAATAACTCTAAACCGGCTGAAATGATCGCAAAATATGTTGACCAATTGCTTCAATCCGGAACCAAGGGTCTCCCACCAGTTGCTGGTCGGAGTCGCCCCGATGATGGCAACGACGATGCCGAGTTGTCATATCGTCTGGAGCTAGTACTGGAATTGTTCAGATTCATTCAAGGAAAGGATGTGTTTGAAGCTTTCTATAAGAATGCTCTGTCAAAGCGTCTACTAATGAAACGAAGTGCAAGCTATGATGCTGAGAGATTGATGTTGGCAAAGTTAAAGAACGGTATGTTTTACGTATTATACTCATGTGAAAAAACTTAGTCCGCTAAACGTCTTCAGAGTGTGGATCTGCGTTTACGCACAACCTCGAGAATATGTTCAAAGATATGGATTTATCCAAAGAGTCTATAGCATCTTTCAAGACATCCAAGACCGGAATCGAAAAGGCCAAGAATGTTGACTTGGACGTTCAAATTCTGTCTCAAGCAGCATGGCCTACATACCCCGAGATTTCTGTTAATATTCCCCACGATCTAGTCCAATGTTTGGAGGCATTTGGGCAATTCTACCTTTCGAAACACAGTGGTCGAAAATTGACCTGGAGACACAACATGGCGCACTGTACAGTCAAGGCTGACTTCCCAATGGTATGATCTATGTTATACTGTTAGTACTAGAGAAAGCTAATAATACGGTTTAGGGGGCGAAGGAATTGATAATGGGCGCCTTCCAAACAGTAGTACTTTTAGCCTTCAACGACGCCCCAGAAAACGGTGTCCTAACGTACCGCGACATCCAACAAGCCTCCGGCCTCCGTACGTTATCAAACCATGCCTCCCCTTACCCTACTAACATATTGTTTAGCCGACGAGGAACTCAAAAGAACCCTTCAATCCCTTGCCCTCGGGAAAGCACGGATTCTCAAAAAGTCACCTAAGGACCGTGAAGTGACCCCCAACGACAAATTCCAGGTGAACCAAAGCTTCACTGATCCCAAGTTCCGCGTCAAAGTCAACCAGATACAGCTCAAAGAGACCAAAAAGGAGCAGACCGAGACGCATGAACGCGTGGCACGTGACCGACAGTATGAGACTCAGGCTGCGATTATTAGGATTATGAAGAGCCGCAAGAAGATCCGTCATGTCGACCTCGTGCAACAGGCTATCGACCAGACAAAGTACCGCGGCACGCTAGATGTCGGCGCTATCAAGGAGAATATTGAGAGGCTGATTGAGAAGGACTATATGGATAGAGACGGAGATGATCATTATGTTTATGTTGCATAGCTACATCTGTCTCGCTGTCCAATTGAGATAGATATGGACTATGCACCCTGGTCTGCTTTGGGAGCTGGAGTTTTATATCTTTACTGGCGTCTTTCGCATGTTGATAATTGTGGTTTTGTATCTCATTTTTTTGGTTTGTTAGCATAGACTCTATTTGAATCGTCATATAGGCCATTCATAGAGAATGTCGGATTCAACGTCCGGTTTTCGAATCATCTACTGTTTACAGTTCCAGGAAAAACAAATTATTTTGTATTGTGATACACGCGGCGGAATATGCACTCAGGATATTTGGCTAGGTGGGATGCTGTGACCCGGTTAACGGATCGATCCGCAGGGTGATAAGGCATGCATGACGTGATGACCAAACGACCAACAATATGGGATGTGACAATGACAGGTCAAACTCCACGAAGCCTGAGACCTGCAGGACCAAAGTGACTATCACAACCCCCACTCTAATAAAAAATTCGAAACGGGAAGAGATATCATTGAATATGCGAAGTTCTCATGTATATTTCTAGCTATCTACTAATCTTCAGGCAAAAGCAATCGGTATCATATGATCAAGTCTCTACTCGTTAAGTCGCTCTCAACAACTAAACTCCCGCTCTAAACGCCAACGCAAAACAATATTGAAACACCTATTGAAGCACCAATGTTCCCACTGTACAGATGCACCTACCGAGGAATATCAATTATGATACTCTTCACTGCCCTTCTTCCAGCTGTCGATTAGGACCATCGTCTCCTGTCTACAATCTTCAATGATGGCATCAATCTTGATATCGTTCTTATCTTCGCCAAAAGGATCCTCCAGTTCCTCTCCAATGCCCTCGATGCCATAAAGGGTGAAGCATACCAACACGATGACCGGCACGGCCCACCAGCCCATCTCGTCCACAAGGCAGAAAGGCAGCACACAGCAATACAGCGCCAACACCTGTTTCTGATGAATTTGGTGACACACAGGAATCGGCGTCAGCTTGATTGTCTCCATATTTCCAAACGCATCGAGCAGACAATTGAGCTGTCCGCTCAACATTGCACTCTGCGGGGCATTGAATGAGCCTCGGTCGACCCCACGCTTTATATAACGTTCAATCACGTATGCCAGCTCCAGAGGTAGGCCAAGTCCCTCATTCTCGTGCCCCTTCATCCCTGCCGGCACAAGCCCAGCATACTCCGCTGAATACGCCACTGCACCGCCCCAGTTTCCTCGAAGGTAGTTCTTAACTGCGTATAAAATGGCAATCAAACACCGTACGACCTTCTCGGTTTCGACGCGATCTGTAGGCGTCTCGATGGGGCCGTTGATTAGGAACGAGCGCGTCAGATTGCGCACGCACGTAACGATGCTTTGCAAGTTTGTGCGGCCACCCCAGTAGCGCTCATATGAGGACGAGTTGCGGAAGACCAGCATTAGACCGACGACGATCGAGAGCGAGGGGACGATCGAGGAGGGTAGGCCGAGGTCATGCCGTAGGTTGGTGTCTATGTAAACGACGCCGGAGCAGAAAAGCGCGTGAAGAATTACGGGGACGAGTATAACATGGTGGATCGCGCCTTTGCTGAAGCGGAAGGCAAGAGGCCATCTAGGTGTATTTGTTAGCAGGGCAGAAAAGCTGAGGGTAGCTATTAGCATACTTGCGGGGCTTCTGGCGCGAGGCATGGGAGAGTGGGTAGGTGGGCTTGCGGACATGGTGCCCATTACCGTTGGGCTCTGGAAGGGAGATAGGCCCAGCCATCTTTCTATGGGTGGTAGTGTATGTAGGAGGAAGAGAGAGTATTCAGGGCCCTTAATATAGGTATGCACGGTATGCAAGCTTGAGAGGAGGGAGGGACGATTCCAGGGTCCTACGGAGTAATATGCAGCTTTGCTCTTAGAAGCTGGGCCTTGGTCTGCTCCCTTCCGAGACGTGGCAGGACTTTCATTACTTATTTCCTTCAGTTGGGGGGTGGAGGGGGACACGGGGGATCAACGTAGTGCGGCGGCGCGAAAAAAATAATTTGAAACAGCGAGCAACAAAAAGCAAAATGCATTGATGTGACACGAGAATAAAACGAGAAAAGGTTTGATATACCATGCCAATGGTCGTGCGCACCTTCGGATACCATCCAACAACAAAACTACCAGCACACTACACCCGTGGCGCGCCACTAACCACAACCGGTATTGACTAACCAAAATACAAAGAATATTTACAAGACAACATATCACCTCAAGAGAGCATCACCACCCACCATGATAAATTAATTATAAAAACTACAGTAATTTTCTCTGATTTATTTCAAGTAAACCCTCTTTTTCGCGGTGTGATTTGGTCTATGCTTGGTGGTGTTGATTAATGGTCGCGACATGTCGCAAAACAACAGTGAGCCAAGCGAGGTCTCGCGTGTCATCACAACACAGCACCACAACAACACCATTATTTAATTACTAGAAAATTGCATGTGGGTTTATTTTAATTATAAATAATTATAGGAATTTAAATGGGAATTATTGGATGTGTCGCTGTTGTGTCGCTGTGATGGTGCTGGTATTCAGGCATGTTAATGATACTTAGCGAAGGGCAAGTAATTCATGATTACTAAGTGTTCTTTGCAGATTCCGGTTAGTGTGTGTGGCGCCCTAAGGCCGGAGATGACCACCAACACCCGCAACCCCTGCGATGGTATCCGAAGGTGTGCACGACCATTGGCATGGTATATCAAACCTTTTCTCGAATAAAACCGTTGTTCTCCAACAGCTAAACCCCTTATGCTCCACTCAACGCAACGAATCCCCGATGTCGTGCGTATTGCCCATTTGCAGCTACTGATGATGATGCGTTCCTTCGCAAGACGATATTGAGGCCGGCTTGGAGATGTGAGTGGAGACGGTCATGAGCCCCAGGTTAGACTGATAGGTTATCTCAGGCAGTATGCGGGGTTGGTGTGGTTATCCGGAAAGGAGCTATCGTTGGCATTATACTTGATAGGGAAGGGAACTGTTGTCTTGGAGGATAGCTTGTTGCAACCAGCTAGGGATTAATCGACAGGTCGGCTGTTTTATTTTACCGTCGTCCAGAATGCTCATCATCAATCGATTTTGGTTTTTACTGTACGAGTAGTACCGAAGACATGCTGAAGAGACTCATCATAAAACATTGCTTCATGAATGATCGAAATGCGCCAATATTTTGATTGGCGATGAGGAAAAAGTCTAAAAAAAGTCTGCAAAAGAGAAGGTTCGAACACGTGGTGCTCAGAGGTTTCCAAAGATTGATAAACGACCGTATGTGCCCGGTGCATGGCCATCTCTGGTAAAAGGCAAGAGGTGGATTCTGTTACGCCGAGGCCGGTCGGTGAAAACTTTACCGTTTTTAACAAATTGACCCAATGTTTTAGTTATTTTCCATGAGTCAACCCCTCCAACAACCCCACCATGCTTTATCGCTTCGTGGATGATTGAATCCAGGGACCTCTCTATCGAAATCGACTAACACAGAACTTTAACCAAAATGTCGCAGTTCAATCTGTTGGTTGCCCAGAAGGTAAACCCTTTTGGTTATAAATTACCAAAGACGAGAATAAAACAATTAATTCAATCTTAACCCTCAGGCTCCGGCAGCAGACATCTATCCTTCTCTCATTATCGCAAACCTCATCAACAAACATGAATATGTTCCAGCACCCGTAGCTGTTGCCTATCAGGACATCGATCTTCTCGAAAAGTCGAATAAGGCCTCCGCTATCGGTGTTCAATTTGAAGGTCAGGATACTATCTACGGCACGGACGCTGTCCTCAAAAAGCTCATCGAAACCTACCGCTCCGCTCTTGGTCGCAAAGAGTCTAAGCTCGAGGACGAATGGGTCACTTTCGGTCTCACCCGCCTGGGAGGAAAAGACTTCAAGGCTACAACCGCCGCACTTGGGGAGCTTAATGACCACCTCTCTCTGCGGACTTTCCTAGTGGGATACCAGGTCACCGAAGCCGATGCTACCGTCTGGGGAGCCTTGAATGGCAACAACCAGGCCGTGGCCGCCATCCGCCGTAACCATCTGCCCAATTTGGTCCGTTGGTTCAAGTATGTGAGCGCGATCGAGCACATTGGTACTGTGGTTGAGGCTTTCAAGGACGAGGTTCTCAGCAAGAAGAAGAGCAAGAGCAAGGAGTCAAACTTTGAAATTGGATTGCTAGATACCGAACAAGGCGTGGTGACACGGTTTCCCCCGGAGCCCTCTGGATACCTGCACATTGGGCACGCAAAGGCTGCTATGCTAAACCAGTACTTTGCCGAACACTACAAGGGCAAACTAATTATCCGGTTTGATGATACCAATCCCACTAAAGAGAAGCAGGAGTTTCAGGACTCGATCATCGAGGATTTGAGACTTCTGGGTATCCATGGAGATGTAATCACATACACTAGCGACCACTTTGACAGGCTTTACGAGGAGGCAATCAAGCTGATAAAGATGGGCAAAGCCTACTGTGATGACACTATCCAAGAGAAGATGCGTGCTGAGAGAATGGACGGTATCGCGAGTGTCAGACGAGACCGGACTGTCGAGGAAAACTTGCGACTCTTTGAAGAGATGAACAAAGCTTCGGAAGAGGTAATAATCGGCAAATTATGATCACTGAATTTGAAACTAACACAAACAATAGGGTCGTATAAACTGCCTTCGTGCAAAGATGTCTGTTGATAACCCCAACAAGGCCATGCGTGACCCCGTCATCTACCGCTGCAACCCCGAACCTCACCACCGTACTGGATCTAAGTATAAGATGTACCCAACATATGACTTTGCCTGCCCGCTGGTCGACTGCTTTGAGGGTGTTACTCACGCTCTGAGAACTATTGAGTACCGTGACCGTAACCCACAGTACTGGTGGATGCTCGAGGCCTTAGGTCTGCGCAAGGTTCATGTCTGGGATTTCTCTAGACTCAACTTTGTCAAGACTCTTTTGAGTAAGCGCAAGTTGGCATGGTTCGTGAGTGAGGGTCTTGTCACTGGATGGGACGACCCAAGATTCCCTACTGTCCGTGGCATCCGCAGACGGGGTTTGACCATCGAGGCACTGAAGCAGTTCATCCTCAGCCAAGGCCCGTCAAAGAATGTGGTCAACTTAGACTGGACCATCATCTGGGCTTTCAATAAGAAGGTTATTGACCCTGTTTCACCCAGGCATACCGCTCTTACAAAACAGGGACTGTATGTTTCAATCCCACCCATTTAGTGATGTTTATTCTAATGTCAATCAGGGTTGAGGCAACCTTGGAGGGCGTCTCAGCTACCACGGTTGAGGAGAAGCTTAAGCACAAAAAGAACGAGGCTATTGGAATGAAGAAAGTCACATTTGGTCCTTCTGTTTACCTTGAGCAGGGTGATGCTAGGGCCTTCAAGGAAGGTGAGGAGATCACACTTATGGACTGGGGGAATGCCTTCGTCACTAAGATTGTGCGACCCGACCCGGCTGGCGACGTCACTTCGCTGGAGCTCAAGCTCCACCTCGAAGGTGACTTCAAGAAGACCGAGAAGAAGGTTACCTGGCTCGCCAAAGACCAGAATCTGGTCGATGTTGAGCTGGTTGATTTTGACTACTTGATCACAAAGGATAAGTTAGAGGAGAATGATGATCTCAAGGACTTCATCAACCCTAAGACTGAGTTCAAAGAGTTGGCAGTGGCTGACTGCAATATTGCCGACGTGAAGGAAGATGATATTTTGCAGTTTGAGCGCAAAGGATACTACAGATGTGACAAACCAGCGAAGGACGGGCAGCCCGCTGTGTTTTTCTGCATTCCTACTGGAAAGAAGTAGATGCCTTAGATATTTTAGGATTTAATTAGGTTCACAATACACAAAAGTAGTCGGTTTTGTCATTTGAAGACTCCAAAACACAAAGTCTGATTCATGTTCCCCAGTTCGCTTAAGGACGAGTATTAGAGACAAAATTGATAGGGTCCAGTTCTGCCAAGACTTCGCAGACAACACTGCGCACCAACACTTTGTGACTGTTCCAGCATAATGCCAAGCCCACACACAATCGCACGGCTCCAGCAACTGGTCCTCCCAGTTGTGCCCGCAGCAATTTGACGACGATTTTAACGACAACCCCTTCGACTAACTTCAGCAGCACCATAAGCAGAAGCCATGCCGGTACGTTTTGACTCTCGCTTTCGATCTACCAGCACGAAACGAAAATTACGAAGTCGAAATACATGATAGAAGGCTGACGATGGTGGAATTATTAGACCAGATTGACAAAGACGAGAAAGCACCGTGGTCACGTCAGTGCCGGTAACGGTCGTGTCGGAAAGCACCGCAAGCGTATGTTTATCACGACATGACTGGAGGATGGGAATTCCGACTGATGGAGGTTGTGATGTCTAGATCCCGGTGGTCGTGGTATGGCTGGTGGTCAGCACCACCACCGTACCAATTTGGACAAATACCATCCTGGTTACTTCGGAAAGGTCGGTATGCGGTACTTCCACAAGCAACGGGCGCACTTCTGGAAGCCCGTGATCAACCTCGACAAGGTCCGCTTCCTCTATGAACCTCTGCCTCTGGCTTTCGACTGACGTACCAAATAGCTCTGGACTCTGGTCCCCGCCGAGAGCCGCGAGAAATACCTGTCAGGTTCCTCTGACGCCGCACCTGTCCTCGACCTGCTGTCTTTGGGTTACGCCAAGGTCCTCGGAAAGGGCCGTCTGCCATCTGCTCCTATCGTCGTCAAGGCCCGTTACGTGTCTGCGCTCGCCGAGAAGAAGATCAAGGAGGCTGGTGGTGTCGTCGAGTTGGTGGGTTAGATGTGTTGCTTTTTTTTTACTGGTGTTAAAAAAAAAAACTGGGAACATGATTCGCAATTCAACGTTCACATTTGAAGGGGTTTGGCTTTTTTTTTCCATACGGTGTTTGTTGCGCTAGCCATGTGCGAAATAAAAAAACATGAGCATCCAAACAAACAATAATATCCGGAGCTCCGCAGGTGTGGTGTTAGTTTGGTGGCGTGCAACGCATAGGATTAAAAATACCTATCACTACAAATTGTTCAAACCATGAATCAGTAATGATGGCCAATTAGTTGATTCGGCCGTTGCCCATCCATAGCCAAATGTTTTCATGGTATTAGCAGAAAATAACATTTTGCTGACTTAGAGTCACTCATGTATCCACAAGCACTCGTAAATCACATATCACCCACCAAACAGTAGCTTCGTGCATATTCTGTTGCAACCTACTATTTAAAGCACAAAAATTTGCCATTTTCCACGGCGATTTACGCTATGAACCTGTAACTACTTTCTTAATATCTGGCTGGTATTCATATTTATAGTTATCGCGTCGTAATATAATCCAACAAACCCCAGAAAAGACATCCATCCATCAGATCGCCTCAAGCTTAAGGACTCCTAAATAAAACCAAAGAAAAACTCCCCGAGATATGCTAATATACAGAAATTCGGATTCCGTTTAATAATAATTGCGTCAATACTCCCCCCTCCTTGCACATATTACCCCCGGTGTTCCTTGTCCCTCCCACGGTCATACAAGAACTTTGGCTTGTGAAACCCTCCTCCTCCACGCGGCCGTCCCGCCCCACCCTGCTGAAATCTATTCATCGTGCCGCCCTCATTTCCACCCATCGCTTCTCTCTCTTGCCATGCCTTCCGCTCCTTCTCGCGCTCTCTCTCAATTTCTTCCTTAGGTCTTTTGACAGTTTGTGCTGGTAGCGTTTTCGGATCGACCCAGCGCATGTGCGATCCCTCCTGGCACGCGCGGCCCTCGGGGCAAAAGCCGGCCAGGTAAAACTTGCACGCAATCTGGCGACGTACATGTTTCTTTGCGCAATTCGGCCCTAGAAAGCAAAAGCCGTTTTCGTAGTGCGGACACACTGGTATGCGGGAGTCCGGGTCAACATGTAAATAGAGGCATTCTTCGCCATTCGAACAGTAGCCGTTACGGACAAAGAAGTTACATTCTGGCATTTTGCGCCTGGCGCATTAAATTAGTGCGGTAATACGAATGGGCGAAACGAGTGAACCTACAGATTGTATTCGTGCAAAAACTCGCAGGCGTCGCCCTTCTTGCAGAGAGAGCGCAACCAATGCTTGCAGACCAGATTGTTGAAGCCAGAGCTCATGGTATGGCGATCCGGACACGCGTTTTCCATCGGACAGTGGCCTTGGACGAAGAGCGGGCATATCTTGCGACTGGGTTCGAGTCCAAACCGGTATTCATTGCGGAGAAAGTCATCAAAGGCAAATCGTCCTTTAAATTGTTGAGGCGGAGGATTGAGGATTCGGTCTGCATAGGACTGCCCAGCTCCCGGCGTTGTCGTTGTAGTCGTTGCCGTTGTGCTCATGATGGCGGTGTGAGCGAGACACGTGAGGTATGAGATGGTTGAGAAGCTCCTATCATGCTGGTCCTTGGGAAATTATCCCGGGTAACAAGTGATGAACAAGCCTTGACAGGTGCTGACATAACCACTAATCGGCTCAACTTCGACTACGAGTGAGTTTCTGTGTACTTTAATTTGTAAAGGTGACATCATATAATAATCTAAGTCGCCAATTTTTAAGCAAATTTTTTAGGATTAGGAATTTATGTTTACATAGGATAGAAAGATAAATAAGATTTGGGGCAACAGGTTGCCGGTCTGTTGATTTTCGTAAACAAAGCTGCTCAAATCTGCGTATAATTAACCACAGTGGGGGGCCAATGGTTTTGCTGTTTGGTGGACGACCAGTGTTACCCTAAGCCCTGACCAACAGGGGCGGGGATGACCAATGTAATTATTTGCTTGGACTGCACTTCACGCGCTTGAACGCGTTGTCTCACCAATCGCGAGTCCCACAGGCTTGAAGAATCATAGAAGGCACAATACTACACGGCCCAGCTTCCAAATCGAATTGTGTTCTCTAGCTAGAATAGTGTAGAGGCGCCAGCCCTCAGAAGCCTCTGCGATTGAATGTTTGGCAGCTTACGATATTTGGGATCATTATTTCCACGACATTCGCTTCAGCAACGATTATCCCCTCTCCGCTCAAGCAACCCGGCACCGTGTTTTACTTCACTCTACTCCCAGTTTCGAACAATGTTCTCTCGTGCAGTGAAAAGTTACGACTCGACTCGGCCAGCTCCCAAAGCGACTTCACCGCCACCAAAACCAACAACTCAGGCATCGCTGATGAACGCGTTTGGACACAAACCTGCGCCAAAGCTTACACTTTCCCGAGAAAGTAAAGTTTTCAAACAATCATCAGTCGGTGGTAATATTGTACCACCTCGCCATTCAGTTGTTGAAACAGCTCTTACATCGGTAGATGGTGTACCAATAACGCGCAAGAGATCGTTTGGCCAAAGGGATATAGCGACCGAATTCAACAATAGTTCCTCGTTTCAAGAGAACTCCCCTCCACCCGTGGAAACATGTGCTCCAACCGGAACAGCTGCAGTGCCTACCTCTGTATACTTTGATGAAGCGGATTTTGAGGATGACAATGACTTGGACTTTGATATCACCGATACAGCAATTGATGCTACGATAGTAAAAGCAGCAGCTTCGATACCATCACCAAAACTGTCCCAACCAAAACCCCAAAATCAGGCGCCCACGTTTCACGGTCAGGTAACAAGCAGCGCGCCCCTTCCATGGTCTTCTTCCCCGGTTGAACATTTCCAGATTATGCCAGCACCTCAGCACTCTAATCAACAGGAAACAGCCCCCGTTGAGGTAGAGCCAGCATCGAAAAAGCGCAGGACTTTGCCATGGCCGACGAATAGTGAAGAACCAATTCACAGTATCAACTCAAAGGTTACAAGTAAATCCAATCCACGGAAAACTTATGAAGATGGACTTCCCTGGAACACCATGGCGGCAGATGCTTTGGGAGCAAAAGATACCAAGAGAGCCGCTCGACAACAGAACCGAGCTCTGAATACTACAGCCGGAGATTCTCAACAACAGGCGAAAGCAAAGAAGAGCCGATCACGGCCTGCGGCGGTTTTTCTGAGTGATGAGCAGAAGCATGTTATTACCGTTGCTGAAGCCGGGAAGAGCGTATTCTTCACTGGAGCTGCTGGTAACCCCCACTCTTCATAGTAATCCCGAGCTTTAGCTGACATTTTGATTAGGTACCGGAAAATCAGTTCTTCTTCGGGAGTTGATAGCTACGCTTAAACGAAAATACAAAAAGGCGAGCGATAGTGTAGCCGTCACTGCTTCTACTGGACTTGCTGCATGTAATATTGGTGGTGTGACGCTTCATAGCTTTGCTGGAATTGGATTAGGCAAAGAAGCAGTCCCTGATCTTGTTCGAAAAATAAAACAAAACGGCAAAGCAAAGAGCCGCTGGCTCCGGACCAAAATCTTGGTCATTGATGAAATTTCAATGGTTGATGGTGATCTTTTTGACAAGCTCGAGGCTATAGCCAGACAAATCAAGAACAACGGACGACCCTTTGGAGGCATACAGTTAGTAATTACTGGCGACTTTTTTCAGCTTCCCCCTGTTCCCGAGGGCGGTCGTATGGCAAAGTTTGTTTTTGACTCAAACACATGGAACACTTGCATTGCCCATACAATTGGCCTGACTCAAGTATTCCGTCAGCGAGATCCTGAATTTGCTGGCATGCTAAACGAGATGAGAGTTGGAAAACTTTCTCCGGAAACAATCCGGACATTTCATAGTCTTGGGAGAGCGTTGGTATATAATGACGGCATTGAAGCAACAGAACTATTTCCAACACGAAATGAGGTCGACCGGGCCAATACTCTAAGAATGCAACAGCTCAAGGGCACCGGTATGGTTTTTAAGGCAGATGATACTGGGTCTCAAGACAAGAAATTCGTAGACAAACTGCTCGGAGCCTGTATGGCACCCGTTTCTATCGAATTGAAGCTACATGCACAGGTCATGTTAATCAAAAATATTGATGAATCTCTGGTCAATGGCTCTCTTGGACGTGTTATAGGGTTCATGAATGAGAAAACTTTTGATATTTACACCGAAGAGGGAGAGGACCTCGAAGCTGCACTGGGCGACGATGACAGTGATCTATCTACAAAACAGCAAAAGATTCGTGAATCGGCAACAAGTACTGCTACTGATAAAGGTAGACGATGGCCGTTGGTTCAATTCGCCCTGCCTGACGGAACGTCCCGACAGCTATTGGTACAACCGGAGAATTGGAAGGTTGAACTGCCCAATGGCGAAGTCCAAGCACAACGCAACCAGATCCCATTGATTTTGGCATGGGCCTTGTCCATCCACAAGGCCCAGGGCCAGACTCTAGAAAGAGTAAAGGTGGATCTTGGGAAAGTGTTTGAGAAAGGACAGGCGTATGTGGCACTGTCTCGTGCTACATGCAAGGAGGGGCTTCAGGTTCTCAGATTCGATGCAAAGAGAGTGATGGCGCACGACAAAGTGCGTGCGTTCTACCAAAACCTGGGCAACGCTACCGAAGCCGCCAGGATTTTGAAAGAGGAGCAGGAACTTACAAAGAAGATTCCCAAAAGGGCTCCCAAAATGCCCGTTGTCGCCAAGAAATCGGCCAAGAGTAAACCGGTGTCAGACGGCGACTTTGAAGATGAGGAAGAGCTCATTAGAGCTGCGGTTTATTCTTGAAACAAAAAACATTATCTGATAGATATTTGGATTCTTAGAGGGGGCTTTTGTTATCTTGGTGGTGGGGCGTTAACTTTTATGCTTCATTGGGTACTAGTGCATTTTTATATATAGGAGTTGGGCAGTTATGTTCAGACATCAGGTAAGTGGCCATGTTAAACTGTATAATAACCAGGGTTGGAAAGGGAAATAGTGCAAAAAGAGCTGCATTTAAAGCTACGTCTGGACAGGGTCCGTGTTTTTTTCTGGTCGGTCCTGTATCTATACCATACAATTCTTGGTTTCTCCTCTGTATGCGTGACAAAGCCTCACTCGAGGTTTCATGTTCCCATGCCCGCATTTAATCACGAATGATCACTCGCCCTATCCCATGGCAACAGTCAGCACTGCATTATAAATACGGGTTATGCCCAGAATGACCCCCGAATCTAGTGCAAGCCCTATCAATTAACAAGAGCCGCCCTATTACTCAAGTGTATTAATGTTAAATGACTGCCATATTGAGAAGCCATATTGCTATACGGCTTAACCACCACCACCCCCCCGCCCTGGCCATCTTCATGCCAGCCGCAACAAGGGCACCGAGCAACATTTGACCATGACATAAAAGCCCGCCCAGCACACCTTTCGCCCAGCACGGCCCTGCCTAGCTTGTATGTTATATGTGAATCAAAGGTGCCTCGATAGGAAGCGGGGGGGGCGGGAGATTCCCTACGCAGCAAGTTGCCCGGGGCGGGAGACTCTGCCACTCTTAGTAGGCTGGTAGAACGGTGCTGGGCGATGGGCTGGCTGGTCGAAGGTTCTGGCTAGGAGGATACAAGGACAGGCCGACAGGAGGGTTTTGAGCGGGGAAGTGCCAGAGCAGGCCGGCAGGAAGGGTTTGAGTGGGAGGTTGCTCAGCATTTGGGTGATCCGGACGGGAGGGTCTTGTGAATATTGCAGGTACCTGCACTATATGGCAACTACATGCCAATTTATTGATAGCAGTCACTGTTTAACATTAATACACTTGAGCAATAGAGCGGCTCTTGTTAATTGATAGGGCGGTTCTTGTTAATTGATAGGGCTTGTACTAGATTAGGGGGTCATTCTAGGCATTAACTAAATTATGGGGGTCATTCTGGGCATAACCCGTTATAAATATGCCTCGCTATTATTCGGCGCAGAAATACCGGTAAAGTATGTACGTTTTAAATTGGCACCATACGCGCCCACCTTTCCAACACTGTCCACGTAGACCTTAGACGCTCTTCTGTATGCTATTTAATCTGGAAGATGGGATATTGCATCCGCGGATTCTTCGTTGGAGTTTCTACGGCGGTAGTCTAATATAACTTAAATAAAGCAGGATACCGGTCTGCTGCTGGTTTTCGAGTGTGTAGTCCTTGGAGTCCATGAGCCCATTTAAATGCAGTTTTGGAAAAACGTGAAATCTCACGCTTGGTAGTTGGTTGTTTCTTAACGCGGGCTACAGCTGCTGGGGAAGATATGCATTTGCGTGAACTGGCTGGACATCTTCAACGTGGGGATATCACTGGATATGTACTAGCACCAGACTTTGATCTGCATAGTGGTATATATTCTCTAAATTACACAATACGTAGTAGTAGTCCCTTCCCTATATAAATGCAACGCAATGTTAGTCAGTCAGTAGTACTCGTACATGTGAAAACACCATTCTCAAAAAAAAACCAAAAACCAAATCTATCACTCAGCGTGCACCGTCAATCTAAAAACGAAATCAATATCTAAAACAACGCCCCCCCAAACCCCGCCGCCACCACAAACCACGCGCCCATAGCTCCCAACGACAAACCCCTTCCCATACCGGCCCCCGACGGCTCTCCATTTGTATTCGCACTGTCGCTCGCCATAGCTTCCGTAGCCACGCCATCAACACCGCTCGCCTGGAACGCATCCGCCAGCTCCGCGCCCTTAGAAGCCAGTGCGGACAGCCCGGCTTCCGTTACTGTTGGCATGTTGGCTGCCATCGACGCCCATGCGAACCCATAATCTGTGTTTGTTGGTGAGGCGCTGTTGGCGGGAGTGTCTTCGGAGGAGTCGTCAGAGCCCGATCCCGAACCCATGAGCTTTTTGAGGTTGCCTTTGGGATGGGCGTTGGGCGAGGTGGCGACGAGGAGAGGGCAGGCGGCGAGGGTGAGGAAGAGAGCGGTGAGGGTTGAGGGGTTCATTTTATGTTTTTAGTGTTGTGGAAAGGGTTCGGGGAATGCTTAAGGTGTTGAATTGGTTGAATTGGTTGAATTGGTACTGTGTATTGGATTGTTTTGGATTGTTTGGTCTTGTTGATTGTTTGGTACTGCAATGGATAGATGACTAGATGAGACGATAGTCCCTTCACCTCACGGCATGGCCAGTTTATATACACCAAGCTCCAGCTTCGGCCTGTTGCTGAAAATAGCAGCAATGCTGGTAGAATCCGCAGTTTAAGCTTCTGCCATGCCCGCCTTAGAAGGCAGAGCACCGGTTGTGGTATTGGCGGTGACAAGGCCACTCTCGGTCAGGGTAGGGCTGAAAGGTAAAACAAGCTTGGTGGGTGTTGCAATTAGAAGAAGCCTTTACCGGGCATGCTTCGTCGGTTGTATCAGGACAATAACGTGCGCGCAGGGTGGTGAGTCAATACAAATTGCACTTTCCGTACTAGTGGTGACTGACTGTATGTGGAAAAATAGAATGTTTGGTACAACCTCCGGTATCACTTCAACATCGACTTTACATAATTTGTGAGTGTGATATAATGGCGCACCAATTAGGTAAATGTATGTATCATGTATGAAGTACTTGTACCTACCTATATCATACTTATCCGTTAGTTGCACACAGGCACAATATGATATGATGAACATAACCTCAGATGCCTTAGCGCCCTTCGAGTTTTGACACACACTGACCGGGCCTACACCGTACCTTACCATACCTTACCATACTTTATTCAGCTGGGGCTGAAATAAAGCCGCATGAGGGAGCCTTCTACTTGGCGAATACGATACCTAATATGCATGATTCTGAATATGCACATTTCGATAGCTAGTTGTTTTCCGTATGTACATAACTACACTTTGTGTGCGCCACAGCAGCGCCAAAAATAGCGGGTTGTTTACTCTACAGTACTACTGTGAAAGCGCTTGCGGTAGTATTCAAGCCATGGGCGGTGTGCTAGTAGCCACGGAGTAGGAATGCATCACTTACCGTGCATGTGGCTGTACATTGGCACACGACAGAAATAATATTCAGATGTAGGATTCATGGCTTTCAGTTAATAGTTCTAGTGACGAATGCACTTAAATACCCGTGAGTGGTTACATTGAAGGGGGTATTTTGAGCTAGGCACTTTTTCATTAATTGCGACTACAGAATATATTAATAAGCTACAACCTGGCTCTAGTCTAAACCGGGTATTTTATATTAGACTTGGGTTGAGAAAAATCCAGTTTCCAGCTGGAAAAACATTGCCAATTACAATAATATATGTGCAGAATGAGTTATAAATCATGCATATGCCGCCCAACCTAGAGTCTCCAATTAGTATAATATCTTGAATTATATAAGAATAAACATTAGAAGCCTTACCACTATAAAGAACTGCTAGGTTTCTCTCGTCGCCCGACTGCTGTATAAGCTCGTTCACGGTGGCTCCTACGCTCAGCGTCTTCGACAGCTTCTTCGCTACCACAGCCAGAGCTCTGTCTGCCTCGGCTTCGCCAGGCTCCTCTTTTGGTTTCGTTAATCTATTAACTGTAGTTTCGTCATCTCCAACTTGCTCGTCGGATCGCTGGTTTTGTATCCGATTCAGTCGTACGGGTGAGATTGCCCTACAAAATTGTGAAAAAAATACTAAAAGTCATGGAACGACGATATATACCAATTATAGAGAGGATCGTAACGGAGAACGTCTAGGATGGTGATAATATTGTATGATTCGTTGCGCAAAACCTCAAGTGTAAATTCACAACATCGCCTGAAAACTCCATCGGTCTTTGTGACCCCCATGCCATCGACAATGTCGCGGGTTAATCTGAAGGGTACGACTTCGGGTACAGGTAAAATTCGGCCCTGCTCAAATGCAACACCAAGATCAATGTGAACAACCTCACCCGTTTTGTCATCCAGAAGTATATTATGACCATGCCGATCACCAAGTCCTAGAACATGACCTAGTATTGATATAGCAGCTGTGCTTCTGGTGTAAGCCAGACGTGACGCATACCAGTCATCTGGACCATTAAACCGGTGCATGAAGAAATAATGCATCACTGGTCTAAAATGACTTGTGGCTCTCTGGAACTCGGCTACCCGA
Organism: Geopyxis carbonaria; assembly: GCA_024516215.1. NCBI lineage: Eukaryota > Fungi > Ascomycota > Pezizomycetes > Pezizales > Tarzettaceae > Geopyxis > Geopyxis carbonaria. Next base: position 1,029,087 of record JAJJXG010000001.1, on the reverse strand, counting down.
ACATCCCTACTTTTATTCTGTGCATCAGAAATTACCTTGCGACATTTTGAATGGTGCCAGTCCTGAGGGTGATACAACCCATGGGCTGGGAGAATGTAGTCATGGAGAGGAACCGTGTTTGGGACGAATTCGATAATACCACTTGTCGTAGTTAATGGAATCACCTTGTAAGTTCTAACTTTGAGATTTCGCTGGCGTGTGATTCTATTTTTTTGCAAGAGAAAGCTAACTTGCTCAAAAACTTGCTCCATGATTGCATCTTGCCGTAAATCGTCATTCCCTCCCTTGACCTATTATGATAATAAAGTTAACGCGCCATTATAAAGGGCCGGGGTTGGATTTTTGGTACCAATGATTTAAATATTTGACCGTTGGATGCCTGACATTTAATGATTTTGGGTGCACTTATCCCGGATGCTATGGTAGCATCAGGATCAAACTTTTGGAGCCACGGCAGGCGCGAATAATCACAATCTGCTCTTATATCTATGTGCATAGTTGGTGGCGGTATACGAAAAGATGGTATTTGTTCTAGTTTTGCCATTCTTTCTCTGCTAAGAAAGGTCCGCAAAGGAACCGGAGCGCCATCTTTTGGTTTGTTAACTTTAGAATGCGCTAGCTTGGTGTACGTCTGCGCTGATTCATTTATAGAACTAAAAACTTTTTGTGACTTGACATGTGTTCCGATGGCAGCAGTAACTTTCAAAGCTGCTTTCCGTCGTAGAAGTGAGGTTTCCTCGTTAGATCGTATCTTTGTAAGCGCAAGTATTTGATAGATACTGTGAAAGGGATGGTCTTTGCACATCCTAATAATGATTTCCAATAAAAGCCTTTGAAAATCGTCCTGAGTATCCTGTAATCGAGAAGAGAGCTGGTTCACGAGCGGTACAAACTTCCGTGAAGGAACATTTGAAATAATAGATGCAGCTGAATTCACTCTAGGATTGTTCAGATTTGCCAGCCACAATGCACAAAAACGAACAGCTTCGCTATCATAGTCATCGCAGGCCGACAAACATCGAAGATGATTTAGAATGCTTTTTTCTAGGAAAGTCTCACGAATATGTTTTAGTCGATTGAATTCCTCATCGTCCAGGGCCAACCAGGTTTTTGCTTTTCTGAGATACTGCTGGACGTCGACCTGTTTAGGTTTTGCCTTGGATAACCGGTCTGCTTCACGTACTTCCTCTTCTTTGGCTTGTCGTAACTTTAGAGCACGTTCGTAGTCCTCGATATTACCTGGATTTTGTAGTTGTTGGTCACAAAACGAAGCAAACTCATGGAATACACGTCCTGCATCTGAGCCTTTATTTTGCCCTTCTAGGCGCCTTATAGCGTTTTCTAAGTAGTCGCTCATGATTTTGTCAGGTTTCTCGAGCCTTGCTTCCGAAATCCAGTTCCCCTGATAAAGTTAATACCGTTAATAATGAGCTCAGGTATCGGTGTACATACCAGTTTTGCAAGAAGCTTTGGTTTTCCCACAACCAAGGTTTGTGAATTATCAGACTCGTTCTCCAAATATTGGAGCATTCTGATTGACGCAATTCCCTGGCCATCATCCCACAAAACATGGGCCGCTTGAAGTGTAGCCATTGCGTGTATGTCGAGCCCTGAGTTTTTACATGGCTCCACCACTTTACTTAATTGCGTTGCGGCTGTGAGAGCGTGTTGAAGAATTTTATGGCTTCGAGCCATTTTGCAACATTCAACCAGAGTCTTTGCTTCTAACAATCTAGCTAATTTGGGGGTTATGCGTGAAGAAGCTTGTAAATGATCCTGTTTCGCCAATGATCCAAACGTTGCTTGCCGCATAGACATTATCTCTCCAACATCCGAATACCTAAAATGAATTAGCATTATTTCCCCGGAAATTGATCTATTCAGTTTGAATACCTTCCAGTATGCATCCACTTAGTCCGTTTATTAATTTTTTCCCAGGCGTCTTCCATTTGTTGAGAATCCGATGATCCGATTATTTCTTCCATCTCTGTCAACATAGCTAAAGTACGCATACCGCCACCAAGGGTATGTCCCGTCTGAGTTCCAGCTGTAATATCTTTCATTACCTCAAGGAATGGTGGATCGGCATGTAAAGATGCTGCCCGTAAATCGGCCGTGCTATTGATGGATTTGAGGGCTCTGTATATTGTAGCCGATCGCGTCTTAAAGGATCCCGGACATGGCAAATCCCATTGTTCTAGTTTCCATGCTGATTGAAACATTTTGTCTGTGCTATCTGCTGATACAGACCTACCGGAGCCGTCGTCTAATAAAGAACGGGATAGCCCATTTAGACCAAGATTATTAAGGGCATCTACAACGCCCAAATCTTCTCCTTCAATATCTACACCAAGACGAATACGACTTTCCAAATTCGCCCCGCGAAGAGATAAACTTTTCCATCCATCACCTTCGTATTCAAAGCGATTTAGCACGGTTTCAAGACTTGACACCTGACTAACTCCATAGTAGGAATCAGGATCATCGACGTTCTTGAAAATCTCAAGAAGCAATTCGGAAGGAACACAATCCGCCTTTGTTGTAGAATAATGTATTTCGGAAAACAACAAGGCAGTCTTAAACATCCTGCAAGTGCATGCTGCACGAGAAGCCTGAAGATAGTCTATATCAAGCCAAAGATCCCTTAGGGATTTTGTACCCATGACGGATGTTTTTTTAGGGGTTTTTGCATCCGGAAGTTCCTTTGGTGTAGTCTGGGTCCTGAGATAGAGTATGCATTTTATTAAAATAGTATTGTGAGGTACCGTAGCTTCGGTACATGTACTCAAACATTCGCGGAAAATTTGCGACAGTTCCTCTCTGTAACCTAAAGATTTTGGTTTTGTCATGTTTCGAAGAAGCAACACATGTGTGACATAGTGGAAAATATCTCCTGATATTCCATCAAGCTTTTCCAGAATAGGAATCAAGGTGTGGGCAACGGGGTCTTCGGGAAGATTACTACAAATAGCATTTGTCAATCTTCTAATCCAAATATCAACTGGCAATGAGTCAGGCTTCTCAGTATCTAGAATCGGTATCTTTACGGATTTTCTGAGATTAAAATCCGGCAGCGAAGGCCAAAATAAAGATCTGAAATCAGTTTCGTCCAATACGTAACTCCACGTAGCATCATCTTCTCGTGTGGGCTGTGATTCTTCGTAGATGATTCTTTCAATTGTACGTTCGATAAGGCTCACAACCGAACTATCTTCAGAAAAAAGCATCTCCCTCAACCAAGTAAGTATCCCGGCTTTGGGTGCATAATCGATTCCCATGCTATCTGGACTAAATTCTGTTGGATGGCTAAACTCTATTTCGCGCATCCAATCATTGTGCAACTGACCAGTAGCCGCATACGATCGACCGAGTACTCGAGCTGACCATAGTAAAAATCCATCATTAACATCGAATCTCTTGCATATTCGAAGTAAGGATTTGGAGCGTTTGAACGACTCTGCATCGTTGCCAAATATATCATCTCTGAAAAATTCTGGCCGTTGGAAATCAGAAGTAAAAAGGGTGAACGCCAATCTCCGCGAAGTGTTGTCCAAAAGCTTTTTCTTTCTGATATCGTCGTCGAGAAGATGGGTTAGGAGTTCACTCTCTTTTGTATTTTTTAATGCATTCCCACGCCCTTGAAACCCAACAGCAGATTTTACAATAGATTGAAAGGCAGTTCTCTGCATATCGTCTAGTCCAGAGAACTTAAACATCAGAAGCTGATCAGCTACCCATGTGTGAAATTCTCTAACTACAGACACATTAGTCTGAGCCTTGGTTGAGGTTACTCTCAGATGGTTATGTAGAGATGCCAAGAGTGAAAGGAAAAACCCAAGGACGAAAGTAGGCTTTTTAGAAAGATATAATTGTCCCTTGATGAGAAGATATCGCAAAATCCCAATAGTGTCCTCAGAACAATAAATATCTATCACATATGGTTTGAGGCCATGGATGATCATTTCTAATAGATACCCTTCGTGTACGACCGGGCCGGCCAAACAAATTAGTAATCTGATATTGCGAATAACGCTGCAAGCATGAATCGATCCCCGGGCAGGATGTAAGGTATCCAGCATATCTCGAATGATATATGCCACCATTTCTGCTGACCAGATTTTACTACCCACTTGAGCCTGCTCACAAAGGTTCCAGATTGCCGTCAGTATTATCTTTACGCGGAAGTAAGGACGAACTGGATCTGCCAGTTTCTGTTCGGCGTATCCTTGTTCTGTGATATCCTTCATAACTAGACAGGCTTCCGCTAAAGCTGGATCTCTCGATAGCAGCTTTTCTGATACACCTTCCTCTTGCATTAACTGAAACAAATAAGATATTATGAGGCGAAAATTATTGGCAGCAAGCTCCACATATCTCGGGTCTCCAAGTCGTTTTCTTACTCGGACTACCACAGAATGTCGCTTCTCTTCTCCCTTTGGTGAGTGACCTATAGCCCACGCGAATCCGTATGCAATTATTTTTGGAAACGATTGGACCAAGAGCTCATTTGTGGAAATTTCAAGAACTGAAGCAACAAACTCAACGTCACGATCCTTGTCTTTTGCGAGTAATTGCGCAGTTAATTCATCTGCGACGTCACTGCACATCTCTTTGAGACTGTTGTAACCGAATGCTCTAAATGGAAAATCCGAGAGATCATAAAATTCTGTCCACGTATAAATCAACTTTGAGCTAAACAGGTTGAATAATTCTCGTTGGCTGCGGAGTCCAGATGCCTTGGCCACAGATAGCAAAGCACTTCCAGCGTATCTTGCACCATCTGTCAATCCTGTTTCGAATATGCGAAAAACTATCCTTGAGATTGACGAAGACCCTGCTGATGCAAGCTTTGCTAATGTGTGCACACGCATGGCTAACCCTTCTGTCCATTCCCGGTTTTGTGGCAAGAATTTTTCTACCTCCCCAAACAGGGCGGAATGGGTGTCAACTTCATAATTCAAGAATAAAGACGGTAGTTTTTGCGAGACCGAATATGTGACGCGCACATCTTTGTCGGCAAGTAGTTCGAAGTACAATGCTATAGGTGTTTTTTTTGATGGTTTGTATTGAGGGTCCACACTGATAACATGATGTAGTAACCCAGCGATTGAGATACGGATTGTATGTGAGGTGACCCTTTTATCTAATCCAATCTTGACAGCATGATCATATATTGCCTTGCAACAAAGAATTATATCATTAGCCTCTCCTTCCGCTACCCACCTGTTTGCTAGTGCATTGACCATATCAAAGCAAAGTAACAGATTTGTTTCACATCTCTCGATGTCATAGCCCTCCAAAAGCTCCACCGCCATATATTCACAAATCACTCCAAGATCATCATCAAAAATCTTGTCACTTGCGCAAAAGAAAAAATCTTTTACCACTGGACGTGCCATCACAAGTTGAGCTTTTGGTATGCTAGTAAGGTAATCAATAAAATCTCCGCAGATATCGACAGTCTCAACGTGTTTCAAGACACATGCACTAAGAGCAATTAAAGATTTCGTGGAAGACCTAAAGCCGTCGTCCGAACAAAGGGCTTGAAGTTCTTCCCTGTGCTGCAACCCTTTGCCTCTCTTTTTTTCGTATTGGAAACTAGCGGAGGCCCCAAATCCATCATCAATATCCATTGGGTCTCCGGCAGAAGCAGGGAGTGAGGACCCAGCACTTTCCTTCTGATTGAGAACCTCGTATATCTGGGAAAAGATACTACCTGTGGTTCCTTGGAAGGTTTTCCTAAAGAGGCTTGTGGAATTCACCATTTGAGACGGCCTAGGAAGAAAATCGGATAAAGCAAGCAGAAGTCCATCAATCTGCTTCTCTTTACAAGTTTCACTGGCTAGATAAGACACCAAATTATCCAATAACTTTGTTTCCAGTATTCGCGCCAACTGCGCAGATTTTGTCATTGCTTCTTCACTTATCACTCGCGAACACATTGTGCTACATATGAGTATAAATCCAACAAAATTGCGCAGAATACTTTCTGTGACATGTTGAATCTGTGCTGATGTGATGGTTTCCCATTTCTCATTAACGAATTGGGTTTGTCTTGCTAGCAAGTCGATAATCTGTAATTCGAGACTGGCATTTTGATTTGCAAGTCCCGCAATGTTGCTATGCTCCAGAGTTCCCTCTGTTTTTGCTGTATCATCCTTATCATATAAATCAAGAAGGACACTCCGTAATCCATGATACTGAGAATTTCGAAGACAGGCACGCCCTATGGAACCGTAGACATTATGTTTCGCGGGCTCAAAAATCATACAGTCAATTCCAGCACAGGCTGACAAGAAATTTATCACATCAGTTGCAGAAACATGGTGAGACTTGATTTGTGCATAGAATGTGCCCCCATTCCTTTCTAAGTCGTCCACTAAGATTAAATTAGCAACTACTTATTCAACTATACCATAAATTTCGTACCTGGGTGCCACTTCGCCATAAACCACATAAACAGACGTTCTCCAGCATGTAAGCGTGATGATTGGGCAACAGTATTTCTTTTTTCCAGTACTAGCTTCCACAATGCAAGAGGGGAATCAGCTATGCTTGCCGGGCCATTCAAGTCGATTGAGCCAATTGTGGTGTCAACTTGCTTCGCTATGTTGGAATAAGGAATCAGATCATGAGAAAGAATAATGGACATAACGTGACAAGCAGCACGGCATGTCGAATGATTTACTGCATATCGGGTACACAACTTCCAAACTTGATGCCAGAGTTCGTAATGACAAGGGCTTCTCGCAGGTTTCAAGAAGGCACAGCTTTACAGAAATCAGCAAATACTCAGCTAATATTGTTTACATACTCAAATGCGCTTTCAATTTATGTAACCACAGTATGAATTGTACAATATTTATTCAGAAAAAAAAGAATAAAGAAAGATTAATTACCTGCCAATGGAAAGTAAAGCCCATGATAAGACTGAAGGATTGTCGTCCGAACATGCGTCGTACAAAGTTTGAATTGTATTGGCATATTCCTCCTCGTTTACTCCTCCTATATCGCATAAAAATGGCAGCACTTGAAGGGCAAGAAGTTTCCTGGGTGTGTTCGATGACCGCACATATCTCATCATCTCATCAAAATTTGTGTATAGTCTCTGTCTTTTGACAACGATTTCATTATGTCCAACTGGGGCTTGAGACTGATTGATTGCATCTCCGGGCTTATCAAGCATCTCAACCATACTTGCGATGAGCCCCGGGGTCGCCCATGTTTGTTCATTTCTAAAATCACCAAGGGACTTCCTGAGTGCCATAGATCGAAGAGATAATGAATCTGTTAATACGTTTGGGGGTCTCAGAGGAGGGGGGAATACGATATCATCCATCTGTAGAAGTTCGCGATCTGGACGAGTGATATATTCATTACAGAGAGTCTCGAGGAGATCCTCTATGTTTCGACGCAGTGGTAAGCTTTTTTCCCTGGATTCGTGTATCTTATTTCGAATATAAGGCTGACAATATATTAGGGAAATCATCATTTCTTCCTTGAGTCCTGGAGATTTTGTATCCCACAGCCGTATTATAATCTGAGGTATCATATCTGATATTCGATTAGTCAACTCTATGTTATTAACCACGATAGAAACAAGGACGAAATTTAAGGACGAAAACACGGGTTGGTGGGCTCGTGTCGCAGACGGTTGGGAATCCAAAAATTTCAATAGGATGTCACAAATCATCTCAGCATTATTTAGAATGGGCGCATTGGGTGCGGACACAAGACAACGAAGGCATCCGAAGAGTTCTTCGCTGTCATGGCCAAGTCTCGACGCAGATTGAGAGTTCCCTGTAGATCTCTTAGATATCATGGATATCATTGAGTCCTCTCTAAGCAGCGCTCGACCATCTTGATGGCTCTGTCCGTCTTCGTCGTCTTCATCAGTTTCCAACAGACCTAGCAAAGTACCCAGATGCAAACAACAAAATTTAACCAACAAATCCCAATCAGCAGTCTGCAGATGCTCTGTATGGGTCGGGTACTCAAGACATGCCCGCAAGGCCTTGATATAGTCTAGGCTGATAGGTTTGCAAAGTCCCAGGTTGCCCATGGGTAAAACATCAATGATGTGACTGTAAACTGCTTTTATAGTCTTTGGTTTGAGGTGGGTGACCCCCATTTCTACCGCTAGTCTAAGTACGGACCCAGATGTTGATAATCGAGAAGCAACTGATTTCCCCATGTTGGCATTTGGATCCTGCTTCATGTAGAGCTTTTTATCGGCCATAACTGCTCTAAAGAGAGCCTCGTACATTTTATGGTATCCCTTGTCATTAAGTGTTTTCCTATGGTGGCCAATAAGTATCTGTAGGCTATAGTACTGGACGAACTTACGCATTTTGGGAGTTGGAAAGAAGTTGCTTGAGGTCTACAAGGCGTCCGCCACGCATAAGTTCTTCAAATATTCAGACATCAGAAAAAAGGCAGTGGCACTGTACCGCTTAATCCACTATTACGCTCGGTAATTTTTGTAGATGTAATTTTATCTATGTCTGCTCAGTACTTAAATCTGCTATCTTCACTACTCCGTTACAAACCGTATGCATCGAGAAGTTTGTAATCTGTAGACATGATTATAATGTATATATAGTTGCACTGGGACAAAAAGATGGGATGTCATGTGTGCATACAAGGTGTACAACCACCTAGGGAGCTGAAGATGTGGTGTTGGGTTGTCGTTCATGCTGCCAAGACATCGTGAGCTCGGACCATCATCTAATGCGAGCTTCACGCGAACCACCAAGAGCATGTTATTACCCAATTTATGTGCACAGTTTACAAAATTCCATATTTTGTGAATTCATCAAGCATTGGGATCATACTTAGTTTCATAAATACATACAAAAACAATTGCCTCAAAATTGATTTTCTTCAGTTTTACTTCTTCTTATTGATAGAAACTACTATAGCAATGATTATAGCAATCACCACTATAATCAATATACACACTCCTAAAAGATACCACTTTTTTCTATTACGGCTTCGAAGATGTTTTGTTCCAGTGTCAAGGTGGGTAACAGCTCCCTCCAAGTCGCCACGAGTCTGATCTACATTCTCCTCCATCTTGGCTACAACCGGTTCGGCAAGGACAACCTGTTCGTTCATCTGTTCGAACAAATGTAGAAGTTCTTCTAGCGTTTTCTCAATGCGGGTAATATCCTTTTGGCGCTCCCGCACTGCTCGAGCCACCGATGTTGCCGATGCAGACCGATTGCTGTTGAGTATTGCTTGGGAGAAAACCTGGGTTTCGCCAGAATACACGGCTGCAGATATTTCCTCGTCCGTTGCTGAGGGATTCACTATCCGATATTGCCGGGCTGCTTGGTCTTGGTACCGTTGCCTGTAACCACGCTCGGTCTTTATAGGTCAGTTGCACACTTCGGTCAATCAAACAACTGCGAAAAACAGACATTCTCATATTCCCTAATCGCGTTCTGAAGATCTCTTTTGATCTTTTCCCATTGTCGACGTTTTGTTTCAGCGTCGCCATCGCCGTGGTATGAATCACGCTCGGTTAATAAAACGTCTCTTTCTAGAGACTTGAGGGCATCTTTCAGCTCGCGAGCCTCAGACGTAGCATCTGCAACAGCAGCCTCAAGTACGGCCGACGTGCCGCCGGTACCCGCAGTAGATGACTCGGTTGACCTCAATGCCTCATCATGTAGTGAGGCAAGATAACTTATAGCATCATTAAATGTTTGTAATTGCGTCGCAAACGTAGAAATCTCTCCGAGGAAATTCTGAAGAGGCAGTGGTACCTGCTGGCTGGGCTGTGATAGCAAAGGTATCGAACCCTTCGGGATATCAGCGGAGGCCTTGGGGAGTGGTATCATACAGGCCAGCACAAACCACTTCATGATATGCCATCTTGATACGGGTAGCTGCTGGTCGGCTGAGTATTGTTTAGACAAACGTTTGCAATCAGAATTGCGGGAGCCTATTTCTTAAGTATTCTCCCACAACTCCAGGAGTTAGGCACATGTACGCATATAGGCAGGTGCGGCTGAGCACAATACTGCCTGCCTGTTAATAGATCTTACTCATCATTGCTACCTACTTCTGACTCCTGAGCGGTTCACAGTCGGGATGCATGCGACTTTCGGGGCTGCATGGGTGGTGTGTAACCCCACACACCCGTTTGAGGATCGTGTGCATCCAAGCCTCATATGCTTCTTTCACTACTACCCCAGACTCCACTATGCTTTGTCGAGTGATTAAATAGTGATAAAAGTTTAATCGAAGCTAAACCTTTAACCTTATCTTACTTCTTATATAATCCCGTTTATCCTTGTATTTCAGAGACAACAATTATAATAGGTTCCGAACATACCTCCTCGCGAATGATATAGCTAATATCTCCATATACAGTACATAACTTTCTAGGAAGATGGTAAGTATGTATTTACATACTACTTCTTGTGTACGAGTACATTATGGTGTACTAAAAAGTAATGTTTAAAAATCAATTCTATAGCGTACTTATCTAGCATCAAATTAACTATCACATGCCTTGGGGGCTGGTATATATGATAGTACCCGACCGGTCTCTTCTAGATACAAACAAACCTGCATAGATAATTATAAATATGATGTATTTACGTGTATAATCAATCTGACCGATCTCTACATAGGCATTTATTCCATGTGATTAAGGCGACTGTGTTCGCATGCCATTAACCTCATATGATTTTGTTTTTCGGAAACATGCATATACTCATGAGACCCCACTCAGCATACCCTACAGGAACATTTTTAGACGTTGATTTTATGTGTATATAAAGAGACTGGCCGAGTGAACTCTTCGGCCATAATCTGTTCCTCAAATCTTTGAGTGAGTAAACCTAAGGAAGCCCAATGCGCCTGGACGTCGACGCAACTATCACGTTGCTTCAGAATAACCCAATTATGGAGCGTTGCTTTCCCGGTCGGACTGCAGGACGAAGACGGGATACTACATTCGATCGAAGCCGCAGAGGAAATGGACGATACTACGGGGCCGGAAATGCCTCTCGGCGACTTCAAGCGATGAATGAAACTATTCGTTATAGACAAGAGGAGCTAGAACGTCTCATGCAAGATAGAGAGGAGCTTGAATATCAAATCGACCGCGAACAATCACAAGACCAACGCTATTATGGTGGAGGTTACAATTGGCCTTGAATCGAGGTCTTGTTTTCAGTGTATTTTTTTCTCTACGCATGTCGTCGGCTACCATAACCATTTCTACAATGTATATTTAGTTTTTTCTATCTATTTACATGTTACTGGTATCGATGAGTCGATACTGTATTAGCACTAATTAATTGCATAACAAAGTGTTCATTAAGGCAGAAGTACCTATGCATGTATTCCTGTATACTTCGAATACACAGGCTGTGGTCCCAAGAATCATCTGTAACTCGCTGTCATATTAAATGTTACTATCTTTCAATCGTATCAGAACTCGTACATACCAGACAGCCATTCACAAATTTGAAAATGTAGTATCTGTCAATTAAGTAAATAAGTACCGATCTCAGTCTACGACGCTAGGGAAATTGGGGGTTAAGAGAATGAGTAGTTAGTTTTTGAAAAAATCTGGAAGAATTCTATGTATCTTAATTCACTGACGAGTTGGAAGCTACATTGCACTTGTCAAAATGTATACATACAATATCACTCGCATGGCATGGCGTGAGACCCTTGAACCTCCTATTGACGTGTCTGATTCCCAAATAGCGGTTCTGAGTAACGGAATACACCATTTTAGAATTGGTGATATGTATTTTGTCTAAGGGCTAATATCAATTAATATCAATACGGCCTTGTTAATTACTGTGATAAGCAAATCTAGTTTCTCATAATAAACCGATATCACATGCTAAGCTAGATTAAGTCTACATTTCACCTTTCTTAGACTTGTTGTATAGGTTTCCGAAGTTAACCATCGTGAAATAATGGAATCTCGTATCAAATTAATGTAAGCTCCTCCACCATGATCACTCGACAGTTGCTTTCCCCGAGTGCCAAGCCTGACCCAACCAGAAGCGACGCCTCTACACGTGCATACACGAAAAGCCGCACCGCCAAGAATCAAGCTTTACTAGCGTCCTGTAAAGAAACAGTCGGAAAGTATTCACAGGACGCGTCTCGCAACTGTCATCCCGCCATTCCAACCAACCATGGAGACCACGTCGTCTGCATTAGACGAAGATTTCCAGGCTCTATGCGAACTATTAGAAGGGGTTCTGGATCCAGAAAGGGCTAACGTTCCGCAACTCAAGGAAGAGCTGGACGCCCGATTAGAGGAACTCAAAAAGCTATTAGATGTTCCACCAAAGAACGATGCGACTAGGAATAAGTTGAGGACCGGTAACTCACACATGGCATCTTAGGGAGAATTAAATAAAATACTGACGTTTACATAGGGAAATTGGAAATTGACGGAGCTGAGTATGGCCTGAATGAACAGTTCGCGCAGGAGACGGCTCAGCTTTCGGATGACTTCAACATGGATGAAATACTAGCTGCAAAACTACTTTTACGGGGAACAGAAGCAGCAGAAAGTATAGACCGAACTCCGATACAGAGCGCAAAGTTCTTGTACCATGGCCGGCGAAAGAACCTCCTCGACGCGATACGATTAATGTTCTCTTACGTTGTAGACGAGAACGTCGGTAATGCGGCCCGTGTTGTTCTAGCAGATGCGACGGAAAACCTTGTTGCCTCAGGAGGCACCCATACTTTCTCCGAACGCTGTATCTCGGCGATGGCGGCTGTCCGTAGTGCAGTACAACAGTTAAGAGAAAAGTGTAGACATGCTCAAACTCTTGGAATGGCGCCTGACCCAGGGTTTATTGAGGATTTAGAGCTACAGTTGCGTTTCCTTAGAAACCAGCACGAGATGCTTGCATCGATTGTATTCTATCTGGTGAAGTCGAAGCGTACTGTCCTTGCAGATTTCAAAAGATTATTGCAAGTAGTAAAGGGGCTTGATCGTTATGATGTTTTCATGGCTCATCATATGCTACCACTGTTTGCCTTCATAGGTACACTGTGTGGCATCGAATCGCCTCTGTCATTCGGGGAAACAATCGGCTTGCACAAGGAGATGTTGAAAGACTATAGAGAGAGTGCCTGGACACTCAGGCCTGTCCAGGCTGCAGTAATGGTATGGTGGCTGAGTGAGTTTAATGGTATTTGCCGCGACCCACCATCTTCAAACACAGCGAGCGTAACGCAGCTTGATTACGGCCTTGATGTCTACAATCCTATGAAGACGGCCTTAAAGGATGGCGGGCTAGAGTCTATCATGGCTATCTCGGCAGATATTAGTGCCGAATATCCTCTTAACTCGGCAAAGGAAGATTTACATCGATTTTTACAGACGCGTGTACCTCCCTTGGAAGATGTATCCGTACTGTTACCGCCATTCAAGACTCTACTCATATCTCAGCTTGAAATTTTCATAGACAGTTTTATCTCAAATATGGCTGATTTGTTGAAAGAAATCAAAACTCGAGAAGAAGAAGATGTCCTTCTGACCCGGCGTAATGGAACATTCGACCACGAGCTAGAAAGGTTCTTCCTCACGATATATTATGTTTACCAGGGACGAAGAGATGCCGGAATTACTTTTTGGAATGATCCTGAAAGTAATCTTCACGGATTTTTGACATGGGCTTCAACTAGGCAAACTCCTTTCATGGCTGCAACATTTAGCTATATGCTAGCTGCAATTGCAAATGGGAACGAATGTGCAGATGCAGCCCACAAGTTTCTACTGGATGAAATGATACCTGGATCTACTAAAAATCGGCGCACGTTTTACATATCTTGGGATCATATATTTGGACGTTTTCAAAAATACATCCAGCAACTTGAAAAAAGCGCAAATGCATTGGCGCCAAATGCAGCTTATAAACCACCCCCACCGCCAACGGAAACTGAAGAATTGGAAGAACTCAGTATGACTTTAGATGGCTTCATGCGTCTTGCTAGTCAGATTTCTGTAAATTCACCAGCAGGAAGAAACTGGCTTATTGCCGGAACAGCTTCCTTCAACCTTATAAACGCACTGTTTGAACTACTTAGGAGACAAAGAGACACTTTACAACTTTGGGATACGATATTCTCTACACTAACGGCATTGTTAACTGACAAGTCCGTAGCACTAAGCCACTATGTGTGGTCAAAATTAGATTCTTGGGCGCTAGGATTGCCCAGTGTGAACACTGGTGCGCTTCCAGTCGGGGGAAGTTCTGCAGTAGTTAAGAACGGGTTTGGTCGTGGAGCCTCCGAGAATTTTGATCTGATCGTCAGCACCGTACATCCTGCTGAAGCTTTTTCCAATCTTATTGCTAAGCTGGTAGAACCTTCGGTTGAAGTAGCAGGGTTAAAAGATGCCCTTCCGTTCCCAGAGAATCTTGGCAGTTCAAACAGAACTTCTGGGATGGAACCATATACGGACTTTATCCTCGGGACCATTTTCTCCAATTCCACCATCGCAAATCTGCCCCAGGAACTAGCCATTAACCCCGAAAAGCAAGAAACACCATCGGAAAGAGTTGTACGCAACCACTACCGGAAACTACGCCCTGCGCTACAGCTGGGATGTCTGCGGTTTATACATGCTTGTTTACAGAGTTTTAATGATGATCTTATCAGTATTGCACATAAGAACCTTCCAGTAGATGGTGGTATAAGGTGTTCATCGCTACTAGCATATGCCACATTGCATCCATTTGCACGAGTCATGGAGCACATACTTACCGAGAAATGTTTGAATGTCCTTTTTGAAATATTGCATCTCGGGGTAGAATCACTTCAAAGTTATATCGAACCACCGACGCCCGTAGTAGAGGCTGTATGGTTCACGATCTTGATTCTTGATCTAGCTCTACAAATGCAACCTACATATTTCCGTGTCATTCGACCAAAGATCCAAGAAGAAGACAAACGTCGGATCAATGTCGCTGGAAATCCCTTCGATAGACTCGAGAAGGCTGTTCATTATCACCTACAGACTATTGTACATTTGGGATTATATGTAGGTGCAAGCCAACTCGATGTAGCCCTAGCTGCGATAAAATTGCTCGAGAAATTCAACATGTCTCCACACTTAGTGGCCTCTACGGAATCGAATATTGGACAGCATCCGCCAAAGAACAGGATCCTTGGAACAGTTGAACAAAGCCCCGACTCAAGAAGAATTGTCTTTAATTTCATTAATCAATGGCAGAGGGATGCCGAACTTTCTGGACCTGAAAATTGGTTTCCTCTGAAGATGCCAATACTGAAGTTTTTGGAAAGCACATTGGAGGCACAACCAAATGAATACACTCTTGCACATATGATACTCGGCTTTGGGTACGATCCTAAGGACGGTATCAGTATGAGCATAGCATCCGGTGGAATTGGCTCTGGTGTATCACTTTTGCATAGCATTCTCAACGACGCGCAAGAGACTACGGAAAACAATGATTTGAATTATTCTCGTCCACATTGTGAACTCAAGAATTCCTGCTATTCTATCTTAGCTCAACTCTGGAAATCACCTTCAACATCGAGCGAGATATTGTACATGCTGAGGGCTAATAAGTTTCTAATGACTGGATTTGTTAGTGAAATCCCGATTAGCCAATCGACATTGTGGAATGATGTTCCGTTCGAAATTTCGGTTCCTTTTTTCCGGGAAGGTGCATACTCCTACTGTAGTTTCTTGAAAAGAAGGACAGCTCTGTTCGACTATACTGCGCTTGAAATTCGTCAATTGACAGTTCAAGGGGCCTCAACCTCTGTCCAAAATCACCTATCCACTCTCATGGGTGTTTCTTTGACACCTGAAGGACCTATAGACTCACCACATATTCTGGATCTACTGGACTTCCTTGAGTTTTCGCTCCCGGAGACGTTAAGCCCACCCCAACCAGTCTGGTTTAATGATTTTGATTTTTCCGTCTTCCAAGAGGAAAACAAAGAAGGAATTGCTCTGTTTGATATTGATAGACTAGAACAGTTTCTTGAGATACGGATAAACGAATTAGCTAAGAATGGGGTTGATTCGGAACAAATGCCTGCATTGGAAAACGAAATGTTATCAGTTTTGCAACACCTCTTCAGCGAAAACCAGCTACAGTTATGTAGGAATGCCCGATTAGGCTGTCTTAAAGCCTGGGTAACTTTGGTCATGGTAACTCTTGAGGATTGCGAAATGGATATGGTTAGCAAAACAGCATTTGTGCTACAAACCTTACAAGCTATTCTCCCCAAGTTGGAAGTTTACTGTACAGACGACATCGAGAGTGCACAAGAACTTAGTGCCCTTGCCCATTCTCTCTCATCTCATTTATCTTTTAACACAGCAACGTTTGGTGCTGGGAGAGGCAGTGATCTTGCAAACGACCGACTTTACCAACTTTTCCGAATTTCTCTGAGGTGCATACAATCCCCTTCAGCCACAGCCAAGATCAGGGAAGACTTTTACAATATTGCGCTGAGGTATCTCAATGGCATGGCTTCTATTAGCACTCAGGATAAGAGCTCTAGATTACATAGCACACACACCATTAAAGCCTCTGGGGATCGACTTCTAGAAGTTCTTTGCAATGACGCGTATGCGGGAGATGGACTTTGCAAGGTTGTTTCGTTGCAATTGTTGGAATCTTTGGCAGCGCTAGCAGTGGAGGATGGCTCAACTTATGTTGTTGATGCCCTGGCGAGACAGAACTTTTTGGTTGTGTTGATAGAATCAATCAAGAGCATTGGATGGGACCTAAAAAACACATCTACAGATGGTAAGACATAGATTTAATTTTTGATAGTAGTTACTAACATATCTACTCAGATATACCTATGGTAATGAAGGCATTCAAAGCTGCAACTGCCTTTCTCCTTCGAATTGCGCAGACACGTCCTGGGGCCGGTCAGGTAATCAATGCTGGATTTTTCCAAGCTTTAAGAGAATGTGAACTCTTCTCTGTAGATCCAGACCTTGGAGTTGGTAAGTATTTCCGAAATTCAAATAGTCCATTTTCTCATTGTTTACAGGCTTCCAAAATCCACGTGCTTTGCTCCAATACCATGAACTTCTTCTTGATATCATGCGGGTGGTAGCAACTTGCATAGTCAGCAGAGGTCCCCAGAATCGCCAAGCATTAGATGCAGCCAAACTGTTCTTACTAGAAAACAGGAATACTGCAGTGACTATCTTTAAAAGACATGCAGGAATTGGGGGCAAAGGCATGGAAAATAGTGAGAACCTGAAAGATCTGGCGGATGTATTTGTATTACTTTTTGCGTTAACGGGATTCGTCGAGGTGTGAAATCTGCTTTTACGGGCACACTTTGATTATGGTCTATGGGATTTTTGATATTCATGCTGATTCATGGCTGGCTTTTGCGTGTTGGGATTGGCATTTTTGTGTGGGCGTTGTAACGGAGACGAGATGAGTGATGGTAACTTAGAGCAGCATTCAGTTATCACATGACGAGGGAGTCAGCACTACTTTGCCGTGTTATCTGATAGTAGCAGGTAATAGTTTCCATTGGTAGTCGGCTTGTTAGTGATTTTTGAGGACGATTTTGACGATTAGATCAGTTTGAATTTCGTAATGTAATATTAACGCGATACCTACGTGTATGTAGATGTTTGATTGGGAGAACGACTGCGATGAACTACCAAATACCTATTTGCCTGTTGAACTAAAACATCCTGCTAATACTGCATCAGCTTGATCAATACAGTTGTGCTTGGGGATTAGTCTGTGCAGCCGTAAAAACCTGTGTGCGTGCCACCCGTCGGTGTACAAAACACACTAATAAGAAAAGTGCACGGCTGACAGGCTACTTCGTGAAGTATAGATAATTTAAGCCTGGTAAGATGTACGAGTACTTTGTTGCAAGCAGATTACAAACAATATTAATATCTCTATCCAAATTGTGATTTCAATATAGTCTGTTAGCCATGCACTTTTCTTCGTAGATGTTTTTGTACACCGACGGATCCACAAGTTGTTACAGATGCACAAGCTACTTTATCTGAAGATCTGTTGAAATTAGTCTGTGCAGCTGTAACAACCTTTGTGTAGCTAGGTGCCACGTCCCGTCGGTGTACAAAAACACCTAAGAAGAAGAGTAGTACACGGTTGGCAGACTGCGAATAAAGCTCATTTTACTAGTGGTACCTTCGACTTAATTAACCAGCTATCGTATTTATTCGCCAATCATTTGTGCTTACATTATATTATATTACACTCATCCACTCATGCTCAATATATTTCAACATCTAAGCGAACCATAATCTATGATTTTAGATTAAAACTTTGCACTCTCACTTTTGGGTTAATTTGTACTGATATTAGAAAAATGGGGGGGCATAGGAGCTCCATTATGGTTTGAACAAAATCAATTGTTCAACCGTCCTCGTGCAGTTCTATCAGAATTTACACGGTCCCAGGACGGAAATTGTTCAATCTCCGTCTAGTAAATGCTTTCCCTAGACCCTCCTTTTTGCTAATTGTATGTGGTTAATATGTATGTGTGGAACTGATACTTAACGAAGAACCCTTGTAAGTTGTAATGCACGGAGGAAAATGCCAAGTAAACAAGCGGACGCGTGCCAAGCTACTGTCTGGATTACATAAAGAAGCTCACTCCTTCAACTCAACGCGACCCATTGCATCTACAATTGACCAACACCCGGTTTCCTTTCCCCGAGGTCGCTCAGTCAGCTCCTCAGTGGCCCTGTGATCGCCTATAAGTACTGGACGCCTTCCCCTTCTCCCTCGTTCGAGGCCAGATCCACACGAAAAAACCACAACACCATGGGCGACTTTATCGACCGCGAAGCAGAACTCGACAGTGACGAGGATATCGAATTGGCCGGAGAACAATATGATGAGGAGACTGGCGAAGTGCGACGCAAGTCGGCTAAGAATGCTGGCAAACCGCGCGCAGAATTCGATGATAGCAGCGAAGAGGAAGATGACGACGACGATGAGGAGGCTGCTAGGGTTTGCTCAAACTGTGTACCACAGCGACTGGGACTTGCTAACGGGTAATCCGGCCAGATTCGCGAAGGCTTCATTGTCGACGACGAGGAAGACGAGGAAGAAGAGCTTGAGGATGGGACTATGGTCAAGGTCAAGAAAAAGAAGAAGCGGAGGCGAAGTCAGCGGGAAGAGGATGAGGATGATGGACTGGACGAAGAGGATCTTGACCTTATGATGGAGAATACTGGCCATGCACGATCTAAACAGGTAAGTTCTCATGGCTCAAAAAACACAATGCACAACATGCTAATAGATGGCCATCTTAGAGCCAGTTCAAACGTCTGAAACGCGGCAGGGAGGAATCTAGACGTGGCCGTGCCGAAGATCGAGGTTTGATGGATATCTTCTCAGACGAGGAGCTTGATGATGGAGGAGATGATGACGATGGCAACCGTCGCAGGGAGGGCAGAGACCGCCGTGGTTTGGTGGATGAGTTTGACGATTTTATCGAGGAGAGCGAATCTGAGGATGAAGGTGGTCGACGTATAGGAAGCGACGATGATATGCAATTTGGTGGCGCATCGCGCAAACGTGGGCAACGTGGACTTGACCCTGAAGGCCTTGGGCTGCGCGAGGGCGCCATGGCGGACATGCAGGATATCTTTTCTATCGACGACTATGAAGATGCACTTGTTACAGAGAAAGACAACGCTGAATTGGAAGAACGAACGCAGGATTTGCAACTTAAAGATGTGTTTGAGCCGTCAGAGCTTGCAGAGAGACTTCTGACGGATGAGGATAATGACATCCGTTGGAAAGACATACCTGAACGCTTACAATTGATGAGGAAGCCTTTCGCAAATTTAACTTTGACCCCTGAAGAGCATCTAGAGGAGGCGAAGTTGATTGCAGGAGGGCTGGCTGTACGAAAGAACTTGGATAGGCGCCTGGAGGGCCCGTTTAGGGAAGCAGTAGCAAAAGTTCTACAACTCTTCAATGTGGAGAATTACGAAGTTCCTTTTATTTACCAACAGCGTAAGGACTACTTGATCCACACGGTGAAGATACCTCGACGGGATGTACGAGAGGGGGAAGCAGCATATGATCTTGACAACGAGAAAATGATATTCGAGAAAGACCTCTGGGAAATTTTGGAGCAAGATCTAAAATTTAGAGCTTTTGTGGAAAAGCGCAACCATTTTAAAAAAATCTACGAGGGTCTCTTGGAGAGCGGCGTAGATTCAGATATGATTGTAGAGGAACGCCTCCAGAAGTCCGAGAATACTGATCACATGCAAGATCTGCACGAATATGTTCACTTCAAATATGCGTCACAAATTAAAGACATTGCGCTTATCAATGCCAACGGCCGAAAGACTACACACAGAAAACCTGGATCTTCCAAAAGTATATTTGAACGCATTCGTGCTGGGAGGGTTTATAATGTGGTGAGAGCGTTTGGGATCACAGCTGAACATTTTTCGACCAACGCCCTACTCAATAAAAAGCGAGAGTTTCCCGAAGATCCTGAGGAACTACCTCAGGTGTTAGCCGAACAACACGTCGATCCGCCGGAATTCCTGACGGGCCCCTCAGTTCTTTCCGCGGCCAAAGCAATGCTTGCTGAGGAGATTTACACAAACCCAATGATGCGACTGGCAATGAGGCAAAAATGGTTCACAACTGCCTTGATTCACGTCGATGTTACTGAAAAGGGTGTTAAACAGATTGATGAACAGCATCAATACTATGTAAGCAGCACGTCTAAGCTCCGGCCTCATGTCACTAATATCCAATTCAGGAATTCAAATACCTGCGTAACTTGAATTTGCCACAGATTGCCCAACAAGCACCTATGTTTTTAAAAATGCTCAAAGCAGAAACAGATGGATTGATTAAACTCAATGTCGTCCTTCAAGATCAGAGCAAATTTTTCAAAACTCTATACAACTTTATTATAACAGACAACTATAGTGAGGTCGCGGAAGCATGGAACCGAGAAAGGAGGGAGGTTGTCGACATAGTCATGCTGAAATTTGCCAAACTTTTCGAGAAAAATTTGAGAGACGAGCTCAAAAATGCTTGTGAGGATTTGGTTGCACGATCAATCAACGAAGTATTTTCTCGGGTGAGCAGTATTCATCTCTCCTGGACGAGATGTAGTAATTGACGCGATTGTAGAAATTAGATCAAGCACCGTACAAACCAAAGGCCCTCGAGTTGGGCGAAATACCTCGAGTATTCGCGCTCTCGAATGGACAGGGAGAGCCAGGGAGGGATGCCATTGTTGGTGTCTTTTTTGATGAAGATAAAAACTACATAGAGCAGATCAAGGTCGACGATCTCAGAGAGCCTGAAAAGCAAGAAAAACTAGTCACCGCCCTCAGAAAAAACCGTCCCGATGTTATCGGAATTGCTGGGTTCAGCGTTCGAACACACCGCCTTGCTGAGGATCTTCGTAAACTAATTGACGAACACAATATTCTGGTGGCAGATGAGGGCGATGAAGACGAGAGAACTCCAATTGAAGTAGTCTATGTCAACGACGAGGTCGCAAGACTGTATCAAAACAGCGACAGAGCTAAAGTTGATCATCCTGATCTTCCTCCACTTGGAAGATATTGTTGCGCACTGGCCCGATATCTGCAGAACCCTCTCCTTGAATATGCTGCATTGGGTAAGGACATTGTTGTGTTGGCTTTCCACCCAGCGCAAAATCTTCTTCCAGAGGAAAGGCTACGGAAAGCCTTGGATTCGGCAATGGTTGACATGGTTAACCTCGTGGGTGTTGATATTAACGAAGCGATTAGAAAGCCGTATATTGCTAATCTTCTTCCGTATGTCTGTGGTCTTGGACCTCGTAAGACTACAAGCTTATTAAAGACAATTGGTATGAACGTAAGTTTTCTAGAAATCTCAAAATAGGAAATTTCTGACAGTTAGGTGTTCTTAGGGTGGCAAAATTTCCAATCGCCAAGAGTTGATAGGCATTACTGAGAGGGAAGGTGCCCATATCAATGCGGCTGTAGGGCCTAAAGTATTTGAGAATTGTGCTAGTTTCTTGACTATCCCTCATAGCCCTAAAGAGCGTGATTCGGATTATTTTGACGGCACTAGAGTTCATCCTGAGGAGTATGAGTTGGGCCGAAAAATGGCTGCCGATGCCATGGACTTGGATGAAGAAGATGTTTCTGATATCGTCAGAGACCAAGGCAAGGGAGCTGTTGTCAATATTCTAGTCAAGGATCATGTCGATCGTTTGAACGAGCTCATTCTCGAGGAGTATGCGGAAGAATTAGAGCGAAATTTCAACCAGAAGAAACGCGCTACACTGGAAGCTATTCGAGGAGAGCTCATGAGTCCATACGAGGAATTACGAGCGAAATTCTTGAAGCTTTCGGTAGAAGAGGTCTTTACCATGCTTACTGGTGAAACTAAAGAATCCTTAGACGAAGGAATGGTTGTGCCTGTGAATATTCGACGCGTTACCGACCGCTATGTTATGGCCCGTTTGGACTGTGGCATTGACGGTAATGTGGCATTTGAAGAACTAGCCGACGATGCCAATCACAAGCCATCAAATTACTATTCTATCGGTCAAACTGTCCAAGCACGCATAGAATCACTTAGTCGAAAGACATTCTATGCAGAGCTCTCTTTGAAAGAGGACAAAATCCGACAACGTAGGCGCAGGCTTGTAGACGTACCGCAGGAAGATTGGGATGATGAACGTGAGGAGAGGGATAGAGCAAGAATGGCCGTGAGGAATCAAGAGCAAGCACGCACAGTTAGGGTGATAAAACATCCGCTGTTCAAAACATACAACAGCCGTCAAGCGGAGGAGTTTCTATCAGGTCAATCTCGTGGTGACACTGTCATCAGACCGTCTTCTAACGGACCGGACCACATAGCTGTGACCTGGAAAGTATCGGACGGGATTTATCAACATCTGGATGTGCTCGAGCTTGATAAGAAGAACGAGTTTACAGTAGGTCGGACGCTGAGAGTGGGGCAAAAGTATTCTTACAGTGATCTGGACGAATTGATTGTCAATCATGTCAAGGCGATGGCAAAGAAGGTTGACGAACTTTCTAACAATTCAAAGTTCCAGGCGGGTTCGACAGAAGACACGGCAAAGTGGTTAGAGAAGTACTGCGAAGCCAACCCCAAGAGATCCAGTTATGCATTTTGTTTGGATCCAAAAAAACCTGGATACTTCCTTCTTTTATTTAAGGCTGGTGCTGCAGCTAAGATGGGCGTTTGGGTAGGTTCCTTTCTCACAATTTATAAATGTCCTAGCTAATAATCTTTGTAGCCCGTCAAGGTTATTCCAGGCGCTTTCCAGCTCAGAGGTACCGCTTATCCTAATGTCATTACTCTTTGTAACGTAAGTCACCCAAATATTATCTAGTCGTGTCAATCACTTGCTAACCGTATCAAAAGGGGTTTAAAACCATGCACCAACACATGATGGAGAGTGCCAATGGCAGGTCTCGGGGCCATTAGTGAAGTAAGGGCTGGAACTAAATCTTTTTTATGTATTATAACTTGACTAGACGCGCACAAAACGCTTTGAAATTTCGAGCCAATAATTTATGGTATATAACGTTTATCACATGTAAAATAGGAGGCGTTCGGAGCAAGGATATGGGAAAGCACTAAAGTACGCATCAATCTGTCCTTCGATTATCTTCGGATATAAGATGAATTGTTGCGTGTCTTTTTTTTGTATTCTGATTGGATTAATTACTTTCTTTGATGCGAAGGGAGGTCTATGACAACAAACTCCAGAAACTACTAGTAGTGGACATTTATCGAGTTGTGATAATTAGCTGTTTTTCTTGAAGCCTTGTGCAAGTACGAAGTACTATTTTGCTTATGCCAAACTGAATCATCATGAATCATAACCAACGAGCACCACATAATCCACCTCCTTTCCAGACGATCTGATACTTGCACACCGCCCTCTTGCAGCCTTGTCCATTCTTCCGCCCATTGCTACATATGAAAATGCCCTCTCCCACAGCTGACGTCATTGCTGCTGCAACCATCACAACGGAACCCCCGCTAGCCGCACCGCCCGACTTCACCATTCTCCTGGAATCCTCCATCGGTACAGTGGTTTCTACATACCATGTGCACCGTGCTCTCCTTAGCTCCCAGATCCACTACTTCACTACTCTGTTTAACAGCAGCTTCTCAGACGCTACCCTTCCTACCGCACGCCTCGATGCCTCCATCATCACCCCCGCTGCCCTTGCCGCAATAATTGTACACATCTACACCCCAACCGAGCCTCTCCCACCCTCAATTCCACTGTTAGTCGACCTGACTACTGCTGCCGACTTCCTTCAGATTCCTGCACTATCTTCGCGCATCTCCGCCGCCATAAGGCACCAGGCCCGTGACCCTGCCACCGCCGCAGCTGTCCTCGCCGCATTCCCAGACAATGACTTAGCTTGCAACACACTCACAGCGAATGTGAAGTACTGGAAGAAGCCTGCTTTGTCCTTGGCCCCTCAGATTGTCCCCGCCGCTTGCAACCGTGTGAAAACATCTCCTGAGGCTATTGCCCTGTGGATGCACACGCGTGCACTAGAACGCCGCGTGGAGGCCTCTCCGTCAAAGGAGAAGCCTGCCTGGCGTGAACAGGTCTTTGAACCGCTAAAGACGCATGCAGCGGCTACGATTGCCGGCCTGCTAAAGGACGGGGAGCTGAGAGAAAGAAGGGATCATTCCGAAGGGGGCTTCAGAGCAGACGAAATCAAGGCGCTGATACGAGATGTGGTTATGCAGATTGCAGCTGTGAACTGTCGCAGTGTCTGGGAGTTTATACTGGCTGGGGAAGGGGGCGGGGCGGATTTGGAGAATGACGATAGGAACGGAGAGAAGTTCCGGGTGGAAAGGAAGGGAAAACTGAATGGGGAGCTCGTGGAAATTGCAATGAACTGGTGGAAGGCCCAATGGGCGGGCTGTGTGCTGCGTGGTGAGTTCGATAAATGGCCTGTAGAGATGGTTCAGGACCTCGCTGGGAGATTGGGAGTTCAGGTTGGAGAGCTATTACTAAATCACACTGACCCGAAGGAAATTGGAAGGAGGAAGGTAAGGGCGCCGTTGAACATCACGGGCAAGTAGACTATTGTATATAGATATGGGCCGTACATAATAATCTACATACATGGTACTAATTATATAGATTTTGGAGCTCCTGATTGAGGAGTTAGTTAACTTTTTAATGTGTTAGGTAATATAGTAGATACATACATACATCTTATGTACTTCATCTACCGTCATAGCCACTTCGTGGCTGAATACGAGAATGATCTATCATCATATGTACTTCATCTATTAGACAAAATGGGAGTTTTTTGAAACCACAGGTGCTCCGTCTTTTTCATGAACGTCCTCGTTGTTCAACTTTCTTCAAGTCATTCTAAACTATCAGAATTTATACGGTCCTACGACGGAAGGCATTCCACCATTCTCCAGGCAATAGTTTCCCCAGGCCTTCCATTTCTCTAATAGTAGGTACTAAATTTGAGCACAATGTATGTCATGCAAAATCCCGCATCGTTGGTCACACCTCATATATCCAGTCGACTTCAAAAGGGGGCGGTGATCGACATTGAATCACGAGTGATACACGAAGGACCCGTAGAACAATAATTGAGCTTGTTAATTTTTATATTAGCCGCCGTATGATAAGCAGTACATAATTGATATCTTTGGCATCACCATCTCCCAGGCCGACTGCGGGGAAAAAAAAATCAAATTACTAAGCAGTTCAATTTGTATCTACTAACTTGGCCAAGTTTATCTCGGACAGCTAATATGCGGCTCCAAAGTATTGGGGTTTAACTTAACTTCCGAGAAAAAACCCCAAATGTAGCAAACCTTCACTCAAAATCCGATGACGTGGTAGTACTCGGGTTCTAGTATTTTCCTCGATACTTTCAGAAGCATAAAAAAACAGTCTCACGAGTTAATTATGGTTAATAAAACTGTGTCTTTAGAAATTGGGGCGAGAAACAGCTTCGTATGTAGGTTTACGTAGCCAAGTTCTGTCCCGCCACCAGAATCCCGGTTGCTCAGCCTTCTTTGGTATGAGTCGACAGAGCAAGAAAATGCTAGTAGGCAACGGGGATAACTTTGAATGGATGGCAAAGGAGAGCTTTTTGCTTGCTTAGGTGTTGGTAGCTCTACTTAGAATGTGAGCCGGGGTTAGGTGGGGCTCGCCGTGGTTCTTCGGGATTCTTCGTAGAGTTCAAACTTACTTAATGCACCAACAGTGCTTGTCCTTGGCAGTTCACCTACCCTACCCGCAATTGCCATTGTTTGCCCTCTACATATCTCTGCTATCCCACATTCTTCATCACCACCATCAACATCATCCCCATCCCATCCGGCCCTCAATCTCAACCAACCCGTAGAAGCAGCAGAAACAAATCACTATGTCAGACAACCCAGCAGAGGAAAAGAAGGATCACAAGCCTGTCAACCTGACGTAAGTTTCCCCACATTTGTTGAGCCCACTGGCTGGGTGTTCATCAACGCTGGATGCTAATTTTATCTAGTGATCCTTCTGGAGCAGCCATTAAAGATGTACAGCAGCTTCCTAAAATCCCCCACTATGATATACTGGATGGAGGGAAGCTAACATGATGGTCCGGTCTTGCAACAGAATGATGATATTGCAACTGCAATTCTAAAGAAGAAGAAGAAGCCCAACAGCTTGACGGTCACCGACGCCGTTAACGATGATAACAGTGGGTACCTCTACGATGAAAATATAGGTTGTTCGAAGCTTGTTTTGCTGACGGATTATGCCACCTTTAGGCATCATCGCACTTTCAAATACCACGATGGAGACTCTCCAACTCTTCCGTGGAGACACAGTCTTGGTCAAGGGCAAGAAGCGCAAGGATACTGTGCTAATTGTTCTGGCGGACGATGAATTGGACGACACTTCGGTCCGAATCAACCGGACAGTGCGGAACAACTTGCGTGTGAGACTGTAAGTTTTCGTGCGGAAAACCCCGGCCACGGGATATTAGCTTTGGTATCAACAGATAGGTGACTGACACGTCTATAGTGGTGATGTTATCACGGTTCATCCTTGCCCCGATATTAAATACGTGAGTTTTATTTCAACCCATCCGTCCGAAATTCCCGGCATCATTGAACTAACTTCTTATCTCATGCAGGCAAAACGTATTGCAGTACTCCCTATCGCAGACACTATTGAGGGTCTGACCGGTTCGCTCTTCGAGGTTTATCTGAAGCCATACTTTCTAGAGGCATACCGCCCAGTACGCATGGGTGATTTATTCACAGTCCGGGGGGGTATGAGACAGGTTGAGTTTAAGGTTGTTGAGCTAGACCCTCCAGACTATGGTATTGTTGCACAAGATACAGTTATCCATTGTGAAGGAGAGCCTCTTAACCGTGAGGATGAGGAGGGTAATCTGAATGAAGTTGGTTACGATGACATTGGTGGTTGCCGAAAACAGATGGCACAGATCCGGGAGTTGGTTGAGCTTCCCCTCAGACATCCTCAGCTCTTCAAAAGCATTGGTATCAAGCCACCGCGAGGAATTTTGTTGGTAAGATATTGAAGTACCATCTCCGGGTATACTCTGACTAATTTTTGTTCAGTATGGCCCTCCCGGTACCGGTAAGACTCTGATGGCTCGTGCGGTTGCCAATGAGACTGGTGCCTTCTTTTTCCTCATCAACGGTCCTGAAATCATGAGCAAAATGGCTGGTGAATCTGAATCAAACTTGCGGAAAGCGTTCGAAGAGGCTGAAAAGAATTCCCCTGCTATCATCTTCATTGATGAGATCGATTCTATCGCGCCTAAGCGTGACAAGACTAACGGAGAGGTTGAGCGCCGTGTTGTTTCGCAGCTTTTGACTCTCATGGACGGCATGAAGGCCCGTAGCAATGTCGTCGTTATGGCTGCCACTAACAGGCCTAATTCCATCGACCCGGCACTTCGTCGGTTTGGACGGTTCGATCGCGAGGTTGACATTGGTATCCCTGACCCGACTGGTCGTCTGGAGATTCTTCAGATTCACACTAAGAATATGAAGCTTGCTGAGGGCGTCGACCTCGAGCAGATTGCCGCTGAGACCCACGGTTACGTTGGTTCCGATGTTGCAGCACTATGCTCTGAGGCCGCTATGCAGCAGATTCGCGAGAAAATGGACCTTATCGATCTTGATGAAGACACCATCGATGCTGAAGTTCTTGATGCACTTGGTGTTACACAAGAGAACTTCCGGTTCGCCCTCGGTACTAGCAACCCATCTGCCCTCCGTGAGGTTGCTGTTGTTGAGGTTCCCAATGTTCGCTGGGACGATATTGGTGGTCTCGAAAACGTCAAGCGCGAGCTCGTCGAGTCTGTTCAGTACCCCGTCGAACACCCCGAGAAGTTCCTCAAGTTTGGTATGTCACCATCTCGAGGTGTCCTGTTCTACGGTCCCCCCGGTACCGGTAAGACTTTGCTTGCCAAAGCTGTTGCAAACGAGTGCGCTGCCAACTTTATCTCTGTTAAGGGACCCGAATTGCTTTCCATGTGGTTCGGTGAATCTGAGAGCAACATCCGTGATATCTTCGACAAGGCTCGTGCTGCTGCGCCTTGCGTTGTGTTCCTGGATGAGTTGGACTCTATTGCAAAGAGTCGTGGTGGGTCTGTTGGGGATGCTGGCGGTGCCAGCGACCGTGTTGTCAACCAACTTCTTACTGAGCTTGACGGTATGGGCGCGAAGAAGAACGTTTTCGTAATTGGTGCCACCAATCGTCCTGAACAGGTATGCCCTTTATTACTCGATCTATTTAAATATAATGCTAATGTAGATATAGTTGGACGCTGCTCTGTGCCGTCCTGGACGTCTCGATACTTTGGTTTATGTGCCGTTGCCCAATGAGCCAGAGCGTGCTTCTATTCTTAAGGCACAGCTCCGAAAGACACCAGTTGCTCCTGACATCAGCGTGGAGTACATTGCTTCAAAGACTCACGGCTTTTCTGGTGCAGATTTGGGATTCATTACCCAGCGCGCCACAAAGATTGCTATCAAACAGGCTATTGCTGCCGAGATTGAGGCCCAGAAGGAGCGGGAAGCTGCTGGTGATTCGTCAATGGATGCCGAATACGAGGATCCAGTGCCTGAACTGACCAAGGCGCATTTTGAAGAAGCTATGCAAATGGCCCGGAAGTCTGTATCAGACGTTGAGGTACGGCGTTATGAGGCGTTCGCCCAAAGCATGAAGCAGTCTGGCGGCATGGGTGTGTTCAAGTTCCCTACGGCCGAGGAGGTTAGCGGTGGTGACAATTCAGGCTTTGGACAAGCTGCTGAGGATGATGACCTGTACTCATAGATGTTTTTCCCTTGTTTGAAATTTCTTTAGGTGGTTGAATGGGTGACGAAATCTTCTTGCTGTTCTCTTACGTTTACGTTTACGCTTTGGTATGAATAAACCATGACCATAACTGTCACTATTATTGCTGGGTGAAATTGAGCCATCTTGAATGCAACGCCATTTTTCTTGAAAAGAACCCGACGCTGATATTTTGGGGGCATGCTTTTTCTGCACACGCTATCGCCGCCCCACCTGCAGCCCAAGCGGGGTAACACTAATGCATCCCAATTATTTCCCGCCCTTCTGCAAGAACCTTAGCTATAGCTATCCCTACATGCACATACAGCTTCAGCTTCAGCTCCAGCTCCAGCTCCAGCTCTAGTCGCCACACCTATCCCATCCCATCGCGCCTCCCCAATGTCGGCCCCCCAACCCACAGCAGATCTAGCCTTCTGCCGCCGCCTGCCCAAAGTAGAGCTGCACGCCCACCTCTCCGGCTCCATCTCCCGCCAAACGCTTCACGAAGTCTGGCTCGCCACCCCGCCGTCCGCCCGCACCCTCGCCGACCCGCTAACCGTGCTCGCCCCGCCCGAGGCCTACAACCTCAAAACCTTTGTACGTATATAATGCATTCCCGGCCCTCCAATGCAACCCGTGCTCACGGCCGCGGGGATACTAGTTCCCGCTGTTCAACACCTACATCTACAACCTCGTCGCCACGCCCGCCGCCGTGCGCTCCACCACGCTCGCGGTCCTGGCCGACTTTGCCGCCG
Source organism: Geopyxis carbonaria (assembly GCA_024516215.1). NCBI lineage: Eukaryota > Fungi > Ascomycota > Pezizomycetes > Pezizales > Tarzettaceae > Geopyxis > Geopyxis carbonaria. Next base: position 998,968 of record JAJJXG010000001.1, on the reverse strand, counting down.
ACGCCGTGCACTACCTTGAGCTGCGCACGACCCCGCGCGCCGTGCCCACGCCCGCGGAGTATGTCGACACCGTTCTGGCCGCCATCGACGAGTTCCGCGGCGCTGGCGGAGCGATGGAGGTGCGGTTGATATTGAGTGTTGACCGTGCACGTGATACGGCCACGAGTGCGGAGGCCACGGTCGACCTAGCGCTGGCACGGCGTGGGCGCGGGGTGGTGGGCGTGGACCTGTGTGGTGACCCTACGCGGGGGGAGCCGGGCGTGTTTGCGGGTGCGTTTCGGAGGGCCAAGGAGGGCGGACTAGGGGTTACGGTGCATTTTGGGGAAGCGGTGGAGACGAGTGGGGATGCTGATTTGGCGGTGTTGTTGGAGCTCGGCCCGCCGGACCGGCTGGGGCATGTGGTGCATGTGGGGGAGGCGGTGAAGGAGGTGATCAGGGAGCGCGGGTTGGCGGTGGAGTGTTGCGTCAGCTGCAACGTGATTGCGGGGATGGGAGAGGGCGGTTATGAGGGGCATCATTTTGGGGAGTGGTGGAGGGATGGGAGGTGCGTGGTTTGTTTGGGCACTGATGATGTGGGCGTGTTTGGGAAGACGCTGGGGGAGGAGTATGCGTTGGTTGCGCAGCACTTTGGGTTGGGGAGGAGAGAGGTGTTTGGGTTGGCTGAGAGGGCGGTCGGGGCGGTGTTTGAGAGTGAGGAGGTGAAGGGGCGGTTGAGGGGTGCTATGGAGGTGTGGGCGAGGGCGGAGGGGTTGGATATGGGAGAAGAGCCGTCGTTGGGGGTGTGAGGGAATGGTGGGATGATATAATGGCTGGTATCGATTATTTCGTTTAGCAAGCATTGTAGCTACCGAGAAATACCAATATGCTACCATATTCACGTCCAAAAATCCATCACTCGCCCGCATACTGCGCTCTATGCCTTTCTCGTCAACTCCAATCCTTCCACTGCCAGCTTAAACACATCCGACCTATCACTATCCCATTAGCTCTCTACACCTCCTCGCTCAGAAGAAACTCACCTAGCATAGTGTCCCCCGGCGGCACTATCAAAATCCAACTTCGCCCTCACCACCTCCCTCTCCAGGTCTTCAATCTCGACCTTCAACAGTTTTCCCGAGGAATATTCCTCTGCCCATTCCTCTCCCCATTCCCCTCCCCATAATGGTCCGGCCACACACTTCCCCAGGGGGTCATATATCACACTTCCACCGGGACATGCCCCCGCCGCCCCTCCCTTCCCGTCTTCGGGCACAAACTGGTTTGCACCCAACACATAGCACCGCCCTTCCAGCGCCACATGCTGCATGGTGCTCAGCCAGCTCTCGCGCGCATCGGCGGTCGGCGCAAGGTACACCGTCACGCCCTGCGCATACAGGCTCGCTCGCAGCAGCGGCATATAGTTCTCCCAGCAGATTGCGGCCGCAAGCACCACGTGCTGTTTCGGCGTCCCCAACTCCGCTGTAACAGCCTTCAACGTCGCTGGGCTTCCCTGTGCCCATACCACGCGCTCGCCCGCTGTCTTTGCTCCTCGCCGCCGTCAGTCCCCCCTCTCCGCCACCGCCACATGGGGGTTCTACATACCGGCATCAGCTTCCGCCGTTTCCCAACTACGCCGCGCTGTGGGCACACATACAACACAGCACACCACAGGCTGCCACCTGCGCGCTCCACCAAGCCAACAGCGAGGAATACGCCGCTGTCGCGCGCCACTTCTTCCAGCCGCTGCCGACTGCCGTCGCCGGGGAGATCATAGCGGCCGCTGCCTTCAGGACACACGTCGCCCAGGTCCGCGGCCTGCGCCCAGTAATCAGCGAAAGCGTCACGGCCAGCGTCGGTGCGCGCACCGATGGCGCAGCCGAAAGTGCTACCTCGCGGATAGCCCCCGATGAAAGCTTCCGGGAAGAGTAGCAGGTCGACATTGGAGCTGCCGGCCTCGTGGGCGAAGTCGGAGAGGAGCTGGAGCGTCTTTTCTTTGGTGTCTTTCGTAATGCATTGGGCGACGGCGAGGGTAAGAGGCATTATAGCACGTAGAATAAAGAGAGAGATTGGGGTTTTACGGGGTTTTGAGAGGGAGGGAGGGAGGTATGCGGGGTATGAGCTTAGCTATGCACCCGTAGGTGGAGGTGGGGTGGTGTGGGGAAGCGAGTGATGTGCAGTGCTGAAGCTGCGACGGACACTTGTGGCGGGCCGCTCGCCCGTTGCAAGTGCAGTGTGGGGCCGGGATTGGAATTGGCCAAGACCGCAGATCGTCGTTGAACCAGTGTATGCTCCTTCCCAACCTCACCAGACAAACAATCAATTCCTGCACTTAGTTTGCATTTTGCAGAGCTTCTAGAAGACACAAGTAAATATGAGTAAATCACGAATATACAGGAACCACAAAATCAGGTAACTTTTTTGTTAGCTTCTCTGCTTCCAATATCTGCAACAGCCTTGAGCTCAATCCTACTACTATTCTCCCCACATATCGACGGTCTGCAAATCAACAACACAACGACAATGAAAAAGAAAGAAAAAAGCACAAAGATATCTTGCAAGAAAAATAAATAAAGAAAAACTCCCTCCGCTTGTTTAGCTGTGTGTTGTGTCGTTGTTGTGGAATGTGATTTCAGGATAGTTAGAATGAATTTTTGTCAAGTACCAGACATCATCAGCTACAAGATTTCAACAGAATAGAAAACACAAAAAAAACGTTGCCCCATAAAAAACAAAGAATCGAAAAGAATATAAAAGTACCTAGCCCAGCCAGCAAAGTTAACAAAAGTAGTAAAAGTAGTAGTAGCCAACACACACACGCACGCACACAACATATCCTAGAAAGAAAAAAGTAGCAGTAATCCTCAATATCGCAGCTAGAAGGCAAGTTTTCGCATACAAAGAACGGTGTATCACAGCAAAAACATTCAAAAAAAGGAACTCGTAGGATACAGGGTGGTGTTTAAAAAGTGCTAGATAGTGGGAGAGTCAAATCATAGAGGGAGATAATACTATAAAAAAAGCACAAAACAGGACATTTCCATTGCATTACAGAAGTTGAGGAGAGCAAAGGAGAGAACACAGAAAAAAAAAGGTTGCAGTCAAATAATTTCGAGAAAGGAAAATGACCTCTTCGGGGCTGTAACATCGAAGTATAGGATCAATATACCACGTCTCTCTCGCTTTCTTTTACACATACCCATTTTTTGGCTTCATGAATCTGAGAAAAAAACAATGACGATTCTCTTCTCAAATGATCCCCTAGACTTCTTGCTTGGTTGTCCGTTCCACCAGGTCAATTGCATAAATACCATCAAACATATTCTCTTCAACAACTGCATATTATAGTTCTCTAACCGAGGGGAATAGTAGGGAAGGTGAATATAAAAGGGCGATGACATTAAGCCCAGACCTTGAGCTATGTGGGGTATTAGCACATCATTTCATGTCGAGAAGATTAAGGTTAAGCCTACCAGTGAATCCCAGGACCCCGTGCACAAACTAATACCGTCATTACTCACACCCAAGCAACTAACTCTATTATCGTGGCCACTAAGAGTGCCTACACGTTCACCGCGCATCACATCCCAAACCTGACACGGTGTTAGCCTCAATGAATCCCATGTCAAATGCAACCGTATTGATATTTCGACATATAGTATACGCATTGCGGATATTCTTACCTTGCACTCAAAGTCGTCATAACCAGCAAATAGCAATCTTCCGGAAACCGAGAAGGCAACAGATGTAATTCCGCACAAAATTTGGTCAGACTATGAATTGTGTCAGTACCGAAATCACATCAAGAAATCTATGTTAGCTAAGACATACCGAGTAGTTGTTTAGCTCTCTGTCAGCACGGATATCAAACAGACGGCAACTGGCATCGTCGGAACCAGTACCAAATGCATTTCCGTCAGGGAAGAACTGCACAGCGTTGATGTCCGACTCGTGGCCAGCAAAAGTCTGCACGGCCTTGCCAGTACGAACATCCCAGAGTTTTGCAAAAGCATCGCATGCACCAGAAACAAAGATATTTTGATTTGTGGGGTTGATGCTCAGACTCATGACGTCTCCCAAGTGGTCGGAGAATTCGGTAATCTTGGCACCGGTGTCGATGTCCCACAACATACACGTCATGTCGCCAGATGATGTGAGAATCCTTCGGTCATTAATAAATCTGCAGCATGAGAGGTATCCAGAATGGCCGGAAAGTTCCCGAGCAACACGGGTCGGGCCATCTCTTGAGGACAGGTTGTAGACGGAGCATATGTTGTCCAAACCACCACATGCAACAAAGTTTCCACTTGGTGCATACGCACAGGTCATGACCCACGATGAACGCAAGGGAATAGCGTGCACCTTGTTTGTGGTGTATGCGTCCCAGATTATGAGCTTTCCATCCTGTGATGCTGATACCAGGTGTCTTCTGTCTGTCGACCAATGCATCGCGTAGATCTTTGCCAGATGCCCCTTCAAGTTTTTCCGCACCTTCATGTTGGTACGCGGTAGCGCCTCCAACGCTTCTCTAGACTCTTGTCGCACTGTAAATATGGGTCAGCGGATTATGTTTCCCCCCTTACAGAACACATTCCTCGGTTGAAGCTAAAAGTGCCGCCCCGAGTATATGTGTACGGGTTCATTCTCACAGTCAGAGTCTGCCAATTCCTCCTTCTTGGTCTTTATTCTCGCCTTGAGGTTCTCCGCCTCTCGCCGAGCCGCGGCGATTCTGTCCTGAATGTCTGACATTATGTGGAGTTGTGTGTTGGAGTGTAGTCCCTAGGAGGAAAATACTCGGAGCAAGGCCCTAGTGGTTGCGATCGCAGGTGGATGGCGCGATGTGTTTGGGGGGTTGTTGCAGAAGGATGGTGGTCGCGTTTGTTGATGATGGAAAAGACCGACCGTGGAGCGAAATGGTATCTACCGGCTGCCCTGCTGAAAACGGAAGGATAGAGAGTAGGTAATCCGAGATAGTGAGGGGAGCCTTTCTTTGGGGGGTTGGGGTGAGGCCGCAAGAGGAGGATACTCAGGCGTAGGATGTTGGTTGGATGGTTGGAAAGGGGGGGATGGGTGGGAGCGATGATTAGAATTGCGTTACAGTGTGGAGACAGGCAAGCGACAGCAGTAGCGGACCAGAGCGAGCGAGCGAACAGATGCACTTCAACTAACTAATGGTACTGAGCACAACACTGGCGGCGCCGAGACCCAGGGTAAGCCGAAAGGGGCGAGAGAAAACGGCAAATTAGATGATCCACCGTGCCAACGATCAGGCACGGAAACACGCAGCGAGCAAAGAAGAAAAGAAGGAAAAGAAGCGTACGCTTAGTGGGATACAGTTATCTAGCGATTTGAGCCGGTTGTTGCCCGAGATCTTCAAACAACGATGGGGTATAAGGTGCCAGTAGATGGTGTGCAGAGGTTAAGAGGCTCTAAGGTGGGACAATTTGTGTAGATTTCTTGGTTTCTTCCAGCTTCGGAGTCTTCAACCTGCGATTTGCTATACCGCCGTTCTGCACCGTACCCCCGGAGAAGGTAGGCAGCTGCGAGATGAGCTTCCTTCCGCACACCTAGAACCCTAGAACAGGAACAAGCCTGGTTTGCAAATGCAGTAGACAGAACACGCTACTGCGAGGGAATAAAGAAGTGTAGCAAGCAAGCAAGCAACAATGCGCTTGCTTTGCTTGCCTGGTGTTCTTTGCTTTCACGATGTGGACGCAGACTCGGACTCCTTGTGCAGCATGTATATAACGCAACCGTTACGGCCACCACATTCTTAGGACACGGAAAACACAAGGCCTGATACGTGCGATATTCGTGCATATTCGTGCATAATACAGACCCTCGACCCTTTCCGGGTCATTACTTAATAATTGGGGTTTTTCCATGATCGAGGCGCAAGGCTCCGAGGTCTAGTATTTAGGCCTTCTAGATCTAGGAGGGCTGGGATTGGCTAGAACACACTCCGTACTACTACTTTCAGAAACGAATTGTACCGAATAGGAATGCCAAGTCATTGGTTTGAACCTAAGCTCCCGTTACAACCATATCGAGTGCTTGAATTCAACACCATGTTCTGTCTGGAGTCAGACCATGATTCAAGAAACTCCTTGAGATGATCCTCGTAGACTTTTTTAATATAGCCGAGAAGACTGTTACTAGTCACGGGGAGGGGAATGGCATGGGACTGCCTGACTTGTTTTATTTCCTTTTATAACATGGAATCCGGTGTATTCAAAACACTTCAACAGGAGATATAAATCACTTATGGAATACAGCTTTCTTCGGAACATGACTTAGAATTGACAGACTTGAATTTACACATCTATTGGTATATAAATATCGCTTAGCTCTCTGTCGAGCACGATTCATCTGTCCTCCATCAAGTTACGAAATCTTCAAAAGGTCCACAACACTTCTGAGCATACTGAAGAAATATTGAGTAGACCGGGCCCGCAAGTGTATAAATTGAAATTTCACAGACCACGTGAAACAATATTTTCTGCCTTATGGAGGCTGTAAATCTAAGAAAAAATATGAGAGAAGTAGTCCTATTATGGATTGATAAAGGTCTAGCTTCGAGTTTAAGAGGATTATCTGGCTCTACAGTTGCGAGTGACTCCCTGTGTGTATCACACACAGCCTGGGTCCCCCAGGTTGCCAAAGGTCGGAGGTTCGCAAAGCTCGAGTCCGCAAAGTAATACCAAGCGGGTGCCGGACTACTCCTCCACCAATTGTGGCTTGGCCTACTCTGTCGTTCCAAGTCCCATGGGAAATTCTCGTCTGGGGGCACACCACAGGCATCTGCATGACAGGGGGGGACATCCAACGCGAGCACCGATACAAATTCACCTGCTCACCCCCGCCGATCACCAATAAGCACTGCATCGACGTTGTCACCCTCACGCCTGGCAAGGTCCGGGTCTGCCAGGTCTCGATTTCGCAGCGCTTGCTCCAAAGTCTAGAGTAGTTGCACGCTTCTGAAGGACAAACCCCGAGCTTGACGGTATCTTTGGAAGTCTTCGTGGTGGCTTCCAGAAAGCCTGGCGCCCACCGGTCAGTAAAGCTCGCAAAAAAACCTTCCTTAAGCGGATGGATGGAGGAAGGACGACGTTGTTAGGGTGATGGTTAAACACGTCCGTCCCTTGACCCTTGTATCACCAGGGCTTTATAATCGGCTTGTGAAGAGTAGGTCAAAACGCTACTGACCTCAGGGGTAACACAGGGAAAAAATAAACAGCTTGCACGAGGCTGATACACCGAGACTGTTTGACGAACACCGAGTCAGCCGCTGTGAATTATAACGGCGGGTTATATGCATTTATTAGCTGTGCAGAAGAATAAGCAAAACACTCTGCTAATGGTATCAGTAATGGGAATTGTACTTAATCTACAACTAGCGATATTGATAAAGCTCTAATTTGATTTGACCGAATATACCTCTGCTGGGACCATGGATCCAATATTACACCTAGTAAACATCCCGTATCATATATTATCCTCCATGTAATTCAGTGTAAACAGCGGTTGCACCAAACTCCATTCATTGTATGATGTATGAGATTTATGTAAAGGGCCGATACAAAGTAGAACAGCTGTTACGAAGAGCTTGCGAGGCTTAGCGGGCTGTGGCGACCACGCGGGGAAGCGAGTGCAAGGAAGGCTGTCCCAAGTACGAATTGACGGAGCTGCATCAAGTGCACGATTTTTAAGTTTCAACAGAGGGGATCCTGGGATTGGTAGTTTCTTCGGATATCTATTCATTCAGCTGTTATGTATAACCAAACTAGCAATTCTTCTAATGGAATGTTTACATGAAGAATGTTACACTCGTGCATATCATACATAATAATCCAATCAAACTTTCGTCTAAATCGTCGTTATGGCTACGCTTACCTCCCACTTGGCCCCGCCTTTACCCCCGCCATACACGCCGCCTAGGCGGTCCCGCACCAAACGGGTAATCTTCTCCCGCATGCTACGCTCCGCACTCTCCCCTCCGTCGGCAACCACTAGCTTTACAGTGGCGATGCATAATCCATGATGGGCTTGCCAAAACCTGGCCTCTTGCACTTCCCTTACTGCTGGATCACTCGCAATCTCGTCGACAAGGCGCGGCACACCAGTACCTCCATACGACATCAACAGCATCGATCCAAGAACTTTCACGAGACGCACCCCGAGTGTAATCATAGCAAGAGCCATCGTCAAAGCCAAGGTGCGGTCTAACCAGGCAGAAACTGGAAGAGAGAGAAGGGGGATGAGCAGCAGCACCGTGGAGCAGAGTATTGTCAAAAGATGGGATGGGTTTGAGAGAATAGAGGGCAGTGACGATAAGGCGGCAAATTGCATGGCTTTTCCAATACGTGCGTGGTTTTTGAGAAGCATGGCAGATATGGTTGTTGAAAGGAGGGCGGCAAGGGCTGCGAGGTCTACGCTTCCTGCAGATACGCGCGCCAGATGCTCTTCATGGACATGGGCGCCCGCATGGCCGTGTGAGTCTTCGTACAAACCTTCGACCAGATGCTCAGTGGTGTGCGAGATGATATCGAAACCCATGAAAAGAAGGAATACCGACATAGCGAAGCCGGCGAGAACCTCGGCACGCTCTAAGCTATAGAGGTTTTAGCTGTGCCCTCGAATACTAACGCGCGAGGGTACAATATACCCAAAGGGATGCCTAATAGAGCTCCGTTTCCAGACCTCAAAGTTAGACAGAACGTCTACTGCTACACACAAACTGGCACCTAGGGCATCAAACACAATCAAATGACTGAGTGCAGTCAATGCCAACGACACCTGCGCACTGTAGAGTGTGAACCCAGCTACACCAAAATGACAAAGACACCATAGTAATCGCGTACGTTGATTGGGAGAAATCGATTTGTATAGCTCTTTCCATGTTGGTATGGGCAAGCTTGCGGGTAGAGTCAAGGGGGCTCTGACGGGAGGTTCAAGGAAGATCTGATGGGATACGGAGGAGTGCTTGTATTTATGGCCACGACGTTGGTTCTGCATTGAATTGTTAGTTCTTAGTGCGGGCTCCATGTTTCACAAACAAATAGTCACATACAGGTTTTGGAGTAACTGGCGATTTCGCAGCCACCATGGGCTGGAAATTGAATGGGCTAGGGTTGTGCGAAGACGGCCGGCGCGCGGCCGCAACATTTAGACTGGGAGAGCTGGAAGCTGTTGGCTCGGACTTTGGAGGCGACGCAGGTATAGAAGTTGGACTTGTGAGGGGAGATAAGAGCGCAGCGTCCGGGTCTGAGAGGGCGGGAGAAACTGCACCGGGCAGTCCCTCGATCCCTAGGCCGGTAGTTGGAGTTGGTGGCAGTACATTTGGCGACCCAGGAGGTATTGGAATTGGCTGAGTAGACATCTAAAATTCAAGGTGTCTATTCTTCGGATTGTTCAGAGAGGTTTAGAGATATGTGAGGTGGGAAGTCGAAGTTAGCCCCCCGGCCTAAAAGGAGTGCATGGGCGCGGCCGACCGACCAAAGTAGTAAAGTGGTTAAATGATGTGCGCCTGCATGCCAAGCTCTCCCCCCACAAAGGTGCGTGGGTACACAAGAGAAGCACAGAAGCTAATATTTCTATTTTGTTTTGGAAAACTCTATTTTGTCACGTACATTCTTGATGGTGCGAGCAAAACGAGAAAAGAGTACCAACAGAACGCACGTAAACAGCACGCATGAGTCTAGAAACTGAAAAAAAAGAGCGAAATAGAGTCAAGTATTGGTACAACAAGCCATCCTTGGATCAACAAAACCGCCAGACCGTCACTTTTCATAAGACATAAAACGAAGGGGATGAAATAAAAAAACGTTATCTGAATTTCCCGTGAGACCCATGAACGTTATCGTGAACTATAAACCGGAGCCGAAAGAAACAGAAAATATGCGGCCGCACAAAAACAGGTCATGAATAGACCTGTTTGCCTTTGCCCTTACTGCTGCTAGGCGTAGATCCAGCAATATTGATAGTTTCTGTTGATTTTGCTCCATCAACACCTGGAGCAGACATTCCACCTTCACTGACAGTCACCAGATTATCCTCTTTCTCACTCTCCTTTTCGGCCTCCTTTTCAGCCTGCAGTGCTTCGAATTTGGCGGTGGGATCCAGACGAACAATCATGCAGCTCAGATTATCGGACGAGAATCTACTGAGTGCATAATCGACAAGCATTTTACTTGCCTTTTGGGGATCATATACGTTGCGTATAAGATCTACCGCTTCTTGGTCAGAACACACGTCCCAAAGCTAGAGGTATCAACCAATTAGCAACAATATATCATCCAAGGGAGCTAAAGGTGCATACTCCATCGCAGGCTAAAATGATGAACTCATCTAAGTTCCCTCGTAACGATGTCTCAGTAGTATAAGGATGACCAGTGACTAGTTCCTTCATGTAGCTGTCACCAAGTGCACGGGTAACCGCAAGCACACCTGATTAATTAGAATGATAGTATACACAGAGTGGGTGTATATGGCTTACCATTTACGCGGTTATTAAGTATTAATCCACCTGCGTTGGCGACCCGTTTCCCTTCGTTTTCATCGCTGCCCTTATGATCATAGCTTAACCTTAATGCTTTACCATTGCGACAGAGTACAATCCGTGCATCACCAACATTTGCGGTATACAGAATGCGTTGTATCTCCGTTTTAGGGGGAGAATTAGGTTTTGCATTTTCGTTATTGGTAGAGACATTGTTGGTTGAACCGTTTGCTGGGCCTAAAAGACTATTCCTGTTGCTCTTTGCAGCCGAATTACTTTCAACAACTGGGCGCTCCTCCCATCTGAGGACTGCACACACAGCTGTGCATCCACTATTTTTGACAGGGAGTTTCTCTAGCTGTCCGTCACAGCTTGTAAAGGTCATATCAAGAAGCTCAGGAACAGGGTGATTTGGGTATTTCCTAATTGTCTCCTCAAGAACTACATGGAGCTTCCGTCCACACCAGTCGGCAGCAAAAGTTCCAGCGTGCCCGTCGAAAATGGCGAAGTAACCGTTGTCTGATTCGGTGGAATCATCCGCTGCAGCACCAACATTCGGATTTGGTCCAGGACTGGAGGAGTTTGGTTTTGTTGGTGATGTCCCGGGTAAAAAGTTGTATAGATAAGCATGCGTATCCTCCATGGTCTTCCTACATTTCTTATTCTTGTCTTCTGTCACTCCAACACGAAATGTACTCTTCGGCCCTGGATTTGATTCGCCAGCCGAATTTCCATTACTACCAGGCGCCACAACCTGAGGGTCGTCCTTCAGAACCTTGTGAAACTCCTTCTCTTCACTAGTGGTACTATTGATGATTGTATTTTTCGCAGAGGCAATCAACTGTGACGCTTTGGAGCTCTTCCGTTTTCGCTCGGTTGCCGGCGTCTGAACGGCTGCAGCCGTGTCAAGCGAAGGCGGGGTTATCTGGGACGTTCCTGTGGTCGGTGCCGTGGAAGCTTTCGAAGAAGAAGATACTTTGGATGAACCACCAGCGGTGCTGGCACTTGATTCTTCAGACCCATTGTTGCTGCCGAACATCCTAGCGAGAAGACCACCGCCGGAGCTGGAGAATGAGCGACGCTTTCCTGCCAGCTTTTTTATAGTGAGAAAGATGCCCTGGTGAGGCGGTTTATGTAGACGTGAGCTGCTTCAGCACCGGGAAGGTCGAGTCGAGTCGGTGGAAATGGGATAGGGAGGTACTGGTGGGGTGTGATGATCTATTGACTGGGGTTGTAGGATTGATTGCTTATTGTGTTACACCGCGGATCGCAGTTCGATGTAGGACTCTTGTGACAGGTGCTTCTGACTCTGAGACTGCGAGGTTCGATAATTGGTGTTACGAGCAGAGGTGTATTTGGATAAGATGAAGACCAAGGGCATGAAATAATAACTGTTAAAACTTGGATGTCAAAAGAAGAAAGCAGGGTTCAATGGAATGCCACGACGCGACGGCAGGCGGAACTGTTGAGTGAGCTGTATGACGATGTTGGGGCAGTGGTATTTCAAGCTGAGGGGTCACTGCATGCGCCGAGCTGCCACTAAAGTTATTAGCTATCGATGGTACAATACAACACGCTTTCTACACGACAGATGCGCAGGTACTAGCAAAACGGCCATGCGGGTACTTGAAGTCCTTCAAAATAAAGCTTAGAGAATCCTCCTATGTTGTGAATAACCTCACGTATTGCAAGCTTTAAATCTGAGAATGAATTTAATCCGTCACCTACAAAATACAGACAGGTTATTTTTAGTTCATAACTTATCCACATAATGTCTTATGCATGACGTTAGTTCGGAATCCCCCACACCCGGGCCCGCATTTCATTCTTCAGGCAGGGTCGCAATAAAATTTAAAAAAGCTCGACAGTTATATTTCCGAGAGGCAAATGAAGTTTAGGCTACCGACATACTGGTACGCATATACCAACTTTCTTCCAAATAAGCAAAATATCCTTAACGCTAACGCCGAGTCCATTTGTTATGCTCCCCACATCTTCCATGCATCCATCATCGTACACTCAATAAATCAATACAAGTTGAGAAGCGAAAAAATATAAAAGGAATACCGATTAAAAACAAAATGCCGACGGCACACCAGGCCTTTACGCTCCTCTACAACCATTATATGAACGCTTGAGGTGGACATGGGGTATCTAGATTACTTAATTGCCCCAAGACCCCCAGTCGGTATCGACAGGATTCCGGTTATTACTTTGTGGGTAAGCTTTTGCTGCTTCAAGATCGTCATACTCATTCTCCTCGTCACTTATGTTGTCATGGAGGCCTGTAGGACGTGATAATTTTCGCATTGGCACATCCTCCGAATCAGTATAACTCCCGGGAGCTTTCCCCAAGATCCTCTCAGCCTTGCTTTGGCGTTGGCCGGCATGCTTGATAAGACCTTCTGAATTTCCCCGGTTCCAAGCCTGTTCCTCTGCTGGATCATAACCCCAACCTGCTGCACGTTCTCTTTCGCCCTGAGCACGCATCCACTCTTCCCGCTCCAATCTAAGAGCTTCCGCAGCATCCTTCCATTCTCCGGATGTCTCCCAATTCCATCCATCGCCACTTCCAGAGAACATAGGAAGGCCCCAAGCCCACATCTTATCCTTCCCACCAAAAACGGCTGCAAAATTACGCTTCCGGCCAAGATTAAATGCATGCGGAAGCTTCTTTGAAGATTCTTCGAGAAGGTAATTGTTGTATCGGTTGAATTCATGTTGACGCTCTTGAATCGAATCAGAGAAATTGTCCACAAGCCGAGCACCGGGGGGTGCGGCACCAGTTCGTAGTGATGGTGCAGTATAGCGCACCTTTTCAAGTGATTCAATTGTAGTCATGTTTGAGCCTGTCAATACGAGATGCCAAACTGTAAATCCACCTAAAACCAGTCCAATGATTCCGGAAACAACTGCAAGAAGTACCCAGTTTACTGGAGCAAGATCCTCGCCCATATTTCCAGACGGATATCCGTTCTCACCGCGGGGCCTGAAAAGTTCGACATAAACCAACCGACAGGACACGCCAAAACAAACAAAGCATAATAGAGTAGTGTATATCAAGAATAAGAGGAATGCTTTGTAGTTATATAACCCTAAACAATTGGCAAGCCAAGGACAGTGATGATCCATCTTCAAAACGCAAGAGCGACAGGAGGAACAGTGATGTGCGCGGTCCGGTTTCCGGCATTGACACTTTTTGCAAAACCGCTCTTGTCCATCTGATTTAACTGTGACAGAGCCTATTGAAATGGGTTCCGTGGTGGGAAGATGTGAGTAGCCATGTTTCTATGTAGCGAGTTAATAAGGCACTGTATATGTGTTGCGTGAGCAGAGTACACGCACATCGTCCAAAGGTGAACCAGGATTTGTAAAGACAGCATGTGTATAAGACCATATTGCCATTACATACAATACAAGTCCTAAAGTACCACCAACAAACCCTATTCCTGATTAACTTTGGCCATCCAAAGAATGCAAGCAGTGGTCATACCTTTATAACCCCCCACAGTCCGCCAGCATATACTATAAGCTTCGGTATAGATAGCCCATGTAGTTGTTCCATAAACAAACAACAGCGGAAAATAACTGGCAGCCAAACAGAAGAGTTTGTCAAGTCGGCGACAAGACAAGCGCGACCGCACTCGCCGGGGGCCGGATATTGGTGACGACGTGCCAGACTCCATAGCGCACTGGTGGGGCAACGAAGGTCGACAAAATCGTAGTCTTTTTGTCGTCACGCCCTATGAGGTTCTCGTTGGGTCTTGGAAGATGGCCTATGTATGGAGATGATGGACTTTGGAGATGGTTGCCAGGGGAAGACTTGATACAGATCCGTCCGAAGGTAGTTGCTGGAACACAGGGGTTGTGCTTTCTCAGCATCTGCAGGTAGCACAAAGCCACAAAGTGGATCTCTGATAAATTGTGTAAGCTCACCATCCTGGAAGTGGTGAAGCTTTTGTTTGATGAAGACTTAAGAAGTACGTACTAAACAGGCGGCGATACCAATACTTTTCTAGGGTTGGTGGTGCATAGCTGCAACGCCAGACACAGAGTTACGTGGGCTACGCATTCACCACATCTCAAACCCCCAGAACCTGGTCAAGATATTTCGAAATATGTAGAATACAGCTCCACTAGTACCGAGTTTTGGATTCTGGCTTAGTTGGCATGAAGTGTATTATATCGTACGGCTCATTATTTATGGTTAATTTAGCATTATACCGTATTTTGGGTTAAATTCTTCAAGACTAAGTTACTAGATACCGAACTGTGTTATTCACGCATAAGTTTGTGTTGTTTGTATGATGCTCCCACCTGTTGAAAACTTTGTATTTAGGTAGACTGAAAGAGATACTTACTTAGGCATCGAAAACAGCTGCAGCAGTCCGGTGATGATGCTGGATTAATTTAGAAACAACACAAAATCACTGCCCCATGACGCGGCCGGTACCCCCCAGCCAACTGCTTTCGACGAGAATTTTGCATCTTAGCCCTGTCATTAGGCCTAAACGAAGTCTCTCTTACAGTAAAACTTCAAGAAATTAAGTTGTATAGCCTTACGCAGAATAACTTTCTGCCTGCGCACGCAGCCTTAGCTTAGAGACTGAGGTCTCAAGCTACAGCCGTCAACTAGGAACCCGTGCATACTGATCTTTTTGGGGTCATTAAATACGCAACCTTGCATTGCCGATCGAGCGGATGCATTTTATTAAATACGGCAGGTGCCTTCTCCGAGAAACACGTCTATCGGTCGTTGTCTCTCGTTGCGTTCAGTAAACCTTCCACACGCCTGCTTGCCCAAGTTGCACGACCACATAATCAACCACATTCTAACCGCCGTCCCCTACTTTATCCGCATCGATATCAACTGCTACCCCCGCCGTCTTTGCAACCAGCATCGTTCGCGTCTGTCTTGATTATACCCCTCGTGTTCTGTCGTTTCCAAAAGATGGCCGCCGCCGACTACTACAATACTGGTCATACCGGTGATCCGCAAAGGCATGACACCGTGACACCCGTGTCAGCGCTTTCGCATTCGGTCTCTAGCGTATCTGCAAACTCCAACAAACCGCTTCCTCCACCAATACCCAACCATCAAGCATCGTTTCCTCCAGCAACACCTGCGCCGTACAACGATGACCTTTCATACGCACCTAATCACTATTCTCAACATTCCATTGATACTTCTTATGATTCACATGCATATAACAACAACAACAACCAATATTATAATCAAGCACCGAGTCCATCAAAACAAGATAATCAGTTTTCGGACAATATCCCACTAACAGACCATAATGCTCATCATAAACCTCCTCTTGCAGCCGCTGCCATGCCATTCCCCGGCGGAGCTCATCAAAAGAAGTCAAAGGCTGTATCGTTCTTACGCCGTCGACCTTGGTTTATGTACTTCATGACATTGGTAGATGTTGCAGTATTTTGCGGCGAGCTTGCGCGCAATGCATCTCTCACAGGATCGCCAATTATGACTAAGCCCAGCTTCAATTACATGATAGGGCCATCTACGGATGTTCTGATCAATATGGGTGCCCGTTTTGTGCCATGCATGACAAATGTTACCGGAATCAACGACTTTGCGCCAGGTGAAATGATGTATCCATGTCCGTCAAGAACAACTGCGGTCGCGGAGTGTTCATTGGCGCAGTGGTGTGGATTTGGAGAAGTAACGAAGACTACGCCACCAAACCAGTGGTTCCGGTTTATCACACCGATGTTTTTGCATGCTGGATTGATTCATCTCGCCTTCAATATGTTTATGCAGGTTATGTTGGGTGGAGATATGGAACGGCAGATTGGCATGCTTCGGGTGGCAATTGTTTACTTCGTCTCCGGTATATTTGGATTCGTTCTCGGTGGTAACTTGGGCATGCGAGGAGAGCCTAGCGTGTAAGCCCTATCTCCGAGCTAATAGTATTATCCTGTACTAATCATCTACAGGGGAGCTTCTGGTTGTCTTTTTGGCATATTCGCTCTTGTTCTTCTCGACATTCTCTATACTTGGAGGGATCGTCAAAGCCCAGTGAAGGATCTCATATTTCTTCTTATTGATATTATTATATCTTTTGTGCTGGGTCTTCTGCCGTTCATCGACAACTTTGCGCATATTGGTGGTTTCGTAGCCGGAATCGCTCTCGGTATGGTATTCATGCACTCTCCCAACCAGATCCGTAAACGAACCGGTATCAATTCCGACCCGCCATACACTCAGGCTGTTCCCACGAATCCGTATAATAGCTCTTCTGGCGACAACAATCTTACTGGTTTGGGCGGCTTTTTCAAGCAACCTTTGGGATTCTTCAAGGGTCGGAGAGCCATGTGGTGGGCATGGTGGTTGGTCCGAGCCGCCATGCTTACGGTTATCTTGGTCAGTTTCATAGTGCTATTAAACGATTTCTACACGGGAAAGAAAAACTGCAAATGGTGCAAGTACCTGAGTTGTATCCCGGTCAACAACTGGTGTGAGGAGAGCTACTATCTACCAATCAGCCGCGTAAACAGTACAAACCCGGCCAGGATGTTGCGGAGGAGCATGGTCGATCTATCGGAGTTCTAATCGGAGCGCTTAGTTCGGTAGGGAGAGGAGAAAGGGAAGAGGAAGTCTATTAATACCAATCTTCAGTGTTGTTGGGTTTCGAAAAGGCGCGTGTATGCAATGCGTATACCAATACCGATCCTGCTGGAAGTCTTATTTGTTTCATTTCATTTTGGGAGGGACGATCTACTGGGGGTCGGAGGTGAGAAGGGTCAGGAATATGGGGGCGGTGGAGATTTGTTTTGTAATTCTAAAGCCTTGTCTTTTGGCGTTTTGGGGGGGGTTAATCTTTTCTTTTCTTTATCACCTTGATGCCACCTGTGACCGAAATCCCTCCTATCGTGGACGTACATTCTTTTTTGAATGATCATTGTATCTTTAGCATCAATCAAGCCAATGACCGTTCTACGTTGTAATCGAGCGGCAGCGGCGACTATATCACCGCCGGGCATCTCTTTACGTAATATCACTAGCTTAATTAAAGCCCCGCACCTCATAGGTGAACGAAATTTGATCAAACAGCTCAACTTGAGTATTGTTTCATGCTATCTAAGCTGTGTCAAGCTTTAGGGAAGCAGACGCTGCTTTTTCCAAGAGCAATCAAAAAATCACAACTCTGAATTTAAAAACGAAACTCGTAATACAGTGAGGCCCAAATTTCGAAAAAAAAAGAGCTAGTAGTTATTAGATAGCCTACATCAGTGTACTCTGTAGATTAAAAAGGCGCCAAAGGTCCATCCCAATACAAAAGAAATTCGGGGATACGCTTGTCCTAAGTAATGTAGGTCTAATCATGTGTACAGAAAAATTAAAGTTCAAACCCAGAACGCCTTATTCCCCCCAATGCCTTATAATAACCTCCCAAAGAAGAAAAGCGAAAAAAAGAGGATATCGCCAAATCACGCAATACTATTTCTTTCGGCCTTTGATACTTATACAGCATAAACCATTGATCCCCTAACTGAACACCAATGTTCTAAAAATTTCATGCATTAGAGTGCATGTATCTTGACGATCCCGTTCTTTGTGGCCAGATTAATTTTGCATTCGTGGACTATGCATCTAGCAATCCTCGCCCTTGACTTCTTTCCGGCCACAGGCTGGCGGTACTGGTATTTTACAGCACAATAGCCGCAATAGCACTGTAATCATTCTCAGTCAGCCGTGGATGTAATTTACGTAGAAACAGGACCTTACATGTCCGCATTTACCAGACCAAACAAGGCTTCCACCCGCCTTGCCGCTTTCTGTTCCCAATTCGTGCTCGCACTCTGCACAGATAAGTATATCACCCTCTTCCGGGCTATGGGTATAGCCTGGCTTTGCCGGTGGTGGTTCCTTGTAGTCAGCGTTCACACCTTCTGCTACTGGTGATACGCGACCATAATTAAGATCGGGAGGTCGAAATCCTCGAGGTTGTTCAATCATCATTCGCCTTGCCTCATCGAAAAAATGTTGGTGCCAGTGCCGGTACGCTGGTTGTGACGGTGGTAATAGAGGTGGTTCGATGCTAAGTGCGTGATGTGCTTGATGGAATGGCCGATTTGGTCGTACTGGCGGTGGGTATTGGGGCGGCCAGAATAGTGGAGCTCCGGGCAAACGTTGTTCTGAGACAAATTGTACCTCATCTCCGCTACCTCGCGCCACCACCTCGGGTTCATCTCCATCGTCAAGATCTATAACAATAGGCCTCCTCTGTCTTCGTCTTTGTGGTGGGGACGGCGACTCTCGTGTTAAGTCTATAACTTCCAGTGGCATTAGAGTCGATTCTCGTGGTAATGGGTCTTCCCACTCTACTGATGGTGGTTCGGATGGTGCAGAGTATGAAAGAGGCGAGCGGCTATGAAGTGGACGTAGGTGGGCTTGGCTTGGGTGTGGTGGATGTGAAATGTTAAATGGCGATGGTTCGTCTTGTCGTGGTAGAGAGTGGAGGCGTTGAGGTTGTGCGTAATGGTTCGCGGAGAGGTTTGACTGGCTAGAAGCTTCTTGGCCTGAAAACGGTGGAGATTCCGTGGGGTTATGACTCTGTCTCCTCTAGAAACGCACTCAGTTAGACATCGTTTCTGTCTGCATACAACTGAACAGTGATGGCAGAAGAGAGAGGAAAGCAATGGAAACACGCAACACGGCTCGCTTGGCTTATCATCTCAGCTTCTGCTATTCCAAAGATACAGAATACCAACTTTGGGAAGCCGATAAGGGACCAAATTGTCGAGTAACGGGCTTTCTGCTCGCCGACGATGCGAAGGACCTTGATTTTGTGACATTGTGATCAATCCACCGATCAATGAGCTCTTGATTCGAGTACTGTGCGAGACCGAGCAAGTCGCATGTGTGCGTCGGTTATAGCGAAATAGAAGCGGCTCTGGATGCGTATTTCAACCCTCAATGGAGAGAACTATGTAAAGTTAAGCGTCTCACACGTGCCTAGACTGGATCACCACTTGGGGCAATCGAACTTGCATGTTAGAACCTGGACGGCGCTGTGGCACTGTGGCTAAAGCTGAAATTGCTGAATGACGTACTTACATATGTAGCCCCTAACCCTGCCTACAGGCAGCAATAGCTGGAGTATGTCTTGTGCAACCCGAAGGCAGTGAAGACCTCCCTTATCAACTGCCCTCTTTAAGAGCTATTAGTTAACTAGCATAAGAAGATGTGGTGCTACTTGAGGCATTCGGGTTGACCAGTCGCCCAGTGGACCCTCAAGTTTACATCTTCACATGTAGCCATGAATTAGTACCTCGGTGGTATTTTACAGATGTACTAACCACTTGCAAGTAACCAGGGGAAAAGCTACAGACCAGGCGAAAATCGCAACCCACAACCCGCCGGTCGTCCCCCACCGTGGTCTTACCCTGTAGGATTCAAACTGCAGCAACTTTTAATATGAATTGAAAGTCCAATTACACCACTCGGGACTAGTAAGTACTTAGGTCCATGTGAAACTGTTTCCTACTTTGTATTCCATAACTGGACTATACAATGTGTCTTTTTATTTTCCGGAGCATCGTGAGATCTTGCAAGGGTGGATTTGGATTGAGGTTTAGGGTAAGAGATGACGGTCTACATTTAGTACCGATTTATGAGCCGCTTTGTTGACTACCGGAAAGATATAGTGGCATAAAAGCATAATAATATAGTTGTTGAAAACATGCATAGAGCACGATCTACATTTGGCGAAGACAAAAGGTGACATCACAAGGAGACTCTGGAATTTGACCATGAGACAATAGCTGTAAATTTTGGTAGGAACAACTTCAGAGCTGTGAGAAAACAAATAAATCTTTGTACAGATCGAAGATGTGAAATTTTAGTACTACAAGAGATCACTCGCATTATGCTTCCCCTTACAAACATCCATATATCCCTCAATTTATTCAACTGTACCCAAAATTGTCAACACGCCATCAGAATTAACTGTAACCAGACTGCAACCCTTCGGACCCCAAGCCGTTGCAATTGCAGGCACCGCGGTCTTCAACGGCTCACTCCAAGACTTAGTTGGCTTCGAGTACTGCTGTACACTGATACCACTAGAACCAGCTGTGGACAGGAATTGCCCAGTGTAATCCCACTGCACATGATCTACACGACTTCCAATATCTAAGCTCTTGGTCATAGATTGCTTTCGCAGATCCCAAATCTCCACTGCACTTTGACCTGCAGCACAGAACGCTAACCAGAAACCATTTTCGGAGAAGTCTAGAGAAGAAATAACCCCCGAAGTAGTTCCAAAGTTGGCAGCAAGGGCAGCAGAGCGAACGTCGTATAACTTGACCTCTGATGTTGTTCCTGCTGCAAAGAGGTGTCCGTCAGGATGGAATCCAGCAGATACAAGCTCTAGAGATATATTAGCGAATGATTAGTGAATATAACGAACGTAACATACTGCTTTGATCGTAGATTTGTGTGATAGCTTTCCCAACACTAACATCGTGCAAGACCCAGCTCTTGTCGGCGCCAACTGAAGCCAGAATGCTACCACTGGGGTGCGCAGCCAATGCGAGAATGTCACCTGCATGTGAGGTGATGCTGTTACTGTCTGAGCCATCTTCATTCCAAATCCGAACAACTCCATTGCCCGATCCCGTGACTGGGCATTTTCCAACCCATGCCACATCATTTATAGCACCATCCTGCGCATTCAGCTGTGTTACAACTTGTTGTTGTGAGATGGAGTATATGCTGGCAGCTCCATCAGATCCACCCAAAAGCGCAAGATCTGTCGAGACATCAAGAGAAATTGATTTGCTACCGGCGTGAATTGGCTCAGAAGTGAGAACTGTTTCGAATGATGACATTGTTTCTGCCGTTGCCCAGTTTTCTGGTATTGACCGCTTCTTGCGGCGCGCAGAGAGTCTATTATTCTTTTAATATCTCTAAAAATACCAATCCTCACTGGGGGAGAAACGCACTCTGCTTTTGTGGCATCCACTATCTCTTGGACGTGTGTAGGCACTTGCTGTATGTCTACATCCATTTCCTCGCCATTTTCTGCGGGTGCAGAACCAGCACCAACTGTCACCTTGCTCAGAGCATCCCTAGCTTCGTCCCTCTCTTTCATCAGCCTGGCGATAACTCTTGTTGCCGCGTCATGTTGATATAGGGCTGTTGATAATTCTTGTCTAGTATGGGCGAGCTGTGAACGAAGTGAGTGTGTCTCTAGGGCAATTGCATCCCATTCATTCTGGAATGTTGCAAGCAGTGCTGGAATGGATGTAAGATTAGGTGGCCTGGGACGGACGATATTTGATGCTTCACTATGTCAGCCGCCTATCTGAGTATACAAGATTGGTGTCATACACTTAAGCTCAATCAAATCAGCTGTGGAAAGCTCCTCGCCGGTAATTGGATCTTTCCCGTGCTCCGCGATGTAGGCTTCTATCAACCGTTTTTCGAATACCGTGCCAGACTTCGACGAAGCTACGGGGTTGGTTGGTGCCTCCCCGGATACTGTACTAGATCAGTCAAAAGCTCATAAAAGGATTCGAGGCGTCAGGCATACTTGCGCACAGCATGGTCATTTTGAGTATGTGTAGACTGATGTGTAAAGTTGATGCAACCTCGTAAAAACAGCAGAGTCGAGGCCCTGGAAACACGGCCAAGACACGCGCTCAATAGTCTACAGGCCTTACCAAATATAGCAACCTGTCGTAGCCAAGATCAAGCGGCTCAATAGAGGGGCTGAACAGCATGATGAAGGTGTACTCAATTGAAAAGATCACTATGTTTTGGTTCTTGCCGTCATCTATGATTGTGAGGTGTTTTTTTGGTGACAGTTAGAAAGAGTTTGTCTGTGCTTAAAGCTTTATTGGGGTTGTTAATATTTCTCCACACAACTCTTGACTTCAAATAATACAATTGAGCCGCACCCCACGTTGAACAACCACTTCAACAACCAAATAACCATGGCCGACACAGATAATGCACCAGCCATCTCTGAGCCTTTGGACTTGGTTCGCCTTTCGCTAGACGAGCTTGTATTTGTGAAGTTGCGTGGCGACAGAGAGCTCCAGGGAAGGCTGCACGTCAGTTACCAACTTCCCATGATAGCATCTATCTCTAACAGAAGAGGATACAGGCCTATGATTCCCACTGTAACTTGGTACTCGGAGAAGTTGAGGAGACAATCTACGTTGTGAGCGACGATGAAAATGACGATACCATTTCTGTGAGACAATTCATGCAGAAAGCTAGATACACTGAGCTAATACACAATACAGACAATCCGAAAGACTTCGGAGATGTTATTCGTAAGAGGTAGCTAGCCAAACTATCTTCGGATCCATACATTCACTAACAGACATATAGGAGACTCTGTTGTTTTGATATCACCTAGCGCGCAGTCGTAATGGGTTCCGGGTCAGGTCAGGTCATTCGGGAATGGGCTATTCACCAAACTTGATTTGTTTGTTGAAGAGGGAGCAGAATTACTCAAGTGTTCATACTTTAGCAAATATTATCTTGAATACAGGGAAACCATTGCGCCTTGCAAATCGAAACCAGCCCTACAAATACATCCAGTAGTCCCTACAAGAGACCTGCCCTCTTCATGATACTTTCAAAATCGTGTCTGCACTCGAACCATTAGTTCATGGGGTGAGGTTGTACTGGCAGCAGAATACCCACATGTCAACTCCTCTCCCAACGTCCCGGGTAGAGGCCTCCGACAGCATATCTTTCAGCTGTTCATCCGTCACATCCTCCTTCAGAGAGTCTGCAACTCGCCTTAGATCTGCCAATCGGATTGGACCGTCTGAGCCGTTTGTGAACAAATGATACGCCTTTTCAACCTCCTCCTTTGTATCACGGTCTAGAGCCGCATTAGCAAAATCTCCGTCTTCGGCGAGATTTGTCTCATACAGCGAAATTTGAGCGCAGCAACCTCTACAAACTTCCTATAGACCACCAAGCCTTCGTTTTCGGGATCTATAGTCTCTAGTATTTCTTGTAGTTCCTGCCGTGATGACTCTAAACCCAGTGCCCTAGTGTATCATCAGTCACCATGCACCTCATAGCAATAATACCAAACGCTTACATGAAAACCTTCCTGACATCACTTCTCTTAATTGCCTCTTCCCCCGCCTCCTCGCTGGCAGCTTCATCTACAAATATCTCCCATGCTTCGCGAATCTCGCTTTCTTCATCTGGAGTTATATCAAGCTCTTGAGCAAGCTTTGAGCCAGCTTTCTTCTTTGAAACCAAGGAGGTGCGCTTTGGCGGCTGGGGTTTATTAGTATTTATACAAAGCGGCTCATGTATGTGGTGCTGTAGGAGAGGTCACCATAATGCAGATAGTACTTAGTGGGGTTGTTGTAAAGACAGAGCTCAAGATTACGTGGTGCAACTATTAAAGTGGATCTGCCACTTGCGAACGTTCGGATGCATGCACGTTTAATTACTGACAACAGGACAATTAAATCACTTATAAATGTTAGATTTGCACAGTATTATCGCCAGAGCTCCTTCTCGATTTTCGCCGTAAACTAAATACATACATGACCAATTGGTATCTCGTATCGCCGCTGAATTACAGGAACACCGATAACCCCCCACCTAGTACACACTTACTACCAGAACCGGAAAGAAAGAAGACGTGAAAAAATACTACAAAATGTATATGCAACCCAAAGCAGAAAAGGAAACAAAATAAGAAGAACGATGTCTTCGGAACTCCGAATACGTAGGATGAAACATTAAACCCAAACCAAAAGTATACCTTGAAAAGATACGAGCGGCCATCCACGGGCCGAAAATATGATTGCGTCATTTGGGAACTGGAAAAAAAGGACTATGGATGATTCGAGTAGACTGTTGCGCTCCATCCCAGGGGACGCTCAGCTTGGAAAACCTAATACCGCTCGCCATAATAGGCCTGGCTCACACGGTTGGCACTCGAGTTATGTAGGTTGGAAGATCCATATTCACTGCCTGGGCCGGATTGTGTGTCATAAATTGTTGTACGTCTATCATCATCGGACAACAACTCTTTAACCTCCCAAACATTAGTTTTAGTTCCCACGCTGAATTCCAGATCCTCCTTCGTGATGGAATCCCAATACTACGTCATGGTGGTCAGTCATAATTCTCCGTATAAGGGTTCATGAAACATACCTTGTACACCATCATAACACCCAATAAATTACAGATCGATGCAAAGAAAAGTCCATCCAAGTAATGGTACACCTGTTCACAAATCTTGGCACTAAAAACATACATCAAGACTTGTCCTATAACAAAGAAGAACGCTCCAAAGGTGATGTCCCCTAGAGGCCAACGGTCCTCAAGAGTTCCGAGAACCAACAAAATCTGGCAAGTGACGTAGATAAAAATGCAGAGAGCGTTGACCACATAGAGTAAGACGAACAATGCTGTTGTCTTATTCGGGGCTAGTCCTGCGTATCCTTCAAATGTGCAGAGAGCGATAGCGCCAGTCAACACAAACATGATGAGCGAGCAAATCCGCAGAAGCCAGACCGACAGGGTGGTGCCATCTTCATAGACCTGGAATCCGATAAACCCGTTAATCAACAAGCAGGTGCATGTTGCAGACGTTAATCCGGACTGAACAGCGACAAAGTATGCGTAGGCAGTGGAGCCAATCGGAATAACACCAGAATCGAGACATAATGAGCATATTGTTAGGAGCATGAATAGGTAAAAGAATGATGTGATTTCCTTCCGGCCTTGGCCAAGTCAGCACTTTTGCTCTATCACAAACCTCTGGAATGTTCAAGGGCACCTACCAACTGCAGTAAACTTCGATCGCACATGAAATACCATTATCAGACACATGATTAGGGCTCCAATATGAACAAAATCGTTGGCAGCTTGAAATATTATCGTATTTGCAGCTTCAACCGTCCGCGAATAGCACTGTGGTTCTATCCCTGCTACCAACTTTTTACCTCCCTCGTACGGTCCGACCAGAGGACATAGCGGTACCGCAACATTTTCGCATATTGTCTGGAAACTGCCGAAACCCATCGTGTCGAGGATGGCGGTCGATGTAGATTGAATTTCAAAACTGAGGAGACGAGAACTTCCGCCTCCAACTCAGGGGAGATGCGCCAAGAGCGGCTAATGTTAGCGTCGCTGTAGCGAACGCAGTCTAGAAATCAATAAGTCTCGACTTTGGAGACGATGTGTTGCGCAGCACGGATTATCGAGGGAAATGCAAGCGCAGACTGGTCTTCCAACGTGGTTATGTTCAGCAAGGACGGTGTAGGTGGGTCCTGTAGTTGTGAGGTAGTGGTGGTGGGTAACAGTAGTAAACCAAACTGTTGTCCGGACAACCTCAAGAACAACGCTAAATTTGAAAACCCTCTAGTGCAGGCACTCCGCATCCAACCCAACCTCATACACCATGAGGGGTAGGTATTTGCCGTCTACGTTACCTGGAAACCACACATTTACTGTGGCACAACGTAGAAACTTGCAGGAGTGTACCGTTTTCCCATCTATCTTTTAGCATCTAAGAAACTTAAAGATATTGGGTTTTATTATGCAGGTAAATTTGAAATATCAATGTACACGATGTCAACCGTTTTGCACAATCATAATTGCAAGTGTACCTTGTGATATATGATATATGCTCCCGGCAAACCCCAACTGAACTTTGTTCAATACCCCACATACATACTCTGCATCCTAGGTACAGAGCACGCTGGCAAACTACGCATCCAATATGTGCCTGCAAGGGCACAGCGTTTGTCGCCTAACTCCACATGCGTACACATACACGATGTATATGGCACATTAGGGCAGTGTAGTGATATTCTCAGTCCCTATGATACACTTCAGTATCGTCATCGCCAAAAGGAACCCCTCCATGCCGTATTCCCATCGATTCTTATCCAAATATTCGCCCGTGCCTGTAGTCCCTGCAGCTTGCTCTATCCACCAGTACTAGCATGTGCCTTTGCTTTACCGCATTTCATACTGGTCTAATGATGCGGATCGATTTGAGGGTAGATTTTGAAAAGCTCCCCGGCCATATAGTTACATGATGTACTCTACTTCTTCGCATGGATCTCCTAGCTTTTCTGCTATCTTCGTCACAGTTTCCCTCATGCGCAGTAAGTTGGACCATGTCCAATCACGCGGCCAACATGGAAAGTTCTAGGGTCTTCCATTCATTGAATTGTATCTCCATTGGGCCGTCCTGTAAGAATGACTAGCGGATGGTATCAGCTTCGTATCAACTTCTCTGCGTATTCCCAAGCTCCTCGGTCCTTATTCCGAGGCACGCAGATATCGACCCGGGGTATCTTGTCTCACATGGTCGTAGTACTTGGATCTAGTGTCACTTAGAGGTCAATTCACTTGGTTAAGTCGGAGCAAAATGTCCAATAATAATAGAAGCATGGACACATTTGGAAGATTATACCGAGAATATCGATAGTGTTGGTATGTTATGACATGGAGCACCGGACTTCAGCCCTGCCAACACTTAGGAAAAAACTCACGCACGTCATTGTACACAGGTATCGTTTGGATCTCATCTTATGACCGATTCGTGGAATTGTAGGATCTCTGATAAACCTTGTCGAAAAGGGCCTTCGCCTTCCATGTTACCTATCCTCTCCTCGTCCTGATATACCTACATGGTACAAAGCTTGTAGATTCTTAGAACTTTATGTGATGCAGACATTCCTGATTTCCCGGTTTTCCTCTTTCCAATAGAAATGTAGAGTTTAGTGAGCTCCCGCGCTTGCCTATGAAATATTGGCTCTTTGCACAAGCCAAAGTTCCCACAATCTGAAATCTAGGCCTACGATCCCAGAAATCAGTCAAAAAGCGCTAGCTATAGGGTTACCAATCTTTTAGGTGCAGGCATTATTCGGCCACACATATGCGCAAATCAGTTCAGCGGACATTCATATATCGGTATCCGAAAGTTGATCACGAGGCTCGGGCTTTCTATCAGTAAGTAGACGAGTACCTAAATCCAAACATGCTTCATGTTTCGGGTTCACCGGCAACTCCTGCAGCTGAGGGAGGAATCCAGTCAGACAAACAGGCAAGCAAAATCTATAAAAGTTCCTCCTCGGGGAGAACTTGAACTAAAAACTTTAAACATCAAGCCGGGTATAAGTTCAGGTCCCGCCTTCTCCCTACTTCAAATTGAAATATATAAGTTCAACATTATACTCTGGTTCCCCCTTATTCAACAAAAACATGTAAGTGACTACTAAATAAAAAGACAAGTGAAACGTACCTTTGGCTCATACAGTACATCTATCTAGATCAAAGGCTGCCCTTCGTATCATCTTAGAGTCGTTTCTCGATGTGCGACTTTATCATAATATACTATTGTTATCAGAACTGCCAAACCTCCGAGAGGCATGCCCACAAGACCATTAGATCAGCAAGAAGCGATACAGCCTGTGACAAAGCTCCTCATAAACAATTCCAATACGAACCGGGTGAATGCGCGTTGTGCAAGTCGGACCTATAAAGAAGCTTTTGGGTGGAGTGAATTGTGTGACATTATCTCGTGCCCAGACGTACCACTCGTTGCTTATTCCGAACTTTTCTAGTTCCGGCTCGGTGGATTGATCGAAGCAGCAATAGCCACTGTGTACAGATGCGAGAAATTTCAGATCAGGGATAATTAGTTCTGCTGGGCCCGAGACAAGTAGTAGGTGTGACAATCAGTATGAGATAGCAGCTAAGGTCTAGCCTGGTCGAGTGAGAATAGAAACAATGGATGTTTTCATATTTGTCATCTTTTGTTTCTATCTATTATATTTACTATGAATTTCTGGGTAATACTATTCAGATTTCCTTGAGACTTTTGGCGTAGCTTTACTTGTATGTCAAAAACGTTAGATCGATCTGTGTAACGCGTGTCTTCAAGAAACTCCTATTCGGTACTGTCATACTGCATTCGTGATTGCTAAATGTACTTCTATGTACAACAACAGGGGTCCTTTAGTTATGTAGTTTTGATATGCAATAGAAACCTTAATGACATAATTAAAGAAACATCAATGCATAATACATCCATTCATACTTATGAATGGGGCTTCCCATGACTTCACATAACGCGGACCAAAATGTACATGCATGCAGCATGTGGGTTCTTGTAGGGATTCTGTGCTGAACCATGCTAGTAAGTTGGTCCTGGAGATTTGGAGCTTTGAATACACGTACTATTACTTCCAAGTACTGTATCAGCCGGTAATTATGTGGGGAGTCCTAGCGAAAGACACTCGATACCGATCTTATACAGTGCAGCTCTTGCTTCTTTAATGCGCAGTCGACCTATAAATCTATACATTATTTCAAAAATGGTCTGCTAGACCAGCACTTTTCGAAAACGAATGAAACAATGGCATGTGTAGACAAAGCCTGATGTAAACGCATCTATTGATGAACGCCAGCCTATCATACAGAAACCGAAACGTTCAATAATTTCCTTATCAAGGAACTTAAACGGACTGGTTTTCAGGACACCTCTCGTCTTTAGGGACCAGAATGGTCAGAATAGTATGCGCCAAAAGCTGTATGTAGCCAATAACTACTAAACCATCATCATATATAGCTCGGGAGACAATTCATATCTAAGTGGGCCATGGGTGTGCCGCAACTTCTGCCTCTCATAACTGCGGTAGGCCTACAAGCAAAAATCAGATCAGCGATCAAAACATGGCCAATAGCTACAGCAGAAGCTAGGAGGCCCATTGGTCATAGAAGCCTCTATAATTCCGCATGTGTTTACCCCACTTATATATGAGATAAGATATGCCGCAGGGACCGGTTGGACGTAGAGCATAAGGGATCAAGCTAAGATTGAGAGACAACCCTCATACACTGCTGTTCTTCTCCGCTACACAAGAAATTACAAAACTCAGTCGACTCAGCGACCCATAACTTTCCAAACTATGAAAAAGTATACTAAATTAACACTGAATGCACTACAGACTTTTCATGATAGGTATACAGAAATTCTCTCGGCTTCAAGGATTGGAGGCTTCGGGGCTGTACGGCTTTCCCACGACCGGAAAGATACACATGTGGATATTTTAGCCGTTTTTTAACACCACCGATGAAATTCATAGGCATCTCTCACACAGAAACTTACGCCATTATTGGTTTATGCAATCCCGCTGGAAACCCCTACACACGATACCCGTTCTTCGTTTTATACTGATATTTCCAAGAGTACAGAAAAGGAACTAAATATTACCTGACTTCGCCAATACAGATAGATTCGCTTCTATCTTCTAAATCACGGCAAGTTTATACAACTCAGGGCAAAGATAAGAAGCAACAAGCTATATGACCGGCGTAAGAGACCATAGAATGATACATGATCGTCGAAACCAACAAAATTCATATGGCATCCATGCCTGTCAATCAAGAAGTCCGCAAAGTTCTACAGCTGATAGACCTCGTATGACTGAAAACGGAAAGAGATGGTAATCATATTAAGAAAAATACGAGGTTTCTCAGAGTTGTTCGGTGACAAGCAATGGACAATGCAGTTTTGATGAATGTTTGAATTAAAATATTCAATGGGAGGGTACCAGTTTTACATTGTAGATCCATTTGTTTGACCATGTCCGCTTCCAAGTTCCAACGCGTATTCAAAGCGGTAATGCCCTAGGTATCGAAAGTTTACATGTGTATCAATCACAAACAGACTCACGACGATTTCATTAATACAATAAGATGCGCAGACAAGTGTAAGGGAAGAAACTATTTTGGTATTACTTTGAGAATTATGTGATGTATTAGTAATACATTACAAAATGACCACCATCCATCAGCTTTTGTCTGACGATAAACGATATGTACAGTAATTGAATACCTGATTAATTAGCTTACTTTCGAATTTTCATTATTGCCTAGTTGTATTTTTCATTTTTCGTGTGCCGAATCAGAACTTGTAGATCAAGGTCAAGTTTATGGGTTAGGGTTATTCATCGATTCTGTTGACAAATGTCGGTTCAGCTGCGGAGGCACGTACGTTGCTGAGCTGCAGTTTAGTAAGTATCCATCAACACTATATACAATATTCAATCACTGGTTTGTTTCTTAAAGAGCTTACGCTGCAGTCTCGAACTCACTGGACACATAGTTACAGTTTGCCATTACGGGGCCGACAAATTACACTGATGAGCACCCCATGAACATTGAGAAAGCACTTCCAGGATTCTTTGTATATGATCTAGCACTATTTCAAGTTATAAAAGCCTCTCTATTTCCAGATATATGTGCAATGGCACATGACTAACTTATAGCTAATGTTCCTCTAGTGACTAAAAACACAGTCGGTAGACAATCATAAGACATCACTAAACCTCAGGAGTAGCAGATAGTCCCTTCTATGACGCTAGGAAAAACTGAAGAATTCACGGAGGCGTTTACCTCGCATTCTTATAGTTCGGAAAATAATAGTTTCTTAAGACGGTTTATCTCCATTTTACGTGATTCGCACCTCGTCCTTCTACCTGATTGCCATGTTTAAGGTTCACTGTGAAACAGTTACCACGTCACAGTATCGCACCCGATACTCAAAAGGCGCCACCTGCAACTTCCCGCAATGTGGAAATATCTTCATCTTTACAAGAACGCTTGCGGAAGTTGTTATACAAGTATTATAGTTGTGGCAATTACCAGAAACATATATACTGATATTGAAGTAACCGACGGAACTCATGTATGGCGACATATAGCTAAACTGAAAAATTGATTTGTATTCACTATCGAATTTTCGAACCACAGGTAAACTGTATGAATACCTGAAATCAACATGCAATATGGATTGCCTGAAATGGCGGAAACAATGACTCGCATAAAAAAATATCTGAGTTTTTTGAATCGAGATCTATTGCCTATCATACCATGTATCTGGTGAAGTTTATCCCATTATCCGGTGCCAGCGATCACAGTGCTGACGTTTACTCTAGTTTTCATGGCAGGTAACGTAGCTGAGTTCGATCGAGTCACGTTCAACTCTGCTAGAAGATATCAGCTATCTATTGGTGTTGATTCTCTCTGAAACCCGGCGTTTGTCGCTTTCCAGAGTGAGAATGTTTCCATGTGTGATATCATTGTTTTCATTACTTTTCTATGAACCACTAGAACAGGTATCCCCTTTAGGAGATTTCGGGGATGCAAGTTACCAGTGATCAGTCATGGGTATGAGATCAACAATTCTCTTACAGTACAAGAGAAATCCGAGCAAAAATCCTCACACCGCAGGCTTTTACATCGTAGTCCGCTCAGCTTTACATACACCATATCGATGATTTCAGCCTCTCGCCAACGGAACAGTGTTATCCGAGAAACCACCTTTGAGAGTGTGTGGGTTTCCCAGCAATCGAACCTCTCAAATTAGACCGCTCGAAATTGCACGAGAAGTCTATATAGATCCATTTACAGACGGCTGTCGGAACCTTTTCGGTCATTGTGATCTGGTGTATGACCATGGTCGGACCATGGTCCGGCCTATCAAATATGAAATAAAACTTCTACAAAACAGTTCATCAAACATCCAGATATGTCCCCCAACAGGGGTTATACTCGTTTGGTTGAATCTTAATCAACACATTAGGCATTGGTCAAATTATTGAGCTACCTAATATAATTCGCTGCCCCCAGTAAAGGCAGTGTATCCGGCAGACAGAATACCAAAGTATCACCTTGAATGCATAAATTTCGAGTGTTCATTCAAAAATTATCGTTCTGAAACACCAATCCGTAACAGTGATAGGTGACTGCACGCCATATGGCGGCTTTCGGCGGCTACTGGTTGGGGTCATTATGTTATATGTCTTCTCAGCCGCTGGAGTTCACTCCTGCCGGATCATTTCCCCTATACCGCGTTCGTATAAGTAGAGTACGTACTATACTCTGTAGGTGCCACAATTACTAAATATCGATTTACCCAGTGCTGATAAATATCTCACATTCGGCCTAGGCTGGTTTGGGTTCAAACAGGGCCGGTTCCAGACTGGGGATTTGGCGATGCTCATAATTCACTGGCTATCACTCTTATGATACAGGCTCTTAGTTTGTGACGAATGACTCTAATTTCGTGCGTGTCGGGGGTAAAACATGTTGGAGGATGGTGGCCTCTAGATCTCGCCATCTTGCATGAGGTGTGACCATGTAAAAAGACGCCGCTGAAAAACTATCGCCCACGAACCGGTGGCCCCGCATGTTAGTATAAAGGCAAATTCTCAAAGGCCGATCTCCGTTCGGACCCGCATTTACCTATTTTTTCACCTTTCCCGTTCGTCAGATTCGCATACATATAAAACTACTAGGATTTTTTTTCATGATGAGATTCCGACGATCGCGCGCGGTGAGGTTTCTCGAGCTCCCCGGCCTAGGGCTAGGCTGCCACGCTGCCCATGATTACCCCGCGAAAGTGGACCCAAATAAATTTGCAGGCTTGCACTTATTCGATGAAGTTACATATTGAGATGACGCTGTGCCAATGTAACCTATTTTGAATGGGAAGGGCACAGAGGAGATTGGCAGAAATAGCATGCAAACAATCACTCGATTACTAGAACCCACATGTGCAATGATCTCAAGACGCCAAGGTAGCTCCTAAGGGCATGCCTGTGCATCTAATGTTATTTGGTTGTGAACATGTTGGTAAGATGCTTGAGCATCTGTACCTCAAAATTCTCGAATCGACCGCGCGCTTACTTTCGCGGGATTCTTGTGGAAGGACGTACGCACTGCATGATCACTGAGACAGGATTACATGATTGAGTATTGTCACATTTCAGGTGACAACCTCATTAGGTATTACTGTACCCGAACACGATAACTTGGATGTTGAGACGACGGATGTCCCTGTGTGCATACGGTAGGTAATTAGTATGATGAATACACATGCTCTCCTGCGTTTATTTCCACTATATCGGGCGGAAGTGCAGGGTAAAACAAAGCCTCATATCATGATCAAATCTAGCTATACTTGAGTAGGTTCAGTAGCTTCCGGAACATCTGATACAACAAGCTAACTTGCGAAACTTGTGGGAAATAATATGCTTGACCATCGAAACTTTAGGCCCTCAACTTGGAAAATACAAATCAAAAGTTTGCCGGCGCGGCGTTGCCTCATACAGTGGGTACATCATACAACCAAAATTTCCACAAACCCCGCTCATACAAGTGACCCACGACCATGTCCGCGGTTTGCTATTTTGGCAGAATCATTGGTGTTCGGCAGCCTTTGCCTACGGGAGAATGAAGGACCTTAGCGCGTCCCCCCCAACCCGACCGCACGCAACGTTCCCAAGCAACCATTTGAGATGCATACCTTTGGAAAAGATCTCGAAAGGCAGAAATTATGGCAAGGATGTTCCGTCGGATATGCTAGTTTTTTTCACGCTCAGGCGCAGGCTCTCGTTATCCCCGAGAGTTGATAACTAGATAAGAAAGCATGTCTTAATGCAAGGTTCAGCTTGTTACCGAATAGCCTCAGTCAAAGTGGCTTTTTTACCACCCAAAAACACTGCATTTACCAAGATGGACTCGTCACTGGCGGCATCATGGTCAAAGAACGAAGATACTTCGCCCGCCGGCGGCTACCACCTAACCACATGGAATATCTTATGTAGGTCGTGTTGTTGGAGTTCCATAATAGCCACCAGCTGTTCGGGTTTTAGCTCCTTACTCGGTGGTTGGAAATTGGCTGTGCATACTGTATGCACAGGTTCTGGTCACGGTAGGTCCGGGACACCCCATTTCGCATCCCACGCAAGGGAAAGGCAGCCACAGAACGCATAGTGTGTCTACATGGTATCATAAACATCTATCGTCGGACAAACGCAACACTCTAAAATTTCTCACGGCTTTGTTCGCCGACGATAGCTGGGTTGGACACAAAGTGTCGGCAGAGACCTCGCTCTTTCCTTTGTCGTCTCACTTTGCTCGAGACCATCCTGGAACGAAGCCATAATTCCGCTTGACTAAGTTTCATTCGCTTGAGGTAGGTGACCTACCAACAGAAAGGCTGGACTTTGCTTACCAGCTGCTTGCTGGGCGGTGGCACCATCAGATGTGATAACGATCATCATCAGAGCGCCGGAGCGAATCGAATGACAAGGAGGTCTAGGAGAGCGCAACCTAAACCTTATGTGGGCTAGCGCTGGGCAGTTGTTTTAGCACATTCATGAATGACTAAGTTCGGTGGGCGACTTAACTTTGCGACGGTCAACGACGCCGGAGAGGGCGATGACATGTCCGAGGCAAATTGCACCACTAAGACGTGAACCTTGATGCGGCCACGGCCGATGACAATACTACATCCACAAAGCCCTGACAAGCAAGGGAGCCACGTCTATAGTTTTCAAAGGGCAGCTGTGCTCGGTGCGTCGTTGTCGTCGTAAAAATGTCTTCTCTCGGGTAAAGTACACAAGCGTTTTGCTCATGGGGCCATAGCATCGCACAACGCCCAATTAACTAACAGAGCCACAGTCGTCGTTTCACTGCGGTTTTCTGCATTGAAACTGCAAGGGAACGCCATGAATTAAATTGAGAATTTCTTTGTCAGGCAGCATCACACGTTCTTTCTTAGTCCTCGATCCTGTACTCTACATCTCAGCCGAAGTCTCGAGTCAATTCTGTCGTGCCGGTTTGGGTATTAGCCATTCTCCTGTGCATCCGACGGATCTACATAGAGTGCACTTGGTTAGTATCATATATTATATCGCCACGGTCCCATAATCGAAATATATATCGATGCTAGACACGAGACGGCGGCGGTGAAGCACACTGCATTCCCGGAATGAAGACGTAACTACGCTGCATCGTGTTGTGATCGAAGTGCCGTCTGCCTATCTCGCTCATTCATTAGCGTCAGGCAATCAGATTTCTTTCTTTTGCCGTCCCCTGAGGGGGAATCTACAGGAAGGTTTTCCTTGTTCTTGATTCTTTTTTGATGACTCCTTCGTGTCATCCCCCATGCATAGAGTAGCAGCAAGTAAGTCCAATACTCTCTACTCTACTCTCCGGAGAATCTAGAGCATATTGCCGCTTTCGGAACAAGCGGATAAAAAAGTTACAGCCTACTGGAACAGGTTGGCACGATATTACCTGCCAGTTCTGATAGGTGAAGATGATCTTGACTGGACCGTGCTTTTTTTTTTAATCGCTTTCGCTCGTCTCTTGCAACATGACCACCGGATGATGGGGAACCAACTCGTCGGTTAGACGGTGTTTTTTCTTTCTTTATTTTATCGTTCGCTCAAACCAATCTTCCCCAGCCGTTCCACCAACGTCAACGGCAAAGAGGGATAGATGTCCATGTGTGGCCCAGGGCGTTCCAGGTCAAAAATACGACAAACGAGAATAGGCAGGAAACGGACGTTGATAGGTGGTTGTGCGGCGGCGGCGTTGGGCGGGAGTACAAATGTACGAGTACAGCCGGCAGCCAGCCTTCTTTTGCAGCCCAAACACGGATCTACGCCGACCCCGTGACTTGTGGATTATTTACGTATCATACCGTATCTTCACAAAAAAAGACGAAACTCTACGCGACTCTGTCACGCGTATAGTGGCATATATTTCGTGTTGAAGGCAAACCTAGGCCCAGGACGCGGAGAGCGAGACCGCTGCTGGCCACCATGGGGGCCCCCTCCCCCCAGTGCATCGTCCTTTTCTTTTCTTTGATTCATGCTGTTGGCATATTTGTCGAAATGCACCGTCCGATAAAGCAACCTTGTGGATATGTAAGGTTGCATCGCTATTTGAGTCGGTGATCTGTTTCGTCTTCACTGTGGCCTCGGGCGGCGTGTGATTGGATGCAAGGCTCCACCCCACACCTCCACTCACGAGAAGATTATCACTTAACGCAAACGACTGCGCATTGAGCCCCCGGTCTGGAAGTAGAAGATCACACTCTACCCATAGTAAGTTCCAGCTTTGTGTTCAGAAAGAGCGCAAGCGTAAGCCCTTCTCAACAACGATCATGGCCCCCTGCTTCAAGCCCTTTGAGATTATTCCCGCTCTCATCCTGCCGGGAACATAGGGAAGCTAAAAGTTCCGCAGCGCAACGCAACGGTTGTCATATCGAGAAAAAAGGTAGATGGAATTTTAAATTCCAAGGCACGCAGAAATATGAGAAAACACCCGACATGCTACCAAAAGTACTTTACATGTACCCAGGGCATAACGCGGGTTATTCGCTTTGTCTGTCCAGGCTTGGAACAACCTGATGATGATGATTATGATTATCATGATAGTGTATAGTGGATAGCGGATAGTGGATAGTGATTGTTCATAGATGTCATGATCATGCCCGCCACGCAGCGCCGACTCGCCTATTTTTCTTTTCTTTTCAAGCCGCGAAGACAAAAAAACCCACATCTTTTTTTTCCGTCTAATTTTTTTGTTTTGTTTTTACGATGATTCTAGCTTTAGTCTGTGAATACGCATATGCCTCGCAACGCCTGGCCTCATCGTGGGGCTTCACAATCGGTCAGGTTTGGGTCCGTCTGATATGGACGAGGGAACTGGATTAGCTTCCTTGTCCGGGACAATACCTGGAACTAGTACCATCGGCTGCAGTGTGCATGAGGGGGTCAGGGGGAAAGGAAAAAGGAACGGGCGAGTAAAGCATCCACCATTGTTCATGGATGATAGTTCGCACCATCTCAGTTTCCATCCGCCGTAAATTTGTTGTGCGTCCACCGAAGGTTGTGCTGCCGTTCCAGTCCAGCATCCACCACGCATCAGCTACCGAAATTCGAAGGTTTTGCCTGTAACCCTGCTCGCTCGTCTTTTTGTCGCCCGCCGCAGAGACACGAAGGGCCTGGGTTGAGGGAGAGAATTGGGTCAGGGGACAGCAATGTACGACGCGACAGCTACCAACGGGCCTTGGGAGGGGCGTTTTTCCTCCACCTTGTCCGCGCGCATGTAGTATGTTGTTGCACGCCGGAGCACGACGAGGAGGCGACGACGAAGACGCCCAGGATGGCGACTCGCGACGACGACGTAAGTAGGTATCGATTTAGCTGGACGGAAGAATACACATGTGGAGGAATCCGTTGCGTTGCTTTGCGTTGCGTTGCTGGTTGTTCTGGGTTCTTGTGGAGCAGCTACCGACTACTGCGGCAATGCAATGTTGCAGGCAGCAAGCAACAGCAGTCGGTCGTGTTCGTGTTCACAGCCATCGTGATTATCATTCTTGCTTGCTTACTTGCCTGCCCGCCTGCCTTCCTGTATGTCTGTATATCTTGTCTCTTTCTTGTCTTGTCTTGTCCGTCTGGCTACGGATATGTGAATGTGTGTGTGTGTGCCCTTCCTTCCTTCCTTCCCTTCCTTCCCTTCCGTTCCGAGCTTTTCAGTTTTAGTTTTTTCCTTTGGGGCTATCCTTTCAAATCTCCTCGCTCTGAGCTGCTTAGAGTAGATAGAAGATCTAGAGTACCCAAGTAGAGTACATACATACTTCGATCCTAGACTAAAATTTCTGTGTTGTTGCTACACAGCCAGGCATTTTTTCCGATGCCGTCGCGCCCATATGCTATGCTGCTACACAGGCCTCATGCACGTGTGCTCACTCAATCAATCACTCACCGTCAAGGTCTCAAGGCCTTAGAAGCTAAGTTTATCCATTGATTATGGGCACCTTACACATCCCCATTCATCCAACCGTGCGAGTTGGTTGGTTGACGGGGCCACACGCTAGTCCGCTCACAGCATGGTTGACGAGAGTTTTGTCGTTCCTCTTGCCGCGCCCTGTGCTGCACAACCTCCTGCCACCCTCCTCGTCGCTGCTCTCTCTCCAGTCTCCACCCCCCCCCCCTCTCTCTCTGTCCGACCCCCCCCCCCCCCTTGTTCCCTTTCCGTTTCAATCCATCACACTTCCACGCTCGTTTCTTTTTTTCCCGCGGATGCGTCCCAAGAAATGAATTAGTGTCCCCCTCCTCTCTCTCCCCCGGACATCAAACAGTGCTTGTCCACCATGTTCACTTCACACACACCCCTACAACCTACAAACCCATACCCACCACCGCCCACCCTCCCAGCCCAGCCTAGCCCCAGGCTCACCCATCACCCCCCGCCCAATCCCCACCAATAGTTAACTATATTTCCTTTTCGGTCCCACGGCCTGGCCTCGATCGAGTCGCCGCTCACAGCCCAGACAGTGCAGACAAGACAAGACTCCTAGGAAAAACTAAATAAAAATTATAATGAAAAAAAATCAATTATACTCTTAGCTAGATCAAATCTATGTGCACGCCGCCATGATCCACCACCGTTGCTATGCTCTAAACCATGTTGTGCTGCTATGCTATGCTCACTATGCGCTGCTGCTTGCTGCTCGCGCTCGCTGCTTGCTGCTGCTGCTGCTCGCTCGTGCTATTCTATTGCTGGTCCGCTTTCACGCACCCACTCACACTCCTACCATAGACACACACACCCACTGCCACCCCCCCCCCCCCCATCCCTTTCCCTTCTCAGACAAACAACGCCTCTAGCGGAACGCGCATGCCTTCACCCTCACTCCGCCCGGCACGCGCCGCTTACTCTGGCAAAGTGGCAAAGCTACTACTCATTACATCAATCAAGGGTCCGACGAACCTCGTTCCCAATCCTAACTTTCCCATTCTCCGCCTGCCCTCTTCTTATGGTCGGTCCTAATAAGACATGACATGACGCCAGAGTACAACAGGAGCCGTTCTACGGGTCAGCCAGCTTCTAGGATCTTGTCCCTAGATTTGGTACTTCTTTTGTGCGCTTCATCCTATATGCTTGGCTATTCCACTTCGTGCATGCTATAGTAACCTCTACCTCCACCACCTACCACCTACCTCCAACACAACAACTTCCTTCCCTGCTCAGCTGGTTACCGAAATTTCTAACGGGGCCATAGCGGTCAGGAATTCCTTTTATCAGAGTTGCCCTACACCGTCTGCGGGGTTGGCTTAGAAAACCGAGCCTTGCTCTTAAGTTCTATAGAAAGACAGCCTTTTTATATATCAACCCTAGGCCGGACTCAACATGATGGAATTTGCACCTTTAACCCACATGCACCTCCAACGTCCTTCGTCCTTCGCCAGTGCCCAACACAAGTCGTCTCATCAACTCCCACTTCCGTCTGCTCGTTCATTATATGTCTCCTCGGACGGACTTCGAACACCACCACCAGAAATGACGTCCACCAGCATAAGTTACAACCATGGCTCACTACCACAGTCAATTGGAGGACCCGGAATGTCGAAGATGTTTGAGAGCTTCAGGAACCCCATTGTTGAGAACCTTCCACGGCTCCAGAGTTCACATTCGCATTCCGGATCGAACACGCACTCTAGGCAGGCCTCAAGGACGACCACGACTATAAACCAGGCCACTCAGCCGATCCAGCCACCCAAAAAGCGAACATCAACTCGCACTGGAGCGACCATGATCGTTCCCGCCACAATCAACTCTTCCAAACAAAATTTGGCGGAATTTGCTGCGCAGGTTGGTGATCAAAATTTTCAAGCTTTGGGCTTGGTATGAAACGGAAATTAACACTAAACCAGATGACCTGTTTATTTTGGTTTGAATCAACTCCGATGCTTCACAAAATTGCGGAATCACCAAAACCCCACCCCCAGGCACCATTGCCGATATTTAGCGTCGACGCTACACCGACTAGTGGATTTCGCAAATGGGTGACGACGATACTGGCGACGACACAGGTTTCGCAGAACGTGGTTCTGTTGGCGTTGCTGTTTGTCTACCGGTTGAAGAAACTCAACCCTCAGGTGCAGGGAAAGCCTGGAAGCGAATTTAGACTTTTCACTGTGGCACTGATGTTGGGGAACAAATGTAACCCAATTTCCCGTCTAGGCTTTTGGTCACTTGACTAACTTTTTATAGTCCTTGATGACAACACATATACGAATAAAACTTGGGCCGAAGTTTCAGGAATTAACGTTCAGGAAATCCACATCATGGAAGTAGAGTTCCTCAGCAACATGCGGTATAGTCTGTATGTGGGAGAAGCTGAATGGCGGGAATGGCACACAAAGCTTGGACGGTTGTGGTACTTTTATGATAGAGCTTCGAAAGCCTCGATGGAAATGGCAATGCCAAGCGCGGCCAATTTTGCTCCCAGCATTCCAACAGCACTACCGTCCCCACCTCCGTCGAATAGCTCGTCGCCTCCGTTCAGATATGCCGGACCACCAGTGTCCTCGAGCATGAGTGCGACAGTACCGCAGTATCTTCCCGTACCGTCCGCGTTGAATCCCCCGCACGTGCCTCATATGGCAATGCCGCTGCCCGATTTCGATCCACTCCAAAGGAAGCGGTCGTTTGATTATAATAATGCTATGCAGCCGCCGGCAAAGAGAATGGCCAATAAGCAACCACCTAAGCTTTCGGTCAGTGTACCGCAATATGCTGCAGCGCCGATACCATCAACACATATTAGCCCTGTGCCACGCGTAGCTGTATCCGATGGGTTCATGTCGCAGCATTATCAACAGCCACAACAGCACCACCAACCGCAACTGCCCCGGCCAAATATATCACCAGTCGCGGCGGTTCACCCATCATATCAAGCACAACTTCCTCTTCCGGGTGCGCGTTCGATTTCGATGGTATATAATCACTCACCTGTACATGCAACCGCGCCTCCGATGATGTCGATGTCTCATCAGAATACCTTACCACCGTACAACTCTGCGCAAACATCACCTTACGCACAAAGTCACTCGGTTCATCACTCGGCAGCTTCATCTCCCACCACCCCTGTCTTCGCCTCTCACTCGCAGCGTTCTCCTACATGGATTCTTGGAAACCGGGATTCTCCTTACAGGCCTGTACGCACGGTCAACACCCTACTAGTGCCACCTCATTCGGCAGCTCCGCAACCTCAGCAGTTGGGATATGAACAGATGCATTATCAACCTTTGCAGAAGGCCCGGTCGGAGTACAGGACCGGTACCGTTCCATATATGCCGACCGAGGTTGGGTGGAACCAGTCATGGGCCGATCAATCTTCTAATGTTTCCTATTGAAAAGAAGGCGTTTTAATTTGTGTTTCGGATGACGTCATCCGGACGGATGAACTCTTCTCAATGTAATTCTAGTCTCTTTCTTTTCTGATTCTCTTCACTTTATAGCATGTTTCTGGGTGCGTTATTCTCTGGCTTTTGCGGTTTGCATGGATTTTGGCGTTTAAGTGGCTTGCGATTGTCGAATTTATTATTAAGCATATCGTTTTGGGGGCGGTTTTTTCTCTACTACAAATCAATTGTACAAGCTCTTCCGGGTCTTTCCTTATCGGTTCTTTCTCTTCGGTTCTTTATATATATATATACATATTTTCGGGGGGCTTCTTTTTTTTTTTGCTGTTTAAAGGACAAGCACAATTTATACTTAACTGTTCCGGAACAAACAACCCAGGGATTGGGCATGTACAAAAGCACGATTTAAAGCTTTGTTTGTGGGGGCGGGAAACAGAACACGAGCAGAAGGAAACTCAAACTTGGCATGGATGGGATTGGGATTACTATGGGCTATGGCTATGGATGGGTGTATCGTGGGAAATAGGATAGGATAGGGATTATTACTACAATCGAGCCAGGATTCCATTCCGCAGAATCCAAATCTGCGATATCAGATCTCTCTCGCAAGCCTGCCTGCATTCATGTGCAGAACAAAAGAAGCAAAAAAAAAGTACCAGTGAAAGTGAAATTTGAAGAAGTGGAGCGAAAAATATCCCAGACCCCGGTTGGGTTGGGTTGGGCGTAGATGAGGCTGCTTTTGCGGCCAGAGCGGAAGCGGCATGGCGTGGGCGCCGGCGCGCGCTCGTGTTCGCTCGGTCCGATGCATCGACGAACGTCGACCCGGCCCTGAGCTAGTGCAGCCAGTCGCTGGCCAAGGCTGTGCGACGTGCCAGGTCGAATCCGCCGACCGACGACTGACCGGCCGCAGCAGCACCGGCGGCCGCGACGTTCGTTCGTTCGTGTTCTGCCGTACGTGGTCGTTTAGTCCAAACCCGCCAGATTGGAACAGGACAAGACAGGCAGGGCAGGGCAGGGCATTTTCAGCTCGCGACGACGACGGGCTGGGCAAAGCAAATTTCGGTGCCGCCGTTTGGGGAGACGATCAAGAGGCATGGAGAACGGACGAGCGCGGATGGGGTGGTGGTTTGGTCCGCGGCCTTGGAAGCAGCAGGAGCAGCAGGAGAACGACGACGGTAGGGATGGGGGGCTGGCGGGTGGGTATTTTGAGACCCCCAGCGATGCAAATGCCGAAAATAAGTTTTGTGCAGACTGGGACGTTGATTTGATTTGATTTGATTAGTCGGTAGGGGTGTGCTGGGGGTGTATTGTATTTCCAGTGTGGCGCGTGGGCCGGTGTGCATGCAGCGTACGTAACGCTGCTGTGGCGCTGCACGAGGCGCGCGGGCTGGCACGCTGGGTGGCTTGGGTGCATAAACTGAGTGAGCAGTTGGTGAGTGAGGCGCCCGCAGGTCTGGCAGGGGTGAATGTGTGCCTTAACCAACCCAGCGCGCCCAACTGTGGCTGTTACGGTGCATGATACCGCCCGCCCCCATCCGCGTCCCCCAACTCCGGTGGCACCGGTACCTACTTTCGTAGCTCGTTTTGTGAGCTGTGTTTGATGTGTGTGTTGTGGCTATATGGATCCAGCACAGTACAGTGCGCGTGCGTTGGTATATTGCAGCGGCGTGGGTTAGTAAGGCAGCGCCTGTGGTAATTTGGAGTTG
The DNA here is from genome assembly GCA_024516215.1 of Geopyxis carbonaria. Taxonomy (NCBI): domain Eukaryota; kingdom Fungi; phylum Ascomycota; class Pezizomycetes; order Pezizales; family Tarzettaceae; genus Geopyxis; species Geopyxis carbonaria. The sequence continues at coordinate 955,732 of JAJJXG010000001.1, read as the reverse complement.
GAGCTGGGCGTGCCGGTAATAAGGCGCTGAAACACGTCCCCCGCGGCCAGCCGCTCCTCGGTCGGCCTTGGAGCTGGCTGAGCAGTGAGTGAGGAAGTGAGCGAGGGAGTGACGTTGCGCATAGATGCAGCGCATATTGCAGTACCTACTGCCCTCACCAACACATCCAGGTGCCTGCTACATACATACATATCTTGCGGCCGTCGCGGTACCGCATTGCTTTTTGTCCGTTGCTTCTCGCACTCCACTCCATGCCTATCCCCCATACCATACCTACCTTCTTTACTTTCTTGTGTCCTGTTGCCCTTTCGCCGGCGCCCGACGTCGTCGCGAGGGGGTCCCTGGTGCCAGGATGCACTTGTTACACACGGCGAAGTGAGAGTGAGGAAGAGGAAGTGGAGGCCAGGTGGGCAGCGCGGGCATACGGGTGGGTGCCCGGACGATAGAGTGCCAGCGCCGAGCTAGCGCAGCTAGAGCGGAGCGTGATGTGCTGTGTGATATGTGCTGCTTGCTCGCCGTCGCTCTATAGCAGCTGTAATAAGGACATGGTTCCGACCCAAACCGCGGATTAGTTGCGACCAGCGTGCCCGGAGGCGGCCGCTGCAGCCTCAGCGTTCCGAAATGGTCCCGCGCAAGCTTTGGGGCACGAGTACAGAGTCAGCGTGGGCCGCCGTTTCAGTGCGGTTGACAATATGCACGAGGGCTGTAGGTAGAGGAGAGGAGAGGAGATCGCGTTTGCGCGCTTTGTTTGGAGTGCAGAGAGAGATGCCATGTATCCGGGACGTCCACGGCCAGTGCAGCGCTCGCGATCACAATATATCGAGATCGTGCTCGCGAGGGCTGCAGTATGTAGACAGGCTAGCGCGGCTTGGCGGGTGGGCAATGGGGGAGGTGGTTGTGGAACCGTGGAGTGCGTGAGGGTGTTGATTAGATGTTTACAGTTTTGGAGGGGAGTATGCGTGGTATGGGAAGGTATGGTAGTTTCTGGAACTGGAACTGGAACGGAGCTGGATTGTTGCTGGGACTGAGATGGGGGTTTTTGTGAGCGATTTTTGTTTTGGGATATGATACGGACTGCAGGCTCGCTGGGTTTGCCGAGGGGTGCGAGGTGCGACGGTGCTGGATGAGGGGCTCTGCGCGGTTTGTTTCTGGCGTTTCTTTTGGGTCTGTGTTTGTTTCCTGCATGGCTCTCTGGTGTTGCGTTTTGGAAACGTAAAATACACATGGATTTCAGGGCAAATGCCGGTGCGACTTGACAGAATCTTGATACAGCAACAGACACAAAAAGGTCTGAAATATTTCAGGCCGTGGATACGTCATATTTCAAAGGCAGCCGTGTGTTATACATAGAATAAAAGACAGATCGGATGCAGCGATGGGCCAGATCGCAGATCTTGTGTAGCCAGCCACTCTGTAGAGTAGATAATGCAACTTCAGACTTCTACAGCGATCCACCTGATTTCGACTTTAACCTGGAGACGGACATTTGCCAAAATAATTCTGCAGCACTGATCGGTATCCGCTTAACTGTCCGATTGCTGAAGTTTCAAACAGGACCGCCGCTGCAGTTTCTGGCGTTTTGCTAATATCTTAGAGGTTTGGAGTGCTATGAATCGATGATGGCAAATGCGAACGAACAGGTCATTAAACACATTGACTGGACCCGGCCTACACTAGGACTGACTCTAACGTTCTGGACCGTAGAATGGCCGATGAAAGGCGGCGAATACGAATAATTTACACTCTCGAGGCGGATGCTATCGAGTGATCGATGGGGGGAATAAACACTGGGCCGGGTTTCAACGGGCCGCTTGGAGAACTAACATATCTGAACAAGCCAAGAGCTAGAAACGATATAGAAGAATGGGACTGTGAGATGTGTGTAATTTCAGCAAGTTCTTGCATGGAAAAAATATGGTATTAGAGATTGTAATTCTGCACCGGTGGTCATTCGGTTTTGGTCATTTTAGTCATGTGGAATCAGGTCTCTCATAGCCCTTATCCTGCTCTTCTCTTTCTCTTCCCGTACACTTACATAACCTTACAACCAAATACAATCGTTCATAGAAAGACCTCGCGCCCCTGGCCTCAAATATACAAAAACCGGGAAGTTTGGAGTAGAGTTGACAGCCGTCCAGAGGTTTGAAGTTGGTCTCGTAGCTGGAATTGGGATCATCGGGGATCACTAACCCCCAACAACTCCCACCCAATCGTTGTTACCAACTTGGAAGCTTTTGTTTTTCTTTTTCTGCTTCTTGATGGTAGGCTGTATGCAGAAGCTTCAAGCATTCCCCCCACCTTCCGAGATCTGCCTTTTCCAGATCTGTTGCTTCACTTGAGAGCTATACACGTATGTTTTGAGCTTCACAGGCTCTTTTTAGTTTCTCAGCTGTAGACTGACATTTAGCACAACCTTGCCAATGGATACCGTACTAAAGACAAATTACGGCACTCATATATCTAACACGACAAGAATGGAAGTGGTGAGGCCCTTTCTATAGTTTCCAGTACCGATACACTATATTAGGCCGATGCCGGAGCGAACTGCTGGGCTAAGGGGTCATCACTCGGACATATGGGTACTACTCGGCATCCGAATTTACAGTCATGACAGCCGATACCATGAATCATCCCGGTGCCAAAAGAACAATTGCAACCAAAAGATGCAGCACCAAAACCCGAGCCAATTAGCGACCATTACTATCCAGCTCGACGTCCCATAGTACTTCTGAAAACAGAGTGCAGAGTCGAGGCATTTATTCTAGAGCGCAGCAGGCGTACAAGCCCGTCGCCCCCGTATTCCTAGCCAGCTGCTCAGGCCAACCACCCTCCGCAATTGGTGGAAAATCGCCCACCCCCAGAACTCGCCTACGGGTCTTCTGGGGGAGAGGCTCAAAATCACGCGGGGAAATGTGCTGCTCGACGGGTGTTATATGGCTGATGCTCCCCTCTCACTCAGGCACTGGTTTAACCCGAGCGCCCGACACTGCGATGTATTCCAATTCTGCTTTCCTCACCTTGCGCTGCCAGAAAGACGACGACGACCGCACGACGATGCCTTACACAGCGCATGCACGCCTGCGAACTGCGAACCGCGACATGTTTACGATGGCACAGTCGCAGCGCTCGTTGGAGCGCCCATGATCGATCCAGCTACATCTCACCGACCGCCGACGAACCGTTCCATTCCACCGCCCGAATCGAACCTCGTGAGCGCTGTTTCAAAACGGGGTTTGCACTGTGTTACAGTACTGCGCCGGCCGGGCGAGGAACATCCCAACACGTACTCGTGCTCACGTCGGCCAGCCGGATGTTATACATAACAGGATGTTATGCGATGTTATTCTGTTATGTCACGTTGTGGACAGCCGGAGCGGTGAAACACTGCGGAATGCACCAACAGGGACACTCCAAGCGCAAGCGAGCAGCGTGTCGGCGGCTGAACGATAATCCGGCGCCGCCGCCGCTGCGTCATCATACGGCGAATTGCTGGGAGAAAAAAATAAATAGCGGCTCGGAGGGGCGTGGGCTCGCGTGGGGGAAAGGCGGCTCAAGAGATCCCGGTGTGGCTTGCCCAGGCCATCAATTGTGCCCACGGGACACGGGCGGGTTTCTTTTTTTATGCTGGGCACATGTTTGAGATTGCAGACGACGCACAAAGAGATGAGGCCGCAACGATGAGACTCGAATGCCTCTTCTTCTTGTTCTGCTCTTCTTGGTGTTGTTGTTGATAATGAAGCTGGGAGGGCTTGTTACCGCATCATGACACAAGATGAGATAGGAGGGACAGCTGTTGCTGTTGCACTGGTGGAGCAGGTCCCTGGCTGGCTGAAAAAAAAAAAAACCAGATTACGGAGTACGGCTTATCTCACTAACGCTGCGAAGAGAACCTACGGCGAGCTACGTACCGGTCCAGCGGCCAGAAAAAGCAAAACTCCTAATCGCCGCGAGCTGTGAAAGGCGAGAAAAAAACCACCGTCTTTGATAACCACCATCGAGTACTCCAGACCAGCACAGACACCATAGAATAGTGCAGCAGTGTCATCGCCGCAAAGAAGAATTTTCTAGTTTCCCTTGACAGCCCTACCAGTACTCTTCAGGATTCCCTAACTACCCGACCGACCGCCCAGCCCGGAATATCCTGCTAGTACTTTAGACGGTCCCGCCGGCACAAACTAAAATTTCCTCTCCCGCCACAGTCCCAACCACGAACGAACGCACACGTCCAGCCCACTAACAGTTGCGGAACGCAAGAGTCACCTCCCACACCCCTCACTTCCCTCCGGTCAGAAGATCATCGTCGTCGCCATGGCCTCCGCCGCAGTCCGCAAATCGATGATGGCTACCGCCATGCGCCTGCGTCCTATGCCCGTTGCGCCCAGCGCATCGCGGTTTATACTGCCCCGCCAGGCGTTCCGGCCGTCGCTCGAGCGCACGGCCATCCAGGCGACGTTCCGCCGGGCGTATGCCGCTGAGGCCGCGCCGGTGTCGAAGCCGCCCAAGAAGAAGTTCAGGTTCTTCCGGTTCCTGTGGAGGGCCACGTACATTTCTGCGTTGGCGGGTACGGCGTACCTGGGCTACAGCATATACGAGACCAGATGGCCGCAGGAGCAGGTGCAGCCCGATGCGAAGAAGAAGACGCTTGTCATCCTGGGTATGTGTTTGCACATTTTTCAGAGTGCAGTAGAATTGAGCGTTAATGCGTTTTTCGTGTTACAGGAACGGGATGGGGCAGTGTTGCGCTTCTCAAGAAGCTGGACACCGAGAACTACAATGTGATCGTCATCTCGCCGCGGAATTTCTTCCTGTTTACGCCGCTGCTGCCCAGTTGCCCGACAGGCACTGTGGAGCACCGGAGTATCATGGAGCCGCTCCGGCACATCATCCGCCACAAGAAGGGCACCGTCCAGTTTTACGAAGCTGAGGCGACCAAGATTGACCACGCCCGGCGCGTGGTGACCATCACCGACAACTCGGATATCCAGGGTGATGTCAACAAGACCGAGGTCCCATTTGACTACCTGGTTGTTGGAGTTGGTGCGGAGAACGCGACGTTCGGTAAGTGCTGCGGGTTGGAGGGGTTCTGGTTGGAGATGCTAATGCGGTGCAGGCATCCCCGGAGTAAAGGAGCATGCATGCTTCCTGAAGGAGATCACCGACGCCCAGAAGATCCGCAAGAAGGTCATGGACTGCATTGAGACGGCCATGTTCAAGGATCAGACGGAAGAGGAGAAGAACCGCTTGTTGCATATGGTATGGCTTGCGACGTCCCCCTCATGTGCGCATGATATGTTGTGATGCAGCGATAACTAACACCCGACTGCCTAGGTTGTCGTCGGTGGTGGACCAACGGGTGTCGAGTTTGCAGCTGAGCTGCAAGACTTCTTCGAGGACGACCTGCGCAAGTGGGTGCCGGACATTTCCGACGCCTTCCACGTCACCTTGGTTGAGGCCCTGCCCAATGTGAGTAACCTCTCTTGGGACATACCGGCACTCTCCCACGTGATATCAAACACTCACTAACACTGTCGCACAGGTCCTGCCCATGTTCAGCAAGACGCTGATCGAGTACACAGAGAAGACGCTCAACGAGGAGAAGATCTCGCTGCGCACCAAGACGATGGTCAAGAAGGTGACCGACAAGTACATCGAAGCCGAGGTCACCAAGCCCGACGGCTCCAAGGAGCTGCAAGTCCTCCCCTACGGCTGCCTGATCTGGGCCACCGGTAACGCCGTGCGTCCCGTGACACGCGACTTCATGTCGCAGCTCCCGGCGCAAGCCAATTCGCGGCGCGGTCTCGCAGTCAACGAGTACCTCGTCGTCGAGGGCACCGACGGCATCTGGGCGCTCGGCGACTGCAGCGCGACCAAGTACGCACCCACGGCGCAGGTCGCGTCGCAGCAGGGCGCCTTCCTTGCGCGCCTCTTCAACAACATGGCCAAGATCACGCCGCTCGAGGCGGACCTCGAGCACCTGCAGACCATCCGCGAGACCGCCGACGAGTCGGACCGCGAGAGCGTCGACCGCGAGATCGCGAAGAAGACGAAGGCGGTGCGCAAGATCAAGACGCTGTCGCCGTTCGAGTACACGCACCAGGGCTCGCTGGCCTACATCGGCATGGAGCGCGCGGTGGCCGATATCAGCTGGTGGAACGGCAACTTTGCGAGTGGAGGCGGTGGCCTGACGTATCTGTTCTGGCGCTCGGCGTACCTGAGCATGTGCTTTTCCACCCGGAATCGCATTTTGGTGATTATGGACTGGGTCAAGGTGAAGGTGTTTGGCCGTGATGTGTCGCGGGAATAGAGCAGAGCAGTGGAGCAGTGGAGCAGTGACGTCCTTACCCCGCCTGCTGTAACGGGGCGGAGGCGGGGGCGGTAGAGAAAAGTTCCTTTTTGTTTATTATTATGTAACGGGTCTTATTCTTTTCTTTTTCTTGTTCGCTTTTTATAATTCATCTAGCGTGGGGTGTGTGGTTCGTACTGGATTGTTGAAAATATATACACTAGATGATGGGTTACATCGTTTGTTTTGTTTTTGGGTGGAGGGAGGGATGGATGGATGGTGGGTTGGTCATAGAGTTGTATGCACGTTTCTGTTTGGATACTTAGAGAATAGATGGCGTATATCTTACCTATTATGATGCGAGTTGAAACGCGTGACGGTAAATGTGATGGTGATGGTGAGGCCTTGAGGGTGGCGGCGAGGGTGAGAGAGAGCGTGTGATCGACTCGGCGCATAGGACAGTACTCGGATTGCTATGGTTTCCAATGTCCGTCAACAAAATTTCCACCATGCCCACAGTACTGCACCACCGCCAGCTAAGCTCCACCACATCCTATCACTCTCATCACTCTCATCAATCTCAACACCCCATACCATACCATACAATACCATACCATCATATCCTACGTGCTCTACACGAGCAACCCCATAAACTTATCAATATTTTCGGGCCGGAACAGAAACCCCCTACCAGGCTACTATGCTTCCTCAGGTGGATGCGAACTGTGGGTCAAAGACGCCTATAGGCCTAGAGTGGAGGAAAAAGCTGTTTTTTTTTAAATTGTTACATTTTGTTTATCTCTTTTGTCAAAAACTGTATATAGTATCGTCATAGCCACTTCGTGGCTGAATACGAAAATGAGTTATCATCATCATCATCTACTATGCTTCCATGCGAGCATGTATACCGGTGCATGAGGCAGTACGTTACGGTCTCTCTGCTACAGCTGTGGCCGCCGTCGGAGGATGAGCCTACGGGGTTGGTCTTGCTTCGTGGATTGGGCCGTTGCTGCTGGTCGGGCGTGTGGCGGTATCGTGCCGCACTGTTTGGCTTGGGGCGCTGGTGCATGATGCGTGGTGGTGGCCGACGGTCTCAGGTGGGATCGGACCGGCTCGTGCTTTGGTGGGTGTACCCGGCTGCACTGGGGGTCAACTGGAATCGCCCCGTGCCATATATTTTTTCTAGGTAGCTGCAGTTGCAGCTTCTTATCACATATCATACCAGGCCATGCCGTATTGTCAATACGACACTATGGAAGGGCAAGCTTTCACGGATTCGATGGCTATATTACGATTATGCTGGTGTCTTCTTTGTTTTTGGGCCGGGTGATATGTACGCACTCGGTGGCCGATAAGTCAGGCAATGGATCGGACCGGTTACTTCGTTCGTGCATTGCCTCTGTCATATTAACCGGGTGCCACATTGTGCCGGCCGCACTGGAAGTTGACGGTGCACAATCATCCCGCGCCATATATTTTGCTCTGCAGTTGCAGTTGCAGCTTCTTGATCATCACATATCCCACACCATGCTGTTATGTCAGTACGTCACGGTAGGGCAAACTTATGGGGGGTGGTGTCTATGTTGTGCTCGTACGAGCATGCCGGTGTCTTCTGGTGGCCGATAAGTCAGGTAAGAAATCGTGCCGGTCACTTGGTTCGTGCATTGGCTCCGTCATGGCCGGGTGTCGGATTGTACCTGCTGCACTGGAGGTGACTGGAATCACCCCGCGCCATACATTCTAGATTACGGTAGCTGTTGCAGCTTTTCATCACATATCCCATAAAATTCCATGCCGTTTTTTAGTACGTCACTATATAGGGAAAACTTGCAGGGTTTGATGGCTACATTATACGAGTATGCCGGTGCCGTTCTTTGTTTTTTGGCCGGGCGATTGAAAATTATGTACGCACTCGGTGGCCGATAAGTCAGGCAAGAGATCGGACCGGTCACTTGGTTCGTGCATTGGCTCCGTCATGACCGGGCACCGCATTGTGCCGGCTGCACTGGGGTGACTGTAATCGCCAACGCCATATGATTCTACTCTGCGGCAGCTGCAGTTGCAGCTCTTCATTACATATCCCATACAATGCCATGCAGTTTTGTCTACACAGCACTGGGGACAAACTTTTAGGGGTTTTATGGCTACTATACGAGCATGCCGGTGTCTTCTTTGTTTTTTGGTCGGAGATATGGACGTATTACTCGGTGGCCGATAAGCCAGGCAAGGGACCGTACCGGCCATGCAGGAAGCCTCCGGCCTGGTCTTGGTCTGGGTGCGTGATTATTGGGCTGATAGTGCCGGCTGCAGTGCACCGGAACCACCCCGCGCCAGCCGGATTGCGGTATGCTGTGGCTGCAGCTGACAGACATCCAGGGCAAGCTTGTAAGAGTTTGATGGCTATGCGTTACATAATTGCTTATTGGAAGTGCTGGTGTACGTGCATGGGGTGCTTCGTACTCGGTTTGGTCGATAGCCGTGGCCGCCGCCGTGTGAGACCGGATGGTTAGGTAAGGGACCGGACCGGCGCCGGCATGGTCTTTCTGCGTGAATTTATTGGCCGGATTGTGCCGACCGCACCCCGCGCCATTCGGAATACGGTGTGCTACCGGCTGAACGTTTCTTTTTTCCTGGCCGTCACAAACAGCGGTGATGTGCACCCGCATTTGGTATATCAAACCTTTTCTCTAGAGTAGTATAGATATGCACGACAGCTGTTGATTGGATGCATACGTTGAATTGTGAGGAAACGAGGGCGTTTTGGATGCAAAAAGGAAACCCGAACACTGCCAAAATTCCAGACGTGGCGAATTTGCTTGTTCTATGATGCATCCTTACCAACCGCTATTATACCTATTCCTCAGGCATAAAACACGCCTGCGTTGAAACTAGCACAATCGATACGAACCAGTCGATTCTGAGTCCACGCGTGTGATGTTGTTTTGAGGCAAGGGACCAGTCGGCTGGTATTCGGGGTCAACTGCAAACCGTGGTCAGGACCTCCATGCGTGATTCGAGCTCTACAGAGCTGGCCCTGACCGAATAATCGGACCACTGGGGCTAATGCACGCGCGAGCGTCTCTGCAAATGAACTCTTGATTTCACTGTGCTGAGCAGCCACGCATGTTCTGATATCCCATTCGACCCTTCGTATTCTCCGCAAATTAGTCAACCCAACCCAACCCGCATGCACACGCATCCCGCCCTGTGGTTTGCCTGGACATACTTTCCGTGCCTCAGATCGTCGGTCCATAACGATAGCGTCTAATTCCTTACTCTACCAATGCCCGCACCTGCAATGCATCCAACAAGCGTCAAGCCATGTTCGCCTCACACCAGCACGCCTGCAATAGCGGCTGGCGGGGTACGACGACGTGGGTGGGCAGGTTTGTCAACTCCCACTCCGCTCCGAGTGGCCCAGCCAAAGTGTTGCGATGTATGCAGAGCCCACGCGCGTCCCGCTTCGGCACGCTGTGAGTGGAAATGCGATATCTGACCTCGTGAACCGCATAGCATGCAAGACCTCTGATCCAACGAACCAGCCCGACCCCGCATGCGCATGCCTACCCAACTCAAACTCAAGCTCAGACGTCACAGCCTTTGTTCGCCTTGATCTATAGGCACAGGCACCGCCGACGGCACAGGTTCATGCACTCTCACGCCATGTGCTCGACTCCAGCACGATCAGCACACCACCCACAGCAGCTCGATACACGTTAGATAAAGCTACGGAGCGGGGCGCCGCCGTGTTGGGGGCGGCATGAACCGCCCTGCCACCCACGCACTCTCGTTTCTTTTTCTGCATGCCGCAAGTGCTGTTTTTTTTTTGCTTTTTCGCATATGCATTGCAGTGCGGAACCGCTGGGGTAGGTGAGTGATGGCGCATGAACACAGTCTGGGTTTGGCGCCAGAGTATGCACATTTGGAGGTTATGCGGTGCGCTTAGAGTATGTTGGAGGACTGGTGATGATGTGGGTGGCTGGATAAGATTATGCAAGGGGCGGAGTTGCTGAGTGTTGTTGGCTCTCACTCGCGATCGGCCCGTCCGGCGGCAATGCGCGCCGCGGCGGTTGGAGGTTGCGCCGCCTGTGCCGTGCCGCTGCTCTGACCCGACTGCCAACTGCATAAACGGCATATCTCTGCATACGGGCATATTTAAAACAACGCCCTCTAGCGCCTTGCGAGGCGGGTATACGGTGTTTGGAATAGTGGCCCATGCAATGCCCGCGGGCTAGCAAAATAGGGGAGGTTCTTGAGTCTCTGCCCAGGTCATTTCGGGATAGTTAGTTACCGTTATAGATTTTTTATGTTGAACTGGGAAAAGCTCAAGAAGCATGTGCAGGAAGGAGCTGTAGATTGTAGTCCCCTTCCAAGGTTATGTCAAGTAAAAAAAACGAAATGAGAAATCCTAGCTTTCACGATGTGCACGAGACCAGTGAGAATTCTCGTATTATGATCGATCCGGATTAGGGGTTGTAGTACGATTCCAAGAAGCACTGTGGTACGGAGAGAAATATCCCACAGATTCACACCGAGATGTTCTTTCTTTGTTCCCTCCGGGAGCACTCGCTCATATTTACCTCTATGAGACATTACGATCGCTAGCAGAGGGACCACAACTACCGACCTTCACCAAGATTCGAAACTGCACACTATGACTTTCCATAACATGCGAACACCGGCTGTGATTTAGCATCTTGCGCCTATGAGTTATTATCTTTATGCATGTGATGCAGCAGAATCTACAGATGCTCAGCCCCAAAGTATTATACCAGATCATACAATCACACCGGAAGGTTCGATGGAAGTACCTACATTTGTATTCCACCCTGTTCTGCGCCTTGAAGCCTCATATCTCACCGAGGAGCGTTACCTCTTTCACTGTGGAGCCCGGTGGCACAGTCACAGCCAGCGTCAGGCCCCCAACACCAGTGTAGAGTACTACCAGACTTCCACGATGTTTGCGCAGTGACGTATACACAGAAAGTTATAAAGCCCGCGGCGACTACGATAACACGTAACAACTTTGCCGGTGGCACAGGCCACCACGATGCTTGATGGTGGATATAATCACACATCACTCATGACAGCCCCGAAACACTAAAAGTAGCATCAATGAGCTTATTTCGTGTTTATGTCAGCCCATCGTAGCCGCGAGACAAGGCATGAGGCTTCTAGAATCAGATCTCGCCTAGTTATCCTACGATCATGCCATGCTCGACTATATCGATCTACAATTCGGCCGGCCGCCGTGCCTTGAAACCCCCCTTTCGCATGGCTGCCACGCAAATTCCCAAACCTATGTATCTACAAGGAAACGCCTTACTCAGTTAGAGTCGTCGTCGTCTATTGTGAGGTGTCTCTTGACGCCGCCCTCACCAACGGAGCCGGGGCATGCTGTCTTCAGGCCTCCCACAGCCGAGGACTACGTCGCGGTTTCCGGAGCCGAGCAGCTACGCCGCTCGGGAACGAGCCCGGCCGGGGTGGCCCTTCTCTGGAAAGACGGCCATCGGATGTGGTAACCACCGATTTTAGAACTTCCTTCGAAAGGAAGCCGCAGCCCGAGTGTGTGTCTGTGCCTCTGTAGGACCAGGGTGGTTGCAGTCTGAGATCTGTTTCGTCATCTTTTCTGTAACTATATCTCTCGCGGGGATGGGCCTGCACGATCCGGGAGAGATGCGATTCCATCCGATTTTGCCTACAGCGGAAGATGGGAATACATTACTACTTAGAGTGTGGCAAATGTTAGCCAGATATAGTTTCAAGTCTGTGTGTTCCGGACCAACCCAGGAATCCGATGTTTAAATGTTCACAGTACCCCGGTTAGGTAAATAATACACACTCACACACAACGCAAGATTATAGGTAATCCCTTCAATTTGATATGTATCCGTCCAGTGTGCTTTCCGGGAAGGCCGCAACCGGTACTCCTATCCATATAGTGGCTGTATCATGGAGCGAGTACCATAAAAATTCAAACAATACCGAAGTCGCGTTTTCCGCACCCAGATAAGGCATTGTGCGCGTATATTGATAGCGTCGGTTTCACAGAGTGTTTTGAAAATAGATACTGTGCATGTGGAACGTCTCTCACGCCGCTGATTATGATCTTCCTCAAGAGTTCTATTTCGACAACTTGACAAGAAATCTGAAAACGGTCTTGAGTTCCCTGGGAAGGTACTGAACGTCTTGGGTGGGACGACAGAAGCTCGGTAGCCATGTGGACGAGGCAACCCCTGGTTTTGAAATACCATTCGGCTGTATGATCCTGAGCAGGCAGGCCAAACAAAGCAAAGTACCGAAACCGTACCCGCAAATCCCTTTTGTCACGCGACGGCTGTGGCACAGGATGGGGAATAAGCACTTTCCCTGGTTAGTCATCAGCTACTGCAGTCCTCATCTGCACAATATCATAGAGTTGCACTGCATTGCAGATGTCGATCTTATGTCGAAGACCAACTGGCATTGTTTCATCACACTACGTGCATATTTCTTGTGAGTTGGTCAAGATTCCATCAGAATAGCTCAGCGAATGCTCCACTGTGGTACCGGTCAGAGGTATTCTTCAGTGTTCGACAACTGGCATGGATATTAGTTTACCACGAAGGCACTTTCAGTTGAGAGAGTTATATCATAATCCAACTCAGTTCCCAGCCAGTGTCGAGTCATTGAGGGGTTTGAATATCAAGCATTTCCACGTGACGTAGTAAAACATATGCAGGGAGGACCCTGAAGCTGCTTAGAACTCGATTCAATACTATTGTGACACTATTATGTATTTGGTGGTATTATTCGACTTTAAAATAGTTGTACCGGCTGATCGTTGAAAGGAACCAAATAATGGATTCTGAAGGAATCTAAAATAGGTTTGTCAACATCCTTTGTGAAGTTCCCAGATCATGATTAACCTGAACACCATCTTTGAGAGAAAAAGGAAGTATCAAGACTCTAAATATCGTATTTCCCTAGGTTACAACTAAATCTGGGGAATTGTATGAGGGTTCGATTAGAGAGTCCTGAATAAGTGATCATTAGCGGCATGCATCCGTCTGGGGTAAGCCTAATTGCACAAGAATAGTAGCGGCATGGAGATTCATGCTCGTGGCTTATTCTCGGTAAGAGCGTTGAGAGAAGTTACACCATAAGCTCATTGTGGTCAACATCTACTCTATTATTGTACCGTGCCCAGGACCGGTGTATCGGTGGTAAAGGGAGTAACAAAGTTAGCGTTATTGACTGACATTTGTTGACGTTTGCACGGTGAGTAAATATCGAAGCTAGTTGTATCCAAGTGGGGGCTGAAGGTTCCCAGGAGCTCTGATGTTGGTTTAGATAGACAACTTGTGATCAAATAAACTCGAGAAAAGGTACAGCTATAGTAGAAAGTCCACAAGTAGATCTGCGGATTCAATACCTAAAGATGAGGCTCCACGCGTACGGGCAGACACAACTTCTACCCTTTTTGGTTGACAGGTGCTTGAGTTGATGACGAGCAGCGGAGAATTTGTGCGATTGTCAGGGGAATCCCTGTTGCCATGCGCAAGTTGCATTAATAGGGGAGGTCTGCAGTGTAATATTTACAAGAAGGCGTTTCAGAATATGTAGCCGTCACCTTCCCAAGCGGACCGGGGACTACCGACGGAAGCACCGCAGCGTCGCAGTGTAATTGTGCCTACTTCTTGGTATGAGAGAGCAACTGGGTACCTCCTACTACGACTACTCTAATACAGTAGCAATATCATGCTCCTACCGCTCTCAATACTGTGCCGTAACTGATCATGCGTGAGTAAGTAGTAGTCAGCTCGTATGTACCATTGAATGCAAATAGTTGAAAATAGAGCAGAAAAAAGAAAACAATAATCATAAAAAAAGCAAATCTTGAGGTTGAGAGCAACTCCATTAATCTATTCCGGCGGTTGGCGAGCTGATGAGAACAACAACAACCCCAAGACAAAGAGTGTCAACACTTTTGGTCAACATCATGCTTCTTTGCTTTCTTCTTCCATCAGCTCCGCGATCAATAGTCTACGCCGTGTCAATCCATTGCCCATCAGAGACAAATTTAGCTGCTAGACTGGGGGTCCAGCGGGATGGGCTTGCTCAACGCACTGTCGTAAACGTACTCTGCCCCTGCTAACTTCGGCTCCCCTTCGTCACTATACTCCACTTAGGAACAGCGTCGTACGTTTCAACATTGCTCCGTTCGAAACAAAGCATACACACCCCATTTACCTAGTGCTCTCTGCGTCCCACTCCCCTCATCCTCCTTTCCATCCCATCCTGTTTGCTCCTCACCATCTTCATCATCCCTCCCCTCCACGTTCTATTCCTAGTTCTCTCCTCGACAGTACCAGGCAGCATCACCTCCTCCTACACGCCCCTGCTCGACATATACCTAACGCCCACGTTTCCCAGCGTGCCAGCCCTCCCTCGCCGCGCCTGACCGACACAGCGCAGAAACCCCCCTGGTCCACACTCGCGCTTTCTTGCACCTCTGTCCCTCCATCCATAAACCTGCCCCCCGGCCTTCCACACCTCCTCACTAAGTACCAACCACAATGGAGTCCTTCGAGCCCGTTAAAAACGAGACCCCCCGCCACCATCCTGAGGATGTCAGCTCGGAAGAGAATAGTGACGTTGAAAGCGACAACAGCAAAATTGTCCACAGTGACGACGAAGATACCAACAGACCAGACATTCCCGGATCCGGACCAAACGACATGCCTTTGTTCAAGAGCGCCTCGCACTTTGCGGGTTCCTTTCAAACTGTAAGTTACGCACACTATTGCCTGCGTTGAAAGATATATAAACTGACATATCAAAGGGTGTGAAAGGTGTCATAGCAGATGCCACATCATTTGAATCTGCACGTCGTCGGAAGCAAAAGGCTCGAGCTCATGAGAGCACCTATGGCGGATATGTCCCACCCAATGTCGACTCCAACACGCCGTTGAATAAGAGCAACAGCAACAGTGATGTTGAAAGTGGTGATGATGAGGACTTTGTGCGGACATGGCGCAAGAACAGACTGGCGGAGCTGCGGACAGGACAGGCAACCACACGGAGACAGTCGCCTAGCAAGCGGAAGTACGGGCGCGTGGAGGCTGTTGATGCTGTGGGGTACTTGGATGCGGTTGAGAAGGTGTCACCAGAGACTATTGTAGTTGTAACTATCTACAACGACGAGGTATGCTATACGGTTCCACAATGCTCCAGCGACACAGAAAACTAACATGTATTTTAGTCGAACGAATCTCGATTTGTTGAGGACTGCTTGTTTACCCTAAGCCGACGATACCAGACCACGCGGTTCGTCAAGCTGCATCACCAAGAGGCGGAAATGGAGTCATCAGTAGTGCCGGCAGTGCTGGCTTACAAGGGTGGTGAACTATTTGCCAACCTTATCAGAATTGTGGACGAAATTCCACCTGGACGAAGCCTTAGCGTTGACAGTTTGGAGCTGGTTCTCCGAAGGTACGTTTAATTTACCTGTAATCTCATATTCATCTGAGGCTAACCTATTCTCTCTAGGGCCAACGTATTGCACAAAGAATAAAACAAATATTGCAATTTCCAACGAGTTTTCTTGATTTTCTAGTACTACCTTTTCTTTTCTTTTGCCGTGGGTCGGGCGGTTACGTTATTGCGGATGTCAAGGGCTTCATTTAATGCTTTTGTTTACTATATTGGGGGAAACAAATCATGTCGTCTATGTCGGATCTATATCTTTTCTTTTTTGGTATACAATCATAGGGGAGGCGCTTCTTTTTTTATTATTTACCTGTTTTATTTTATCCCAGGGGCTTCTTTCATGGATATTCTTTTTTCTTTTAGGGGCGCTTTAGGGAGGTTTGAATGGTCATCTTTTTCGTTTCTCATAGATGGGGGCTTCTTTTCGGGTCGGTACGGTTCACCTACTCTATGTGTACATTCGTTTGGTCATATATACAGCCAATTTGTGCCACAAGCAGGAGAGAAAATAGCACACATTACCAAACTCATCCGAAAATCATTGCCGACTTCTCCCTTTCCGCCGTATATGTGTTGCATGTGTTGCGTGTTGCAACGTGTTGGTTGTATCCTGTGACCTGTGGGGGGGTTGGTGATTTAAAGTTCTCCGAATGCCTGCCGGAGATGAGCGTGAAGAATAGCAGTGAGAGTATTATACCCCCGACCGACCACTCGGGAGCCACGTCGACGTTCCAACAGCCGGATATTGAGACCCAAGCGCGGATTAGACTGGGAAATGGGAATAGGAGAACTTCCAGCAATTTGATGTTGGTGGGCTAATTTAGTCCAGTTCTCTAGAGTAAAGTAGACAGAGTGTCCGTAGACTAGAATGGCGGCAGAAGACGGAAGACGGAAGCTCCCGAGTGAGCATAGATGACCTTCCCCCCACGCCGTCTGAGTTGGGGGTGTACGCCGAGTGTTGGTTATAGCACTATAGTAGTTACAACCTGTGTATCTACTCTAGATGGCTGCTATTTATATCCAGTCATTAAAGGATCACGACATGCTTAAATGGAAATATATAGCAGAGTGCAAGGCGTTTGGATTGGGTCGACGGTAGATTGGGGTACTCAATGGACGGGAGCTCGTTTAATTGCTGGAGCTTGTTTTCGCGAAGATACGAAACGATTCTACATCACGCAGTAAAGCATATACAATGCCTTGAAATAAGATTGTATGCACTGTACCTCCTAAAACAACGTGAAGCATGCTTGTGTAGTGTGCATGATTTTCAACATCCGCGCAGCTGCAGGCTTTCGGGTAGCCTAGCACATTCTACGGGCGGAAGCCACTTTCTTAATTGCTTCCCTGAGTATCATTCAAGACTCAAGTTCGAGTGACAAAGGAAGAGAATAAGCTAGAAAGTATTTCTCTATAGAATTGTATGGGATAATGCGAGTGAGTTTCTTTGGAAGCGATTTGAGAACAAAGGCAACGAAGACACATCCATGTGCTATGCGAATCTCATGGAATCTCATGGTCAAAGTTTTGATTGGCTATACATAATGTTTTTCTTACGGTAGTCTTACTGGCGCTGCCCAGTGGCTGAATGTCGTTGCACGAATCTCCGGTAAAATCATCAGATATCATTCGTCCCGTGAATCAAATTCACATGACTTCAATTTATCGTACAACCCAATAGAGAGCTTGAGCACAGATCTTGGATATGCTGATAGTAGTTTCCACTAGCCCCGTGTCCAATCCTCAAGGTTCTATGTAGCATATACCACTGAGTGATTCTGAGTGACGCAATTCAATGCTGCAAGATCACTATATCTCACTCTGTAGGTAAGCTACGATGACGAAAAATATAGACGAGATAACGCTGGTAGAATAAGCTTAAATTTACCGAAGACTGTGTTGTTTATGTCAAAAAATGGCCATGAGCTTGCGCAATTGTCGCCAGTGTGAATCTTACTTAGGATGATAATTGCGAGCCCTTGTAAACCATAGCTCTGTGTAAAGCAGACTTGCACTGCCTAAGATTAATTTTCTAGAAGACAAAACCTTCTATATACCTATACAGCAGAGATATCTACTAGAATGTCGCATATTTGACAGGAATAATATTATGTGCTGCCCACAGGTGCAGGCTGTTTGATCATAACATCACTTGCTAAACACAAAACCTGCTAAATATGAGCTTGTAAATCAAATAACACCCATAACGCCCACGCCCACACCAAAGCACCCTCAATTCATAGTGCACGTCATCCCAGCACTGCCTCTCTCTCTAAGACAGTTTCTTCAAATTTGATCAAAAACACAGTCTTCTGCGGGTGTTGCTCTGTGGGTACCGAATGCGCTGTAACACGGCTCGGAAACAGACTCCCATCCAACACGGCCTCAATTATACCTGCAACAAAAGCTGCGCAGTTCAGATGGCTCATTTCCTTGGGCACCGATATGTAACTGCTCACTGCTGGATCGTGATCAATGAGCATGTATTCGTCCTCATTGTCACGAGACTTCTCAAGCCCGTCCGCCGGCTTCCCGAAGAGATGTCGGTATAGAGTCTGTGCGACGAACTGAAGGATTCCGAGCACACGTGTCTCACGCTTGGCGGAGCGGCCCTCGCGGAATAATAGCAGCTCGAGTAGCCGCTGGCCAATGGCGTAGCCTTGGATATTCAATCTATAACACGGTGGGTCCAGAATGTCAGACAGGAAGAGCTCTGTGTGAAGGATGGTGGTAGGTGGGTAGGTAGAGTAGAGTAGGGCGCGGACTTTTTCTCGAGATCTTGCACCCCCGAAACCCGCTTCTGGGCGTATTGAATCATCTCGCCAAAGAGGAAGGCAAAAGAAGCCTTAGAGAGCTCAGACCGCTGCGTCCGGTTAAGGTGCCGGTCGTAGATAGATTTGCGAGATGAAGCATAGCGGAGGTTTGATGAGGCTAGGTTTGCGGGCTTTTGGGTCACCGAAAGAGGTGCAGTTGTCGACGGCGTGCTTGGACTTGACAAGGGATTTGGGGAGAACGGGATGAACGGTGAATTGGGTTGTTGTAGCTGGTTTTGCGACATGGCTGAGTTTGATGTGTAAAGATGGATGGAGGTTTTGGGCACCAAGGTACTTGTGACTGACCATGAAATGACAAGGGCTGCCCGGCACACAAGCTTACCCGGCATAACACCAACCTTTTTGGGTGTCACTTGTCAATGCAATTCCATGTCTCAGAGCTTCCTTCAAGTAGGTCCTGCAAACTTGACTTTACTCCCTTCAACCACTCACAACAAATCGTAACCCCGCGGCACCTTATCGTCTCGTGAAACTATCATGAGCCAATTTGTTGGCCTCACCGTTCTGGTGACCCTCAAGACAGACGGCACTCAACTTCGGGGGCTCGTTGCTGGTGTCATCCAAACAGAGCAAGAGAATGAGCTCTCTCTGAGGAATGGTATGTCTTTTTCAAACACTCTTAGAGATCGCGAGGATGTTTATTAATCATGCAAAAGTTGTCTTTCCACGAACTGGTCAGATCATGAACGACTTTCGAGTGAATGGCCGAACAGTATCAGACGTGGAGATTGTACCTGAGAATTATCTCCCTGCTAATGCTGCACCGCATCTTCTATCGCAACCACCTCCAACAGCATATAGTATGCACGAGGCTGTTCAACATGTAATTCCGCCGCATGTAGCACCGCAGTTTGCTTCACAGCAGCAGC
The DNA here is from genome assembly GCA_024516215.1 of Geopyxis carbonaria. Taxonomy (NCBI): domain Eukaryota; kingdom Fungi; phylum Ascomycota; class Pezizomycetes; order Pezizales; family Tarzettaceae; genus Geopyxis; species Geopyxis carbonaria. The sequence goes on along the minus strand of JAJJXG010000001.1, from coordinate 936,275 downwards.
AGCAGCAGCAGCAGCAGCAGCAACCATATAACCACTCGATACCGCCCGTTAACGCACCACCAGTAGCAGTAGCTCCTGTTCAACCATACGCAAATCACCATGCATCCAACATGAGCTTTGAAGATCCAGCGATTCTTTCCATGTCTAGAAAGCCCCCTACAAAGGTGCAAGCGCCGACTGTTATGCAGCCCGTGCATCCAGAACCGCCACGTCACAGTGTACCTCCTACGCCTACGCCTGTGCGTGCGCCCGTCGCACCTGTCATGGCTAAAGTAAGCTCTTCACGGGGAGGTATTCGTTCAAACCGGGCATCATCGTCCAAATTAGACGCGCTGGCTATACCTGCCGGCCCGAAGGCCCATGACCAGAACCCCTTATCGGCCAATGCCGCAGTGGAAGGTAGTATGAAGATGGAGAGTGAGTATACTCCACCGGTATCGGCCGCTGCTGCTTTGCAGCGACCATTTTCCACCATGAACATTCGTGGCGATCCTGCAGACTCCAGTGCTGTTGATGAGACGGACGACGGGTTTAATGTGCCCAACAGACTACTCGATCAGCAAAACAATTTCAGTGGGAAACGATCGAGACGGGGAAAGGGAAATTTCAAACGACAGCAACAAAGGCAACCGACTCACACTGGGCCTAATGCCCAGGATGAAGAAGGGAACATAACCCCTGAAAGTAGTACTGGAAATAATGTGCTTCAGCCTGGAATGTTTGGTGGCGCCATTGCTAAGGCCGCCGTTTCTCAGGCTGGTGCTCACTCCAAACAACGCAATAGAAGGCCTCAGAGAACTAGAAGGCAGCGGGGCTATCCGGAAACCGCCGAAGAAGAGGGATGGGCGACAGAAGATGTAAACGACTACAAAGCGACCGAGTTCGACTTTCAAGGCAACCTGGATAGATTCGATAAGAAGACCGTCTTCAGTCAGATAAAGGCGAGTGACGATGAGGGTGATGGTAGACTGAGAGTGAAATTTAAGCTGACGAACAATCTGAAGGCGGAGGATACGACCGCCGACGAGGAACGTCTAGTCTCGCACAATCGCCTTCCAAACCGTTCTTACAATAGATCTTCTGTATTTGTAAAGAAGAATTATCATCCAACCGAGAACGTTTTAGGGACATATGCTAATGGCCAGTCCCTCGCTGATCGGGATGACTGGCAGCAGCCAGATTTCGGCGTTGCAGAAGAGTCGGAGGATTCTGATGGGATTGATATGGATATGCGTGGGCGTGGTAATGGAAATGCTGCCGATAGTGGACGCAGCAGCCGCAGGGCCATGTCAAGGCAGTCCATCTCAAATCGACGCGCCACCCGACAACTCAGTAATACTGCGAATATCTCGAGGGCCTCGGTGGAGAACCTGCAGTCGTTATCTAGCGGCCCTAATAATGGTTCGTCGGGTGTGGCTACAAAGTCGGGAAAGCCTTCATTGCGACTCGAGCCTAGTGGTAGACCATGTCCCATCATTAGCCCCTTGCAGATGCTTGACGTTGAACGTATTGCCGAAGTGGAGTTGGGGCTGACAGATGATATGATGACTGAAAATGCTGGGCGAGGAATAGCACAGGTAGCTATCCAAGCATTTGGAAAGCGCATTTCGGCTAGCAACCATAACGCACTGCCGGTCGTCCTCGTATTTGCTGGCAACAACAAAACCGGCGCTCGTGCCATTGCTGCGGGTAGGCACCTCAAGAACCATCACGTAAGAGTCATGGTGTGTGTACTGGGATTAGAACGTGAGGATGAACTATTGGAAAACATCCGGAGACAGCTTAATATATTCAGGAACGCTGGGGGACGCGTTGCGCGGTGGGAAGAGATGCAGGCTAACCTAAAGACGTTGGATTCACCTCCCGAGCTTATTATTGACGGGCTTCTGGGTATGCACGTCGGGTTTGAGGATCTTCGATCGGATGACCAAGTCATTGCATACGAATTGGCACAATTTGCAAACAAGAGCAAAGCCAATGTCTTATCAGTGGATATTCCCAGCGGTATTGATGGAACTACTGGTAAGCTTTCGTTATCCTCTGGGCTTTGTCTTATGCTAATATATTTCACTGCAGGTGTGATAACGACTCTCGCTGAAGACTCTGGCATGTTTTACTTCCGTTCCAACTGGGTAGTGTGCATGGGAGCACCAAAAAGCGGAGTTCTTCATGCGCTCACTGGCGGCCATGGTTCTTCCTGGAAGCTTTATGTGGCAGATATAGGAATATCAAACACTGCATGGAGAAAGTATGGCACAAGACGCCGGCATGGTGTAGAGTTTGCTGCAGACTGGGTTGTGTCGCTGCAATACCACGGTAGTGTGTCAGCCTAAAGTGGGTGGGGAAGCATGATTGTCCATGATTTTCTTTTCTTTTTCTTTACATATGGGCTTGGCTATCTCGTTTTTTTTACAGCGTTCTATTCTACTTCGTGGTTTGCTGGGCGTCCTTGTGGGTGTCTATTAGGGTTTTTCTTTTTCTCTAATATCTCTATTGCGAAGATGTACGATGTTTGTATTACTACTTTATAGAGGATTCACAATGCGATGCAGCGTCGTAGTTTTAACTGGCTTGTGGAATTTATTGCCTTTGCCCAATATTATGATTCACCTTAAACAACATGAGTAAACAGATGCTGAGTAATTCTGAGCGCTGGGTAGGGATAGAAATCACATGCTTCTGCCACGGCCAAACTTCAAGGTTTGTGTGGAGGGCTAATAATTAATCTTGGTGGGGCAGCAACAGTGCACACACAAAAATTCACCCCACCAAAAACCCACAACCACAACGACTACCTCTAACAGCCACCGCCACAGTCTCAAAAACTACCGATCTCAAACCCCAAAATGGCTGCAATCCAGCAGGCCGCCCCCAGCGATCCTAATGCTATACGGCCCTTCTTCACCCTCGTCCTCGATGCAGGGCCCATTCTCTCTTCCGCTGCCGCACCCAGCACCTACCTGACCGCCGCGGACCGCATTTACACTACCCCCTCGGTCGTCGCTGAGATTCGCGACGAAGCCGCAAGATCGCGCTTCGAAACCCTCTGGAAGCCGTTCGTCAATGTCCGCTCCCCGAAACCCGCGAGCGTTAAGGCCGTAGCAGACTTTTCAAAACGCACCGGTGACTACCAAGTCTTGAGCGCAACAGATTTGGGGCTCGCAGCGCTAGCATGGGAGCTGGAAATTGAGGTCGCTGGAGGGGAGTGGAGGATGAGAAAAGTTCCCGGGCAGAATCTGACTGGACCCCTGCCTGAGGGAAGTGAGGGATGGGAGTGGAAGGGGTTGAGGATTGTGCCGAAGGAGAAGAAGGAGGAGAAGAAGGAGGTGGCTACAGAAACGAAAACTAAGTCGAAGAAGGAGCTGCAGAAGGAGAAGAGGGAGAAGAGACAGGCATGGGAGAAGGCACAGGCTGAAAAGGCTGCGGCAACAACTGGTGAAGTTTCGACAGAGGAAGCCAAAGTTGGGGAGCCTGCAGAAAAGACCGATGCTGAACCGGAGACCCAACCCGAGGAGGTACAGGTGAAGGCCGATGAGCCTGTAGAAGAGAATAAAGTCGAGCCAGAGGTAGAGAAGCCGCAAGCTGAAGAAGCGGAAGTGACGCCTGAAGAGACTCCCGAGAACCCGGTGGAAACTGAAGACGAGAAGCCAGTAGCAGAAAAGGTCGAGCAAGAGGCCGACGCCGGCGCTGATATTGCACAGAAGCTTAAAGAAGTCAGATTTGAGACATTAGAAGCCGAACCGGAATTCATCCAACCTGAAGTCACCGAAGACGCCTCGGATTCCGAAAACCAGGAAGATGACGACGATGACGACTGGATCACACCCTCGAACATCCAAAAACACAAAACTGCCACCTCCGCTCCCCCTGCCAGCTCCACAGAGTTCACGCACAAGCTCCCGGTAGCCATTGCCACAGTGGATTTCGCGCTCCAGAATGTGCTTCTGCAACTAAACCTCTCCCTCCTCTCTCCAATGGACCTTGTACGCATCCAAAGCGTGCGCAGCACCGCCCTGCGCTGCCACGCCTGCTTTTTCATCGTGCGCCACCCCTCCACCAAAGCGCCGTCCGATTTCTGCCCGCGGTGCGGCGGTCTCAAAACGCTGCTCCGTGTGTCTTGCAGCACCGATAGCAACGGCCTGTTTAAGGTGCATCTGAAGCGGAACTTCCAGTACAACAACCGCGGAAACGTGTTTTCGCTGCCGAAGACGCGGCATGGGACAAGTAGCATGAAGGGTGTTCCGGATAACCCAGTGTTGAGAGAGGACCAGAAGGAGTACACACGCGCGGTAAAATGGGAAGGCTGGCGCAAGGAGAAAGATATGCTGGACCCCGACCACCTGCCGAATATTTTGACGGGCGAGAGGAGGGAGGGGAATAGAATCCGCACAGGTACTGGGCGGAGGAATCCGAATGAGCCGAAACGTGGTGGTGGCAAGCGGAAGAAGTAGATTGTGTATATATAGATGGTGCCATTTATGATTTTATGATTGAGTTGTTGTGTAGTTTGGGGTAGTTTTCTAAAAGTTCTTCACTTCATTGTAAATCACTCGGAATACCAATTCATCAAAAATTCCATGTTCTCTTCGTTCTTTGTGTTCTCCAACGTGTATTAGTTTATATCAGTCAGTTTCTGTAAACTTGATCTTCATTTTTTATCAGTATAGTTCTAAGTCACACTGATTTACCCTCCTCGGCCCTTTTATTATCCCATTCTTCTGCCGGGAGGTAATAGTTCAGCAATTTAATGATCTCCTCTTCACATGATGCGCTTCTCGATACACATAAAAACCACTTTGGTGTAAATACACCTAATCTATTTCTGATTGTGGTTTAGGCGTTGGAGAGCTCGCGTATGTCAGGTGCAACATTTTCAATGTCTTCTCCGTTGCGGATACACACCCGATCTACGAATACAGTTCAGAACGCATCCATTTCCAGCACAAGCTCACAGACGGTTCATTAATTCGCGTTTTGTAACTATGACATCAAGTCGAGATGGCCGAGTGGTTAAGGCGCAGCACTCGAATAGCAATATCTGATATGCTGTGGGTTCGCCCGCGCAGGTTCGAATCCTGTTCTCGACGATATCTTTTGCTGTTTTTGCTTTCTGCTTCTGCCTCAGGGCACTGGTGAGTGATCGCTGTGGAGCAAAATTGTTGTCTGGGCATGTTTGTTCTCGCGCGCCGCTGGTGGTAGAGTACGTAGTCGGGGACTGTGCACTCTTGGAGTTTCAGACGCGTCATGGCGCTAGTTTCTGGATTGACTTTGTTTTAAAATTGGAAGTCTGAGGACTACATGTTTTATACGGGTAGTTCCGGCGGCGGCGGGGCAAACACGTGGTGGAACTGGGCGACGGTGGCGGTGATGATGGCGGGGGACGAGCGCTGGGGCGGGGCGGGCATGGTTAGGAGGTTGAGGAAGGTACGGTCGAAGGCGCTTGTGAGGCGAGAGGGGGAGGCGGTGGGGGTGTTGGAGGAGTAGGACTAGGACTAGGAGTAGGAGGAGGAGGAGGAGGAGGAGGAGGAGGAGGAGCAGGTGTAGTCTGAGTCCGACCAGAAATCATCGACTATGTCGTCGCCGTCGCCGCCGTTACTCAGCCCTGCGTACGTGATCATGCGCCAGAGCATATTGTGGAGATGGAATAGGAAGGGGTGTGGCAGCGGGCACTGCATGGGGTCTACTGTGATAAGGCGGTAGATGTCGCTTTTGCTGACATGGCGTCTGGGCCTTGCTCGCACAACAGTGAGGGAAAGAATATCCGCAGCACATCCCCGGATGGCTATGAGAGTGGAGGCGAGGGATCTGCCACTGGTTTCGGAGTCACCATGCTTACGATTGTGTGTTTTGTCGAGGGTACGGTGGAGTTGTGGGGTGGGGATGGTTGTGGACAGTGAGGTGGAGCAAGGAAGACGTGTTGTTGTGCGGCTCCTGCCAATATAGAGTAGAGTCCTATACAAAGTTTAATGCGGCTCTGCGAGCGCTGCTGGCCTTAAAGCCTGCCGGTATGTACATACCTATAAAGAGTCGGCAAATGTTGCCCTCGGTTAAGCCTAAAGTTATTGCGTCCGATCTTATCACTTGAATCCTGAGGTCTGAAATCAGGCAAAATATGTATCAAGCATGATGCGATGTTCAGGTCTCCCCAGACTTGCAGGAAATGAGAGGCCCGCCGCCGTAGCCACGTGACGCGGGGGGCCAACCGCACGGAGGGCTGAGAGCTGACTGCACGCTAGCACATTGCTTGTTTAGCACTAAGTATTATGGGGGAAGGTGGCTGGTTAGCTGACCACTCCATCAGACCCAAAGTACCTTTTTTACAGGCAGCCCGCAACCTCCCTACATGAGCTGATTCACCATGTAGAGCTGGACAACAACCTTGCAGCAACAAAAAAAAAAACTCATCGCTGATATACACCGTCTCCGCATGTCCCAGCTAAGATTGTGCTCTCACTCCCTATCCCACACTCGCTATGACGGTCCCTAAGCAGTTACCCGCCTCCTACACCAAGCGTCGCATCATCTCGGGCCGCTCACGACAGTACGCTGCCACCTCGCAGGAGGAGATTGACGAGCACGAAACGGTCCACGAGGAAGAGGAGACGCCTAGCATCACCGCCGGGGATAGTCCCATGGAATCGGCGAACTCGTTCATGATGGAGTCTGTCTCGCCTAGTAGCTCTCATGAACGGCCAGATCTGTCGATCAACACTTCCCCTGTGCCTCCAGTCCGTCCCAGCGTCGAAACATCGCGGCGGCCACGTGCGGGAACCACAGCAACGAATCGCACAGTGGATGGCTTACTCTCACCGGAAAATGGACGGCCCACATCATCCCAATTTCGATTACGGCGAACAAACACCCTGAAGGCCTCACAGGAGTATTCGCACCAAGAGCCTGGCCTGGAGCCGGGAATCGACCCGAATTCAGAGGGGCTCGACGACCCCCGCATCAACAACCTTCAGGGCGATTCGCAGATCACGATCGTCGAGTTCAATGAAGACCGCATCAACCCGAAGCTGGAGATTTGGGGCGACCAGCTGGAAGAATTCCTGGCGAAGCCGCGCGAGGACTGGGTCAAAGTGCGGTGGATCAATTGCAATGGACTGGCATGGGACGTGATCCAGCAGCTGGCGCAACACTACAAATTTCATCCTCTGGGTGGGTTGCACACTTGAACTCTGGTTTTGGAATGGGACAGATCGTTAATATATTGGTTGCGGAGAGTTCAGCATTGGAAGATATTCTGTCGAATCACACAAACAATCGTCCGAAGTGTGATTGGTACTCGGACCATGCCTTTGGTAGGTCATAGCTACATGTGAAGTTTTGTGATCGATACAATGCTAATAGAGCATGTATGGCACAGTCATCGTTCCACTCCTCATGCTCCTTGACGACAGCCATCTGCGCGGTACTTGCGGTGGCGACGATACACCGCACAAACCCAAGTCTTTCTGGCGCCGCATTATGAACCAACACAAGCCCGAGTGCCGTGATGACGAGGAAAAACGCGGGGGCTACGTCGATAGCAACTCACGGAACATAGTGCGCACCATGCAGATGGCATACGGGGGGCCCAACAGCGAGCGTGTAGCTTACATGGAGACGCACTCCAGCCTGGCACCGCTGGGCAAGATTGTGCATGTTGAGCAGGTGTTTGTGTTCCTAACGTCGGACGGTACGGTGGTGTCTTTCTTTGAGATATCCGGCGACGAGATTGAGCCCCCGATTCTGAAGCGACTGGCGGCGGACAACACGAGTCTTCGAACGTCGAGCGATCCGTCGATGATGCTACAGGCTATTGTATGCCATTCCACCTGCATATATCAAGTCCCATAGACTAACACACCTAGATCGATGCTGTTGTCGATCTCTCCCTCCCACTCATCGGTGCCTACCAAGATACGATTGCAGAGCTCGAGCTTACAGTCCTCACCGATCCATCCATAAAGCAATCGCAAGATCTCTACATCCTAACCTCTGAGCTGTCCATGCTCAAATCCACTATCGCACCCATCACCACGGTCATCACATCACTGCGCGACCACAAGCGCTCTTTTGTGCCAAAGATCAAGGGGCTGGTGGGCGTCGAGATCAGCGACATGACACGGACATATCTGAGCGACGTACTCGATCACGTCGACCTGATACTGGACAACCTCGAGACCATGAAGCGCGCCGCCGATAACATGATTGACCTGATTTTCAATACCATCGGCAGTCTCCAGAACGAGAGCATGAAGCAGCTGACCACCATCACCATTGTATTTCTACCACTGTCGTTTTTGGCCGGTTGTGAGTAGCCTCATCCGCGAGAAATATACAGTGTAGTGTGCTAATAAGCTCCGGGTAGATTTTGGAATGAATTTCGAAGTGTTCCCGGCGGTCAACAACGGCGGCTCCGATACATTCTTCTGGAAGGTTGCAAGCCCGGTGCTGCTGGTGACGCTCATCTACTGTCTGCGCCAGGTCGTCGGCGGCGATATTGTGCGCAGCTTCCAGAAGCGCTCCATCAAGGTTGCGACCAACCGGCGGCGGCGCGGGGTTTCCATTAAGCGGGATTAGTGCCTGGTGTATATTTCGATTATAGAGCGGTCAAGGTCGTAAAAGATAAAATATCATTTGTTAGAGCAGAGTAGAGCACTTTGCATCATCATGCTGCGTTTTCATTTGTACATGCGTGTGTGTGCGGGGTTTTTGTTTGGTATGAAATATTTGTTGTATCTTTGGGGGCATGTTTTTCTATTAATTTTGGGTGTAGATGTCTTTGTATTTGGGTATAACGTTATGTTGATTATCTTAAGGATTGGGTTGTTTTGTCAATGGCATTGGGTTTGCGAAGCGTGCTTTCGGTGTGATATGGGCGTGTGTGTTTATGGTTTGTCGTCGAAGGGTAGAAGTATATTGTAGCGTACTGTTCTAATCTATACTGGCATTTTGATTTCGTATGGATGTGATGGGTGCGGAGTAGGTTTCTATGGAGAGATGTTCGTGTAGTGCTAAGTGGTGTTGTGAACCGGTGCAGTGCAGCAATGCCGAATTCCGTGAAAATGTCGATTTGCTTTGATCGAACTGGCATCTGGATTCTGGACGGGACCGGATTGCACGTGAATATACGGGCACTACTTCACCGGAACGCACGTCGTCATACCTCTTGAAACCCATGTCCAAGAATCATCCCAATTATGTAACCCCACCAACGAAACCTGGCCCTACACCCCCAAATCCCGTGAAAACATGCAGTAAACAACCACGGCCTAGAAATCTCTGTTCTATTTCTGCTCAATCCCACAAATTTCCACCCCCCCAAGTCACGTGTCACCCAACCTGACATCATCACGCCACTAGCCGCCGCGTGGCTGATGCTTGTTTCCCTCCAAACCTGCTGCAGCCACCAATAACACGACGCGGCGTGCGGTGCGGTGTGGTACAAACCCAGGGATGCAGCCCACGCTACCGCTGCATGTAGCAATGCCCACCGCCCATCATCAATCGCGACCAAGCTTTTTGGTGGGGCGCATCATCGGACTGAAAATACATCCACGCACGCACCACCACAGGCCATTGTGCCATGGTACGGATATGTGGGAAGCCACCACCCACCCCGCACACGCCTGACGCCTTAGAAGGCGATGGGGACGGATCGTCGGCGTTGATGTCACTGCTGTGGCCGCGGCCAGGCGGCACGGCGGGAAACAGGTAGAAGCTGGTGATGACGTCGTGTATGGGACAGTGGGATGTAGACCGCGGGGGGTATATAATGGATGGCGACGGTTACAGTTCAGAGACATACAATACACACATACACACACACACACACTACATCCACTACATCATACCTGCTTCTACAAACATCTACATCTACATCTACATCTTCTAAACCAATACCCACCTCCCAATTGCACAGACACACACACACACAAAACACAAACACATAAACACAGATACACCAACATAAACACACATACATAACGGTCTCCACAAAACCGCAACCATGGAAACCGTCACAAACGCCATAAACCGCACGCTCTACGGCGACTCCACCAACTCGGAGATCGACCCCGCCACCGGGCGCCCTCAGAACGCCTCCTCCAACAACCCCCTCAACCCCAGCCACACATCAACCACCGATACCAGCGGGCACGGCCACGATTCCGCGCTGCGCCACCCCGGCGGCGAGACTAGTACGGACTTCAACGACGGCCGTGAGTACACCGCCGGCGTCGATAATGGGAAGTTTAAGCCCGTCGGATCAGGCATGGGCACGGGATCGGGCATGGGCATGGGCATGGGAATGGAAGAGGATAGAGAGGGCAGGAGTGGGGATTTGAGGAATGTGGGGAGTGGGACGAGTTCCGGCGTTGGGTCTGGATTGACATCCGGCACCGGTCTCGGGTCATCTACACATGGTCATGAGTCGGGGCATGGACTTGGGTCTACGAGAGATCGTGATACCTCGTCCGGATTGACGTCTGGTACTGGATTGACATCCGGCACCCTCGGATCATCTACACACGGCCACGATTCAGGGCACGGCATTGGGTCTGGACTTGGATCCACGAGAGATCGTGATACCTCGTCCGGCCTGACATCCGGCACCGGTCTTGGGTCGTCCACACATGGCCACGATTCAGGGCACGGCATTGGATCTGGGCTCGGATCTGGAATTGGGTCAACCGGACTTGGATCATCGAGAGATCGTGACACCTCGTCCGGCCTGACATCCGGCACCGGCTTGACATCCGGCACCCTCGGCTCATCCACCCACGGCCACGACTCAGGACACGGCCTCGGATCCACTCGAGACCACAACACCTCCTCCGGCCTGACATCCGGCACCGGTCTCGGCTCATCCACCCACGGCCACGATTCAGAGCGCGGTCTCGGGTCCAAGGTCCTCGGATCAGGCGGATATGGCCACGATTCCACTCGTGACCACAACACCAGCGGCACCGGCCTCGGATCCTCGCACCACAACACCCACGACACCCCATCAGCCATCCCAACCCTGAACTCCGGCACCACCGGCTTCGGATCCTCCAACACGCACCCCAACACCACCGGCCGCACCGAACTCGACAACACCAGCCGCGATAAGCACCACGGCTCGCACGGCATGGCCGGCGCGGCTACTGGTGCCGCGCTCGGATCAGGCATTGGACACGACCATGACCATCACAACACCGGTCTCGGCTCCACCCGCACCCACGACCACTCCACCGGCCTGGGCTCAACCCGCCACCACGACCACACCACTACCGACCGTGCCGCCCTCAGCGGCGACCCGAAAGACGTCACCAACGCCCCTCCCGGCCCCACCGGCACCGCGGTGAAGACCAACCCACTCCCAACCAACCCAGTGCTGCAACCCGGCAACACAAACCCTCATAGCTCCTCCAACGAGCCGTCCAACACTGGTCCCACCGGACTGGGGACTGCAAACGTACCTATGGCGTCTGTTGGCGGTGGCGCATTAGGGCGTGGTAGAGACCCGGCGACCGCTGTGGAGCCGTCTGTAAACGCTGCGCCGACCGCGGGCTCGCATTCAGGCGCAGGGACGACGCATTCGCACTCGCCGAACGACCTTGATCGCCACGGTGGTCTGTCGGGTTCACACTCTGGTTCCAACACCGGCCTGACTGGCACCCACTCCAACTCCGGCCTCACCGGCTCCCACGGCCGCGACTCCGGCCTGACGGGCACACACTCCGGCTCCAACACCGGCCTCACCGGCGCCAACACCACGCACATCGGCCACACCGGCTCCAACACAGCCTCCAACACCGGCCTCTCCCACCCCAACACCCACTCCAACACGCACACCTCCCACACCCCCCACGACTCCGTCGACGGCGGCCCCGCCACCCGGCGCAAATCAATCCCGCTCGTCACCGGACCCGGCGAGAGCGGGAAGATGCCCACGCCCGTCCCCGGCCTGGGCCAGAGCACCGGCGAGGGCACGGGTCAGCTGTACGAGAAGAGCACTGGTGTCGCTGCTGAGGGGGGTGATTTTGATGCGGCCCGCCCCGGAGCTGGGCGGGAGGCGGACCGGTTGTTGGATGAGAAAGGAGTGCATCATGGCAAGGAGATTGGACGCCCTGAAGATGAGGAGAAGAAAGGACTGTTTGGACATAAGGCGAAACACAGTGGGGAGCACGGGAATGTTACGGATAGGGAGCATGGGCACAGTGGTGAACATGATAGGCTGAGTAGCGAGCATGGTGTTGGGCATGACACAGAGCATGGAACACATGAGGGAGAACACAAGGGTGTTGGGCAGAAGATCAAGGAGAAGTTGCACCTGGGCAAGCACTAGGGCGTGAACAGTAAATAATGTTTTCTTTCTGTTTTCTTTCGATACGGCTGGGTTTAGGGATAGGATAGGGATGTAATGATAACGATTCGATGCAATGAAATGCACTGTTTTGAACAATACTTTGATGTTTTCCGTGAATGATGTGAATCGATCCAATTGACTAGAATTCGCTGTGACAAACAACGCCTGTACGATACAATCTAGAGTACAATACTTTAGATGTTTCTTTCCCTCCCATGCAGTTCACTGTTTCCAAAATCCGGCCAAAGCACCTGCCATGCATAGCAGCATATATCCTCCCTCAACCACACTCTATGCCTTCTCCCCCTTCCCCTCCACCCCCGGCGTCCTCGCCGCCCACCCCCTCGCCGTAAGTCCATTATAAACCCTATTCTCGGCCCACGTCCACACGCCCCTCTCCGGCACCACCCCCTCCCTCACCCACACCGCATAAGCCCCCACCGAATTCGCCATAACCACATCCGTCAACAGCCGATCGCCGACAACAACAACCTGATGCGCCCCCTCCACCACTCCCTCCCTCACCAGCGTCTGCACAACCTCCGCTCCACACGCCGGTTTCTTCTCTCTATGCCGCAGCACCCGCACGCCCGTCGCCTTCTCCAGCGCCTCTGCCTCAGCGCCGGTAGGGTCGGAGGAGGAGCCGGCGGAGTTGGACACGATGACTAGTGAGGACCCTGGGAACGCGGCGCGGAGACGGGAGAGGTTGGCGGTGCAGGAGGGATGGGTGTGCAGGGTGTGCGGGGTGGAGATGCAGTTGTCTTTGTCGAGTATGACGGCGCGGATACCGCCCTGCGCGTGTGGGAAGATCGGGAGGGGGAGGTCGCGGAAGTGTGGGATTGTTAGGTGTGGCAGCAGGAGTGGTGGGTTGGTGAGCGCGCGCAGCGGCGCGAGGAGGGCGGGGAGGTTGAAGCCCATTGTCGTCGCTGTCCGCCGTGGTTCGCGATCTGTGATTATGTTGTGGTTCGGCGGTGGTGGTGCTAGTGGTGGTTAAGCTAGTGGGGTGCAAGGCAGGGCCGGTCACGTGCCCCGTCGCACCCCACCCCCATCACCCCGCCAAACCCCTTCCTTCACCGCCGTCCTCGGCCAATGCAACAGCCGTTCCGCTACCTCCCCTTCTCGTCGCCGCACTTCCAGCTGGTCACCGCACTCCTCACGCTCACCACGCGGCACGCCAACACATCCCTCCCCATGTCGACTTCCCTCTCCTCCCTCCCACCACTCCCTCCCTCACCTCCACCATCGTCCAACACCCACCCGCCCCGGTCCTCGCACGCAGCGCAACACGGCGCGAAGCCCGACCGCCGCCCGCGCCAGCGCGCGAAGTATGTGAACCCGAGCAAGGTGGCGAACCAGCCGCCGGACCCGCTGTACTACTTTGAGGACGGGCTGCGGAAGGTGCATCCGTATTATTATACGTATAATACGTTCTGCAAAGAGAGATGGAGGGATCGGAAGCTGGTGGATGTGTTTTTGGAGGAGTTTCGGGATCGGCCGGAGGAGTATTATGTGCGTCCCCACTTGCCCGCTTGCCCTTGTGCCCCCGGTGTTGCTTGTGCTGATGGAGTATGTTAGACCAAGGCGATCGCAGCAGGCACAGTCTGCGTCACCCCCACCGACGGCCAAGGCCAAGCGCGCCTCGCAAGCCGCAGCGGGCTCGACACAATAATCCGCAACGGCGACATGGTCTCACACACGCTGCACCGGCACGAGCCGCCCGTCACCTCCCAGCCGGTGCGCGTCGTCTTCGAAGACGCGGACATAATCGCGATCTCCAAGCCCGCGGGCGTGCCCGTCCACCCGACAGGGCGGTACAACTACAACTCCGTCACCGAGATCATGCGCTCCGAGCGCTCCGGGTTCAATCCGATGCCGTGCAACCGCCTGGACCGCCTCACCAGCGGGCTCATGTTTATTGCGAAGCACCGCGCGGCGGCGGAGCGCTTTATGACGCAGTTGAAGACGCGGACGGTGCATAAACAGTACGTGGCGCGGGTGCGAGGGCGGTTTCCGGACGGGGATGTGGAGTGCGATCAGCCGATTCTGTTGATATCGCCAAAGCTGGGGTTGAATAGGGTGCGCGCCGACGGGAAGCACGCACATACGCTGTTCCGCCGCGAGTCGTACCACGAAAAGGGGGACTACAGCATCGTCCGCTGCCTGCCCACCACCGGGCGAACCCACCAGCTGCGCGTGCACCTCCAGTTCCTCGGGCACCCAATCACCAACGACCCGATCTACTGCAACCGCCGCGTCTGGGGCGCCTCACTCGGCAAAGGCGGCGCGGGCGACGACGAGGACATCATCACGCGCCTGGGACGCATGGGCAAGGAGGAGGTCGCGGACGCGGAGGCGTATCACGGCGAGGTGGTGGGCGAATACGAGAAGCGCAAGGCCGAGAAGATGACGGGCGAGCTGTGTAAGGTCTGTGAGACGCCGCTGTATAGTGATCCCGGCCCGCATGAGCTGGGGATCTTTTTGCATGCGCTCAGGTATGAGTGTGAAGACGGCGGCTGGGCTTATGAGACGCCGTTGCCGGAGTGGGCGCTGGAGGGGGAGGAGGCAGAGGGGAGGGAGTTGCCGTAGTGCGGGGGAGGACGGGCGGATGGGCGGTGGGCGGTGGGGGTGGGCGGTGGGGGGTAGATAGCACATAGCAAGAACGCGGCGTTGCAGAATTCCAGTTCCGTATATATATCTACAGCTTCGCGTCCTCCCGCACCAACAACCCCTCCAGTCCCGCTCTCACTCCCTCCTCCATCTTCACCACCGGGCGCCGATCCGGGCCCGTAACCCAAACATGAATAAACCCTCCCACCGCCCTCGCCGTCTCCTTCTCCCTCCCCTCTTTCCCCCCTCTCTCCTCGTCCCCCTCCTCGTGCCCCTCAAAGAACCCAACCTCATAAACAACACTACTCCTCCCCACCTTATTAACCCTCAGCCCCAGGTCCACAACCCCGGGGTACGACAGCGGCGCAAAGAACGAGCAGTGGCTGGACACGACCAGGCCGATCTGGCGTGTTGTGTCTGCCGATGTCGGGCGGAGGAGACAGTGGGAGATGAGGTAGGTGTTGGTTATTGAGTCGATGCTGGGGGAGTGTTAGCGGTGGGTGGGATGGTAGGTCAGGGCACGGGCAAGGAGAGCACGGGGGAGGGGGCAGAGGGGGGCGGAGGGAGGGGAGGCACGGAGAGGTACGCACAGGAAATTATACACCGAATTGTTCACATGCCCGTACATATCGTTGTCGCTCCAGCGCAGCCGGTAGGTCTGGAAGAAGCGGTAGTCGGCGCGCGTGCGCGTGCGGAGCTGCGAGGCGGCGGCGGCCATTGCTGTCTGCGCCGGTGTTGTGTGTGGTGCGTGAGCGTGGGTGCGCAATTGGATATGCAGCGTTAAGCACGGTGGTGAGTGAACGAGTTGATAGGTGGGTGGGTGAGACTGTTTACATCGCAGCCAGCACGGTCGAGGGTCGGCGGCGGTGGTGTCGGGCGTGGTGGGATATGTGCAGGGGACCAGGGGCTGGGGAGCTTGCGTGCCGAGGTTGCGAGGGAGGTAGGGATTGGGGTCACGTGTAGTATAGCTACGTGGGATCTATGTAGCGGCGGCATGAAATACAGTAGAACGTGTATGATAAACGGGAAGTGATTACACCATTCTAGGTCGACTGATCACGAGTTTAGAGAAACATGAAATAGGGTCAAGTTTCGACGGTAATTGAGCTTTGTCTTGACGAGTTTCGAATTATTTGTTTCCTCTCTGTCTCCAGCCCTCTTTCTGACCACCACAACCCCAACACCGTGAGTATAATATAGCTCACTCCTTGACCTCCCCAATGCACAATTCCAGACAACAACCATACCACGCCGACTCCTTACCCCTCCTCCAACGACACTATCCCCACTATCCAACTCCCAATACTCCCACACCAGGCACGTTCAACATTTCCCGGAGCTATCGTTGTGGACTCTTTGCTTTGTCCTGCCAGTGCCACGCCCGTATAGAGCGTCCCGGACTGGAACAAGAATGCACTTCTCTGGAATTGGCCCTGCTGGTACATAGCATGTTGCTGATGCTCGTACTCGTTCATCGTCACTGGTGGCGGGGCGGGTGGCATGCATGTCCACGATAGTCTCTGCCAGGCGTCTAAGGGTGCGCTATCGGCGCGGGATAGATCCCATGACTGCAGTGCGGTCCCGGGTGATGTTCGACGGTGTAGGGCTGCCGCCGGCGAAGGCGTGGTGCGGTGCTGTCCTGGGGCTACAGCCTTGCGAACAAGAGCGGCGGGCGAGCCACCACTATCAAACAACAACTCGGTGCAGACAGCCGATGAACTGTCTAGGGATGTATGGCCCCTTCGGATGGTCATAGTAAGTGCATCCGTCAACTTGTTCGTAGCAAACCGCGGCGGTGTCATGTTTGATAGCAACCAAACTCAACAACCCGGACGGGAATTGTCCGCCGTTACCATTCGACATTCCAGTCCCGCACTCTTCGATCTCGTAGTCCGTGTCCGTGTCCACGCCATCGCTGTCCTCTTCGCCGTCCTCTTCATTATCCTCCTGCTTGACGCACCCGTACCCGTACTCGTACACTGCTGCAGGAGCAGGCGCAGGAGCAGCAGGAGCGAGCGCGGCGATAGCCTTGTATGTTGTGTCCTGGTCCAGTGACCTTTTTTCAACACCCACTCACCCAAAGGTCCACGCAGGGTGGTCACAGGGTGGTCGGTGAGTGTAGTAGTGTGAAAGAACAGAGGGTGCCAGGACAGGGCGCAGGCGCGATCTTGGGGATGCTGTGACGGGTTCGGAGTCATGCCGAACGGGCTGGTGGAATATGGGAAGGAGAAATTGTGTCTGCGGGGATGGGGGGGTTAATATAGACGCTCTGCTGGGCTGGCGGGCTGGGCGGGGAGGGCTGGCGTACGTACCGTTCTCGTACCATCCTAGGCTGGGGCGGCGGCAGCACGACAGGCTGGCCGTCGCTATCTGTCATCGTGACGCTCACCCGGCCTTTCTCTTTCTTCCGACCAGGTGCCGGTTTTGGCGCGAACCCAGCCGTGCTTGGACCTCGGGCTTGCGTTTTCGTGAATACGACGGGATTGCCGTCGGAATCGGTAATCCGGATTGCGGGCGCGGGGATGGCCTTGTTTGTTGTGTCTGGTCCAGTGACCTTTTTTTTAACACTCACTCAAAGGTCGACGCAGGGTGGTCGGTGAGTGTTGTGTGTAGTGTGGTGAAAGAACGGACGGTGGCGGGAGGAAAGGGTGGTTATATACGAGTTGGATTGGTGCGCCAAGCGGTGAATTCGACGGGACTGGGCTAGAATGGAGCCTAGAATGCTTTATATTGAATTGATCACTCGGGAGGTCTACACAGCGGGCCGGGGAAGCACCGCCGCCCACCCCGAGCCCACCCGTCCGTCAACGCCAACATCACCGTCGACTCGCCCGCAAGTCCATATATCCAAACCCATCATTCTCCTACATCCTCACCGCACCTGCGCCCATGTAAGAACAATATATTTTTCCACCGCTAACACTAAATGATCTTGTCAAACAAAATGATGATGCCCATGAGCCCAACTCCGCGCCGTCCCCTGCCCCTACATCCACATGCCCCCCCCCCCGTTCTACGTCTTTTGCCCCCTGCCCTGCCCCGGACAGATTATGACTGCTATGTAATGGATTTATGATGTACGTCCCCGCCCCGACATGCCCCGCCACGCCACGCCAATGCACCGCTCGCCGCCGCCCGCCGCCGCGGCCATGAGTCTACGCCCCCAGTCTACCCCGTCGTATCCATCCCGTTCTCGGACCGGTAGTAGTTGACAAAGTCGTCGAGGATGCTCGGCCACGCTCCTGTATATCCCCCCACATTAGCCCACATCCTTCACCCTCTCCTTCACCCTCATCCCCGCCCCCCGGAACACGACTCACCATTAACATCATACCCCCCCAACGTCCCATCCTTCTTCGCCAGCAGGACAAACTCATACATGCACCGCCACGTATCCCTTGCAATACTCTTGCGATACCGCGTCTCCAGGAACGTAATCCACGCGTCCAGGTGGTCATCGAAGCGCCCGCGCAGCAGCAGCCGCCAGTACTCGACCGCCACGTCCAGCGGCAGGCTCTTCTGCGCCGGGCTGCTGAGCGCGAAGCCGTAGGCGAACATGTACACCTTCTTGAACTGCGCTTCGTCGGCCGCGTACTCCGTCCTTAACACAGGAATATGGCTGCGCATACGTTCGAGGGAATCAATCCTGCGCCCCGTCAGCATCACCATACCACCCGCAGAACGCAGCACACATACCGCAGCGCCTGCCACCCCGCCACAAAAGCCCCCCTCTCAAACTCCCCCATCGTCGGCGCGCGCAGCGCCTCGGCCAGCACCAGCACCGTCGGCTCCTCCAGGCCCACGCCGAGCGCCTCGAGGTACGCCATCGTGCCGTTGATGCCGATCGTGTCCGCCGGGTCGGCGGGGCCGCGGAAGTCGTCGAAGATCTTGTGCAGCGCGGCGGCGTCGGGTGCTTTCGCGCCTCCGGCGCCGCTGCTGCTGCCGCTGCCGCCGTTGAAGTAGCTAGGGGCCGCGAGGCAGGACATTAGTATGTTGTTGTTTGCTCGTTGAGGGGGGCGAGAGGGGGAGAGGGAGGGGGGGAGGGGGAGGGGTAAGCTCCCCCACCCCCCCGCAGTGCGCGCCGCAGGGTGGCTCGGGCGCTGGAACGCTCGCGAAGCTGCGGGGGGGCGCGAGAAATTCGGGAATGGAATGATGGGACTCACGAGTCGGCCGCGACTGCCACGTCCCACGAGCACTTCTTCAGACTCTGTCCCATCACACCCGTCAGCACCTCCATAACTTTTTCTGTCATCGCAGCGGGGAGGATGGAAGGCTCACCTTAACCGCCTGCCGCTCAGAGCATGACGTAAAAGCGATCAGCTGCTGTATCGCTGACTGCTGCGTTGAGGTGTAGTTCTGTGTCGCCGTCGAGTCAGTTTCGAGACACAGCGACCAGGAACCGTGGTGGGGGGTTGGGTACCATCGGAGCGCTAGGAGCTGTGGAGGGGTGCGAGGTACGAGTACGTAAGGTAGGCCGGGATGGTTTTGACGAGAGGATGGAGGGAGATGCGGAGAGAGGATGGAGGATGGAGGATGAGGGCGGGTTTGCAGGGCGGGTTTGGAGGCACGTACGCGGGGGCCTATCTGAAACGAAGAAGATATTTTGGGTGCTGAGGTGGGGCAACTCGATGTGTGACATGGACACCTCAGGGCCCGCCGAGACGTTGCAGGACGCTTCTTCGGAAGTGCTGCGGCACCTTTGCAATATGATCGTTATTCTATTTGTTTATTATTGTGATAAACTACTTAGGTCCCGGGCTTATTTGTAAAAATTATCACTTGGCTATCTTGTGCCCAAACAGCAGCCCGGTGTGTAGAGCATGTGCAGCACCAATGTAGATTTCAATTTTTTGCAGTTTTTAGCTAATATCAGGTTTGGATTGGATACGATAATTCAGTCGCAAATAATTACCCACATTTAGGTATTAATTATGAAGTTTTAATTCTTGTGAATCACTTGATGTCACTCGGCAACTCAAGACTTATGGAGACATAATGTAGGGCACGATAGTAGCACAATATAGCTACCGACCTTTATTCTTGGATATGCCTTTTTAAGTCTAGATGATTACAACCTCAAAATCACCGAACAAGCTCATTATATTTAGTCCTCATCCCAGTTTGGGTTGGGTGCAGGAGGCTTGGGTCCGCCCGCCTGCCGGGCCACGATAATCTGATCTACAGAGAGCACTGTCCTGGCTGCCTCTGTCGCCAGCTTGATAGCCCATTGTTTGGCAACCAGAAGATCCAGGATGCCCTTCTCCACAGCATCGACAACACCGGTTCCTTTCTCGTCCTAGAAAATGTTAGGCCAGAGATTCACACCGCAATGCAACGAACATACCTCGATATCGACACCAGCTGACCATATGTCCCTCTTGTGGTGGGCAGCATACAGCCGGCTAAGCACTTCTGTACCGTCCAACCCAGCACTGTCTGCAAGAGTTCTTGGAATGACCTCAAAGGCCTCGCCGTACTTCTTGATGGCATGCTGAAGCAGACCAGGAGTCTTCTCACCATATGCAACAATCCGTTCGATCAACTGCATCTCAGTTGCGCCGGCACCAGGCACAAGTCTCGCATCCCGGGAAATAGCCTTTACTACATTAACACCGTCGTCGACCGCGCGCTCGAGGTCGTCCAAGTGGTTCTGTGTTGCACCACGGATCACGATAGTAGCCGTTCTTGTAGCCTCGTCCTCTGGTACGTGTTAGCTATGAGAAAACAACCACCGTCCCAAAGACATGTACCTTGTCTGAAAACGGTCACACGGTCACCACCAATCTCCTCAGTCTCCACCACATCCACAGTTCCCATCTCGTCTGGCATGGGTGCTCCCAATCTTGCCAATGGCGTGGCACCAACCACTCTGCACAACCGCCGCAGTTCAAACTTGCTCAAGACCTTGATCACCAATATTCCATGTCTGTTGAGGTAATGAAGAGCGAGCTCGCCCAGTGTTGACCCAGCAACTACAACCCGTAGGCCAGAGTCATGGAGCTCCTTGATTGCTGACTCAAGCTGTGATTCCTCGCCCTTTGTAAAGTCCAGCATCTCTTTGGCGTTGTGAAGCAGCACGGTCCCCTTTGTTTCCGTCTGAGAGATATCGAGCGGGCATGAGAAAACACCGACTTTGGCCTTGAGTACCTTTTTTACTGAACCTTCGGGAGAACGGGGAAACACCATTCCCCTAACGACCCGACTCTCATTCAGTGAAGAACCCATGATCTTGACTACACGGATGTTGTCAACATTGAAGTTGAGAGGATTCTTGGGCATGACGGCAAGGACGGCCTCCGAGACTAATGCCGCAAGCAGGTCTTCGTTGCCGAATTGTTTTGATGCAATCACGGTTTTGATGGCCTTGCTGATCTCGGTCTTCGAGCGGATATCCGTAACTTTGTCGATCTCCAGCTCTACATGATAGATGGTGTGTCAGATGATACATCTATAGTAGATGGAAATCACTCCCAACCTTCCAAAGTTTTCAGAGCAAAGGTCTGAGCCTTCTCATAACCAGCCACAATGTCCGAAGGGTGGAGACCTATCCGGATCAATCCTTCCGCCATCTTTAACAGCTCTCCCGCTAGTACTATAACCATGTTCGTAGCATCGCCCATCTGTAATTACCTCGTCAGCATTGCTTCAAGCACCGTCACTGTCCTGCTATTCATCCATCCATCCATCCATCCCCTAGACTGGAAGCTCTTACCTCCGCCTCCTGCTGCTGACTCGCCATCACAATGAGCTTTGCCGCAGGGTGTACCACATCCAATTCTCTCAAAATAGTAGCCGCATCGGATGTTAATATCATCTTTTGGAGGTGGTTTATGACGATCTTATTTCTTCCGCAAGGGCCCAAAGAAGTCTGCACAGTCGATGCGATGGCCTGGCAAGCATCAATGTTCCGGATAACTGCACCATCTTCACTCGAGTAACTGTGAGAGATATCAGGCTTAAAAGACGTAAATAGAGGATGCTTTCAGATATAGGTACATACTTCTGGTATCCTTGCTTGAACAGCCCGCTACCTGGCGCAGCAGGAATCTGGAGAGACATTTCGATGAGATATGCCTATACACCAGTTATAAGAGTGGTATAACTTTGTGTTTAGGCCGTCAGGATGGTAATCGTTAATAAATCTTCAAGAATTCTGATAGAGTAAGTTCTCAAAAAAAGCCCCACATACGATACGCTCAATGCTTGGCACTGTACCATTATCGATAATTGACTTACCCGGAAGCACACACCCAGGCCAGCAAGTTGCCCCACGAAACGGCGAAAAAATAGTCAAAACATCCTCTATTTTCTAATCTCACAATTACAATGGGCCCAAGCAGAGCACCCAAGAGCCGCGCTGCGAAGCGCGCAGTTACTCCACCCATCGAGGGCACCAAATCTACTGAGCGCGTCAATACCCCAACTCAAAAAGAAAAGGTTGCCATTCTCGGTCTGCGCGGTGATGCTGGGATAAGCAAGAAAAAGTCGAGAAAGAAGCAACTCTCAACCAAGCAGAAGCAGCGGAAAGAGGCGGCAATGGAGAAGGGCGAGGCTGCTTTGGAAAAGCTGGACCATAAACGGGAAGAGAGCAAACAGCGGGGCAGAATTGTCCAGGCTCGGCGGGTCAGTGTTTTCAACTCTTATTTTTGTGAAAGAAGGATTCTAATATTACATTAGGGCAACTGGAGTGAACTGAACGAAAAAATAGAGGTTGAATTGGAGCAGGTTACGAAGCCCGTTGAAATAGATGTCAAGTGAGCCATCGGTCAAAATTTCATATTGTTTTCAAGGGAAATGTTTTGGGTGGCATCCTTCACATGGCGTTATTTGGATAAATGGTGTTTGAACGAACACTCTGAAAAGTCAATCACAAGCGAATCACGAGTTTTTATGATTAATCTTTCACTTTAATTTCCTTCGTACAATACCGGGTACATACTCCTGCCATCCAGAACACACAAACCACCCAAAATGTCTCAGCCTACGCAAATTTCCATGTCATGTCATGTATTTAGGCTTTTGCTATTTTGCCGGATCCAAGTACAAAAAAAGAAATGAAAATAATATAGCATAACACATACATACTTCGGGGATATACCAAATAGGCCATACAGGATTAAACAAGTATGTTAGGATTCCACGGGCTCATCAACTTATTCTCGTCGAACTTCACGGTAGTACTCTTTCTCTTCCTTACGGTCGTAGGATGAAGACTGGTGCTAATAAGTCAGTAAATCCTGCAATGTACTTCGGTGTACTCTTACCTTCTTCTTCTTGATCGCTGTGATTCTCTTCTTCTTCGTCGATGCGTTAATGTAGGTACCAATGACAAATGCTACCAAATTGAAGAATGGAACCCAAGCCTGGGGCGGCAGAAACTTCTGCGCAATGATCAAAGCCAATGGGCTAGTGCACCATGATACTTTCATAACAGGCATAAATCCCGCTTTGACCGTGGCACGGATCTGGTGGAACGTGCGGGCACCAGCGATAACAGCCATGCAGGCTAAGTATACACTGTTTTGGATAGGCGAAACAATCAAATTGGAGACCAAAATTTGCGCAACCTTAGATTTGGTGGAGGTCTTGCCGGCAAATCCCTTCTGCAGGGCTGTAATAAGAATATGACCCAGAGGTGCAGAGATCAAGGATCCATAAACAGCCATCTTGGGAACGCGGGGAGTCACGTAGGAGCCATGGCGATTGCGGTCACCAGCGATCACCGAGGCAAGGACTTCTTGCAAGGCCGAGAGAACGCCAGATGTGAGCATCTTAGTGCGACTATGCACATGGAATTAGCGTGTTGATTGATTAACATCAGGGTGGTGATTACAGTGGATTGTCCGCGAGCTCTCGGAGGTAGACCTTATAATTTACATTGATTAGAACTTGAACAGCGTGAGAGAAGACGATTATCTGTAGGCGCGACCAACCTGAATGTAGTTTCCAGACTTCGAACTACCACCGTGCTTCATCATGGCGGAGCCATGCTTGCCTCCTCCCGAAGTGATGATGTTCTTAGTCTCCCGCCTAATGATTTCTCTTGAATCGCTCATGATTGCGACCGACTACGAATGTTGGAACTGATGATGTAAAGTCAGCTATCATATTCCGTGTCTATGACTTGATGCGAAGGTGGTGATCAGGGGTGGTTGAGGACTCGGAGGGTGAAAATTCACGGCGTGCGACAACGATCGAATAGGGTAAACAAACGAACCTAGAATTGAGAAGTGTCAATGAAGATGTCGCGGCCGCGACCGATGGCGATGAATTGGTAGAATCGCTCGCGTCTGGTACGATTTCGTGGGTTGATCTCAACGCGATCAGATCGCTTGGAGCTGTGGGCGGGATGTCACAACAGTGGCCGGTAAGGAGGAACAGGAATGGTGAACAATTTGCTAAGGTAACGGGGGTGATGGGATGCGGGAAATCGAACGGAGCAGAGTAGACTGTCTACTACCTCGTTCACTGTCTCGTCGTAGTCGAAGAGAGTGAGCTGGCACCAGAGAAGTTAAGGTACGCGGTGCTGATTTGTTGACGAGGTTGGGGCGTGCTGCTCTGCAACCAAAGGGGCAACACTGATCTGTGCTTGAACTCAGCCAAGCGCGCTGAAATCCCGGTTACACACCCCCGAACAGACCTCGGCTCCACTGTGTTTGTTTCCCCCTCGAGCCATGAGGTGCACGGCGTTATTGATTGCCACATGTTGCTCTCGGCGGTAACCCGGCCAGTCCGTTTCATAGGCTGTCGTTTGTGCTGAGCATGCCTCTGAAAAAGCAGCACAAGATCGAGTGCCTGTACCTGTATGGAAAGTCGACATGATTTGCTGTGTTTCTGTGCCTTTCCAGCCACTAAAACTCGGATCTGACACTCGATAACCAATTGAGCTAAACCGCAAGATCCCGTCCCAGCCACCCCGATTGACGCGCAGGCTGCCAGCTACCAGCTTGTTTGCAGGACGCAGGCGCAAAATTATTACGCTCATGTCCTTCACAACTAGTCACTCGTAGACCTACCTACTTACGACTTTTGTCAGAGTCTTTCAAAATCACTCGTACTCCCGGCCGTAAACGCATGTGCATCAAGAATTGCTTTCCATAACCAAAATTTCATTATAATAATTGTGTCTTGTGCACGCACAACTGACGTAGATATGTAGAGAGGTTTCTTGGAGCATCCTGCAGTTTTTTCTTCTAACATCCAAATATTATTGCAAGATCTTTAGGCACAGCCAGCGTATATGCCATTTAATATACTATATTATGATTTCTCAAGAACGTTTTGAGATCCAGATAACGCCACCTAGCGACAAGATAAGCACACCAATTTATTGTGCATCATGAGCTTCCTGTCCTCCCGAATCAAGTGCGTATGGCACAATTCCCCGCAGTTTATTATTTAACTTTCGTCCTCGCTACAACCACGGTTTTGGTTATAGAACTGTGAAGGGTTTCTTCCATATAATACTTCGAATGTTACGAGAGCGTATTTCATATCTCACTCTCAAAAGCTTCATGAATACGGAGACTGGACATAGCTTAAGTCTATATGGATATTCCGGGTGCCGTAAAAGTGTCGTTAATTAAGTCCAATCAACATAGGAGTTGTTTTTGCTATCTGTAGGGGTACGAGAAAAGGTGAAAGAGAAGAAAAAAGTAGATTATGTATGGATGCATGATATTACAATTTTCGTACGACCCAACAAACAGACGCTCGCCAAAGTAAAAGTGCGTATAGAAACCTCGTTATGTAACCAATGTTTTGCCTTCCAAGTACATCATGTAATAGATTCACTATTAATCAAAGATGTCGGCACAATGCTGACCGGTGACGCTATGAGATACTCGCGCACTAATACGAGGCCTTCGCTCAAATCCATGTAGCGGAAAACTCAGTTAGCATTTGACTGCAGATTCGTGTTTGCGTTTCCACAAGTTGTAATTTGGTAGAGTAAATTGCTACGATGGCATGGTACGTGGTCAATAAGCAATGTTATACTCCGGTCTCTATTACCAAATGCATTCACAACATGAATAAAGTGGGATACGTTGTCTTACATGCATGTAATGTGGGTCGGCTCTACACGGCTCTTCACAAAACATGATTCGTTGAAACTGCTAGGGTTTGATTCTGTGCCTAAAGCAGACTATTACAGATTGTTACATGTATTAGCATTAAAAGCCGAGTCATATCTTTCCTCTGATCTTGCAGTCTTCCGAAAGCAAGGAGGCAACTACGATGGAACCTGGATCTAGAACGATGGACTGAGCACTGAAGGCTCTTTTTATTTTTTTCAGTTTCATAACCCCTCCAGAAATCTGTTATTCTCTGTTATATCTCGAAACCCACCATGGAGAACCCTCAAGTTCTGCCTTTCGCAACGACTACGTCTACGAATACGAACACCAGTACTTCGAATTCCACACAGATCTCGTGCCACGAAAGTCCGGATCCAGAAACTTCTATGGAGGACACGCCACCCCCCGAAGAGCATCCCGACCCTCAGATGGACCGGCAATTCGTCCTAGCAATTGTTAATCATTATACACCCATAGTATCAAATAGGGCTGCCCGGTCCTCCTGTACACACTCACTAATCAAGCGGATACGTGCACCACATGCCAGCTGTTTTCGATGTGGCCAAATTCACATTTTCGGCTGGCTGTATCGATGCAGAATGTGCGGCTACAAAGCATGTCACAACTGCCGTCCTCGATTTTTGGAGAGAAGTTGGGATAATATTTGGGGGGTAATAGAAGATTCGTATGGTAGGGGGAAACCAATACTCGGAAAACAGCTAGATACGACGTACACGAAAGAATGAATTACAAGGGATTCATTATAGTTGGAGTATTCAAGTTTTAGTTTTGATGGTGTGTCAAGGAGAGGTGGAACATTGTTTTTTGGCTGGGTTTATAAACTTTTTGGGAGCTCTCGACCAAAATGTGCATCATTGGTCTGATAGGGGTTCGGGAATAGGTAAAGGGGCCATAGAATTGTACCAACATGCATACATAAAAAATCAAAGTATTAACGAGGGAAAACGCCGAAAACCCCATGTTCGTGAAGATATAGTAAAACAAAACATTAACAAGCCAAATTTACGGCCCTCGTAGACCATTCAATCTTGCTTGTAAATCATCATCCGGCCCAGCGCCAATAGCCTGAGCTACTTGCTGATCAGCAGTTGCATTCTTAGATGCCAGTCCAGTCGGAGTTTCTCCCAATGCTTGACTCAGATCCACACCAATTTCGTCCAACACTTGATTAACTACTTCGTCCGTCTCTTCTTCGTCATCCAAGCCGGTTACTTCGTCAATGGCATCACCCATCATCTCCTCCCGCTGGTCCATTATATCATTTTCCTTTTCAAATTCCATAGCAATTCTTTGAAGGGCAGGAAGATTCATGGATTTGTTCATCGTAGACAACAGAGAGGTAGCGCCTTTCATGGACTGCATCATTTGCTCGTTAGAGCGAACAGTCTGGATACGAAGAGAGACAGCCTGGAGTTGTGTTTTCATCTGTGCAAATTTCTGAACGTATCTTTATGGACCCGTTAGTTGCAATAACCACACTATAGGTCAAGGAACAACAAACTTTCGTGTACGCACAAGGTCCTTAGCCTGGATTTTACAAGCACCCATCTGACCATTTTTGGCAGACTTCTTGATGTCCGTAATCAACTTTTTTTCTTGATTCTCAAGCTTTATCCGCTCACGGTCTAGTTCGCGCTGTGCTTTCTCCAGTGACCTTTGGTGCTGTGCATGTGTTAGCTTTGAAGCAGACAGGGCACACTATTTCTCCGACCTTACGAAGGCGCTCAGCTGGTGTTTGCCTCCGCCCAAAGGCCCATTCTATGATACCGCTCATGGCTGTGTGTTTGAGGCGGTAGAGTAAGTACTGTAGGTTAGTAGCTCTCGGTGTTGCACGTCGTCATACGCCCCGACAACTACCCGGCCGTGACCAGGCAGCCGGGGTGTCGGGCAGCTTCGGGAATCGGGATGGCGGCTGTGTTACTAAGACAGATGAATAGTAAGCATCACGAGATTTTTTTGAGCGATTGTCGCCCCATGTATTTCTTGGTTTACTCCACTTTGTTACCTCCTACATACAACTTCCCCTCCGCCACTCCTGAAATCCCTCAACATCGTGCGTCTAGCAACAACATCCACATATAACACACTCTATTGGGATCCCCTAACTTCAAAAATGGCGGCACAATACGCCCCTCGTGTATCGCCATCTATCGCAGCCGCCCGTGTTGCCGATGACCTACACAGCGATTCCGGATATGGTGGTTCAATGGTTGGTGGCGATGTAATGTCGCCCCTACAAATCTCAAACAACTCCGCACAATGTATGATATTATTTTCTGGCTATATGTTAGAAAACACGACCGACTAATTTTTTTAGCCGAATCCCAGCATAGAAACAATGTTCACCAACTTCAATACAACCAGAACCGTGTCCTCCTAGGGCGTTCTATCAATCGTGTAGTGGAGACATTGAAGGCATGTTTTTTTTAGATCCTGCCTTACTCGAGATGACGCTAACCAGTACAATAGACTTTGCAAAAAATGAATGGCAAGTGGCCTGCACACTATCCGTCGGTTCAGCGTCTTGATGACGCCCCCGCTCTCAACCGCACACAATCATTCGACGTTGCCAACTCATCATCACGCCCAACCCCTGTTCGACGAGCTTTCACCAGTCTTGATCAACCAGAACCTGCAAATATCCCTGAACCCCGTCTGGTTACGCCACAAATCGCCGAAGAATTCAATGTATTGAAGCTGGATTTGAAGCTCGGTGCTCTGTCGCCTTCAGAGCTAGTCCACTCATTGGAAAGGTCGTCGATTGCATCTCTTCTTGATGGCAAGATTTCACAGGCTGTCAAGCACCTTATGGCTCTTAGAGATCGGATTGAAGACACATCTTCCAAAGTTTTGGTTACTGGTGATTTGAATTCTGGGAAATCTACATTTTGTAACGCTCTTCTACGCCGTAAGGTTTTGCCAGAAGATCAGCAACCCTGCACTAGCATCTTCTGCGAGGTTCTGGATGCTCGGGAGAACTCCAACTTGGAAGAGGTTCACGCTATTCCTAATGGGTCAACTTATAACCGTAACGACGAATCAACCTATGACGTCTACACTCTTGACAAACTTGATGATGTTGTTGTGGATGAAGAGAAATACCACCAGGCAAAGGTGTATGTTGAGGATGTCCGATCAATCGATCAGAGCTTGTTGCGCAATGGTGTTGTCGACATTGCTCTCATTGATGCTCCGGGTCTTAACTCTGATTCCATGAAAACTACCGCAGTCTTTACCCGCCAAGAGGAGATTGATGTTGTCGTATTCGTGGTCTCGGCCGAGAACCAGATTACTCAGTCGTCTGAAGAGTTTATCAGACAGGCCGCCAATGAGAAAGCCTATATCTTTGTTGTGGTTAACAGGTTTGACAACATCCGGGATAAAGCGAAATGCCGACGCCGTGTCATGGAGAAGATTGAAAGACTCTCTCCACAGACCTTCAAGGATGCTCATGAGCTTGTTCATTTCGTTTCATCAAACGCTGTCATCGATGGGGATGAGCCTACTAAAATGAGTGATTTTGAAGATCTTGAGCAGGGACTGCGCAGCTTTGTTCTTGACAAGAGAGCCCGAAGCAAGCTTGCACCAGCCAAGACTTATCTCTTGAACCTTTTAGGAGATCTTGAAACGCTTGCCAATGTCAATGAAAAGACGGTTTCAGCCGAAATTGACAGACTCAACAAGGAGCTGGATGAGATTACGCCTGCATACGAAAAGGCTGTCCAAGCTCGCACAATGGTATCTGAGAACGTCGACAAGACGGTCGAGGAGGTTACAAACAAAGTCTACAAATCTACTCGCCGCACAATTTCTGGGACCATTTCTCATATTGATGACGAGCCGGTGGTCACTTATGAAGGTGTATTGAGCGCGTACGCTTATGCGGAAGCCACTAAACTGTCCATGCTGCAGACCATCCAGAACTCTGTGACCACAGCAGAGGAACATGCAAGATCTAAGACCGTCGAGGGTGTCAATTCAATCTCCGCACTTGGTCTCCTCCACCTTGGCGACGAGTATGTTCATAAAGCTTTCCGGCCGGAGCTTATGTTCACCAAGAAGCGTCATCAGCTCAGCAGAGAAATCAATATTAGCATTGATGTAACTGACTTCTTCGACTTTGATCGCCAGGAGCAACTTGCGGGTGCTGGAATGTCTCTGACCGTTGCCACGGTTGCGAGCTCTCAGCTTTTTGGCATCAACAGCTGGGTAGATGGTATCTGGAAAGCCACCAATCTTCTTGGCGTTCGCAACACGAAGAAGCTGGTTCTTCCTGCTGTTGCTTTAGCTGTGGCCGCTGGTGGATGGTTTATTCTATCTGAATTACCCAAGGCGGTGCCCCGGAAGCTTGCAAAGAAGATCAGAAGAGAATTAGCAGCAATGGATTATGTCCATGTGAACTCTGATCGAATTGCCAAGGAGATCAGGAAGATCCTGAAGTACCCTGCTGAGGATCTTAGAAGCAGTCTCCAGAGCAGTGCCGAGAAGCAAGGCAAGACTGTCGAAGAACGCAGGGCGACTAAGAAAGAGAGTGAGGTGGCTCAGAAGTACTTTGGAAACTTCTTGAGAGAGGCCCGACAGCAGAAGGCTGCAGTCAGTGCTTTGGATCTTGAAGGAGCCAAGGCTTGAATTAGAATTTGATGTGCACTTTCTCTTCAGGTTACTTCTAGGGTTGGGTCTCATTCGCCTTTGTTAGGCTTGTCTTGCTTTGTGCACATTTTTTGTTTTTTTTTTATTCGGGATCGCTTTTCTCATCATGACACTGGAAATGATTGTGCTTTTTGTGTTTTGTACGATTTCAGGTATCCCTCTCTAGCATAAGGAGGCCTGTTATCACAGCGAAAGAATGAAGTAAATAACTGGCGGACCTTATTACTTGTAGTTTGCATGGCTTCTTCGTCTTCCAATGCTTGTTTGGTACTTATTGTTTGGTTCAACACGGTCGCCTCATTCTTTTAGGCGTCTCTTGAGTTTTGTCTTCACTCATGATATAAATGTCCCCCCCTCCCTTACCTCCTTACCTCCCCATTCCCTTTCATTTCTATCAAGTTTATTATTACATGCATTTTTCATTTCTTTGGATCGGAATGTTCTTTTATCGGCGCGAACAGTAGATCATAAACTACTACATAGGATTTGGAAAAAAAAATTGCAATTTTGTGGAGTTTCTTGTGGTGATTAACTGTTTGGGACATTTTTTCTATGTAAACTGGGCTATGTTTTCAGAGAGAACAAAAATAAAATGGGATTTGTCATTGTTAATTCGAAGTTTTCAATTGGTCCACGTAGTTGCAATTTATCCGCAGCAGAAATGCTGTCGACGAATATCGGTCACATGATGGTCTGAAGAGTAATTCGCTCAAAATGAACCAATAATAATCACCATTACTTTGCGATCGCATTGCATTGCAGATGAAATAAAGTGCTAGACACTGCGTGGTCCATAATTGGTTGGGGGACAACCCGAGGGCCGGGAAGACTGCTTTAGGTATCTCTTGAACAAACAATGTAGAATTTCTTGATTTCTCTGTTCTTTGTATTCTTCTTCCCTTACCCATGCAATGACGAACTGTTGCAGTACGTCGGTAAACTCGCAGACGCCTAATTTTTTCCGTGGGAGGTACGCCCCATAAAAACAATATTACACCAAAAAAGAAGAGTAGCTTATTGGATATAAAAAAACCCCAGAGTTAACCCATAAGGAAAGAAGTAACCCAGAACGCGATAAATATAACCCCGAGGTACTATGAAAACCCCAATGTAGAGAGAGAGAGACATTAGATAGATGAGAGAGAGACTGAGAGAGTTCCGAGTTCACAACGCACACAAGCACATATCACATGACATATAAGGTAATACCGGAAAGAGAATATAGAAAAGAATAACTCATAAACACAGAGAGGGTTGAGACCCTCTCCAAGAAAAAAGCGCACAAGTCATAATGTGGAATCGTCATTCCTTCCCAAGATAAGAACAGAGATACCAAGAAAATTCACAAGCAGAAAACACCTTCATGATGTTAAGAGAGCTAACAACGAGAAGGAAACACCCAAAAGAAGTAGTCCTAAAAAACAGCAGCTGGTCGTGTATCGTATCGTTTCATGGAAAACAAAAACAACTCGCACAAGATTTTGCTGCCATAAAAACCCAAGAAACACATGAGACATATTGGAGAAAAAAAAAACAAAGATAACAGAACGAATTTTGCTCAATTCTCCTAACTTTTCCTATTGGATCCTCGTAAGTTCGTTGGAAAGAACTGTCGAGACAAGACGACAAAACTTTCTGAAAAGAAAAACTACTCATTCAATGGTCACAAGAGCTGGAGCACTTGTGGTGTCCTGAAATTGCTACTGTTGGTAGCCACCAAAGCCGTTTCCGACATTGCCAAAGCCACCGGCGGACTGAGCACCCCAACCGCCAGGAGTAGTGGGTCCATTGCCTCGCCCATATCCACCAGCGCTTTGAGGCATGCCGCCATAAGCTTGTTGCTGTGCCTGAGGGTTGAATCCTTGAGTACCGTCTTGCCATCTACCTCCCGGCGATGGTCCAGCGGGGGACTGTGGTCCATGTCCTGGAATAGCGTTAGGTCTACCGGCAGCTCCAGAGGGTCCTTGGGGAGTCATTGGCCCACCATACTGAGGATAGTAGGCTGAAGGTGTGTTTGGGGGGTACTGTGGTGTTTGGGGTTGACCCCCTTGAGGAGAGTATCCATCAAATTGGCCAGTGGGCGGACGGTCTTTGCCCCACTATTGATCTGATTAGTAATCCATATATCCTAACAACTATGGTGATATACGCACGCTACACTTCAACGGTCTCCCATTGACGTTGTACCCAGAAAGCTGGCAGATTGCCATGGCAGCATTCTCATGCGTGTCCATCTTAACAAATGCGAATCCTCTATCCGCTTGGAATCTAGTTTCCACAACGTAACCGAAGTTCTGAAACAAGGGGACCAAGTCGTTTTGGGTCGTGTATGGGGTGAGATTACCGACATAGACAGTGGTCTGCCACTGAGGAGTTTGTTGCACTATCATGTCATAACTTTGGACGCCGTGTGTGGGGAAGTGATGGTGTCCGTAGGGGGTAGTAGGTGTCATTCCCATAGCAGCCATAGCCGCCTGTTGCGATACCGAAGGCTGTCCCTTCTGGTTCGCCCAGTTGCATCGAATTGCACGCGATCCTAGCCACTCACCGTCCATAGTGCTGAGGGCCTTCTCCGCGTCGGCACGCTCACGGAAAGCGACAAAGCCATATCCACGCGAGCGACCAGTTTTCATATCCCACATAACACGAGCTTCCGAAACAGAACCAAAGGCCGAAAATGCTTGCAGAAGAACCTCATCGTTGACTTCGTTGGACAAATCACCGACAAAGATGTGGAAGTGGTTACTAGTGTCTTCCTTATTTTGCTGGTTAGACTGATAGGCCCAATTGACACGAATTTCCTGAATTTAATATTAGCATTTGGTTCAGAGTGACTTCGCATGAGAACACAACATACAGACTGATGGACTCTACGTCCATTGAGGGTTTGCATAGCACGTTCCGCAGCACCAGGATCATCGTATTCCACGAAGCCATAGTTATATCCTTTGGCCTGTTGTTGTGGGCTATTAGTTCCCACGTCTTGCTTCATGGCATTGTCAAGATCTGTACTTCGTACATTTTTGTCCGGAATGATCTTAACACTCTGGACATGACCTGTAGTTTCGAAGATTTGTTTCAAGATATCTTCTGTGACTCTGGGATCAAGCCCTCCGACGTAGAGGGCTCTCTTGTTCGGCTCGGGAGCCGCACGCCTCACAAATCCGCCGCCGGAAGTGGGTGACGCTACACCCGAAACCGACATTGGAGATGTGATAGCAGTGGGAATGGGGTTGGTGTTTTGGGGAATGATCACCGGTGGGAGAGGTGGGGGGGGCATATGGTTCGTCTGATTTCCCGAATTCTGGCCTGGTGCGGCTGCTGTAGAAGCAGGCGGGGGCCCTGCCGGAGCGGCGTTTTGAGCATCGGTGGACATTTTAAAAAAATGAAGCACGGAAAATAAAATCGACCTTTAATCGGAAGTTATGTCGTGCTAAAATGCAACTAGTATTCTGGTGAGAGTATGAAATCGTATCTCTGAACTTATCCGGACGTCCAGTCAACTACTTGCCAGGTAGGAAAGTGAAATCAATTGACAAGAGATAATATACGTGCTAGAAGAGCAACGATAGGATTTTCGGCCAATTCGAGAGTCGAATATTGAAGTAGATAATTGAGATCCGACCGTGAACTGGTGGAATAGGCTATGAGATGATCTTGAGACAGGAAACAGCTGTCGTAATAACCCGAAAGACCCCGAAACCACCGAGCGACTTGATCAAATCCTCCGTTGGAACCGAAAGAGATGGAATGGAATGAGAAAAAGCGAAGAACGACGATAAGATGAACCGACGACGACGCAATTCAAACAGAGAGCAACGCGCGAAGAAGGAAACAGCTCCAACCACAACGCCTCAAGAAACACGCACAACAGGAGCGTAACAAGAGGACAACGGGAAGTAGGGAGAGGGACGAGGAGGAAAAAAAGAGAACTGCGAGAGAGAAAAGGTTGGATGATTGGGGGGTGAAGTGGAAGGAGGGAAGAGGAGACGCAAGGAGGGGAAGCGAAGATTCGATTGGAGTTGGGGCAGCGGGTGCTTGGTTGCGATAGGCTGGGCTATGTTACAGGGGGGGTATGGATTTGCCTGTGTCTGGTGGCCGAACAAGCAAGACGACCTGACCTTTGGCTGTGTGGAGGGTGGGCACAGCGGACGAGTGGCCGCACGACGATGAGCACCTTCCCTCTTTCCCGTCGTCTGGGGTGTTTGCGGCGATGGGGGTAGCGGGAGAAAGATGGGGAAGAGAGCAGCTTTGATAAACCAGCCTTTGCTTCATGCATAAATAAAGTGATGCATGATAGTTCACTGTTCCATTGTAATTTTTCCGGATAGTTTGCATCTCTCTACACATTGCGCACGACAAGATATCACCGATACCAAAAGCTCAAGTGTGGGAAAAAAAGAAAAGAAAAAAGTTGAAGTCTCTGCACGAGCATCTCGATGGGTGTGGGTGTGTCGACGCATGTGGTGATCATTAGCATTAACATCACGATTGTGACGATACTCAGTTGCAATTGCACACAGACAGAAGAGCGATAAATCTGCCAATTGCAACCTGTCACCCACTCCTTCTTACCACGAAGTACTGCTTTTCTCATGATCTTAGGCATGCATGGGAAACAGTACTGCAATCACGGATGGCCAAAAAGAAACCCCTCGTCCGAGGTGAATTAACTGTCCCCAGCAGAAATAATAAAAACCCTGGCTGCGTTCCCACTTCGCTTGAGCATCTGAGTACATCTTAGTGGGGCGGTTGGCGGGAGGGTCAGTCAGGTACATCAAGAAGCTTGAACCAGCATGCATATCCCAAGACAAACTGACAAGACACTTACAAGAAGGCTGGTGGTTCAATGGTGTGTACTTCCCTTTCCCGGCGGCAAAGATCAAAGCTAAATTTATTCTACTTTTGTCTCTTCTTCCTAAGTATGATTAATTGCTGTTAGCTTTGTATTCGTGCAATGCATTGACCACCATTGCACCAATGCAACAATGCCACTACTATGTAGTTGTGTTCAGGTAGCATTTATCCCCCGATTGCAACGGTTGGATAATCTTCCCACAGCACTCGAAACCCTCATCGGAATCCTGTGGCTCTAGTAGGTTATCGCACTATCAACTGGCCGCCCAGTCCAGGGTCCAGCAACGTTGCACAGAAACCGATGCTCACACAACATGTGCAAGTACCGAAATTCTCGTTACCCGGAAAACAAGCTACTAACATGTTTTCCACAAGGAGATTCAAGTAAGTTCAGAATTGAACAAAACCTCTGTGTTTAATACCGGGTCAATCGGACCACAGACCGTGGAGTTAATTCCACCGACGAATTTGTTTCACTGAAGATTCAGTCCCTAGCAAGGCGTTTCACAGACAGCTGTTATAGCAACCGAAGATCGGATTCAATTGCCTAGTTCCTAGGAAAGTTTCAGACAAGGATTTTCCCAGGTTGGAGCCGTGCTCGATACGAGTTGTGAATTCACGTATCTTTCCCATCTACTGTTCAAGATGTGTTGTATGTGGATTTACTGTGCATTTAGTTTTAGAACACACACACACATATATATATATATATATTGGCTGCCCCTGATAATATACTGGGACCTTTAGAGGTCTAAACCGTCTACTTAAACTGCCTCAGGCTAGTCTGGCAGTAGTTGACCACTAAAATTCACTATAGCCCATATTGGTTTCTTTAGTTTGGGCAAATATAGAGTCGTACTTAGAGAACGGTTTATAACCTGTCATTTATCATTATAAGAACAAATCTATGGCAAAGCTGTAATATGATTAGACAGACAATATAAGTCCATTAGCTGATGTCTAGGATGAGAGACAACCTTACTGAAATCAATTCGACGCCCTTTTCAACATCTTGACACATAGCGCTTGGTTTTCGTTGGCAGATTAGTGCCAACGTGTAGATGAGATTCTGCAGCTAAACTACTTGGTATTATCACAAGCAAAAAGTGCATACATGTAGTTTATAGGTTCGCTGGCTCAAAGCATGCAGCCAACTGCCATCTGAAATGCAAATTATCAACTGCACTTTTTACGAACGGCTAATACGTAAGGGAAAAGATCCTTCTGGTATATTGATAGTAAAAAAAAACAAGCGGTTGAAATAGTACCAAAAACTACATATAGGAGAGTACATTGTATTCAATCCTTGTTTGAAATCTGATAATAATCATATGCTTCTCGCTTCTGATGCTTAATTAATGCACGTGATAGCAAATCTTAGTAATATATCGGACAACGCTAAATGTGTTCGGGAGAGACTACACCTGAACTAGGTTACCACAGGCGTGCCGGATAGTACCCAACCACTAACGTTCAGCGAAGCTTTGTAGGCATCTCGTTTCGTACGCCGCATCTAGTTTTACTTTACTTCAGTCAATACAGAAACCTCATCTCGATGATGCCTCCAGTGCAAATGTCCCGCGGGCCTCCTCTGCATCCCCAGCAGCAGCAGCAGCAGCAGCATCTTCAGCCTCCAAACGCCATGCAAAACGGCAACGGCGTCCCACCTATGAACGGTAATGGTGTTTCTCCACAAAATGGGATCATCGGCTCGCCCGGAATGCCCTATATTAAGCCCGAGATGCATCACGGTTCCCTCACACCTCACTCTCATCCACAGCAACAGTTCATTCAACAGCAGCAGCCACAGCAGCATCAGCAGCTCCAACAGCAACAGCAACAGCAACATCAACATCAACAGCAACAGCAGCAGCAGCAGCAGCAACAGCAGCAGCAACAACAGAATCCGCAGCAAATACCACCTGCACTTAATATCTTACCTTCGATGTTTCATGCCGTCGTAAGCTTTATATTCTTTGAATGTTCATCCACGACATACTGACACTCCCGCCATAGCTCTGCCAAACCGCCGATGTCTTCAACAGTCCACACCGCATACACCCGCGGGCGAAAATCTATACCAACGCTCAGCTCAACGCCACAGTACCTACGCTGCACGACCGCTTCCATTTTGGTCTGGACCTATTAGAAGCTGAAATAATCCGCCACAAGGCCATGCTACATCACTGTTTAGGCGAAATCCGCCAGAAGGCAGAGCGTGAAAACGTTGCGCTACAGCGAGAACGAGAGCGCAAAGAGGAAGCGGCACGGAAGGCAGCAGAGGAGGAGGAGAAGCGACAGGCTGCTGCGGCTGCTGCGGCCGCCGCGGAACGCGAGAGGCGAGAGAAGATCGAAGCAGAGCAGAGAAGGAAGAAGGAGTTAGAGGAACAGCAGGAGGCTGAGAGAAGGCGTAAAGAGGCTGAGGCAGCTGCGGCAGCTGAAGCAGCAACACAAGCAGCGGCGAAAAAGGCTCGAGAGGAGGAAGAGAGAAAGAGGCGGGAGGAAGAGGAGGCGGCGGCGCAAAAAAAGACGGAGCCAATTATTATCGACGATGACGGTGATGATGAAGTGCAGATTGTAGAAAATCGTGGAGCATCCGGGGAGGATAAAACTCTGAGCGGACAACCACCAACGCCACTGACAAGCACGTCTATCGACTTCTTGTTTAACACGCCACAGCAGGTTACAGATGTAATGAACATGGGGCACGACGCATCGAATGTACTTGAGGATATCAACATGATGGATATAGGCGACGTGATGCCTCAGCAATTACCACAACCAGCTACAGGCACGCCAACTATCAAGGAGGAACAACAGCAGCCGGCCGGTGGGGCAGACCCTAATGCAATGGAATTTGATGCGTTTTTGGCATGTCTGCCTACGGCAGTGGACGACAAGGAACAATTAGAGGTTGACAACACTTATTTTGATGATTTTTTTAACTACTAAAAATGCGGCTCGGGAGATCGCCATACACCAAAGAGCTTTTTTGCTGGAAAAATGTATGGAGCTACTGCAACTAGAGGAAACGGTCATTTTTCCCATTGAATTGATTTTCTTTCTTTAGGGGATGCGGGCGTACAAAGGGGC
The DNA here is from genome assembly GCA_024516215.1 of Geopyxis carbonaria. NCBI lineage: Eukaryota > Fungi > Ascomycota > Pezizomycetes > Pezizales > Tarzettaceae > Geopyxis > Geopyxis carbonaria. Next base: position 897,629 of record JAJJXG010000001.1, on the reverse strand, counting down.
ATATTGCTTTCGTTCAAATTTTCTTCATCATGTTTTAGTATTGTATATATATAATTTCACCGGCCTGGCGTTCAGAAGGATTTTTTCATCAAAGCTCCATGAGCGGTTCGATTCTCTTTCATTATAGTGCATTTGAGGTTGTTTAATCAATAAGATTACAGACTGTAAGTACATAAGTACACACATACTTTACCTATTCTGTCTGTGTGCTTCAACGTGTGTGACATTTCTAGTGTACTAGCTGGTGTAAGGGAACAAATAATTATACCCAGTTTTGAACATTTTATCCTAGCTTACAGAAAAACCAGTTTGCCCCTATTCCTGTCCAGACCTTCAAAGAATATACGCATTGCGTAAAAATAGGACTACCAAAAAAGAACATAGGAAACAAAACCCCACATTGGTGAAGAATTATAGTACATGTACAAATTCATCATCACACATAAGAAGTAAGAAAAAATGGCATGACAATCAGCACTCAACAAACCCCAAATGATAAGGTCCTCGCGAAAAGGCATAAGGGAGGGTAATTAAGGGCCAGGGGAGATGCAATTGTTGGAGTAGAAGCGAAAAATTCACAAAAAAGAGGCCGTGTCCTCAAAAACTTGTGGAAGGGAAGAAAAGCCAGTGATCAGAAAATTCGGACAAAAGGTAAGATAAAAGCGCAAGCAAATAAAACAAAATCACGACGGAAGAATGACTACATGGACACAGAACGAGAAAAGCGACTCCATGACTTCGCCGAAAGAATACCCATCATAACCCAGTAACCAGACATAATTGTTGTTCGAAGGTTTTCCCAATGTAACGTATGTGACGTATGAGTGTGTGAGATCGAATCTAAAACATGAGACATAATAATAACCACAGGTAACAAGACGCGCTGGAGGTAGATAAATTCTAGAATGTACTTTGCAGGTAGTTTTCTTTGAATTCATGATGTAGTTTACCTCAAACATCAGCCGTCGGAAACCACTTTCATTATACCTCAATTCCGCAGTCCTGAACAAACTTCCAGAGCATTTTTACAAGATGATCTGGGAGGGTATAAAGGTCCACGTGGAACTCCCCCTCTGTGTAATTTTAGTCGTTGTTTCACTACATCGGGAGTGGGTATGCTTCTCACGGTCAACGTCATTCTTCACGTATGTCTCTGCAGTCTTGTTATCGTGTACCATCTGCACGACCTTGAGCAGATCGTCTTCCTGGAGTTTCTGCAGCGCGTCTGCGAGCTTCTCCATGTCAAACTTGGTTCAATATATTAGCTTGTCGTATATTTAAGATGGTGAAATTTAGACCCTTACAGTTTTCTCACTCCGACTCTTCTTTTTGACGCGCTCTTCGCCATCAGGTCTACGCTTTTCCCTTCTTACAGCAGGGGTTGCGCCATTTTCTTCGGGTCCTTCAGTGCCTGGCACAGGACCACAGAGGGCAAGTTGCTTCAACAAGTTGGGTCGGGGATTGTGAAAATTCTTCAGAAGGTTCAGTCAAAATGTACTCTCACAGAGATAGCAGGTATCCTACCACTGGATGAATAGCTTCATATTTCGGCTTCTGGAAATTAAGGTCATGACGGACAACATGGTCGCCACCTTTATCTATGCCGTGGAGAACAATCTCCATATCGAATTCACCCCATCCTTGTTCTGATAGCAGGAAAGGTTGCTTTTTGACAACTGTATATTATCGTCCGTCTCAGCCAAGGGCCTTTCGAAAAACAACAGCGCGGAGAGATTGTAGAACGAGTGGATTCATACCCCTGGTGGGATTGGTGAACGTCGGGTGCAACTTATATGTCACCTTGTCGAATATTGTCGCGGGGAGGTCCTCGCCAGCCGGACCCACAACATAGATCCGAATGGACCATTCTCGCATGGGAAACCCCTCAGATGCTGGTTTTACATCCGTACTGTGCAATTTCCAATACTCAGTATTATGCGCCAATCGTACAATGCCCTAACTCACTGCTGCACCAACGCGTGCGAATGAGTGTGGGGTCCAATAACTTGAACCCAGCGACACATTCAGCGCAGCAGTAGGTTGGCGCAAAAGGAGCGGATAAACATACAGAATCGATTGTTGAGTTACAAGCTTAATTTTTCGGGAGACCTGAATATCACATCGCGATCCCATTAGCTTTCAATATGAACCACAACAAACCACGCGGAGCGGGGCCACAATTTGGCCAAATAACGAACCTCCGTCATCTTTCCAGTCCTAGAAGATTCGCGTAAAACGGTGTGTAGGCTCGATTATGACGACGGGAGAGTGTCTACTGGAGAAGCTGGAGGATAGATAGAAAGCCTTCACTCGTGAGAGGGTGTGGATTGCTGTGGGGATAGTTTAGTTTATGCTCTGTGCTTAGTCACGTGTAGCTTGCTTTGTAGTTCGGAATCTGCCGAAAGATATTGTTTACCCGGCAATCCTACTATATATGATCACTCGGTCCAACTTCTGCCACGTAAGTAAGTCGGAAGTTAATAGAATAAGCTCGTTTGATAAATTACCATTTAATTTGAGTCTCTCGATTTCAAAACTTAATGTGGAGAAATAAATTTTACAAACCGAAAAAAAAAAACCGTGCGAGTACATGAGAGTGTAAGGGAGACATGTAAAGTAAGTGCCAGTGGGACATGTAAAGTAACAAAACAAAAAAGCATCGAAAAAAAGAACTGTGCAAATTTCACCCAACAAAATAGACGCCTCCCCTTAACCTACTAGAATTCTCTTCCCCTAATAACTTTACTCCGTCGTCATTCCTAGCCACAAACCGATGCCAGGAGAGAAAGAAATACAATAAAAACCATGTACTCCACCAGACAAAAATACCGATGCAGATAAACAGAAAACCCCCTTTAGTAGAATTCCAGCAACCTATATCAAAGAGTTGTCAACACCTAGTGAATACCCCCATGTCTGAAATGATAAAGGACCAAAACGCCTTCCTAAAAGAAATGGATACATGCATTCGCAAAGACGATATAGACTCAAAGGAATAAATGAGAGGGAATAATACATACCATTTGCAATGCCTTGTGGTGATGCCTAGAAATATGACCAGCCCTTCTTAGCCTTCGAGAAACCAGCCTTGCGGGACTTTCGCTTCTCCCAGACTTTCTTTGCTTGACCTTGGGCTTTGCGGACATACTCTTTCCGCTCTCCTGGCAATAAAAACTGCGATAGAGCCTTACTTTCCTGATAAAGTTTCGACAAACCACCGGATACTCCGTCGGTATATTCCTTTGCTTTTACCAGAAAAACATCCTTAATATCTACAGCCTGGTTACCAGCAGTCTTTGATAAATCTTTTGCAATTTCCTTGGCATCATTCGTAGTTTTACCAAGAAAGACCTGTAATTCAGTCCTCCCCTGCTCGACTGCTTTCATCCATTGGGATACCTGTAGCCATGGTCTACCAAGATCAACTTCGAGTGTTTCCTGGATGATTGGTTTTGACTTTGTGCGGATAGAAACCTTCAACAACCCCCATGCCTCTTCATCATCGATTTTTAAATCGAAGACACCATCGAAAAGCCAGGAGAGCTCTGCCGGAATAGATACTGAATCCCTAGTGACATCCACATAGAGCCTTGGTGCTTTTTTGAGCAGTAGGTATTTCTGTGGTGGGCGTATCACAAGATGATTCTTCTCAAGAATATGTATCTGGAATTGATCCGATTCATTCATCGCCGCAATCTTTGAACCATAAAGTTGAGTATCAACATCCGCCTTTGGGAAAAACGGAGAGACAGATGCTAAAGAACCACGAGATTGAGTGGACGTGGTGGAAAGCACAGCGTTTTTCGTGGAAGGCTTGATCAAGATAGTTTGCACTGTTGCGATTGCCGTGACCGGTTGCATAACTGGCTCTGGGATTGGAGATGTTGAATATTTCGTGTAGGCAAACGTAATAGTTGCACCAGCAACCATAAATAGAAATAGCCATCCAATCAAGAAAAATTTCCAAACATCTTCTCTTCTAGTATATGAAATCCAGGCCAGCTTACTTTTATTAGTTGAGTTTTGTGTCTTTTCTACATCTCGTAGCAACATCAAATTTGTAGACGCCGATGGTGGTTTCCCAACAAGGGCCGGGGAAATTTCGGACTGAGTTTCAGAAACAAGCCCAGTGATACATCCCAAATTTCGATTGAGCTGACGAGGGTTGAGTTCGATAAACGTCGAAAGATCAACCGGTATCCTTTTGTGGATTCTGTGACCCGCTTTGAGGGTATCAGACTCGATAGATATGTGAACGCTCTTGCTATCCAGAGTATACGATTCTGTCGACTGTTCGTATAGAGGGGATTGTGAAATAACAAGAGTGGGAACTGAGTGTCTTGCCATGAATGATCTAGCATAACATCTTGTCATACGCCTTGTTACGTCGTCGTCATCATCGGCGCAATACACAACAGCTAGGTGAGGCAACTTCCACCCAGAACTTTCAAGTTGAATCCCATTATTCTCAAACACGGAACAAACATTGTTTGTACCGTTTAGCCATAGTGAGAGTGAATCTGGCTGGCCCATATTTCTCGAGGCCTTCGCGGAAGTACATTCGTCCAACACTATTTCGGGTCCATTATTGTCTACTAACTCGACTTCCGGCGAAATACTTCTGGAGCCAAATGACGAAATAGGAACAATACTGAATTTAGGTGATTTTACTGTGTCCCACGAGCTTGAACAGCTCTCGGCTGAATGAACTGCTGCCAAAGCGGCGCCTAACTTACGAGAAATTTCATCCTTGGCTGATGGATGACCGATATAGAGGACACGGAGGGGTTCATCCATTATAAGAACTTCCTTTGTCATAGTCTGACGTACGGTAGAATACAGAATTTGTGGGGGACTATCGTCGAACCGTATATGGCGACTTAGCTCCGTTGTCTCGGCTTCAGTAAAACTGGTAAGATTACGACAAACAGAAATATGTTCTTCGAACACATCCTCTGGTTCGTCGAATACGATCTCACCGGATGGTGAATGGTCTTCGCGAAGAGTCATTTCACTCTCGTCGAGGTGATGCTCATCAAGGCCCCCGAATGAGGGTATGGGATGAGGGTCGTGATGTTCAGAATCGGACGGAAGCCCACAAAGAGAATCTGTATCATCCAGAGATAGATTATCGTCTAAGGAAGCAACAGATGAGCCTCCATCTTCCTCGTCATCAGTCAGTAAAGTGGAATCGGTGAGTATTTCGTAGGAGCTCCCGCAGAGCATTCCATCACTATCATCCGAGTGGATTGACATTTTTTTAGCCGCGAGACGGTGCCGTCTTCGGATATACTATTGGGGGGGAAATATTCGGGCAAGAAGCGAAGGAGGATTTTGGAATGTGATGAGCACGGCTGATGGAGGATGGCGAGAAAGCTGAGGTTGGCTTCGTTCTCACTGTGAGCACAATAGGCAAACGAACTCCTAGGAGCAAGAAAGAGAAACGGACCAAGCTCAAGGCCAGTTTGCAAGCTTGATGAGAAAGTTTCGGAAACGCTTTGATAACCTAATATTGAAATAGACGGCCCGAATGAAGCGTCGGGTGAGTCAGGGAAGGTTATAAAGTAAGAGTCAGGCGTCACGGGGAAGCTTTCACGAGAGAAATCAGAGGAACTCGCGAACGACAGGAAGGGTGAAGTGATTCTTTTTCAAGTTTGGAAGCTGGAGACTGCTATTTGAGTGTTGATTCGAGGAGAGCGTAGCTATTCAGGTGAGAGAAACGTTGTAACAAGTTGCAAGGCTGTGAGGCGGGGAGAAGGAGTTGTCACTTGCGGAGCTTCCAGCATTGGAGGGGTTATTTGCGCTAACCGCACAAAGGCCTAGTGCTGTTGCGTTATCACCTCACAAATGATGCCCACCAAACAATTCGGTCATGTTGTCCCGACGAATACACACGCTTGTGTGAGTAGAGTGCTTTTACCCCACTGCGATGCATATAGGTCCACATAATACGTACCTGTAGGAGTACGTAGGTCTCAATCTATCTCATAAAATGTCATGCAACTTTAATAAATCTTTTGAACAAATCTTTGTTTGATAAAAGCCTCTAGATTAGGTACCCATTCCCGTGCGAATCCCACGCCCTACCCCTCCAGCCGCCCCAAATATTATACAGAAATCTCCCTTTTTGAGCATGAGAAAGTCCCATGCACCCACCACATAGCCCCGCACAAGGGCATCTAAGAATTTACATGCGCTACCTCCGTGCAAATAGCCCAGAGCTAACTAGAATCCTCGAGATATAATAAAAGTTGAACAGCAAATGAGTTTGAAGAAAAAAATAGAAAGTCGAAGAAGAAAATAGAAAATGTATACAACAAACTTCTGCGAACTCACAAACTGACACCGGCGTCAACTATCGAAATAAAGACATTTGACACCTTATGAAGTTAAAATGAACACTGTTCAACCCAACCGTAGTAGGAATTAGTCGGGCAGCATGAAGTAGTATTGATGTAACAGAAGAAGGGATAAGTAACCAAAAAAAAAGTCAAAGAACAGATAACGTAACGCAAAGACTCCTGATGCAGTCCATAGAAACAGATGCCCTGCCAAGCCCCAGATACCGCTTGAATCGTTTCCTCATTGAATCCATTATGCTGGGGAGGTCCATCCACCGGCGACCTTCACCCATTCCGACAGGCAACTGCCCTTCTTGCCTTCGATATCCACAATATCAGTGTCACACTTGCAGCGACAGCCTACACCGTTTTCCTTCTCAGCATCCCACGATGCCCAATATTCGTCATCTTCTTTCGCTTTTTTGTCGTCGCCCAACCAAGTCTCAATATGCGGTTCCCGAGCAAGTTGACGGGTAGGCGCATTTGCGGGACAATGCTGAATAGTTGTGTGCCGATAGCCGAAATCACGGAAATAATGAACATCCTGAGGGCCCAACAAAACACCAGCTGCAAGAGAATGGATAGGTGCATCGCCCCACTGTGAGTAGTTAGTAATGAAAACTTTCAAAAAACAAACGAGGCAGAAGGTACCCGTTCGGCCCAGAAACCACCACTCTTATCCATCATGTTGAAAAAGTCCTCATAAGCCTGACTTCTAAAAAAATCAAGACGTGCAATTTCGAAGTTACTCCAGAAATGACACATGTTGTATTTCTCGTCCTCCATAGCATCAGGGTCCACATTGGGGATCTTTCCCTGGCCTGGTTCCATCTTTTTGATGTCCTCGGGAAGTGAATCCTTTGCTTGCTCTTTTGGTCTTTCTTTTTCCTCAGTAAACATCTCCCACAATCCTTGCGACTTTATGTTGCGACTGCGCTTGAATGCAGATGCGTAACGGAAAAGGTTAGGCACGGTTTCTTTCAACTCTTTGACGGCAATTGTAAATCCATAAGTTTTATTATTTCGGGCCATGTGGGCAAAAGGATCACTATTACTATTAGCACCAGGTTATAAGGGTTTCTCTAGGGTTTCATACTAGGTGATATCACAAAAGTATTTGATTTCGGGTTCCAGGCGCCAGTACCACTCATACTTCTGGAGGAGCTCATGTTTGTAAAAGAAACTTCATATTGAAAATTAGCCTTCGATAATTGAGACATGCAGGTGGATTCATACCCAGAGTAGAATCGGCACATGTGATGATAGCTTGCCATTCCACCGTACATGATCGCAGCGTCGCCTTGCTTCGCAATCGACTCCTCTGCATCGTCAACATCTACCCAATCAGGGAAACCCCACATCGAGGAATCGATTTGGCCAAACTCCACGTCCCCACTGGTATAGTTCTTAATAGTATCTTTGAAAGTTTGGTTGAATTCTCCATCGTTGAGAAAGACGTAGGGGTAATGAAACCATCGGTTGAAGTGTCTCTCAATTGACCGCACCGATTGAATGACACCAGGAAGTTCCTTATTTCTGGCAAGTACAACAAAAGCTGCGTTTTCTCTTTTTCCTTCTACCTGTGGTTCCAAGCAGCCTGAAACAAACGTATGATCATACTTTTCGCTAATCTTTCTATAAAACCGCACATGTTAGCACCAGTTTCACTAAATTAATCTGCCCACCAATCACAGTAGTAGATTATGTGTATTTAATAGAATAAAATGTACCTTATTTGCGGAGGTGCCCCTGATGGGATGAGGTTTCGTGCCGGAGAATTTGGGTGCCGTACAAACAAGAGAAGTATGAGGAGGAGGACGGTTATAGGGAAAAGAAGAACTACGCCGAGGGGCATTGTAACTGTAGAACTCCCCTTTAATCGTATGCGTCGCCTTAAGAATGCTAATCGTGGCGATAGGCGATTGTACCCGGAAATTTCATCAAGCTGCTTCTTCGACGGAAGTCGCTGATAAAGCTGCCGTACCAACCCCATGATGAAAAATCTGATATGGAGATTTAATCTGGCGGGTGAGGCGAAAACTCGGGCCGTGAGGGCTCTCACAACCAGATAATGAATGCGTTCAATGTGTAAAGGAACGGTCTATAGTTGAGAAGAATCCACTTTGCTTCCGAATTGTGGGCCGTAGGGGGTCTCGTAGCAACGGTCGTGTCGCCGCACGCCTTCTATGCTGAGCAAAGATGTCGGATTTGAAGCTGACGACGCGCGTGAAGCTAACCGTATATTTGAAGTTTCTCGAGAGTGTGAGGGAGAGAGTGAGAAAAAAACGAATGTAAAGAAGGAGGAGAAGGGGTTCCCGGGTAAGATGGAGAAAACGGGTTGCCTCTATCTTTTTTCTTGAGATCAAGACAATTCGGTAAGGGCTTGGAGCAAAAGGGGAAAGCGAGTTCGGATGGGCTCCAAAGCTGTAAGAAGACTTCACCGTTATCCCTGCAGCCCATAGGCTAACTTTCTTCTCGGGGTGCTCGTTAGTCACGTTGCAGTTTTCAACCAATTACACCGTGGTTAACTTCCCCTGAGCCAACGTGCTTGTCGCGATGGAGATGGCATAGAAAGGTTTTTATTAAGTTTAGCACGTGCAGACACACCTGGTCTGTTGTTTATCGAGAACCTCATGAGGTAAATTATTGGCTTCTTATCATCAATAACTTTTGACATGACTTTTTTTGAAATGATTGCCCTTTGACTGCATAGGCCACTGGCCGTCAATTTCAGCCACAGAGTATCATGGTTGCACAGTGCTCGTACAAAAGCCTAAATAAAAAGCAGCTCCGGTCTGATTGCATTTCCAGTGTCCAGTGTCAGATTATGTAGCATCTGTTTTTCTTGGCACAGCTTTCAAAATTGTCCGTTATCGTACTATCTTCCCTTTCAAAGTAGAGTACTTCTTACGATGATTTTCTACTAGGCCGGGTAAACCTTACCAAAATTTAACAATTGAACTAGTATCTTGGCAAGCTAGTAAATAAAGCTCACCGGTCTGCCAAGCTTTATCCAGCTCTACCAGTCCGATGTCAAATTCTAAAAAGCTTAGCTATGGTCAGTGAGTCCATTCACTTATTCCCACTTAAAAGCTAACATTCTGGAAGAGATGGAAGAGCCCGCCTTTCTAAGGCGCATGCGGGCTGCAGCTGGTGGGGGTGGGCGACAAGAGCGGTACATTGCACCTCGGAATCGGAAAGTCCATGTGGATGATCAAGAAGACGAACCAACATATGTGTTGGAGGGTGGGCATGAGACTATATCACGGAAGGAATTCGAAGCCCTGGAAAAGGGAGAGGAGGCCAACACAAATACACATGATGACATAGCTAGTGTCAGTGATACGGGTAACGAACAACAGAAAGAGGCAAGCAAAGACAATAAAGATGAAGTAGAGAAAAGTAATATTTCTGTTGCAGAGGTTGGAGCGAAAAGGAAGAGGAAGGCTGCGAGGATAGTAGCTGTAGATGATGACGAACTAGATATACCCGAGAAGTCTCTTGAAACCCCCAAGGAGAAGGCTAAACTTGGTGGTAAAGCAAAAAGAAGGGTAAAATTATCGTTTAATGAGGACGAATAAATATCAGCCAACCTACGATTTAAAGCTTGCACAATTACTATACAATTTACTTGGATCGTTTTTCTGCTCCAACAGATTGGTAGTTCTAATTCCGATGCTTTATAAAATATTGGGTTGGTCAATTAAAACTAGAAAAACTACAAGATGAATCTAGAATAGCGGTTATCGCGGTAGAATTTTCATAAGAACCACTATGCCATGGTTAGTGACTAGAACGAGACGTGCGAGTGCAAATGCGTGAGTACACATGCATTTTAGTGGTATATCTCTGGTTGTCACCAAGTCAATTCGTCAAGATTGATTATCAGATAAACTTAGTACATTTACACAATATCCTTCTTATGTCTTTTAGTTGTAAGATGTCACTGTGCACTTATACTGGGAACCAAAAAACAAAAAATATAATGACGGTTGACTAGCTATGTCCAGTGTATATCTAAGAAGTCCGGACATCCCTTTGCAGTGCTATAACCGTTTTGATATTGACATGAAATGGGATGTAAGATCCAGCCATTTCGCCTACGACGTGTTCCAACCCCTGAAAATATAATAGAAAAATACAACGCAAGAACGCCCGAATGATCAATCATGATACCTTGCTATGCCATGCCCCATACCACTTGGAACCCAAAACCAATATCCTAGCAAATCAATCAACCAGTACACACATCGATTCCAATGCAAGTGCGCAATAGACACGATGAAGCTTGCAATCCACACAGCGATAGTGATAACACACGTTGCATTCCTTTCCACGCCGGTTTGTTTGTTCATGTCCACAATTACAACAAGTCCACCACCCGCTATCGTGTCCAATTATAGCTGGAGCCATATTTCCAGAAGTCGGGGAAAGAGTATTGTTCGGGACAGAGGAGAACTGCACTAAGGTATTGCAACCGCTATGACCCTATACATATGTGTAAGCTTCAGGTAATCATGAAAATGATCAGCTACGTACACCTAAAGTTGGATGGATTCCAAAGGACCTTGCAGCGCCCTGTAAAAATTCCTTAGACATTTTAATGATATTCCACTTTGTACTGGTCTAAAGTGGGTCGCAAGGAGAGGCTTTACTGTATAGGTGTTGGTCTAATGGTATACTAAAGTAAGGGGAAAGTATAGATCCCTCAGACAAAGAGCGGCGAGCAACATCGTGAATGTTGGTATTGACCGTTTGTCATATGTACATTTGGTGCAGCTGCACGCACCACCCTGCAGCACGGACCATCGTTCTTGCAGGAAACAAAGCAAGCTACATGCCAGGTTTGATATAGTTGTTCGCATATGTGCCAGAATCGAACGTAATCTCTACAGTTTTTGTACACCCGAGGGTCTCTCATAGTGACTTTTTATACACCGTGTTGCGTAGCCTTCAATTTTTCTTGTAGGAAGGTTTTGCCTGTTATTTTGGTCAACTATGGACAAAAAATAGCTGTTGCAAGGACACCATATATACATGTATAACAGCGCTTCCTAGCCCCGCATTCTAATCGTACACCCACTCCGCTCGCATTCCCTTAATGAGAAGACGGCATCCCTACATTTTTGACTTCCTTCGCCAATGCAATATCTTCCAGCTTGTTTCCCATTTTGACAACACTAAATTTTACCATTCTAGGATCTAGCCCGAGTGTATTCCTCATTTCTTCCTGCGCCTTTGCATTCGAGTCGAACCGCATGATGAAGTAATAGCCACGATCGTAAAATGTCTGATGCTTCCGTACTCGGCGCGGCAATAGCTGCTTATCCCAGTTTGTGAAACTCCGAATCACGCCACCGCCATTGAGGATGGTCATGCCCGCCGTTTTGGCAATTTCGCGGACCTCATTCATGGAGGTTGGACGGACCTATAAATGGTTAGCCTAGGAATAAATGGGTGAGGTTTGATCGGAAAAGCCGCACACAGGCTATGAGCTCGTAAAACATCTTCAATCGTAGTTCTCGTGATCAAGCTTGATGTGTGGTGCTGTTTAGAGTTGGGTAAAAAGTTGCGGCGTTACCCGCTGAACGTCTTGGCGTGGGGCTCACACAACTGGCCCACCGATAGTTGTATTAACCAATTACCCAAACCCTTACTTTGCATAAGTAATTTGTCCTAGAGACTCAATTCTAAAGAAATACCTAGGGTACAAGTATCTCCTTCTCTGTTTCAGAAACCATCCCGCAGGAATGAGGGCATTGGATGACTAATTTTCTAATCATGACTCCGGGCACGAGACAAGTTTGCATTGATTGTTTTACTGTTTTAGAAAATGACCAAATATTTGAGTACTATATTTAGTTTGAAGAATCCTCGTATAGTACTTTTCGAGTACGTAAATACTTGGCAATTGCCCATTGGACTCTATTTAGCAACTGTTTGGCTGTTGGTGATATCAAACCCTTTGGTACCGTGTACATAGTCATCTTTTTGAGACCGTCGTGTCATGAAAATTAGCCAATTCTTGTCATAAACTTGGAATTCTACTACCTATGTTATTCTCTATATGTATCAGCTGCGCAATATCAGGTCGTCAAGTTCACCATGCATCTAGTACACGTTCACTGAATAATAGCCCTAACCCTTTTGGTTTGTCAGTCGTACAACACTGCGGATGGACCAGGAAGAAAACGGCTGAAACCGTATGCCAGGAGATGAGAGGTGAAATTTGTTGGTCCATAACTTTTATCTCCGATAATTGGCGACAAATTTTCTCTAAATCAAGACCCATTGGGAATTAAACGAGCCTTCTCATTATCCCACCAATGGGAAGCTGCTATGCTGCCGGAGTCCACAGATTATGATGCGGAAATATTATATGTATCAATCATTTCCAAAAGCAGTAGCTCTCGGCTAGACGTTCGTTTTCTAGTATTTTTCGGCTCTCCCCTTCATATTGGTTACAAGGAAGACCCATTTTATTGGAACGAGTGAGGGTCTGGTGATTCACGATCTGATTAGATGCGGCCGGTTTTTTCCGAATGACAGGTATCCCGAACCGCCGGCCGATCGAAGCCGTGAGAAAAAAAAAGAGCACGTCCTCCAGACCCGCAGCTGTCTTCGGGTACTTCTTTTGCTTAATTACGACACTAAACGGTACACTTCCCGTCATTTTGGACACAACAGGCCCAGCGAAAGCAATCTCAGCTCCCAAGCGTCTATCAGATTAAGCTGCGTCATGTTTAAGCGGTTACCGTCCACTCTTAAGCCTGCCTGCGCCACGGTTCTATCAAAAAGCAGCCGGGGTTTGCATGTGGTTGCAAGAACAGCTGCTCCGACTCTTCCCCGCCCTCGTTTGAGTCCAATAACAAGCCGTTGGGTAGTTTCGAACCCCGCTCTCTTTTCTACAACAGCGAGGATGGTAAGTTGTGGCAATGCCCGTGCTGTTCTTTCCACAAGAGCGCTGACCTGGTTCTCGGATTTGATCTTCAGGCCGGCAATTCTAGAATCGAAAAAGATGCCTTTGGCGAAATTAACGTTGAGTCGGACAAGTATTGGGGAGCTCAGACGCAGCGGTATGCATTTGTGTAGTCAAGATACGATGGGATATACACAGTAGCTGATATTGGGACTTTCAAAGCTCTCTGAGCAACTTCAGGATCAACCAGCCTTTCGACCGTATGCCACCACCAGTCATAAAGGCTTTCGGTGTTTTAAAGCGAGCAGCTGCGACCGTTAACATGTCATATGGACTCGACCCCAAGATTGGAAAAGCCATTGAGCAAGCTGCGGAGGAGGTTTCTTCTGGAAAACTCATGGACCACTTCCCTCTGGTTGTCTGGCAGACCGGTTCCGGCACTCAATCGAACATGAACGCCAACGAGGTGATTTCGAACCGTGCAATTGAGATCCTCGGGGGTGAGCTGGGGTCCAAGAAGCCAGTGCACCCCAATGATCACGTTAATATGAGCGCGTCCTCAAACGATACCTTCCCTACTGTGATGCACATTGCAGCTACTGTAGAAATTACTGAGACTTTGTTGCCCAGCTTGAGGAATCTGCATAGTGCATTTGAGGATAAGGTCAAGGAGTTTGAACATATCATCAAGATTGGCCGCACGCATCTCCAGGACGCCACACCATTGACACTGGGACAAGAGTTCTCTGGATATGCTACTCAACTTGCCTATGGAATTGAGCGCATTGAGGCTACTCTGCCTCGCCTGAAACTTCTTGCACAGGGCGGTACGGCTGTTGGTACTGGTTTAAACACTCCGAAAGGCTTCGATGTTGCGATCGCAACCGAAGTATCCAAGCTCACTGGCATTGATTTCAAGACTGCACCTAATAAGTTTGAAGCTTTGGCTGCTCACGATGCCATTGTTGAGGCTAGCGGAGCTCTTAACACCCTTGCCTGCTCCCTGATGAAGATCGCCAATGATGTCCGGTACCTAGGATCTGGTCCTCGTTGTGGTCTGGGCGAGCTTAGCTTACCAGAGAATGAACCTGGTTCTTCCATCATGCCTGGCAAGGTTAACCCTACCCAATGTGAGGCTTTGACCATGATCTGTGCTCAAGTCATGGGTAACCACATGGCCATCACCGTTGCCGGTTCCCAGGGACAGTTTGAGCTCAACGTCTTCAAGCCTGTGCTCATTCGCAACCTTCTCCATAGCATTGTCCTACTCTCCGATGGCATGCGATCCTTCCAGGACAACTGTGTTGTCGGTATTCAGGCTAACAAGGAGAATATTCATAAACTTCTCCATGAGAGTTTGATGCTTGTTACCTGCCTCAACTCAAAGATTGGATATGACATGGCTAGTTCAGTTGCGAAGAATGCCCACAAGAAGGGTATTACGCTGAAGCAGAGCACCCTAGAGCTAGGTGTATTGAGCGAGAGCGAGTTTGACGAATTGGTCAGACCAGAGCTGATGATTTCCCCAAAATAGATGTGGGAATCGATTAGGTATTCAGGGTATATCTGTGCGTCTGGTGTTCAATGGTAAAAAGACATTTATTTTTATTGAGGCTTTTCTGTTAGATTGGGCGGGTAAATATATACTTTTAAGAAGTTTATGCATGCATCGGTGCGTTGATTGGTGTTTAAAAGACACAGGCAAAGGATTTATTCACTTTCATTACAATAAATTCGCCCACGCCAAGACTTTTTAGGGCGCATTAAATTTGACTTCAAACCATTCTATGTTTCATTTTCATTCTCAAATCGATGTGTGCCCCCCGAGACAAAACAAGGCCGATGGGTAATAAGATACCGTATAAAGTAGACCGGGATATGTGAATTCTATGTTACTCGCGAACTACCCAAACACCATGATAATCATATTTCATTCAGAGCAGTTCATCTGCGTATTGTCGTCAGGTTGCTGGAGCTTGATACCTCCAAATATCCTCTCCTTAATCACATTGCTAAACATTCCAATAATCTCTTCGCTCGTAACCTTGATACTATCTTTATTGACCTTTTCAAATGCGTTATCCGATGTGGAGTGTGATGCCGACTGAGTGTGTCCGCCGTGTCTACCAACAAACCGACCTGGCCTACCACGTCCTCTGCTGTCCTTATCGGCAGTACCCGTAAGCGATGCCTCACTCTTCATAACTTTCATACTCAAATCCAAGATTCGTTTAGTCCCAAAATCCCTGTTTGTAAATAGCGGATTTTGTGAAAGAGTCGAAACCCAGTACTTATTCCACAACAGGTCCAAAAGTGTAGTGTCTAGGGTACTCTTGAAATGCGATATTTCTAATGGGTAATATTGGCTACTGTGAGCACCAAAATCTTCAATCTTTGATAAAGGTATTGTTTGATAGCCTGTGTCATCGGCATCCTTCGGTTTGTAGCCTTCCGGGTATGTTCTGAAGGCACCAATATCAACCTTACCTGCTGAAATAGTGCGATCTGGATCTACCACAATAGCCAAAAATGGATCCATGTATTTCTGTTGTGTGATTTGCGTCTGACAATCGATGCCGGACAACCAACAACCATACCCAGGATGTGAATGATACCAGCCCAGGATATTGTCCTGGCGTCCCGACATCCGTAAGGCATCGGAATACGCTGCCATGTATTCATACGCCTGATCCTGTGCATTGACACGAGTCTCCGTACCCTCAACTGGTAGCGGGAAGGCATCGGTTACAACAAAAGTCTCGTGAGCTATTTTTCCTTGCATAAGGCCCATAATCTCTATCGAGCCGCCGGAGCGAGCGTGCATCGCCATCTTGATAAGAGCAACAGCAGATATGCGGACATATTTGAAATAGTGAGGGTCGGTCTGCCAGGGCTTTTTCTCGTTCAAGCGTCTAGAAATGGGTTAGACAAGTTATTGACACAGTTCGGGACACCAAAACAAGTCTAAAGATATTCTGAGATCGTATCAAAGCAGAGGAAAGACTGACTTCTGCTCTTCGGAGTCGTAGCTGTAGACAGCATCTTTATTAGGGTCAACCAAAGATATATTATTTTCGAATGCTATTGAAAGACTCATAAGTGTCTGAGCGTGTCAGATAAGACTCGATAAACATACAAAACTGGCTCCAAGCGTTTGACTCCATAATGGTGTGGCAAGATGACGGAGCTGTTGGACTCAAAGTTCAAGCTGTGGAGGGGCTGGAAGCTATGGTTAGGCGCAAACAGTAGTTGTGTAGGGTAACTGGACATGACACTTCAGTGCTTACTTCTTTGCACGAGTATGTAATCACTATCCGTTTGTACTACGTTCCGATGTCTTTAGAATGTATCGGCTTAATCACAGGAATACCCCCATGTAGAACGTCAATTATGTAGGATACCCCCCTCCCGCCGCCCACAATATCATTCCGTGCCCTCACCCCGGGCCCCTCCCAGGACATTAATTCTATTCCAAAAAAAAATATGCAATTGATATGTTCAGGACGGTTGGTAGCTGTTTTATTTGGCTGGCCGCTGCCTTGGGCGGCGGGTCGCTCGATGTCATTTGATGGGGAGTCGGGCCGACCAGTGTCATAATGTTGTTTTGGTGGTGGCCGGCGGGGTTATTGTACGCGGGGCCATTCTGTGATTAAGCCGAGAAGTTACTTATCTTTTCGGTTACAAAGTACCTGGTTAGTTTCACTATAAAGTAGTTTAAGTACTATTCGGATCATGAAACAAGATTAGAGTACATCTAAATTTAGTATATCAGACTTGTACTCTACCTAGTAAAAAGTGAAGTTTTCATGTGACAGATGGTGCGCACACAACGACATACATAAGGCATGAAAGAAACACATCTTAACTTACCAAAATCTAAACAGAAAAACACAAACCCTTTGGTTGATTGCCTACGTACTGAAAGCTTATTGAAATTCCTCTAGACAACAAATTTTCGAATTGAGCTATCAAGGGCCCGCTATGAACCTCTGGCCCGTGTGCGGGCGCCACCCTAGCCCGGCCGGGGTGCCCCAAACCCCCTCCAAAGCTGTTGTTGCAAACTGCAAAGGGTACCAATGTCGAGACTTTAATTGAAGTTACCGTATCTTGAGGCGCACAGCCGAAAAACAGGTGTGATACAAGATCGCAACTTTGTTGGCAACTTTCAGTGTCTTAAACTCAAACCATGAGTGATATTTAGTGATAACATAATATTTGCAGTTAGTAAATGTATTGAGATAGAGATATAGAGTTAAGGTATGAGCTCATAACTCTTTAGGCCTTAGTTTCAATGTTACACAAAAGGAACACTTCTTGAAATCTTTAGTAGGGCATAGAGAAGTCTCCTACGACGTATCACAATTTTTCTCCTGCGGATATAGGTACCGGTGTAGAGCAGTAGCTAAATCGTACACAATAACAACTTGCTCGATAGGGCTAAGTCTCCTACCCCATGTGAAACCGACATCTTGCAGGGTGCTGCAAAGGGATTAACCATATTTCTGTTGCTGTGGCAACAGAATTGTCGCTCAACAACATGTCATGCCCGGGGTTCGCAATAACAAAAGACAGTGCATCCCCACGGAGACATCGTTTGACGTTCATCTCCCTCGTTCTCATTGCCATCCTTAACTCCCTCTTAATTTGCGCAATCGGCCTGGTGCAGAGCATATCAGATACTGGTTAACTCCAATATCATTCACACATTCGTTCTCTACTTGACAGCGCGACGCTATTGCACTCTACACTTCACAACTCCTTCTTTGCCAGCATTCCGTTCCAATCACAGTATATTTAGCACAGAGACCCCCGGTGGATAACAATGGTTCTTGCAAAGCAGCAATCATCGCTCCAGAACGAATTGACTAGCGTTATTGACAAGCTACATGGGATTTTCGATGAAATCGGGTTTGAACAACATGAACGACAAGACCGTGAAGACAATGTTTACGCCGCTCTAAATGCCACCTTACACGAGGCGCTCTGTGATGTATCCAGGTATGCTGTTGTATTCACGGTTTGCAGGTTAAATTAGCTAACACCATGTTAGGGAGAAGAATAAGTTGATGGAGGAATGCCTTGATATTATCTCTGAGATTAAGCGAATGGAGAAACAGCTGGGTGATAGTAAAATTGAGGAAGACGACTGCCACTTTGATGTGTCGGCCCCATTACTTGACTGTCTACGCACCCTCAAGGAAAGAGAACGGGATATTCTGAGGCGATATAACGAACGGCTTGATCAGGTGAAGAGTAGGTCTAACATTTAAGTTTTGTAATCCATTAATTATCTAACTGTGCATTTCTAGAGATGGTTCATGCGGTTGAAAGATACGCACAGCACATGGAAGCATCTTTAGTGCAAATTCCACTACCACCAAGAGACAATGATCCCGCAGCCGGCAAAGACTTTGATATATCACATACCTACTTGGAACGTTTGGAGCGAGAATTCGAACGGATATATGCAGAGTACACCAGGCGTGTAGGCACCGTAGGATCACTAGCCAAGGAAGCCATCAACCTGTATGGGGAGCTCGGTTCTGCGCCAGAGCAAGTCGATCGCCAGATTCTTGAATATGGGGCCACTGATCCAGTCAAGCTTGGCATTGCTAAGGAGGACATTGAGAGGCTAAGATCAACACGACAAAGGCTCATCAATGAGAAAGAAAAGCGGATAAGTAGAGCAGAGGAATACAAGCAACAGATAACAGAAATATGGGAAAAACTCGGCGGAGAAAGCAGAGAGTTGAAGATTTTCATGGCAAAACACAGGGGGTGTGATCTTGCTTGCATGAGAGCGGTAAGCCATAATAACCATTAATAATGACATCCACTAATTTAATATTTGTGACAGCTTGAAGCGGAGCTCGATAGACTACTCATAATGAAGAGGGAAAATCTTGGCCATTTTGTTGAAGATTGTAGAGCTACCTTGGTAGATCTGTGGAACCAGTTACATTTCGGTGAAGATGAGAAGGAAGAGTTTGCTGCTGCGTATACTGGTTAGTAAAAGAAATGTCAAATATTCCCGAATACCACCCTAACATTGACAGATGTATACACCGAATCTTTGCTACAAGCTCACGAGATGGAGATCAATCGTCTTCAAGCTTTGCTCAAAGAACGAGGACCAATTCTCAACTTGATTAACCGACATAAAGAACTTGTAAACGAGAAAGAGCAGCTCGCAATCTCTACTACTGACCCCAGCCGGTTGTTGGGACGCGGTGGCCCAGGTGGTCGAGACCCCACACGCTTGCTACGTGAAGAAAAAATGCGCAAGCGTATCAGTAAAGAGCTTCCAAGAGTCGAAGTAGAGCTCAAGAAAGCCCTAGAGAAATGGGAAGACGATTACGAAACGCCTATGCTTGTGAATGGGGAAAGCTACTTGGATGTTCTAATGCAACTTTCACCGGTTTGTGCATCCCGAGCTACCACAAATAAGCCCGTGGCAAACAATACAAGAGGACGATCAAATACTGTTGGTGCAACAACTCAACATCGTGCCAAATCTCGCTCGAATGTAGCCGAGAAGCCACCGGTTCGGTCTAAGACGCCCACTACTCGTCCGAAGACCCCCAACAATGGTCAGCTTTCTAATTACCAGTCTAGCACTGTTGGAAGATCAGGCGGCAGAGGGTTGACTTCTGCTCAATCTTTTTCATCAACCAGTTCTTTTGTTACTACGAACTCATCGATCTCAAGTAATTCCACTGGTGCATCTATAGATCGTACAGGATCTAAAACTCCTGGCCTGATTGGACGCAGCATTCCACATCCACTCCTTAGTTCAAAGACTCCCACACGTATTGGAAGGCCTCCTCTATCAACATTTCCTGGAGGCATGAACTCTCCTCAACGCCAAGAACCGCATTCTACATCTACTATTGGTCGAAATGCCTCTATCAAACGCAAGGGTGGCCCTGTAGGCCCTGCGGGGACTGCACCAAAGATGCAACAACTATATCCTGCTACTGAGAATAAATCCACAGCATTCCCTGCCCCGTATTCAAGACAGCCAGACTCTTACGAAGAGGATGCTCGTGGAGTGCGAGAAGGTAGTGCAGGGATCCGAAGTATCCGTAGCGTTAGCCCAGCAGAAAGTTCAAATTACGAGGTGTACCCTCAAGAAGAAGATATGCGCGCAACACCGAAGGCAAGTACACATCGACACATCGAAACAGGCTATTCCGAGTACGAATCTTCTGCAGCAAGATTTCAGAGAAATAGGGAGGATACGCCCCATGACGGAAGAAAATACAGTACCAGTACGATTAGCACAGTATCTCAGTGTGGTAGCAGTGAGAACTGGGAGACATATGGCGAGGAGACTGATTCAGAAGTCGACCCTCGGGAATCGTATTACCACAACAGAGCCCAGACCGGATACACTGGATACGGAAATTCTAAGAGCATTGGCCTGGTACAAGAAGAGCATATCGGAGATGAACAGATGAGCGAGGTCGGCTACTAATCATTTTCTGTGTCAAATTTTAATCGATAGGATCGTTGGGGGGGGTTTGCTACTGTTGCTTGTTCGTCCAGGTGTCATGGATATGAATGGATTTCCTCCTTTCTTTCTTATGTTTTGGTGTTTGTTTGTTTTTGGTCTGGTGTTTGTTTCGGTGTACAAATGTCTGATACCCACAGTATTTACTAACCTTTCCAGCCTGTTCTGTCATGACTAAGTACTCAGATTGAGTATAACCTACATGTCCGAATGAGCCTCACGACGTTACGGAACGATGTTAACCTAATGGCACAAAAAGCGGGTTGTCGTTTTTGTAAAGTTTTCTTTTCTTTTTTCTTTTTGAGCGATTCTTTTCAGCGCACTGCGATGTTTCGTTTTCCTTTGTACAATGCATCTATGGTTTTCTTTTTCCATCAGTCGAGTCAAGAGTTTTTCAACCTACATCTTATTACTGCCCCCTCTGTTTCTTATTGTATCTTTGTATCAGTACGGAGTAAATATAATCCATGTAGGATCCACAAGATCCTGAATCTTCACAAACCTTACAAAACGAATGCAAGTCCAAATATTCACATATCCAATACCTTACCGATTGGGACCATCAACTCCAGTATGTATGTAGGGATATACATTGCACTTCATCTACATGACAGTTAGTTCTGCAGTTAGTCCACCGTAATCTTGGCTACTCTTTTGTGATCTGTTTTGCAACGCCCATAACGATAAATGTCTTTTCACGGTATCAATTTTGCCGCCACAAGATAAGTATACTGGAAATGTTTTGGCCAGTTGCAGTACAAGAATTTTTGTTCTAGTGATACCCCAGGATTCTCAGGGCATAAATTCCGTACCCCCAATATTCAGTACAAAACCATCGAGTCCTGCATATTTAGTTGTTAGAAGTGCTTGTTTATCAAATCTCTGGTGTTTTCCATCGAGTGACTAAAGATACAATTATTAATAAATGACTCAGATACGCGTATTTACGCGTCGACGCGTAGTACTACTGCCTAGCAACCGCCTAGCAACCAATTCCATTAACGTTCCCACTTCTCCTGGAGTTGTGCACAAGCACTCGTACATAAGTACATCATCGATCTTTTTGGTATCTACATTTTTTGGCAACCACCTCACCTCTAATTATGACACCCGAGAGCCCTCCTTCCGCATTACTCTCACCACCGAGGAAAACACCACCACCGATCACCACCCATCCTTTTTTCACCCCACGCCGCAGCGCACTTTCAAAATTCACCTCTGGTTTACGGTCTTCACGCGTCCATCTTCTTTCCCCCGAAGAATCACCTTCTCGACGTTGTAAAAAAGCACGTTTGGAAACACCTACAGAATTACAGAATGAATCTAGGACTTTATTCCGACCTAGATCCCCACTACCGGACCCAATCATAGAGTTGGTTGAACCACGAAAACGAATTACTCCCTCGATTGACCAACGGATCTTCATGCGAAGTATTAATGGGTTCGGGCCACGGCGCATAGGAACTCGCGATCTTCATTGCGGTGGTCAGTGGGTACTGTTCATTTTACTAGCTGATTACTGATCTAGTACAGATTGGTCTTCCGAAGGTATGGGATTCTATTCGAGGCCTCAGGATGTACAATCACCAGCCTTTGAGGAAACAACTGCCCACCTACCATTTAGTACGCTTGCTTGTAATAGGAATTCGCTGGTGGCTGTTGGAGACGAGTCTGGCAATGTTCGTATAACGGAGTCGGCCAAGGATGAGCACCCTGGCTTTTTAAAGCCCTATATCACACTAAAATGTCACGACAATGCCATTTTTGACATGGCATGGTCCCCGGATGATCATCTCCTTGTGGGTAGACCTTACAATCCATCGGTTCAAAGTATTAATTCAACTACAGGCAACCGCTTCAGGTGATCAGGGCTGTAACATAATGGACATGATTCAACAGAGGCAGCTGTTTTCTCTCAGAGGTCATGATAACAGCGTTAAGCAAATAATGTTTAATCCACACAATCCACACATACTAGCTTCTAGCTCCCGTGACGGTAAACTCAACATCTGGGATCTACGAGTGTCAGGATTGCGGGTACAGGAACAACAGGGTATCCTTACAGTTCTTCAACCGGTCCAATCTATTCAAAATGCACACACCTTAGGCAAGACCCCTACCTCTGTCACCTCTGTAGTATGGACACAAGAATACCGCGTTGCCACGGCAGGGCAGACCTCAGCAGCTGTGAAGGTTTGGGATTTGAAATCAAGTCTTTCAAGGAAGAAGCAACCCCTTCCTGTTGAAACCAGTGCCCTTCCGGTCCATCATCAAGGTCATCGAGACTTTGGAATCAGTTGTCTTACACTATCCCCGGATTCGCAACGACTCTATGCTGTTTGTAAAGACAGCAACGTATATGCATATTCCACCAATCATTTGTCACAAGGTCCCATCCATGCTTATAACCACCCTAAGTTAATGGTATCGACTTTCTTCGTGAAGAGCGAGATCAGTCGTGACGGCCGATTCTTGGCAACAGGTTCATCTAATGGAACGCCTATTTTGTTTCCAACCGATGAAAAATACTTTGATAAGCGGATATATACCGATTTTTCACGGGAATCCTCACCGTTGGCGAAAAATATGCAAGTCGGTAGAGGAATTGCTCTAGTACGTGGCCATGAAAAGGAAGTAACAGATGTCACATGGACCATAGAGGGTGATTTGGTTACTATATCTGATGACTGCAACGCTCGTTGCTGGCGGAGTGGCGTTGAGGGCGAGGCCCACTCCCTCAGGGAGGGCGGTGAGCATGAAGGAAGGCGGTGGATGTGGGGGTGGGCGGAAATGGACTGATGGTCAGATTTTCTGTTGCTGAGTTTTTATTTTTTATTTACGCATTTTTGGTTCCGGTTAAGCGGTAGGCGTATTATTGATTATTAGACATACCCTTTGTCTCAACCTTGTATTATTTTACAACATTGTAAATAGCGTATGCGCTATGTCGTGGGAGAGGTGTTTATGTGGCGTTTGCTCAATTGCATGTTTTGTACATACCTTGGCTAGATAATTATGTCTCGGCCAGTAAACTATAGAGATCAATAAAGACCAATATGAAAAAGTGTTCAGTCCTTAAACAACTTGACAGCTGTCGATTGCATCTATGCTAACGTGTTGTAGAGTACACATGTACGTATTATACGATCAACACATGTGTGGTATTTACTTGCACGTACTCGTACACACATGCGTAAATTATATGAAGGTGCTAGGGGAAATTGAATTCCCGTATATCGGGAATCGTCTTGTTTTGGACGACTACCTCGGCATGTGTATGGTTGGGCTTCGCAATACCTATGATTCGGGATATTTGAGATGATTCAGTTAGTTCCTTGAACTCGCCAAGTTATTCCGGTAAGTAGTAGAAACTAGAGTAATACTACGACGGACCGGCTGCTCAAATAGGAACACACTCGGACAGTTTCTCATTGGTCAAAATATGTTTTATCTGTGGGGAATTGGCCGTATTAGCGTTGATACAGGTGTGGCTGTGCGGTTGCCAGTGGTTCTACATATGTAGAAGTACAGTTACTGCTTTTTTACTTGATGTTTGTTCGAGTGGCTGGACCGGTTTACCATTGCCGCTAAGTTCCACAAGGAGGGCACGCTTTCAGATGAGAGCGGTGGTGGATTCAATTCGTGGTGTTTATTTAGCGGCATAGCCAACATACTCTACATATACAACCTTTCGTCACCCCTGCATAATGCAGATTCTGTACTTACTTCTGCGGAACACAAGAGATAACTGCAATGTGGATATCAACTTTTTAAAGTTGAACGGGAAGATGCAGATTCCGAGGACACATTCAATAGGGCTAAGTTTGTTCTAGATTCAAAGTCTTGGGGCTTTCGCTCGCGTGGGAGGTGGAGATTAGGTAAATCGTAATTTACAAAGATTGAAGATCTAGGATCGTCAGGAACCCTACATAGAATGGACTGGTGCGTAAGCATTGGTATACCCTGTGTGCCTATGCAGGGCCCATCAACAATTGGCTGCTTCTTATTTTGTGTGGTAGTTTTGTTCTCAATAAACCTAGGATATAGAAGAAATACGGCATATCGCTTAGGTATAAAGTACTCGTACTCTGCGGAGAAGTACGGGAAACATCCTGGAGAGGGGAAGTTGTACTCCGTATGGATAGAGAAGCTGCATATGCACTGCACCGTAAACTGCACTCTACACACCCTCTTTGTCAACTTCTTTCGTTGAAGCTGTCCTGGTTGCTGCGACCCGGCTAAACAGCCAAAGTGCTAAAAAGCGCAAGGTATCCGGCGCTGGAACTGTAGCGATACTACTCCTTCTCCTCCTCCCGATGCAGTCTCAAGCGAGCTACCCAATCCCAGACCTACACAGGAAGCAGTGTCCGTATCAACAACATTCACAATATCTTCCCGAGCGAGGGACACAGTTATTGTGACCACTCTCTTTATCGTTGTTCGCCGTTCGTCGTGATGATAAAGTAGGCAGCTGGCTGCCTTTTCAAACACTAGAGAAACCTATGCTCTTTGCTTTTTTCCCTCATCGCGCTTGTCCGTCAGTGGTTACTTCTCCCCTGGATCTGCTTGGCAATCTTGAGAAGTAAAGGGTCTAAGGGCTGTCGTCTCGTTTTTTCTCAAAAGAGGTGAGGGTCCTGCTTGACGCAATTGCTGAACGGCAGCTACCTTCAACCCCGACGTTCTCTCCTTCCGGGGGCTATCCTCGAGGTAGCTATCTGAATACGAAACACTCAATCGCCCGCCCGTCCCAGTGTCTCCCTATCAGCAACCCCACAACCCGCCGCACATTGCCGGCGAAGCTATTTTGATCGCACGGGGAGTCCCCAAAGGTGCGAAGTTGAAGAGAGACGATGTCGCTGGAAGGATTGGACTCAGCGCCGTTGCTGGAAGCATTCGAAAATGCGCAGACAGAACCGGGTGGATGGTAAGCAACACACGCTGCAAAGCATGGCCTAGTCCAGGTCGGAGGTTCATATTGTGGCGATACTAAAGCTGGGGTCAACTTTCTTCATGTAGGTTCTGGATAAAGTACACATCACGCGACGAAGTAGAGCTGTTGACGAGAGGGAACAATGGCGCTGAGGAGATGCGAGCGATAGCCGTAGACCAACCAGACGATTCACCTTTATACGGATTCATACGATTCAGGCGGCGGAGTGTGCTGGTGAAGCTCATACCCGAAGGGACATCACGAGTGTTGAAAGGTGAGACTTTTACTCCCTAGGTGGCAGCATTTTACTGGATTGTCTTTTGTGGCTCGACCGGATTTCTGGCTACAGGCTTTGGACTGACAGGTACGGGAAATAGCTCGGTCGCAGGTTCATTTTCAACTGGTCGCAGAGAAATTTTCTCCTCATGATACAACTTACACCATCGTATCGCCCAAAGAACTCACCGACAGTGGTCTTAATTCGGCTTGCTCTACACACACGCAGACGGCGTCTATCTCGTCGTCTAACAGCTCTCTGCGCCAACGTCGGCTAGCGGACATCGCCGAGTCTACAGATGAGTGCGATGAGCCGACACCTAGAAATGTCCATGGCTCTCCACGAGCGTTCGGCCAATTCGGCGAACCGGCGGCGAAGAGTGACATTGAGGGCGGCCAAGGTCTGGCAGTGGTTGTCACCACCCACGACACGGGTGTGTCAGATCCGGGTGGGAATGGCTCGGGCGGAGGGGCTGGGGATCCTGCAATTCCATTCAGGGGAGATAACAGGGATCCGACCGCAGCATTTCTCCTACCCTCAGCTAAATCTCCTTTCGACTCAATTGAACCGCGACGCAAGTCGACCTCCTCCGCCCGCCCCTCCATCTCTTCTGACATCTATTCCTACTACCCCTACGTGCCCAAGGTCAAACTTGGTCCACGGCCTCATGTAGGTGACGCCCCCAAACGCCCACACACCTCCAACGATCGTTCCAAGGCCTTCCAGGCATCGGTAGAGGAGCTACGAGCCTCAATTCCTCGATCCGTACATATCCCGCCAAGAAGGTCGGCCGTGCCTCCTCGAACAAAATCAAACTCACCTACAATACCCACGCTTGAAATTCCACAGCCCCCCCAATCGCCTGTTACCCCCTCTACCCCTACATCCGTTGTATCTCTACCTATCCCATCGCTATTACATTCACCTCCATCACATGCAAAGTCCAATTCTGCAGACGGGGGATTAACACCTGAGAAGCAACGGTTAATGAAAGCATTGCAACTGAGGAAAAAAAATCAGATAGCAGCCGAACAGAAGGATCAAAAGGAAAAACAAGTCATTGAAGAAAAAAAAAACGAGCAGACCAGCTCGCCTACGGAATCTGCTGATTCCAACGCGTCAGACGAAAAAACTCCCACCGCGTCTAATATGCCAGTAAATACAAACGAAACAAATTCGCTTAACGCCGAGGGAAAGGAGGATGAGAGAGGGGTAGATCTGTATGCCGGTGAAAGGGGTGGCTTATTAGATGAAGAAACAAAACTAGAAACTGATGTCACAACTTTACCTGAGACTTCTGCCAACGCCTCAGTAATCGCCAAAGCAGAAGAGCCAACACTATATACGGAAACGTTTGATGAGATGCAGGATACGAAAAAAGAGAAAGGGCCAGTACAGGAGGGGACAAAGGAAGAAGGAACTGTCGAGGAATCGCAGTCTCCGGTCTACGAAGAACACTCTGTGGAACCTGAAGTTGTTACTGTCAACGAGGAGCCATCTACCCCACTAGACAATGATGCGGACAAAGTCGAAGGCACCAAAGTACGAGATGATGTTAATTCCGAAGACGAAAATGACACCGAGTCCATCAGGTCAATGGACGTGTCAATGAATGATTCGAGGCCTGTAACGATGCAGTCTTTACCGACTGTTCAAACTATCCAAGTACCTGCGATTGCAAAGAGCATGCATCAAACTGATAGGCCCAAAAAGATTACACAACCTGAGCCTTCTCCCCCAAAGGCCATCAAAAGGGTTGAGCGGACCTCTGAGATTCCATCGAATGAGACACCTGTGATTGAGACTGCACGATCGGTTTCTGCACCATTCTTAAAAACTGCGAGAGTCCAGGTACCTAGGAAAGTTAATGTCGCTGGTGGAAGTGTTTCTCAAAGAATTAGACAGTTTCAACAACTCGCTGCTATCGCCCCTAAGAGTTTTGCACCCCCACGAACACCCTCCAGAAGTCGAAGTAATTCGCCTACTCCTGAATGGGCCAACCGTTCTGCTAGCCTCCAGAAGACCCCTCCTCCAGCTTTTAGAAAAAACAGTATCAGTAGTTCGTCTCAATCTGAACGAACACCACCTAAATCTTCCCCTGCACCCTCTGTACATCGCTCACCAACACCACCACCTCCGCCTCCAAAAGACGAGCCAGCGAAAATTGAATTCGTCAATAAAGATGATAGACCACAATTACAGGTAACAACAAAAATTAACCGAGAGGAAAGCAAAATACATGTTTCACCTACAACAATATGTGCGAAACAACCATCGCCTGAAACTGCACCCGAGGCTACAGCCCCTGTGCCAATTCCCGAACCACCTATGCCAACTCTTCGCAGGAGAAGTGTTGATATTTCGTCGGTTGTCGATTTGGTCAAACCTAGGAGAACCAATACAGACCAAAGCTCCAAAAGTAGACGGAGTAGTGTAGACAAAGAGCGTGAAGAAAAGTCAGAGCGGCCCCGTCTCTTTTCACGGACTTCTAGCAACAAGGACTTGGGCGAATTGACCGAAGGCGCAGTAGCTTCAAGTAGCAGACGCAGTTCGACAAGTTCGCCCAACTCGAGCTCACCAAAAAGTTCAAACTTTTTAAAAAGAGTGAGTTCTTCGCTCTCGAGAAAGAAGGACTCTTCACCGCCCCCACCACCTCTACAACCACCAGCACCAGTAGAGCCAGCAAAAAAGAGTTATCTTTTAGCTGGATGGATCAATGTACAGCTGCCCGACACCATGCTGTGGAGACGTAGGTGCATGAAAATTGACTCCAACGGATGGCTATTTCTGTCATTGACAGATGACGAGGTGAGTACTTTAGTTTGAAACTCAACATCAAATTACTAACGGTTTTACAGACTGCTCCGCAAACACGCCGATACTATATTCCTTCCGAAGTACGTAAGGTCGATTTACCAGATGTCGATGACCAAGAGCTTCCCCACAGTGTTCGCTTAATGCTCCAGGAGGGTGGAATGTTGCAGTGTGCTTGCCAGAATAGTGGTGAACAGAAAGAGGTCCTCAGTGGTAAGTTCGAATGGAAATATCGCTTGTCAAAAGTATTGCTAACGGTTTCGGGTAGTCGTTCGAGGATGTGTCTCATAAATACCCCATCCATTCTGTCTCGTTTTCTTGACGCCCCAGCCTCATTTTGATACATATCTTCTAATATACATACTTCGGGATTCCATCATTTAGTCATATATTTAACCTTTTACTATTTACCACCATACCCACCGCCCACTTTTGTTTTGCCAACGCAGAGACTCTTTTCCTTACACTTTATATATTACTAAGTAGCACGACGCCTTGGGGGATTTCTTATCGTCGTTTATCTTATCGGAAAATTCATTTGTCTTTATTACCTTTGGGGTGCATCCTGCTGTGGAGTATATTTCTTATTGTTGACTTGTAGAGCTTGGTGGAGGACAAGCGGGCTGTAGAATATCTGCCTGCATGTCAATATTTTGGAGCAGACAAACGTAAATAGAAATAAGTAAGCTTTATCTGCATATCCGTAGCGTGTAGCTTGTGATATATGTCATACGTAAATTTTATATAAAGCTTGTGAGACCAGGTGAGCTTATTACAATTCTTGATTAAAAAACTTCAAACCTAGTCCAGGTGTTGCGGCTCAACAACAGCTAGCGACCGCTCTAGACGCTTTGGGAAATTTTGGACGTCACCTCGAATTACAGCGTGTTCTGTGTGCTTCTCGTGTCAGATCATGTCGGTCTCCGCCGCAACCGTTGATTGGGAAGTTCTCGAAGACAAATACTATCGGAAGATACTCTTATATTCAGGCTTGTTCGACGAAGACCACGATCTCAATGACTATGTCATTGCTGGTGCTCCATACAGTGGAGCTATAGCTCTCTACCGAGACGAGAATGCCATTACCGCCTACCGAGCCGGCAGCAGCAACCCAGGGGGCAAGCCTAGCATCGATATTTACAGTTCCGCCGGTCGATTGATACGTCGTATATCCTGTGACAAGAGCTCGATCCGAGGTTTGGGGTGGTCGGAGGACGAGAAATTGCTAGTTGTGACAGAGGACGGTACGGTACGGTGCTACTACGACCTGCAGGGAGACTTCACGCAGTTTTCACTTGGACATGTATGTGTATTTCTAAACCATACTACAATGACGGGGATGTTGATGGCGACAGGGCGCAGATGATGTTGGCGTAAAGGAAGTTCGCTTCTGGTCCACAGGTTTCGTCGCACTTCTCCGCACAAATCGCTTGGTTGCTGTGTCAAGATACGATGAGCCTCGGCCCCGGCTGTTGGCCGACCCCATGCCGCATATCGAGGAAAACACTATACATTCATGGGCACTGATACCACCAGCGTACACGCTTTCTCGGCATGTGGAGGTACTTTTATCGACTGGGCAGACTATTATCGTTGTCGATCCAAGTGAAGCACAAGATCAAGTATTGCAGAGTGGCCCGTTTACACACATATCAGTATCTCCAAATGGTAGATACGTAGCACTTTACACGGTCGAGGGAAAGCTGTGGGTCATTAAGGCGGATTTCCAAGATAAGCTTAGTGAGTATGATTCTGGTATGGGGAGTGTCATGTTGCCACGACAGGTCGAGTGGTGTGGCAACGATTCAGTTGTGATATCATGGGATGAAGAGGTGCACATGGTGGGTCCACATGGAGCTGCGTTAAAACATTTTTACGATAGTCGAGTACATATGATACCCGATGTTGATGGTGTGCGCGTTTTTACCGTAGAGAGATGCGAGCTTCTCCAAAAGGTTCCGGACGTCACAGAAGAGATATTCCGAATTGGCGCCACTTCTCCCTCTTCAATACTTCTGGATGCCATTGAACAATTGGACCGTAAATCACCAAAGGCAGACGACAATATACAGCTTATTCGGCCACAGCTTGCAGAAGCGGTGGATGCTTGTATCAAAGCTGCTGGTCATGAGTTTTCGATACATTGGCAAAAACAATTGCTTAGAGCAGCTTCGTATGGTAAAACTGTGCTGGAGTTGTATTCTAGCGATGATTTTGTAGACATGACAGAAAACTTACGGGTCCTAAATGCTATGCGATTTTACGAAGTTGGAATGCCAATCACATACGAACAGTTTGTAAAACTTACACCCGAAAAACTGATTCAGCGATTGGTCAACCGACAGCAACATTTATTAGCGTTGAGGATTTCGGATTATTTACGGTTACCAACAGACCGGATCCACATCCACTGGGCGTGCATGAAAGTCCGGATGTCAACCGATGACGAAGACAGCATATGCCGTATGATAGTCTCCAAGCTCACAGGCAAGCGTGGTATATCATTTGAGGAAATTGCACGTACGGCATATGATGAAGGCCGCACACCATTAGCCACCAAACTGCTCAACTATGAACCTCAAGCTGGACGCCAGGTTCCCTTACTTCTCAATATGGAGGAGGATGAGATTGCCCTGGACAAAGCTATTGAGAGCGGGGACACTGACCTTGGTATACATTACACCCCTCCATAGGTACAAACAAACCCTAACTTAGTACAGTCTTCTTCGTGCTCCTCCGGCTAAAAGCCAAGCACCCTCTGCACAGCTTCTTCCGCATTGTGAATGATCGACCATTTGCTGCAGCACTGGTCGAGTCTTCGGCCCGAGACACCGACCGCGAGCTACTGAAGGATTTCTACTACCAAGATGACCGACGTGCCGAAGGAGCACACGTGATCCTCCGCGAATCCCTCGAAGCAACCGACCTCCAAGTCAAGCAAGAAAAACTCAAAGTGGCCACCAAGCTCCTCTCCGATTCGAAAGACCATGTTCTCGAAACCAAAGCGCTCGAAGAGTCATCCAAGCTACTTCAGCTGCAAGAAACCTACGAGCGCGAGCTTGGCCAGGCCGACAAGTTCATGGGCATCTCAGTGAACGAAACCATCTTCCGCCTGATCCGCGCTGGCTACACCTCGCGCGCGGTCAAGATCAAGTCTGACTTCAAGGTGCCGGAGAAGCGCTACTGGTGGCTGCGCCTACGCGCGCTGGTTGCGAAGCGCGACTGGGGCGAGATCGAGGAGTGGGGCAAGACGAAGAAGTCGCCGATCGGGTGGGAGCCGTTCTTCAACGAATGTCTCGGCGCGGGCAATAGCAAAGTCGCGGCCACGTTCATTCCAAAGTGCACGAACCTCCCCCACGCGGACCGCATGGAAATGTATATACGCTGCGGTCTGGTGATGCGCGCGGCGGAGGAGGCGAATAAGAACAGAGATGTGGCGGCGCTGGAGGTGTTGAAGGGGAAGGTTGGGCCGCAATTTTTTGCGGATATTGAGAGGATGATTAGAACTTTGAGTCGTTGAGGGCTATTGGTTAGACATGCATGGAGCGATTAAATGATATGTGTCAATGTGAATATCTAGCGTTTATAAAGCGGGGGTTTTTGCTTGTGGGAAGAGACAGTGATGATAATTCCGAAAGTATTCCATAAAATATGTTTCCTGTGTGTAAAAAGAATTGCCCGGTGAATTGATTGTTGATCGAGCTGTAGGTTGGTTGTTCACAAAGCTGCTTGCAAGCAGCAGACAAGGAAGAGCTTGGATGGGTGCTCACATCATGGATGGACAGTTGAAATTGAACAAAAATCTTTTATTCGTTCGTCCCTAATTGACCTTTCCCTAACCGACTTCCCAAAAAAACCTGTCGGTGGACCCACAACAGAAGATCTACCTAATATACATGATAATTTTCTCCAAAGGTCCCCGTCCCATCTCTTTACGTTGATAATGGTAACAAATAAACATGAAAACTCCTATGACTAAACCAAAAAAACACACATCATGAGTGAAGACTGTTGTATCCCGGCATCATGAGAGAAGATATAGTAACCCAAAAAGCATTAGACACCCCGTCGCAATACCAAAATATTACACAATCCCATAGCAATAGCAATACACCCGTTTCATCACAAAAAGCAAACCGTTAGCCAACAAGATAAAAGCAAAGCATCTAGAAGTCCTCGTCGAAGGAAATGCCGTGCTCGTTCTCCTGCTGTGGGGTACCATCGGCTGATGGCACAGGCTCAGTCTTCTTGACGGTTGAGTTCATCACGCCGGCCTTCTGGTAGTCACCGACACGCTTCTCGAAGAAGTTGGTCTTGCCAGCCAGGGAAATGGACTCCATGAAGTCGAAGGGGTTGGTCGACTTGTAGTGCTTCTCGTTGCCCAGGGAGACGAGCAAACGATCAGCGACGAACTCGATGTATTGTGCCATAAGCGTGTGGTTCATGCCCAACAGAGCAACGGGGAGAGCCTCTGTCAGGAACTCGATCTCAATGGTGACGGCCTCGGTAATGATGTCTAGGACGGCCTGCTTGCTGGGGCGGTTCTTCAGGTGAGAGAAGAGCAAGCACGCAAAGTCGGTGTGCAGACCCTCGTCACGAGAGATGAGCTCGTTGGAGAAAGAGAGACCAGGCATGAGGCCACGCTTCTTGAGCCAGAAGATAGATGCGAATGAACCACTGAAGAAGATACCCTCAACAGCAGCGAAGGCAATCAAACGCTGAGCAAAGGTGGACTCTGTGTCTTCGATCCACTTGATAGCCCAGTCGGCCTTCTTCTTGATGCAGGGAATAGTCTCAATTGCGTTGAACAGGTAGTCGCGCTGCTTGCTGTCTTTGATGTAGGTGTCGATCAACAGAGAGTAGGTCTCGGCGTGGATGTTCTCCATCATGATCTGGAAACCGTAGAAGCATCGTGCCTCAGGAGCTTGAACTTCGTTGCTGAAGCGCTGGACAAGGTTCTCGTTGACAACACCGTCGGAACCGGCAAAGAAAGCAAGAACGTGAGAGATGAAATATCTCTCGTCATCGTTCAGGCGGTTGTGCCAGTCGTGCAGATCCTTCGACAGATCAATCTCTTCAGCGGTCCAGAATGAGGCCTCTGCCTTCTTGTACATTTGCCAGATCTAAATCGAAGGAGTTAACACGTGTTTGCGTGGCGGTCCGTGCGGGGAGTCATTACCTCATGATATCTGATGGGGAACAAGACAAATCGCTGCTTGTTCTCCGCAAGCAATGGCTCGAACTGTTCTGACTCTTGCAGTGTTGTTGGCAGGGCCACCAATTTCTTTTCTTCTGACTTGGTCTCTTCGGGATCGCTCTTGGCTAGGTTCTTGAAGCTCTCCATCTTGGATGCAAGGTTTGCTTTGATCGCGGATATATCGTCAACTTGCAGGTTCGAGAAGGCAGCGGCAGCCTATAAATAAAATGTTAGGGACTATACGCGTCGTGGGGCATGGTTATTTTGGCGGGGGATTAGACAAACCTTCTTGGAAGGAGAGGCCTCAAAGCTAGACATGTTTAAGGCGAAGTGTGGTATAGTAAATCAATTATAGAAGAAGCAAGAGATTATATTTTATTCTTGACTGGAAGCTTCGTGAAGGACGTGTACAGTGTGAGATTTTTAGCTTGTGAAGAGTGGTTTGTAGAGCGTGTAAAGTACGTTCAGAAGTCGGAGGCTGGGGAGGTTTTATAGCAATGTTTTGCAGCCGGCATCATTCCCGTCACGTATCGTCCACCCGCACATCGAACGCGTCTTTGGCCGCAGAGACTTAGAGATGCTGCAGGGGCACAGAGCAGGGATGAAGAAAGATGGCTGCAGCCAATGGACATGCACGTCGCCAATAAGCTAGCATCCATAAAGCTTAGCGCCAACGATGTGACTCTTTATCAGATGCACTGATGGAGAGATAATTTCCCGGAAGAGCCCATCACCCCTGGCAACCCTGTCAAAACAACGCGCTCATGGCGTTCTTCCTGCGCGTTCTCTGTCAGTCGCGTCCCCTCCGTGCCCTCCTCGTTGGCAGGCCTAGCCTGATGGGAGTTGGCCATGCGCATCCGGGGTTTTCGTCATCTTTTGATCAGCACGGAAGTAGAATTTTTGGCGTCAAAAGTCATGGCGGGCCCGGAATATTCGGATATACACTGCAGGTTTTACACAGGAACTTTAATCTAGAGCACGAAAAATCGCGCGATGCGAAAGGCCAGGACGCGTTGCGATGAGGGGTCGTGACAGCTTTGGACGCGTCGAGTCACCCAATCGTGTACGACAGACTTCAGCCGTTGCTGCATATGGTGGGTGTGTGGGGAGCATGTGTGTTTGTGGTTCTCCACTCCCAATCCCACGTTTCAAATTTCTTTCGTCTCGGCTTGACGGGGCGACAGGCTGCTTTTGTGAACGCGTGCATACGCGCCATTGGGCATGGTTGTCTGGCAGGGACTAAGTTTGATCATGAGAAGAAGTTCGTTCCGGACTTGGAAATCAAAGAGCTCCACTGCCCTAAACTCTACTGCATTAGCAAATTCTCCACCCAAGGTTAATTCATAATAAGCACTCCATAATCGTGAAATCTTCATTCAAGTTTCGAGACTTCAGATTGGAGCCCCATAATAGATATGTAGTTCGAACAACGTTGTTATGGCCGACCTTTTATACTATGAACAAAGCACTATCTGAATTTCTTTTGACAGACACAGATTAAAAGACTTCCCCCATAATTAACCTGATTCGACAAGACTTTGTGGTTAGGGTTGTATTGATTGGCTTTTGGTCAGACATGGTTCATATAAATCGAGGAGGTACCACAGATCCACATATTGATACTAGTACATGTACCTACTAGGATGAAGAAGTACACACTGGAAGCTTCACACAGGGGCAAAGCTACATTTATACTCTATATGATTTTTGTACTCAAACGAGTAAGTGGTACTTTAAGTACTATGCGGGATGTTTCCGTGGCCACAGTACAGTACTTATTTACATGATGCAGATATCCTTTAGAGACAGTTCATGATAAGTACAGACCTGTGCCCTGATAAAATTTAGTATCACAAATGCTAGTCGTATCCGGTAATATTCTCACTTTCTGTGATTCTACATGTAAGTGAATTGTCTGGCCCGTGGTTCATGTGCTGTCACTCAGCCATCGCAACACCACCAGCTCCATCTCCATGGCTCTTGACATCAACACGGCAAGATCTCTCCTCGATGCTCCAAAAGATGCCTTCCAATTAGCATTAGCTCTTCAAGTACTCGCATCAAAACCGTCTCACCTATCTGTCGCAGATCACATTCGCTCTCTCCGAAGCCATGCTAAGCCTACTGTCGCTCGAACAGACTTCTACTTTGATACTGCAAACTACTGGCGCAAGCGTGCCGAAGCCCAGGAAGCGCTGGTGGAAACACTTCGCTCAAAAGTGCTGGAACTAGAGATTCGACCCCGTGACACCGCAGCAGCAGCAAAACCGACAGCACCCTCGAAATCGAAGCCTAGACCCTCCAGAGCAAAGCCCAAAGAAAAGCCTGCCGATACAACAGATACTGGGGTCTTCGCTATACCCCGCGACCCAACCACAACCCCCGTTCTGCTGCAGAACATACTCATCCTCCTTGAAAGAGCCACAGAGCCGGAGGTTATCGCCCATGCCGTGCGCCAAAGCTGCAACGAAATAGTCTCCCTCGTCGAGAAGGCCGCCGCCTCCACCGCCCGCAGCCCTGCTCTCACTGCGGCACACCTATGTGCCGTTGCCGAGTCCGTATTTACAATGTCGCTCAAAGGCGCCTACAAGCTCCCCAGCCAACGGCGCAACGAGGTGGGCGCGGTAGTGGTGCACGCGCTCCTCGAAGTCCTGCGCTGCGTCCATGTCAACACGTGCGCCATCCTAGCCCTCGGCACTCTCAGCGCGGCCCCCGACATCCGGATAGAGCTCACCAAGCTCGTCACGGGGGTCCTGGAAGCGCTGTATGCGCGTGATCCGACGGAACGAGATGTGCTGGACGGGTTTGTGTACGGGCTGTTCGGGCTTCTGCGGGCGGCGCTGGTGGAGGGGACGATGGAGGTCGAGGAGAGCGGGTGGTACTATGGTCTCGTGCTGGAGGTTGCGTGGAGGCTGGTGAACAAGGAGGGCTTGTGGGTTAAGAGTGCGAAGAAGGAGTTGCTGGAGGAATTGCGGGAGCTGGGAGGGTGGAGAAAGAGTGTTGATGATGCTGTGAGGACGTTGGCTGGCAGGTTGGAGACTAGCCCGTTTGCTTGCTTGGTCACTGGGATTGTTGGGATGGAGATTTTCAACCATGCGCGGGAAATCTGAATATATATAGGGGGGGTTTATCTCTAGGAAGCTGGAAAGCTGTTTTCATCGATATCATATCACTTGGTATCACTCGGAAATGGTGATATGGACACAATTTATGGACTCATACATGTAACGTTAATATGGAAATGTATGATTCAGGTGTATATCAACTGCTTTAAAAGACTCCTGCTTTTTCACGAAAGCGTTTCTATAAATTATCATGCCGGTGACGATATCATTCTACGAAATATAGCGCTTCTGCACCGGTGATCATTCGATTCTTGATCCATGCGTCATGTAGACATGCGACTCATATTTTTCTACTTGCTCTCCTCATTCATCTCTTCAACATAATATATCCAAGCTAGTATCTCTAGTTTAATACATCTCTCTCACTCTGGTTAAGCACACAATCCCCGCGCTTTGCTCTTGCTCATCCGAACGCACAAACACACAAGCTAGTCACATCACAACTGCTTATCGCTATAGCCTATGAATCCAGTGATACTCTCTACATCTAATGGGAGGCTTGAGAGGTATTCACATTTTTCTGTTTGCTCTGAAGATAGCATCGGCCATCATCTTTTCAACACACTCTATCGTTCATCTCAAACAATCCTGGTGTGTTTGAGAACCACCAGAAACCATCGACGACAACTATAACAAGCTCAAACTACACGCGATTTATTCAATTGGATACAAATAAATTGTAAAAAAACCACTTGAAGCAAGTAAGCATTCCCCGGTTTGTTGACAGTCAGCAGACTAAGCACTAATTGAGGGGTACCTTTCTTGGCAGGGTCTAAGCTTCCCGCAACCTCAATTACAAGCTCACGCCAGATTGCGGCTAACGAGCATACAGATAGAAGCCTTTTGAGTGAGCCAGAATAATTCAAATTTTGTGTTCAAACTCTGCATCATCGTCCGCCCCGCCCCAACCCCGCCACGATCATCACTATGGGCAAATCCAAACCCAACGCCGTCGACCCTGGTGACGCCTACGCTTTCTCAGACTCCGACTCGGACGCAGCGTCTGCCGCATCCTCAATTATTAACCCTGCAGCCGAAGCGCTGCTCGACCGTTGCTCAACGCTGCTAGAAGAGGTGGAATCGTTCCTGCGCCAGCTGCGCCGCAATAATGTCGAGAGCTCGGTCGAGCTGCGGGTATTCTTGAACCAGATCAAGGCGGAGCACCGGTGTATTCAGGGGGTACGTCATTCACTCCTGCGGTAGTAATAATGGTGGTTGGCTGTGGTGTGGCTGATTTGGGGGGGAATGTAGTTGTGTTTAGAGGCAGCGGACTCGACGAAGTCGCGGCACGGCGTCAAGGCGTGTAATCTGCCGTATCTGGAGGCCCTGTGGGCCGCGGCAAAGAGCACAACGGGGATCACGGCACTGTGCAAGACGTTTGGGATCACCGAGCAGGAGGGAGCACGAGAGGGACAGGGAGAGGGACGCAGGGGACGGCGGAAGAAGAGTAGTGTTACTGTTGATGGTAAGTAGGGGTTGATTCCCGGCGGCTTTTACGGGCGGGTGCTGATGGCTCGGTCCGCGGATAGTGGTGGCACAGAATGGGCTGCAGTGGTGAGTTCTTGTTCCCATGCCCGCGTGTGTCACGTGTGTTGCTGACCGGCCGACGCAGGATCAAAGTGTCGCTGCTGACCGAGCGGCGGCTTCTCTTCGAGCTGGCCAAAGCCGGCTGGGAGGGCGGCTACGACAGCGACGACTCCGCCGCCAGCGCCAGCGCCGCGCCGCTCGCAACCTCATCCCTCTCCCTCACCACTCTCACCGCAACCCTCGTCCGCGCTGCCGCCCAACACCGCGTCCAATACCTACACCCCACCATCCACCTCCTCCTCCCCAACCTGCACCCCTCGCCGGACACCCCCGAACTCAATGCATTCCTCACAACCCTCACCTCGCTCGGCGCACATATCCAATGCGGCACCTCGCCCCTCCTCGTCCCCCGCTCCATCCCCGACCTCGTCGCCGACCTCAGCTCCCCCTCGACCCGCCGCGTCGCACCGCTGACAGATCCACTAAATCTCGACACCACAATCCTCCTCGCACTGGTGTCGGACATCTCGTGCACCGCCGCCGTCCCGCACGAACCCCGCTTCCACCCCGCAATTCTGAAGCAGCTCGCGCTCGAGGCCGCCGCCGCCATGCTGCCCACGCACCTGTGGCCCGTGCTTGCGGGACACCGCCTCGTGTGCACCTCTGCGGCCCGCGCGCGCTTCGACGAGATCGTGTCGATCGTGGGCAGCGAGACCGAGCGCGCGCGCGCCGCGGCACTGGTCGAGGTGCTGCGCCCGCGCAAAGCCGCCGCCGCGCCGCCCATGAGCGCGGACGAGCGCTGCGCCGCGTTCCAGGCGCTGTGTGTGCACCCGCTCCCGGCTGCGGGGCTGGCGCTGCCGATCACGACGTTGGACGAGGAGGAGGAGGGGGAGGAGGGCGAGGGGCAGGCGGAGGGACAGGCGGAGGTGCGGCGGCGCGTGGCCGCCAAGCTGTCGAGTGTCAACCGCAGCGTGTTCATGGCTGGCTGGCGGAAAGGGCTGACGACGGTTAGTAGTAATCGTGGGGTCGCGAAGATTATTGAGGCCCTCGTTGGGGAGGAGGAGGTGGGCCCGGATGTGTATGTTGTGGAGACAGCGCGGAGCTTGGTGGGGAAAGCGAAGCGGATTGAGGTTTAGAGGGGGTGTAGAGGGGCTGTTGTAGATTTCAATTAATTAGGTACTCTCGGGTGCATGGGGAATCACTCGGATGTGTTTTGAGGTGACTCGGTGCGGTCGTTGAATCGAGACGTTTCTCGGGCCTGCTATCGATGCGGTCTTGAGACTATTTAGGTGTATCCCTTATATAGAAATATCAATATTAGGCCTGTAGTTCCCCTACACATATACATAGAAGCTTTATTACAAGAGACCACGCGACGTCCGTGCACCAGCAATCACTCGAAATCAATTTTCTACTGCTACTTCAACCCCACACACCATACCATTAACGAATATATAGTTCCTCACACTACAATCCACACCACCCCCCCCAATTCTATTCCAAGAAACTTTGCCCCCTCGCCCCGCAGAAGCGGCGGCCAGGGCAACAACGTTTCCCGGGAAAAAAAGACGTATCCAGTCTTAAAAAACCCGTGTGCGCGCACCGACATTGACCAACACAGCCGAAGCCGTTCGGTGCGCAAGTTGCAACAAGAACGCAAGACAGAACGCGGTGACTTCGAAGGGGCACTACTTCCTTCGAAGGTGAACACCGAAGCAACACAACGCAACGCAACGCAACGCAACGCAGAGCAGAGAA
Organism: Geopyxis carbonaria; assembly: GCA_024516215.1. Lineage (NCBI taxonomy): Eukaryota > Fungi > Ascomycota > Pezizomycetes > Pezizales > Tarzettaceae > Geopyxis > Geopyxis carbonaria. The sequence goes on along the minus strand of JAJJXG010000001.1, from coordinate 857,228 downwards.
GAGAAGAGCAGAGCAGAGAACAGAGTTTTGTTTTTGCCTTGCCTTGTTTTGTTTTGTTTTTGTTTTTGCGTAGCATCGGGGGGGAACGCAATGGTATCTTTGAAGCCCTTTTGCTTTTGTTTTGTTTGTTTTTGCGTAGCATCGGGGGGAAACACAATGGTATCTTTGAAGCCCTTTTGCTTTTGTTTTTGCATGCCATGGGGGAGAACGCAACGCAACGCTGGGGGGGGGGTATCATAGCAGGCAGATAGAGAGGGGAGGATGCGACGTGAAGATTGGCGTGCTCCCAGGTTGCTAGGGCTGGAGGCACCTCGTCTTTATATCCTCGGCTCTTGAATATGCCTTTTGGGGTTGGAACACTTGAGAGGTAGCACCTTGTCCGTCTTGACTCGAAGTCTTCCGACTTGATATTCACATATATCCTGTGCATACGTATACTATTAGTCTGAGTTCGACTGAAGCTAAAGCTTGGATAGGATTTACGTTTTAAACTTTTTTTTGCGTCGGCGGAAGTTTATCGAGCTCCCCGAGCTCTAGGTGTTTTTGTAGGCCAGATATCACCCAGGGGAATCCATGGGTGTCCAGCTCTCCATTTTTTGGTGTTTTCTTTAATCATGTATCTTTCGATACATGTCTAATCTGTTCGGTTGGTGTTAGTTACTGTTGCAACACTAAAGACTGGAAGAGAGCTTACTTTTCCAAGCTATCTTTTGTGCTGGTGGTTAGTGGATGTTTTCTTGTTTCCACTAGTAGTACTAGTGTTTTGCCTTTTTCCCATTCTGCTGTGTGTTTTTTTTGGGGAAGTAGGGGTAGGGAGGTAGTAGGGAAGGGAGATAGGAGGGGGGGGGGGGCTTTGTTTTTCATCTATCGTGCGCTTTTTCTAGTGAGGTATCCGTTCTAAGAGTATCACCTGGCTTCCCAGTTAGTATTTCCAATATTAGTACAGCGGGTGGCAATGTATCATACCATAGGGCTTTTTTGCGCTTGTTTCCCAGCTAAGCGTGTCAGAATTGGCCGCCGTAGAGGTACTGTACATTCGGTAAAGAGGGGGAGGGGAAGAAAAGTGGGAGGACTAAGAAAGTAAGAAGAGGAAGAAAGTAGAAAGAGGAAGAAAGTGAGAGGTAGACGAAAAGTAGGAGGCGGAGGAAGAAAGTAGGAGGCGGACGAAAGAAGGAGGCGGACGAAAGGTAGGAGGAGGAAGAAAGTAGGAGGCGGAAGAAAGTGAGAGGCGGAAGAAAGTAGGAGGAGTAAGAAAGGTAGGAGGAGTAAGAAAGGTAGGAGGAGGAAGAAAGTAGGAGGAGTAAGAAAGGTACGAGGAGGAAGAAGGTAGGAAGCGGAAGGAGGAAGAAAATTAGGAGGTGGAAGAAAGTGAGAGGCGGAAGAAAGTAGGAGGAGTAAGAAAGGTAGGAGGAGGAAGAAAGGTAGGAGGAGTAAGAAAGTAGGAGGAGTAAGAAAGGTACGAGGAGGAAGAAGGTAGGCGGAGGAAGAAAAGTAGGAGGCGTACGAAAAGTAAGAGAGAGTAGAAAGTAGGAGGCGGAAGAAAAGTAGGAGAGAGAGAAAAGTAGGGGAAGGAATAAAAGTAGGAGGAGAACGAAAGGTAGGAGGAGGAAGAGAGCGGTAGGGAGTAGTGAAGGGATTGTGGTAGTTTATATAGCAATAAACCGGTGTCTAATTAACCATAACGCTATGATTAGAGTTTGAGTTTAAATGTGTGTGACGACGAGTTTGTGGTTTCAGATAGTTAGAACAGTCACAACAGTAGGAGGTGTCTATGGTTTTGTGCGGAATGGGCTAGAAAGTTCTGTTCAATTATAATTAACTTTGTCAAGTAAAGAGGACGTGGGAGGTTAATTGCGAGTGTAGTTGAAATTAGAATTAGAGAAGAACGTGTCCTCAAGAGTCCGGGCCGGTGATTAAGCTCGGAATTATCTGTAGTTTTAGTTTGTCGATGTGGCTGTATGATCTGGCCAACGTAGTTCTGTTGAGGTGTAGCAGGATTCAAGCAACTTAGAACTATGTGGTATGGGTGCTAAGGAGTGGCAGAGAGATACTGGCCGCAGAGTTTATCAAACGTGTCCAGATGCAAAGCTTCTAGCCCTTCCCAGTGTCTCCGAGGACGATCCTACCATGCATTCTGCACACCGAAGGTCTGTTAGTGCTTGGAGTCAGGGCGTACTAGGTGCTCAGTCCGGAATAATCATATGATATCACTCGTAGTCTTCTGTGCCGCGTGGTTATGTCGGGGCTTGCATGGCTCAGACGAAACAGCGGGATTTCTGGGGCTTGCATGGCTGAGAAGCAACAGCGGGATTTCTGGGATGCGTGAATACAGAAGCTTACAGAGATATTTCTTCCTCTAATGTGGGATGTGGCGGGGATATAATGATGTATTCAGGTAATCACGAGTTTTCAAGTGCGCAATCGAGACATGCCCGGATTCATGAGTGAATTGCGAACGATACAAGTGTGTACCAAGCTCTGGGAATGTATCAACCCTGAACAGCGAGCTTGTGCGACTTTTTTCATAAACCATATTCGAATTTTACAGCAATACTACCAGCGGGAGGATCATGCCTGTGCCTCTGCCTCTGCCGTACCCGCCTCGAATATTTCCATCCTTGGGCCCAAAGGCTGTCCCCGCCGCCGGCCCATTATCCCCCACCCCTTCGGCGCAGCCCCATCCTTAACAGCGGCCATCCGCGTCTGATAGTTGCGTTCTTGTACTTTCATCACATACGCGCCACACTCCACCCGGCGGCGCGCTATTTTCTCTGGCTTCGCGATCAGCTTCCGGTGCACAAGCAGGACCTGCACAGCCTATTAGCTCTTCTGCTGTGGCGTTCGACTTTGAGCTGGGGCACCAACCTGAGCCCCACTGCCAGTTCAAACGCGCGACGTGGGCGGGCCGGCTTCCGGTACTTGTCCTGGCTCCTCCTCGGGCTCGTCCTCCACCGACGCTCTATGCGACTTGGCTCCAGATGATCCCGCCGACGCTGCTTCGGACTCGTCCTCAACGGACGCTGGGCGCGACGGACGTTCGGACGCCTCCCCGGCCGCCATAGGCTCGGGGTCGTTCGCTGGAGCCAGTTCTGAGCCCGGGTCACGCTGCCTAGGGCGCGTCGGACTCCGTAGCCCAAGCGCGGCGAACAGTGCCGATTGTCCGTATCCGAGGTAGATGCCCAGTGGCATGTTGGTGACTCTTGCCCATCTCAAAGTACAGAGATTGGAGAACACGCACTTAAATAGCATTGTGCTGCGTACTCACTTAGTCAGCACAGCATGACCATCAATTTCAAGACGCACAGGAAATCACTCTGCCGGGTACAGCTCAATGTTCTGCTATTCTTTGCAGGCAGAATCTCGTGACCCCCCTGCCCGGTGCTACCACTTCACGATAGCCGTTGCCACTATTCCCCGCGACAACCCTACCCTGATCCTGATATATGTACACCCGCCCCGGAGCCCAGTCGGCGATACTCCTGCACTGGGCCCGGCAACGCGCATCCATGCCTCAATCCAGCAGCTGGAACGCCGCTCACGCGCACGATAAACGGCCCCGCATTATGCATGCGCGCCGCTCTACTAAAGAAGCTTATTGCTATCGATAACGCTGCTGCAGCTGCGTGGGGCATCGCTGAGGTTCCTGGGCTTGCTGCTTGTCTATTACAAAATTCTCGCGGATATATTCCGGGGCGAGCGAGTGAAATAATTTAAATACGCCCCCCCCGCCCCGGCGCTGCCGGCCCCCTCCACCACTCCCCAAAAATGCACGGCATCTCCACCCTCCTCCTAGCCGCGGCCGCCCTGTTCGCGGTCGCTTCCGCCGCCGCCCAGAAGCCCCCCGCACCGGGACTCCGCCTCATCAAGACCTCCCCCACCGACGCCGGCACCTGGCTCTCCGAATCCGCCAAATTCGACCGGCTCATTTCCAAGCGCATCCCCTTCTTCGACGTGACCGACACCCAAGACCTAGAGGCCTATGCCGCCACAGCCGTAGAGTACACCTTCCCCGCCGCGCCGCGGCATCAGCGGCAGGTAGCGCGGCTGCTGCCGCAGCTGAGCGTCGACCGCATGCGCGGCTTCCTGGAGACGTACACGCAGTTCTACACGCGCTACTACCTCTCGGACAGCGGGGTTGCGGCCGCGGACTGGCTGTATGAGTATGTGGTGCGCGTGGCGAGTGTGGATCCGAAGATCCGCGTGGAAAGGTTTGTGCACCCGGCGTTTAACCAGACGAGTGTTATTGCGACGGTTCCCGGGAGAAGGGCGAAGACGGGTAGGTTCAGCGTGCACTGGGGTAGTGGGTGGGGGGGCTGAGGAGGGCGCTGATGCGGCGTAGTTGTGAATGGCGCGCATCTGGATAGTGTTAACGGCGCGGACAAGTTTGGACGCTCGCCGGGCGCGGATGATAAGTACGTGCATATCCCACTTCCCCCGCACATAAACTAACCCGCGCCGCCGCCCAGCGCCTCGGGAACCGTACCTCCCCCCTCCCCCCGCCCGCCCTCCCCCGCCCGCTAACCCACCCCGCAGGCCGCAATCCTCGAATCCCTCCACGCCCTCGCCTCCACGCACTTCCGCCCGCTGAACACCCTCGAATTCCACTGGTACGCCGCCGAAGAAGGCGGCGACCTCGGCTCACGCGACATCTTCCGCGCCTACGCCGCCGCGTCCCGTCCCATCGGCGCGTTTCTCAACATCGACATGGCCGGCTACACCACGCAGGACGCGATCAGCGTCGTGCTCGACAACGCCAACGCCGCGCTGTCCGCGTTTGTGCAGGCCGCGGTGCGCGAGTATACGGGGTGCCGCGTGGTGACGGATGTGTGTGGATATGCGTGCAGCGACCATGCGAGCGCGAATGCGAGCGGGTATCCGAGCGCGTTTGTGTTTGAGGATCAGTTTGAGGCGTCGACGCCGTGGAGCCATACGGTGAATGATTCGATGGCGAATTTGAATGTGACGCATGTGTTTGAGTTTGCGAAGGTGAGTTATGGATCGAGGAATACTGGGAGTGGTGGGCTGACGGAATGGGCAGCTGGCGTTGGGGTTTATTGTGGAGGCTTCGTACTTCTGAGCGAGACAGTGCACGGGCACGGGCACGCATGTAGATTATTAAATCTTTGGAACCCAGCCCCCGAGTGCGCAGCTATGCATACACAAACCCCCAAACCGCAGCCCCAGTATCCTACAGTTTTGATTTTGCTATCTCCGTGACAGTGCGACTCTCCTCCCGCGGCCCCCCGATTTTGCGAGACCCGATCCCGTCTTTACCCTCCTTCTGCGGCACCTCATGCTCTTTGCCATCCTTAGACGTTCCTTTCGACTGCTTGCCATTTGTGTCGCCGCGTGATGTGGCCTCTGAGGCTGGTGGTGATGCTGGTGCTGATGGATCGGGCTCGTACGGCTCTGGCGGTGGAGGTGGGGTGGATTGTGGCATAGTGAGGTGTTTGGTTTGGTTCTGTTTTGGATATGTTCGTAGAGTACTTGATGTTGGGTCACGGGTGCTTGGTGTTGATAGGGAGCTGCTGGAGACTGAACAGTGGAGTTTGTGTTGAAATGGGCATGACGTCAAGATGATGGCCCGCGAATGGCCGGCGGGAGGCGGGAGGCGGCTTGGGGTGCGTTATCGCGCTAGCTAAGGCCGCTGCACCGGCCGCCTTAGCGGTGGGAACTTACTTTATAGATTGCTGCTTTTACTTTCTTTCAAACTTGTGCCGATTGGGTTAAACAAAAACTGGTTTGGGTTTCGAAGTGATGCGCTTGCTATCCCTTCGATGGGCACATCTGCACCGGTAGTCATTCGGTTTTCGTCAGTGGGTTCGATATTGTCGCCCTTATTTCTGCTCTGCTCTTCGCTTTAGATCTCGTACCCTCCTGTACACTTAACACAATAAATACTGTTATACGTTCAACACTTTCAGCATCTTTTGTTCACCAATGTTGAAGTGTGCAGTCCTGCATCATTGATGGCCGTTTGGGTTTGGTTATATTATGTGGGCTTGGGTCTTCTGGTGCCTCATCGCCCTATTTACTCTTCTCTTTCTCTTCATGCACCCTTAGCACTTACAATCGAACACGGTCATACTTTTGACTCCAATAGCCAGCTTTCCCTGAACAGACTCAATAATTCATCTCGAACAGATTTACTGTTGATCACATATGATATGGCTTATGGGAATAGAGTATGCTGTGCGTATAAACAGCTACAGATACCCGCCTAGCAGCAAGTTTGAGTAACGTGGATTGATGAATTAACGAAGAGTGGTTGGGTGGTAAGTAATTTGTAGTTTTGTATTGGTTCTATTCATTGCAATGCTGACATACTGAAGTAGCGAGAATCAAAAGTACTCGTACATCGCTTCCGCCGACGCAGCAACGCCTATCACCGTGAACACATAATTCCGACGGTTTCGGTACCACTAGTAGATAGGTCCTAATCAATTAGGCTTATCCTCACCGGACTCTCGAACCCGGTCCTACATACGTAGGAATCCAACCCCCCCCCCATTTCACCCGCTGATTGGCCAGCCACCACCCCCAACCCTGCCTGTCAACAATCCGTCGAGACGCACACCTTCCCTTGCTGTCCGCAGCCGGCGTGCAGCACGCATCCAGACGCCCCACCCGTCCATGCATATGCCCGTACCGCCCCCGCATCCATCCCAGCGCGCACCGGTTCGACTCAATCGGGCCCTATACGAGCTTATCATGATAGGCGGCGCAACACCACCCCCGCGCTGGCGAGCTTAAGAGGCCCGGCGCCCTGACGGCAGTATATTAAACTCACATCTCGGAACCAACGTGCGCCACTATATTTTTTGCCTCCTGTGTCGGTAGGATATTGCAGATCGAGAAGCCGCCGAAAACCAGCGTTGCGTGTATGGAGCCGGATACAAAGTTGGGTGGACGCACGTCGATGAGCTCGGGTGCGGGTGCGGAGGCGGAGGCGGGGCACAAGATGGGGACGGGAGAGCAGGTGACGGCGCGGGTGCTGGACCCGGCGGCGGAGCGCGCGCTGTGTCGCAAGTTTGATTTTCGGTGGGCTCTGCGTCCCGGTATCGCTATGGCTTGGTCGCTAATCTAGAGCAGTATCTTGCCGGTGCTGGCCGTGATGTATCTGTTCAATGTGCGTCTGCGCTCTGGTGCCCGAGGTTATGACTAATGTCGTTTTTCCAGGCGTTGGATAAGGGAAACCTCGGAAATGCAAAGACCGGTGCGTATTGTGTAAAGTTTTTTAAAGGAAATCGAGCTGACGAAGGGCGGTAGATAAGTTTGATGTGGATTTGGGCTTCAAGGGGAACCAGTACAACATCTTACTGAGCGTGTTCTACGTCCCGTATGTGCTCGCCGCGCCGCCCATCGGGATGGTGGGGAAGAAGTTCGGCCCGTCGCGCGTGCTGCCGGTGCTGATGTTCAGCTTCGGCTCCATGACCCTCCTCGGCGCAGCCTGCCACAACTGGGGCGGCCTAATGACCGGCACGTTCTCCCTCCTCCCCTACCCCCAAAGCACTAACACGCCGCAGTGCGCTGGTTCCTCGGCATGTCCGAAGCCGCCTTCTTCCCGCTCGTCATCTACTACCTCACAACCTTCTACCGCCGCGGCGAGCTCGCGCGGCGGCTCGCGGTCTTCTACGCTGCGTCGAACATCGCCAACGCCTTCTCGGGCCTGCTCGCATTCGGAGTCTTCCAGATCCACTCCTCGCTGCCGGGCTGGCGCTACCTGTTCCTGATCGAGGGCGCCTGCACTGTCTGCTTCAGCGCGTTTGCGTTCTGGTATCTTCCGCAGAGCGCGAGCCGCGCGCAATTCCTGGGGGCGGAAGAGAAGGAGTTGGCGTTTTTCAGGATGCAGACGGATAGTAGCAGTGTGGTGGATGAGGCGTTTGTGTTGAGAGATGCGCTGGGTGTGTTCCGGATGCCGGTGGCGTGGGCGTGGCTGGCGATTGAGGTGTGCTTGGGTGTGCCGCTGCAGAGTGTGGCGCTGTTTTTGCCGCAGATTGTGCAGAGACTTGTGAGTGCCCCGAAGGGCGGCGGGCAGAGACCGGCGGAGATGGGACGAGTGAGGGCTGATGGAGGCGTAGGGGTATGATACCGTTAAAACCAACCTGTACACCGTCGGTACATGCCCAAATCCCCTCATCTACCATCCCGAATTACTAACAGGCCCCGTAGCCCCGAACATCACCGGCGCCGTAATGCTCCTCCTTCTCGCGTTCACATCAGACCTAACCCGCCTCCGCTTCCCCTTCATCGCCCTCGGTACCTCCCTCCCCCCTTGCCCCTCTCCCCTCCCCCTTCCATCATCCCGCTCTTCTAACACCCCCCCAGGCTTCTGCTTCCCCCTCATCGGCTTCATAATCTACGCCTCAATCGACGTACTCTCATCCAAGCACCTAGCCTACTTCGCCACCTTCCTGATGTGCTGGGGCACCTCCGCGCCCTCAGTACTACTATCAACATGGTACAACAACAACGTCGCGCACGAGGGCCGGCGCGTGCTGCTCACGTCTGTCGGCGTGCCGCTGGCGAATATGATGGGCATTGTGAGCTCGAATATTTTTCGGGAGCAGGATAAGCCGGATTACATACGTGAGCATCTGTCTCCTCCGTGGAAGGTTTGGTGAAGGTGGTGGAGTTGGGGATGATGCTGATGTGGATTTGGGACGGTAGCGGCGTTGATAACAACCGCCTGTTTTGGCGCCGTCGGAGCGCTGCTAGCTGCGGGGTTGGGGGCGTATATGGTCTGGGATAATAAACGCAGGAACAGGACCCAGGGGGTATATATGGATGCGAGGGATGTGCCGACTATGTTGTTGAAGGAGGGCCCGAAGGCGCCAGAGTTTCGGTGGATTTTGTAGCCGGTATCTGAATGTTGGAATATACCTTTGGTGGGGTGGTTTATTGGAACTGGCATAGAGCTAGAGTTGGTAGTACTCAATGGGTAGCTTTTTTTTGGATCTGTTGTGCAATCTGGATGATGCGGTTGGTGAATATCTAACGCGAGTGACGGTCTGTGATACATGATACAAACACTGTGCGGCCACTGCAATCATGCAGCTGCCCGCCCGTCATCAATCCATAAAGACGCGTATTACAAAGACTCTCTAGAAAATTTCTACCTTCCGCCCCGAATACTCCATCTCCACACACATCATGATCCGAAATGATCACCACAATCCACACATCCAGCCCTCTCGGCGTCTAATCCGGACAGCGTCCGGACTATGCTACTCTCTACGCTGTCTTGACAGAAGCCCCTCCTAGCGGGTATTCATGGGTCTCGCACGGAGTACATACGTACACACAAAGTTCAACCCGCACAACATCTATTCCCAAGAAAGCTGTCCACCGCCAGCCAAGCTGATTGAAATGTGTGTTTGATGAATGATTGAGCTGCCGCGCTTGACCTGCAGAATCTGGTCTGTTTTGGAGATGGTTGTTCACCTCTCTCCGAACGCTGCTGTGGACGTCGACCTCTGAAAGCATACATTTCCACCAATATCAGGTCTGCAAGAATTTACTTTACTGCGTAGGAGGAGACTACAATGATAACTGAGAGTAGGATAGCATAGCAAGTAGCATAGTCCGGACGCCGTCCGGTCTACTCCGATCACACCTCTACTCGGTGGATTTCATAGATAACTAGGTCTTCAGACGCACCGCAGGCCTACATTGACTGGCGAAACGGAAGATCAAGGAAAAACACATTCGGGAGGGCCAGACACCGACCACGCCGGCGAATGGTAAGAACCTCACCCTAACCCTAACCGCGACCCTAATCGCTTCAAGTTGCTTCACTACGAGTCGAACTAGCCGAACGATGGCACGAAAACACCTGCAACGACGGAGCTCTCCTTAGTGCTAGCTAGCAGACGAATCCCAACCTCCAACCATTACATCCTCAACCTAAGCTATCGAACGACCATGTATGCGTCAGCCACCCTCCCGTGTTCAAATGGCCGTATCATATCCACCAAACCCAGGTTATCTCCACCGCCCCGCCTAATCCTGCCCCATCCCCCATCCCCCGTCTTCCTTCCGTACCCAAAACAACCTCTCACTCACCCGATCAGATATCAGATCATCCCCCAAGTGTAGCCTAAACCTCCACCATTTCCACCCAGATCTCGCACACTCCTGCAGCCGGCCGGCTCCACATCCACGATTGAATAGGCAAGCGCACACCTCTCTGCCCCCGCAATCCCCATACAGCACCAGGTTCACGCTCGGATGCAGCCGAGCAGCGCGGGATAAGGTTTGAGCCCCGTCTCCGGTACCGGTGGTGCCGTTCGATGTAGCTTCGTAAACACGGGGGCGAGTGCGGGGCCGATGTGGGGCCGGTAGGGTTGGGCCGGCGGCGGTCGTGTATTCTTGCCCGGCGGCGCGCACAAGCTGGAGAAATTGGATGCCGTTGCTTAGACTGATTGATAGCGGCGGGAGGTGGCGTGGTGGCGGAGGTCATGCACCGCCGATCGATATATATTGGGCACCTGTCGCGTGTCCACCGGGGGTCCTGCGTTTCTGTATGTACACTACATCGATACCAACCCTGAATACGCACCTCATGCCAAACTCGCCATCAATATCCCCAACTGCCACTGGCCCACGAAGATTTTAGAACTCCTCCCGTCCCGCGCACTATATCCGCTCAGAAAGCAAAGCAAACGTTGTCCGTAGGCTGCGCAATTACCGAGGTTGCGTTGGGGAGTGTATATGAGCACCACAGCCGTTTCTCTTAAAGTAGGCGGCACGGCAGGTGGGCTTCAAGGGATTTGGGGCATGGAGCAGTGGAGGAGTGGAGGAGTGGAGGAATTGAGGAACGGAGGACCGGTTGGTGCGTTTATGACTTGCAGTAATATATGGTCGGCACATTGGCAGGTTGGATCCGCGGTAGGTCTGGCATCTGGCCAATATTCGATACTGAAGTTGCCATGAAGTAGTTCAGACGTTCCGTAATAGCAGTTTGGTGTCCACAGTTCAGCTCTTCCATCAGCTGACGAGTCACGACGAGCTTGAACCAATGGTAGCTTGCATCTTAATGCTATCACATATCGAGGTCATTTTGCGGCCCGCTAACCCCCGGCCGGCGCGGCCAAGTAGTCACTGCGACACATACTACACTACTGCGAGAAAATAGCGAGTATACAATGTGGCCCCGATTCCAGAACTGTCGGTGACGTTACAATAATCTCTAAGTATATAGAAGGCTTGCGAGGGCTTTTACCATCAGCACTGTCATTTACTTGAGGTAAGCCGCATACCATCTGATGGCCGCCGGTCAACATCCTCCACCGCCGTGCGTACGCGTCCAACTCCCATCATGCGCACCTAAAACTGGCCCTTCAATCAAACCACTACACCGGACACTACTATACAAACTCCCCCAAACACTCACAGACGCCCTGTGACGTGCCCGACGCATCGCGATCGATCTCGCTTCCTAGCCAGGGCAGGATTACACGGCGGCACAACCCGGGCAACGATCCGCCGGGCAACCGTGCGCCCGTGCGCACTCCGTCTTGTTTACAGTGATTCCCTCGCGGGAGGAAACAAAGGTTCGCGTAGGATTCGAATCGACTTGTTTCGGCATGCATCAGTTGACGTTACATGTCTCTACGCGGGCTCCGTGGTTCGTCCCGGGGGCCCAGCAAGTGCCGACAACACAACGATGTCTGGCCCGGTGCACCGGTAAATTACATGTTTGGACACGAGGTACGGGTGTTTATGCATATACATAGCTTTGAATTGTTTTATTTTACTGTTTTTGGGTAGTCCGAAGACTGGGTATTCACATCCACGGCTCCTCCCCGTAGACATCACCGCCGGGCCCGTCCATCTGCCCATATTTGCACATCGCACCATTACAAATAAAACTCCCGCTTGCTACCCCCAAGCCCCATGATAACCAAGAAGAAAAAACACAAAACACCCGCTTCCAAAATGCATTTGATGACAAAAGAAACTCCGCCAGAACTGCCCGCACGCCTATGCGCTATCTCCGTTGAGTCGGCGATCCAGATCGTTCGACTCCATGCGTCCATGCTTCGCGGTGAGCTTCACCTCCTGCCCCGGGTGGAACCTGAACGCCGCGGGCGTTGTGGGCTGGCTGCCGATGGTGCGCTGTCCGCTCTCCGCACGCTTGTGCGTCTGCACCTGCACACGCTCGGTTTGCTGGCCGACCCAGCTGTCGATAGTCCTGAACCGTGCAGGCTCGCTTTCGGCGCTCTGGGCTGACCAGCTAAACTGCGAGTTGCGCGCGTGCTCAGGCGAGTCCGGGATCGGCGGTGGGACGAAGGTGGCGTATACCCGGCCTTTGTCTTTTGTTTCTGGGGTGGGCACTTGGATGGTCAGGTTGATGCTGTTCTTGGAGGATTTGCGCGAGCGGTTGGCATAGGCTTCGCGGCGGATTCGGTCTTCTTCGTCGTCGTTTTCGAGGAAGAAGGTTTGGTTCTGGGTGGTTGCGGCGGCGGCGGGGATGTGCGGTATGTGGCCAATTGCGACAACACGTGATTCTTCAAACCCGCCGAAGAGGCTGCGGGCTGTGGTAGGTGTTTCGGACATCTTGTGGTCTAGGTCGTCGGGGTTGTTCTTGCGGCGCCGCAGACGCTTCGCGAGGGCTGCTCGCCATTTCCACAACGCAAATATGGAAGCGGCGATCACGATGAAGGCAACTACACATAGGATATCAGTCCATGTCAACTGACCATATTGGGTCAACACATACCGACTGAACCGACGGCAATCATCCAATGTTCGCGGTTCTCATCTCGTGGATCTTGTGTGACTAGCTTCGGGGCTTCTGATGTTTCTGCGGGAGCAGCTATGGGTGTCGATGATACTGTTGGTGTAGATGACACTGTGGGAGTCGATGATACTGTAGGGGTTGATGATACTGTAGGTTTTGCTGACACTGTTGGCGAGGCTGTAGCCGAAGTGCGGTGGTCATCGTCGTCTTTGGTCTGAATTGGGTCATCGAGCGAATCACTCCCACCCGCATCGTTGCCTCCAGCATCACTTCTCAGTCCAAGCATTTTCAATCTCTCATCCACCACGTCCACTTGTCTGTCTGTTGGGAGAGCTGCAGCAATCACGATAGGTGCCATCCCGAGATATGTCCAAGCAGCAGCATGAACTGAAGAATATTTAAAAGTAGCCATTTTTTGATGTCTTTATAAGTTAACCCGGTAGCTAGGACCTGGGGTATGATTGATAAGTGAAAGATGGCCCGGAATCTCTTGACGAGGTAGCACTGAAGCACTCGAGGTAGAAGATCTGCGGAGAAGGGGGGGGGAGGGTTTTGATAAAACGGGCCCGCCGTAAGGAATGTAAGTAACAAATTTCAAAAGATTGCAAAGTTATGAACGGTAAAATTGGAAACAAGAAGAGCGTTAAAATAACTCTTCTGGCATGCAGAAAGTAAACAGACGAAAGGAAAATAAATTCTGGGAAACGACGATCCTCGAAGGGAATGTGGGGGAGGGGGGGATAATAAAGTATCGATCGAGAAATCGAATAAAGAATGGAAATTGCTGGTTGCGCGGGCCGACCAACTGGCTAACGAGGACAAACAAACCAAGACCTTGCTGTTGACGCGTGGTCTAAGTCAGTCCTGTAGAAGTCTTGACGAAGGGGCGAAGCTAGCAATCGGCCTGCAGCAGTTGGCTGCCATATATAACCTGGTCTGGGCATCATCACAGCAAGTCCCTCCCTGCCTCAGTCCCGACTGCTCCTCCTCCTCCTCACCCTCCGGCCGACCCCAATCTCACGTCCTTCTGGGCGGCGGTAACCTTCAGGCCTGCCTGTCCAACCATAGCCGCTTTGGGTGGGTCGAAACAGGGAACCTGGCTAGCCGAAACTGCTCTCGGCGCTAACAAATAAAGCAGTTCTCCAGCTGCAGCTGTCCAGCGTCCCAATCCACCCGCGAAGGCCCGTATCGCTTGTTCTTCAGGTGGCCCTAAGGGCCTGTTGGTTGCTTGGCATGGCTGTCGATACAACCTGAAACTCGCAGTGTTGCGTCGAGCTGTCCCAGTGTTTATGCGGACCCCCCTCGTCGCCGTTTCCAAAGTTGCACTCTGCTAGGTAAGGTGGTAAGGAGCGCGAAATAGTGCCTCTCGTTTATTAGAAGACGAGAATCTAAAGCACTCTGGACGGGCCCCTGCTAGTCTGGATACCTCACCCAAGTTTTGGCGATGCTGCAAAAATTTAAAGTTTGTTGGTGTCGAAATGTGCATGCCGAAATCTCCACAAAAATAAACTCTTTGCCGCAGCATTTTAGAAAACAACAAATTTGCCTCGCCAAATGGGTACATGACAATCAATCTGCCTTCTGGGCGCGGCCCCTGACCTGGTTTGAGATCTCTTACCAAGCCACCTATCATTGCTTGCATCAAAATCTGCAATTAGGTCAGCGATCGGGTTGGAAAGCCATCAGCGAGTGATCATGCTAGTGGATTGAACTCAGTTAACAGGGGGCCTTTCTATACTATTGAACTTTCGCTGCTCGACTCCGAATATTAATTACTATTCGTCTTCGATTTCATGCTACATATGGGTTTCATTATAGTGATAATAGAAGACAAGATTGCATTTCTTGAACCTAGGAGTCAAATCTGCATTAATTGCCAGATAAGGGTGTACGGTTTTTTTCAGGACCCAATTCCACCACAATGCATTGCTTATCGATAGTGCTCCAAATTCCTCGCTCTGGCCGAGATTAAGCTATAGCGCCATGAGAATTACATTCAGCAATCTGTATCATGTAACCATGTTGCTATGCTATATAGCGGGTAGACTTCCAATTCCCATCTAGCGGTAACTAATTGGACCGGAATCCAGAGTCGCCTTCTATTTCTCTAGCCCTCAAAATCGAATGTCTGGGTTCGAATCCGGCCAGTGCTTCATCACCGCATACCCAAAATTCCCCAAACCCTCGATTAATATCGCATGAATGTCCATGTCGAAATCTGCAAACTCTGTCAGCAAAGATGCAAATTTCAGGCGCCACGCCGCCGGTTCCAAGCAATTCAACACAGTAACAGGGCCCGCCCAGGAGCCGGACGAGGGCGGTAAGGACTCGGCAGAATCAGTTCGTGCATAGGCTTAGTCTTCTCGTGTCACTGTCGGTCGCTTAATCACACTATCGCCAGGCCCCATCCCTGCTGAACTGTGGTGGCCCTGTGGAATTTTGTATCACCATCGTCGCCGACCGCAGGCTGACGGTATTCGAGTGAGAAGTGATGCACACTCGTCCAAAAAGAGGCGGGGACTTGCTTTTTGTGAAATTCATGTTTTGTGATCATTTCATCGGCCTGGAATCTTTGAGCTCTCAAATACAAGGCCCATGGCCGAGCATTGCACCTTCAGGTCCTAAAGTCACCAAGAGGGAATTTGACTATGTCTACAACTTGCGAATATCATAACCCCCTGCCTCCCGAATATTCATCCTCAATCTCTTTGTCTTTTACGGATTCGGACCGAGCAAAATCACCTATGGCTACTTATGTATCCGCTAGAAGATATATTAAAAATCTTCAATACGAAAATTCTGTTGAGAAAATATCGTGCCACTTGACTTCAACCCGCCGTGATGTCCGGTCATTATAACCATCCCAAGACAGATCTAATGGCTTTATATTCTCTATATGGCCATTAACTGCCTTCGCCAATTGTGGGATAGGAGTACAAGTGTAGTAGCTCCTGTCAGCTAGTGGAGTCCACTTTATAGATGAAATATTTTGAGCAAGAACCTCGAGAGACATTGCCTGATAGGCGTTGAAACATAGAGTTAAGGCTAGTGGACCACGTTTTTCTATATTTTTGAAGCCGGCGTGCAAGCCGGCGAATGTGATAGCGTTGCATTTTCCAGTCTCTGTTTCATAGCACGTACACGGAATTTTTTTACCTGTACAGATCCCAGCCTCATACTTATCATAAAGATCCCGCATCTCTTTAATAACGTCCAACATTGCCGTGGACCTGGCTTCACGCATATTTTCTACACATGACCGTATTAGCACCGCAATAAACTGTAAATTTATACTGTCATACCCACCTAAGAGCACGTGTGGCAGATCTTTATGAAATGGGGTGTTTATATCAATGACAAACTCTTCGTCTTTCATCACCCCAATCCTTGTAAATTTCCGCGTGAGCCTCTGAAATATGTCGTTGTCTTCAAACACCCATGCCACAAATAGCCACGCCTCAAATACCGCCTCTTCTGCGTGATGCCGCCACTGCTCCATCCAAATATAATCCCAAGGCCGCATCGCCGGCGCGCAACTAAATGTGTTCACCACTTCGGCAACCTCCACAAGGTCCGAAAACGAAATATTCATGGGTATTTTTTCTCTGCGACCATGAAGCCCATACAGCACGACAGCTAGCGTGATTGGATCGAAGCTTCCTGAGAGTACTAGTTGTGGTAACTTCCTTGATGATGGAGAGCAGCGCTTGTGGTCCGACGTGAAATCGAAGTAGGTAGAGGCTTCGCTGAGCTGCTGCATAGACACGATAAAGTGGTAGCACCCCCCAAGTTGATCAAGCACCAGTATTAGGTCGCCGTTGTGGCAGATTTCAAGAATGATGGGCTGGCCGGGCGTAACGGTAGTGGGTGAGCTGTCGGGTGTGACAGCTCCCACGGATGTTAGCGGGGTAGAGATGTCCGACATTATGCAGTTGTACTAATCGATCGCAATGCTGAGCAGTGTTGAATTACTTGCAGATTGATCTGAAAATAATGTAAAGTTTGTAAATATGAGGGGTTGTTTTACTGTCAGACCGGTGGGACTGGGGAAGAGCTTGACTATATACCAACACGTGTGCATGTTGTTGCCTACTGGTTAATTGACAACCAATGCAATGCATGTTCGGGCTGCCGTAAAAAAAGAAACAAATACTGTGTCTGTCACGTGCAACTTGTGGCGTGGATAGCAACGATGTGTATGGTCGCGATAAGGACGTTTGCGGTGTAAACGTTTACTCGTTTGAAATGCATGCCAAATAGAGTGCATCTATATAATATAGCAGCATTCGCATCATCTTTCGATCTACAACCAGGGTTTTAGGAATTGAAGGGCAGGTCGAGCTGAAGTTTTAAGAGACGGGGTTCTCACCAATAATTGCTCGCTGAGCTCACGCGCGGTGATTGAATATTGACCAAAAGGCCTTTGGTAAGCCAACCGGTCGTAAGAGCTTGAGCCAGATTGTCTTGTGAGCTAAAAAAAAATGGCACAGCATATTTATAATTCCTGTCACTCGCCTATCTTACGTTACTCATTCTAATTATTCTAATTAACATTATGCAATCTAGTGTTAATCCAAAATGATCTAAACCGTGAAATTTACTAAATCCAATCCTTCTATGATGCAACCCGAGTATACGTATCCTACAATCTACAACCTCTCGCAGTCCTCATTCAATTCAGCTCTCGGTCCGTGACGAAATGGGTCCCTCCTCGACACCTCCACCCACCAGGCATTTTGAGCCATTCATACCCCTGTACACACCTCCCCATATTCTGCAGCTTGCGCTGCGCCTGCTTCTCCCTTTCCTTTTCGGCTTCCCGTGCCCTGGCTGCCCTCTCTATCTTCTCCCGTTCATCCCGCGCCTGTTTCTGTCTCCGTCGTGCCTCATCTAACATCCGTTTTCGATCGGCATTGTCTCTAGCTTGTTGGGCCGCAGCCGCAGCCTGCCGTTCAAGTTCCGCCTCGCGCGCCTTGGCAGCCAAAATCTGGCGGCTTTGTTGCTCGGCAATTTGTTTTTCCCGCCTTTCGGCTATGATGCGGGCCTGAGAAGCGGCCTGCAGGGCGGCCCAGACTTGGTCGGAAACGCCTTGGTCGCGGGGAGTAGCTGCTGAAGATATGCCACCAATGCCAGCACCGCTATTTTGTCTGTTGAAGGCCCTAGGACTCAAGGGAATACCAGCAGGAGAGGGCGGCGTTGAGCGCCCAGCTGAGCTCGGTGTTTGTGGGCGTTGTTGTTGCCAGCTGGTCATGTTGCCACGGGAACCGGAAGGTCCGGAGGGAGCATTTGGCGGGGGTGTAGTGGCTGGAGGTAATTGTTGGTTCTTTTGTCCCCGCCTTGTTTTTCGCCTAGGAGGTTTTGGGGCTACTGGTGGGGCTACTGGTGGTGCAGGTGTAGGTGCTGTTGAAGTTGCAGTAATGATAGACGGCGGAGGCGGTGCGGGGGGTGCGGATGTTTGAGTTGCGATTGGCGGCTGTGGCGCTTGCTGTCGTTGTAATCCACGATTTGATGCGATGTTGGTAACCCTGCTTCTACGTTCAGATAGCATAGTTTTGATGCAGGAAATCGCATCGTTGATTGGGAGCTGGCGAGTCCTCGATGATTGGGCATCCTTGAACACACATCCAATCATTTCTTTAGCAAGCGTCTTCACGTCACGCCCGTTGCCCCATGAGGGCAGAGCGGACAGCTGGTCTATGAGTGCTGTCATCTCCAAATATTCAGGACATGTAGGGACCTTTAGTTCGGGGAGAGTGATTTTCATATTGCTCAAGTCCTTGTCGAGTAATTGTAGGCATTGGGCTGGAGACATATTGGTGAATATTATTTCCTCCGGGAAGCGGCTAGACAAGCCAGGATTGACAGCCATCAAGCGGTTCATTTCACTATCATAACCTGCGAGAATCACGACCATGTTACCAGCATATTGAGGCTTAGTTAGAATATCGACCAATTCGTCAATAGCCTCCTGTGCAAAATGGCCTTCTGCAAGCCGGTATGCCTCGTCAATAAACAGCACCTAAGTAATGTAAATGAGTATTGAAAAGTGCTAAGTAATTTTGTTGGAGTTGAGTATACCTTTCCTAGACCCTTTTCTAGCACCTTCCTTGTCTTCGGTCCCGTTTGGCCAATATACTGTCCTACGAGGTCTGAGGCAGAGCATTCTACAACTTCCGCAGCTGCGAGGAATCCCATATCGTAATAGACTTGCCCCATCTTTCTTGCTGTTGTCGTCTTTCCAGTTCCTGTGGGATGAGCATTGTTAGCCTAGGCTCTTTTCCATCACCAGTACCCACTAACCAGGCGGGCCTTTGAACACAAAATTTGTCGGGATTTGCGTCGTGGGATCTTCTCCTAACTCTTTCATATTATGCGCGATCTTCTGGTAACCTTCCATCTTAGCAGCAACGTCATCTCGTCCAATAACGTCAGCGAATAGCTTCTTGCAGTTCAGTGTTGCCGTGGTGTCACGGTCATGATCGACATCAAAATCCTCCGGCTCGAAGATAACGTCGACTGCCCGTTGTCCAACAGGTTTTTTACGCTCTCGCAATCTTTGTGCATTCTTGGCCTTGCTGAGAAGATTCTCCACTTCACCCGCATTTCCGAAATTTGGCCGCCTTCGCATACGGCCCAGAACTTCAAGGGCCGTGTTCTTTGCAGCATCTGTGGCTCCTAATTCTTGAGTCTTCAGTTTGAGATCAAGGATCTGCCGAAGCTCGGTCGCAGAGAAGTCCTGGAACTGAAATGCATCTTCAATTCTAAACCGTCGAGCAAGACCAGGGTTAACATTATCAAACATTGAAACCATGTTGTCTTTGTATCCAAGAAGTAGTACGCAGCGGTCTTCGCCAGGAACCTAGATTTTTATTTTAGTGAAGTGTAGGTACACTTAATTAGAACATTTCTTACCGATTGGACCATAGAAACCAAGGTATCGATTACCGCAGTCTTAAACGAATCACTATGATTTCCGGATCCACTTGCCCCGCCACCAGTGTATAGTCCATAGGCCTCGTCTATAATGAGAACTTTGCCAATTGAATTTTGCAGAATCGCCTTAGTATTTTTTTCGGACTCTCCTATATGGGCCCCGATGAAATCCGACGGATTCTTTATCATAACTACCAGAAATTATATGGTATCAGCAAACAGCATCAAAGCAGACACAATCTCCAATGGGATCTTTCTCGAAGCATGTAGACATTCTTACCTTCTCCATTGCTCAGTACCCCACAGTCAGCATATATTTGTCCCACTAATCCCGCTACCGTAGTCTTCCCTGTACCAGGACTACCCAAAAAGACACGATTGAGCGAGTCCTGCACAGGACTTTTCTCCTCCAATTCTCTTTTATAGTTCAAGCTAATAGAATCGATGACACTCTGTACAGACTGTTTAACTGTGTCCAGTCCAATGAGCTTCTGTAGCTCAGTCCATGCCTTGCTCTTCAGAATTGCCTGAGCCGGATCTGGCCCAATTAGATCCTCTTTAGTGAATAAAAAGAGATCAGGTGTCCAGCCTGCCCGCCGCTCTTTAGAGATGCGCTTGGCTTGACGCTCTGAAATTTTAGCAAAAGCATTATGTAGGGTGCGAGCATTGCCAAAGCCTTCCGTTCCACGTCCACGGCCAACCCTCCGCACAACAATACGCATATACAGGCCATCTTCACCGCCTTCGATCCTCATTTTACCCTGATATTTCTTTTTGATATATTGGATTAGTATCTCGAGAAACTCATTGTCTTTGTAGTCCGCAAACTTGAGTGTCCAAGGAATACGACTTGGAATACCAGGATTGTGTTCAAAAAATGATTCCATCTGCTTATTGTATCCAGCTATGATAAAAACGATTTTTCCGACGTTATTTTCGATCTCGGTGAGTAAGAAGTCTAGCACTAGTTTCCCGCCAAAATTATTGCCCTCGGTCAACTGGTATGCTTCATCGATGAAGAAAACGCCACCACCGGCGTTGGAAATTTGGAGTAGCATTTCTTTTGCCTCATCTATGCCCTTAAATCCAAGCCATGATCCCGTGGTTTCTTTGAAAGCCTTTCCAGGGAGGACACCCATTTCAGCGAGGGCGAGCCCATAAGACCGTGCTATTGTGGTTTTACCTTTCAGACTCATTAGTAAAGCCATGTTAAAATTGGAACACGAAATATACCAGTTCCTGGGTTTCCTAGGAGTGCAAGTCCCATTCTCTCCTTACTAAGATCTGTGCCCTGGCGTAGTGACGTCTCGATTTTATCCTTGATAGTCAATATCTTCGCTTTCACGTCCTCAAGGCCAATCATGTCCATAATCTCATCGATTCCAGTGTTTTTAGCATTCTCATAGTCTTTCTGCCACTGCCATTCTACCGCAGATGCTGACTGAATCTTCTTCATTAACTTCGGCGTGGCATTGACTGGCTGAGTTTGACCGGCAGTGGAATTGACTGGCTGAGTTTGACCGGCAATGGCATTGATGGGTTGAGTTTGACCAACAGTGACATTGACGGGTTGGGTTTGACCAGCAGTGGTATTGACAGGAGAATTCAACGAAGGCCCAATCGTAGGGACCCTTAAGCCTAACATGCCTAAAATACTACCCGCAGCAGCAGCAGCGGCTGGGATGGAATTCGGAGCTGGCGGGGGCGGTGGAGGTGGAGACTGGCGAGGCGGCAGTGGCACGACTTCGATAGCTGCCATGCTGATGGCGTCTTCCAGATCTTTCTTCTTTTGCCGAATTGCAAGCTCGCGTGACCGAGCTTCATGTGCCTCTTTTATCCTTCGACGTTGCTCCTCAATTTCATTGTCCATATCCTCCATGACCTTTAGGTGTTGAGCCTGGGCCTTCTCACGCTCAAGCTCGGCCTCAACCTCTCTTCGGAGCCTTTCAAGTCTCTGTTTTTCGATTAGGTTACATTTTTGGCAAGTTTCGGGTTTCTTTTCGTGGCATCTCCAAGTATATTTGTGGCCCTTTTCACATTCCTCTTCCATTATAAAATCGCATTTCACTTTAGAATGGTCATCGATTTGATGGCATTGTTTTTGACACTTATGTTTCTTGCACTTGAGAAATTGGCCACTATTATGATAAGCAAATCTCCAGTGTGAACAATGAGTTACACAGACTTACCATGGTTCGTTACATCCTCCATCCGGACAATGTTCATCAAAATCCTCGGGTCTAACAAGTGTGGCCTTCTTGTCGGGATGCCTCTCGCATTTTACGGGAAGCCCCTCGTAAACTTGCTGAGGTTCCTTTAGTAAATCAAAGAAACGGCACCAAACTTCTTTGCCTTTGCGGGATCCCTTGAAAGTATTCGCATTCCCAACCATTATTAAGCCATCGCGCGCTCTAGATAACAATACCGTCAGGCGATTGGGATCAGACATGAAACCAATATCGTTATTCGGATTGCTCCTGGTCATTGAAATGATAACAATGTCTGCTTCCTCTCCTTGGTAGTTATCGATTGATGACAAGTGAATCCGGCCTTTATTCGTGGCTGCCTCAGATGGGGTAATCAATCCTGCACGTAGCAAATCATGATAATCCAAATCATTCAGAACTGGATCATTCTCTTTGGAGAGAACCTCCCTTAGCATCGAGAGTTGACCTAGATACGGAGAAAGCACAACCAGACGCTTTGTGCCATAGCCTTGTTGCCCTAGATATTTGACAATCTACAACAGCCATGGTGTTAGTCAAAATACAGAAAATTGTGGGGCGCATGAAACATACCTTTAACACCAAAGCAGCTTCGAACCTATTCTTTTTCGAAGACAACGCTAAACTCATGTCTTTCTGATTTGCTAACTTTTTCTCATCTCCCTCTGGCTCGGTATGGTGTATAAAAATCACATTGCTTTGCAGCCCACGGATATCGGGACGCCCGTGAGTCTTGTCGCCATCAGTAAGGTCAGGATATGTGAGCTCGCGCACAAGACGCGATATCTCAGGCCGCATTCGAAATTGGCGACTAAGGGCTTTGTTGGGATATCCCTTCAGAACCAAACGCTCAAATAACGAGCGATCGAGGTCAAATCCCGACATTTTTGCGACCGTTAATTCGTAATTGGCCACCTTAGGCCGCAGCTGCTTATGATCACCAATGAGGATCAACTGTTGCGTTTCCTTTCCAAGCGAAGTGAGGATATGACTTTCCAATATCTCCCCTGCTTCCTCTACTAAAAGAACACCTGCCGAAACGGAACGGAGCTCATGGGAAAACATTGCTGCACCAGTGGTTGTGCACCCAATAATTCTTTTATGTTTCATAATTGTTACGTTCTTCTCCAAATCAAGGTTCTTTATCGTCGCCTTTGCTTCGTTGTACTGTTGGCCAATATCGCAAATTTCGGATGCATGTTCCTCCAGAATATCGGTTTCCCATTTTGCAATATGACCCAAACGGTCTAGAATAGACATTTTCCACACCTCATGGTTTATGAATATATCTTGAAGTTTCCCCGCATCTTGGCCCTTGCGCCATCTTCCAAACAGATATTCATCATTAATTGGCTTACCATCCTCACCAATTATTTGGAATTCTTCATCGTCATCAGGCTTAGTAAACGCATCAAAGAAACCATGGTTGTCTTCTGGTAGAAATTCAATGTAGCTCAGAAGACTCTTGTTTGAGGTGGAGGTTCCAGAAAATTTTCGGACTGCCAGCTCCATTTGTGATTTTAGATGATCACACTTTGTTCTCAGGTCTCTTAATGTGTTAAAAATATCACGCCCATGTCGGGCGTTTCTTGACTGATCAAAGAGGGAAAGTGATTTTGTCCTGTCTGTAGACTTACTTCCGAGCCGTACCATATCATCGGCCGGAATACCAATATCCATCAAATCTTCTAGAAACTGGTCAAGAGCATGATTTGTAAAACACACAACAAGTATTTTTGTATCCGTGTATTTAAAGAGTATTTTCGCAAGAAGTGCCCCGATGAACGATTTTCCGGTGCCTACAAATTTCAGTCAATGCTATTTAAACAAACTCGTTTTGAAGAGGGACAAAGGTTGATTACCAGGTGGACCTTGAATCAAACTGACTCGCTGGGTGAGCGCCATCATAAGTGATTCGTACTGCGATTTATCAAGCTTAATTGACTTTGTGAGGCCCAGCAAAGATTGAAGGTCAGTTCTCGGGTCATTTTTAAGAGTCCGAATGACTGCAGTCGGTGTTTTTTCTGGCAAAATTGGTGCCTGGTTTGGTTCCCAGTCAAGAATCTCTTCGCTGAGCGGTAGATCCCTCATGTCCTGCAATCTTCGTAGAACCGGCTCATAGGAAAAAAGAGAAGCATCAATCTGAACAAGTTTGACATGAGAATTCATCATCAGCTTCATCAAAACTGTGGTTGCAACGCTTTTCCCTCTAAGCTCTAGCGTGATTACAGGAGGGTCTAGCTTTAAACCATCGTCATCATATCGCCTATTTACCGCGAAGGCAACCAACTTGTTGTTAATGAAAATAGCGACAAGCGCATCAGACCTGAAGATATTCCGACCAGCAGATGACTTTAAAAATCCCTCTATCTCATTGCGCGTTTTACCTTTGAGTTTTGGAATACCGCAGTCAAGGCGAATTTTAATTGCCCAAGTTTTCTCGCAGTCTGCTCCCGCTATCTCAAATCCACGGTTAGTCTCTACAACCACACCCCTAATTTTTCCAGCCTTTTTTCCCAACACAATCTGAACATCATCACGCACGGCTCCTATCATGTCCTCTCTTAGTAAACGAAATTGGCTGTCGAGATGCATTTGAACCCGCTTTCCTGCTGCATCAGGATCGTCAATTGCATCTGCGGCCCTGAGAAATGGCGCTTCTGAACAGAGTAGCTCATCTGGTGTAGGTAGAATAGATATTCGTCTAAAGTCTGCAAAGTCGTTGTCATTTCGACCGCCAGGAAAGGAGGATGTTGATCCATGGGGTATTATAGCAGCAGAAGTATCAAGCAATTCTAGTCTATATTTGATCTGTTGCCCTATATTACGGACGTCAAGCTCAGGAGAACTTGCAAAGCTTTTTTGGATTGTTGGATCTTTGGCAAGTGCCTGGTAGGGCAATGCTTTATCCGCGATTGGTATACCAACCAGCTCCGACAGTAGCCAGCCAAAGCATTGTTGGGTCTTGGGCTCTAGTGTTCCCGCCCTAAATTCCTTTACGAAAGCATCCCAAAACATAGGACTTTCGGCAATTGCTAGGGCGATTTTGGGGAGTAGATTTCCATCGTCTATGTCTCGGATGGCCTGGTCTTGGAGATAGTTCAGAAGGTCGCTCGCTTTCTCGTTTAAATACTTGGGAGTAACGCAGTAAACCATGCACGTCTGTAATTTTGATAATACATCGGTAGTTGTCGCAATTCGTGTGATGCAGATTGTTGGGTTCGGCTGTTCGACTACACTTTCGATGAAACGCATGCAATCTGCTCGACTTTGTAAAGCTTTCTTTCCGGTAAGTATTTCATCGAAGTAAATCTTCAACCTCTGACTTCGACGGTCGTCTGACATCTTAACGAGATCCACGCTGTAAGCTAGCTAACTCCACAAGGAGTGGAAAATTATAAAACACCTTTTGCAAACAAGTGCTGAACTACCGGTTCGTTACTTTGGGTTGATTAAATATTGCAATTGATAGAGTGAGATATTAATGCTTTAATGAGAAGAATAGTTTGCGATATTTATGGGTTCGCAGTTGGGAGAGCTTTGGCAAGTACCCCGCCGGTAGGCAGGTCACTGTTGCCTACTTGATTATCATGACACCGCCGTATTTATCAGCCAGATGTGTTATTTTAATAGGCGATCGTACTGCATACGCCTTGATTGGACTATAAACCGTCCACAATTAATAGGATAACTTAGTATTAAATGAGCGGCGAGCCATTTAAGCTAGAGAAGGCTAGATCTGAGCATGAAGCGCTGCTGAGTATTAAGAGCTATGGGTACTGATGAGGTTTATGTAAGATCCGGATAAATCATATCAGAGGTAGGAATCAATGAGAATCTAAGATATAAATGTCTTATAAAACTTTACATGTTTGTAATGAAGTGAATTCATACTGCAAATTAAAGCTTAGTGAAGCTCTAGTAATGTTACACAGGCCAACGTGACAAGCCTTGGCGGTGCTACGTAAATACTTGCGCGACAGAATCACAGACCACCAGCCGACGACAATGGGACGAGGTAAGTTCTTCGACCCACTCCCATCTAACTACTGACCTTGCCGTGCCTTAGGAACGGATAAGCTTTACATAACGCACAGCGAATGGGCGTCGAACGACAACTTTGGCGCCTCCCATGGCTTCCAATCTAAGACGGCTCTCCCGTTTAAACGGCTGCCGTATAACTTTTGTGCGCTCTCGCTACAGCCTTTCGAGCATCCCGTATGCACATCCACGGGGATTGTATTTGAGCTCATGCACATTGTACCCTGGCTGAAGAAACACGGCACCAATCCTGTGACGGGCGAGAAGCTCGCCTACAATGAGCTGCTGAAGCTCAATGTCGCCAAAAACGAGAGTGGCGAGTTCTGCGACCCAGTGACATTTAAAGTGTTTACCGATAATACACATATCGTAGCGCTCCGAACATCTGGGAACGTGTTTGCGTGGGACACCATTGACCGACTGAACATCAAGGCGAAGCTATGGCGCGACTTGGTTAGCGACGATGAGTTTACGCGTGCAGATATCATCACACTGCAGGATCCACACAACCTGAGTGCAAGAGATATGTCTGGGTTTAAATACATCCAGGACGGCACATCAACGTTGACGGATGAGCAGGAGGCAGAGCGTGCAAACCCGCTCAGTAATATCAACCAGAGTGCGATGGGATCATCTGCGAAGATTTTGGCAGCGAAGGCGGCAGTGATGAAGGCGCGTGCGGCGAGGCTGGCTGATCCGAATAAGAATGCGGCTTTACAGAAAGCAGGAGCGGGATCAGGCACTATCGTCCGGCGAGAAACGAGTGCAAATCCAAACCGTAAGGTCAATCCTTATAACGCGGCTCAGCACACCACCGGCAAGGCTGCAGCATCTTTAACATCTACATCGATGACCCCTCACACGGGCGCCGAACGGGCACTCCTCACAGACGAAGAGTTCATGCTCAAGCCCAAGAAGATAAAGATCAAGGGGTATGCCCGGATTGCTACAAATCTAGGCAATCTCAATATTGAGCTACACACAGACTTTGCACCAAAGGCTGTCTATAACTTTGTCAAACTCTCGCAGAACGGATACTATAAAGACGTAAAGTTCCACCGGAACATTAAAAATTTCATGATCCAAGGGGGTGATCCCACCGGTACAGGTCGGGGTGGTGCGTCATATTGGGGGAAGAACTTCTCAGACGAGTTTGAATCGCCACTGCTTCATGACGCTCGTGGTGTTATATCTATGGCCAACAAGGGCAAGAATACAAACTCATCGCAGTTCTTTATCCTCTACCGGCCGCAAAAGCATTTGGACCGCAAGCACACGATATTCGGGAAGGTGGTTGGAGGACTAGACATCCTAGACAAGATGGAAACGACGCCCACAACCGAGGACGGCAAGCCCAAACAAGACATAATTATCAAAGAAATAGTGGTGTTTGTTGACCCGTTTGAAGAGTTCTTGAAGAAGCGGTCTGAGCAGGAGGAGGAAGAGAAGCGCGCTGAGGAGAAACGCCGCCAAGAGACCGAAGAAGACCGGGTGACATGGACAGGTAAGAGGATACGAGGAGACGGTGCCGTGGAAGGCGGAGGGGGCACAGTTGTTGGGAAATATCTCAAGGAAGCTGCAGCAATGAAGCAAGACGAGGATGAGATTGTAGAAGAAATCGTGGAAGACGAATATGTGTATGAGGAGCCTGTAAAGAAGAAGGCCCGGTCTGGCGGGGGGTTTGGAAACTTTGATAGCTGGTAATGGATGCAAGCAATGCCATCGATAAATTATGTACATCTAGTTAGCCATTTTAATCATTCATACTATATAATAGCACAAACTTCCAATGGTTTCTCAAAGTCAGTTCAAGAAACTACATTCTGACTAACGGTCCACGTGGTTGCGACGTGCGGGCCGGAATAACAATTATCCGCCCCCAACAACCCAATTTGCAGCCTCAACAATCACAGCAAGCCGCGCCTTGCACGTGAAAGTCCGCGCAACACAAAACCGCTCCTCCTCCCCTCCGCCCTCCCACCACCACATCACCATCCTCTCCGCCGTCCCTCACGTCTGTAACAAAATGGACCGCTCCCCCGGCCTGTCCCTCAAAACCCGCTAGTACGGCCCCTTCCCCCCGCGCACCCGCTCCCTTCCCCCCCGCGCACTGGCCCGCTAACTCCCGCCGCAGCCTGGTAGCCTACAACCTCCTCTCCGCAGTCCTCTGGCTCGGCGTCCTCGGCCGCGTCGTTCTCCTCCTCCCGCTCGTCGGCGCAGAGCACATCCACGCAGCAGTCGGCGAATACACGAAATGGGTGCAAACCCTCGCCGTACTAGAGATCGTGCACATCAGCGCGGGACTGCTCAAGTCGTCGTTGCCCACCACGGTCCTGCAGGTCGCGTCGCGGCTGCTGCTCGTCTGGGGCGTCTGCGACCGCTTCGCCGGCAGCGCCAGCAGCACGGCGTACAGCAGCATGCTGATCGCGTGGAGCGTGACGGAGGTTGCGCGGTACAGCTACTATGTGGTCAATCTGCTGCGCGCGACTAGCGGCGTGCTGTCGTGGCTACGGTATAATACGTTCTGGGTGCTGTATCCGGTCGGCGCGGGGAGCGAGGCGTGGTGCATTTTTCAGGGCCTGCGTGAGGCGCAGGGACAGTATGGGTGGGGGTATTATACGTTCCTGGTGGTGGTGCTGGCGACGTATCCGCCGGGCTTATGGAATCAGTACTCGCACATGATTAGACAGCGCCGTAAGAACATGAGGGGCAAGAAGAGGGCGTAGAGAGTGGTGGGAAGTTATTGTGATGTATGGCAGCGCCATTTTACGGATCTACTGTATTTTTTAATCAAATTCATTCTCCATACACGGGCTATTGGGCTGTTGAGTTTCTTGTCTTTAAAACTACGATTCTTTAGAGTCGGTATTCGTGATTGCAGGTTCAATTTAGATTCAAGATACACGATGATGGTGTCCGGCCGCTTTAGTGTAGACTGAACTTACCCACCATTCCCTCAGCACTCTGATGCGGCCCAACATCCCGGCGTTTTATCATGCGTTGGAATTTTTGAAGTGTGCAATCCTGCACCATCGATGGTTCGGTTTTGGCCATGTGGGTTCGGGTCGCCTTGGTCTCATCGCTCTTATTTATGCTTTTCTCTTTCTCTTCCTTTACACTTGACCTTACAATCGAACACGGTCATTCTTTTATCTCCAACAGGAGTTTCCATCCACACCATCCCACCCAAGAGGGACCCTCACAGCCCTCATCGGTAGCCACCAACAATAGCATCCGCCCATTACGATATAATCTCTGAGGTATACAACCACATTCAGCCCTAAAGCCCCAGCAAGATCTGTTCCACCACAATCCACGCCCATGTCCAGATTTCCCCAAGATCCGAGATTTCGATCCCATCATGGCTTTTTACACAAGACGTCAGGATCGTCCAATCCTCTCGCCAAACAAAGCCACGATTCCAGAGCTTTTATGCAATACAACGTGGTTTATGAAGTGAGTATCACTGAGGGGGCATGAATTTCCACCATTCTAAAGCGTTGACACAGTTGTAGCAGAAGCAACTGTTGACAACATTATTGCAATTGATGTTTGCAGTGCTGATGAAGTCCGCACTGCAGGGCCCAATTAGCTATCTTTTGGAGCTGTTTGTTGAATTGTGAATGGCGGGAGTCTGCATTGACGTGCGAGATGCCGTCTCCTCGTGAGCGACTGTCATGGGAAAGTCCAAATCGATGGAAGTCAAACAGCTTGCCAAGGGCCGGCTATCGTTGAAGCCAATTTGTGTGTATTCCGATCGGTTGGTGCATCGTGCGCATAATTGGGGGTATTATCGTGGGGAAATCAAGATTTTGTGGAGTTCGCGTGTGAGTGCGTCTCATTCACTCCTGGCTGCAATTTCTTATCATGGTGGACTATAAAGCATCATGATTCGATACACTCAACTAATACCTCAAAATTTATCTACGGAGTATGGATCGTGCAGCTGGCAACTTTCGGCTCTCCACTTGGCATGTGATGGCTGTCGCGGACTTCCGGCTGCAGGGCCGTCCCCGTCCGGAAATGCCCCCAAACCTCGGCCCGCAGTAGTTTAGCTGGCTGCCAGCTAGCTCACCCCACTGCTGTCACCCACCTATAACCAGAAAGATCCTACGGTCCAACTATCATCTTAGTCCCCCCTCCTCACAGGGAAACTACCCATTTCAGCGCTGCAGCCCTACTACTGCTCTACGGATGCACGCTACCCAACATCGAAACACTATTACTTCTTACTACCTCTAAATGCCGACATAGTAGAAATTTGTGCCTGAGCATAATTCAAAGCCTGCCGTGTCCCCCCAAGTCCCCAGCGGATAAGCACAGCCAAAATCAGCCTTCCATCGTTGGCAACCCTACAAGTACTGCCATCGATCCACACGAACCCAACCCTCCGGTAACCCACCGAAACAAAAAGCAACCACCGCCGACCATGTCCGAGCCTGTCCCAAGCCCCCAGGAAATTCTTGACACTCCCAAGGACGTTGTGGCGACTCCGCCCAAGGACATTGCGGCGACCCCCGCTGCCCGCGGTCCCGTTAGTCGCAAGTTGCACAGCTCTTCAGCCTTCATCTCGCATATCAACAAGTAACTGCCCCACTAACCCCGCCATCCCCATCTCATCCCATCACGACTAACAGCCCTTAGGCTCCTGTCAACGCAGACCGGAATAGACCGCACCCTCTCGCTGCTCTACTACATCTGCACCTTCCTCGCGCCTCAGTTCGTGCGCGCCGCCCAGCGCCACCTCGTGCTCCGCAACCTTAAAGTCAAGCTCCCCAGCGCTGCCACCCTCACCTCAACCGCGGTCCGCCTGCGCGCCGCCGCCGCTCGCATCTCCGATGCGCGCATGTTTCTGCGCCTCTGGGGCCTCTTCGGGATCACCGAATGGGGCGTTAAGACTTTGCGCAGCCCGCCGGCCGACACGGTCGAGAAGTACCTCGTGCTCGCGCAGGTCGGCGTCAACACAGTCTTCCAGGTCCTCGAGAACGCCGCGTACCTGAACATGCACGGCGTGCTGGCGATCGCCGACAAGGCGCGCGAGCGCCAGATGTGGCTGTGGAGCACGCGCATGTGGGCGGCGCACATCGTATTGGAGTTCCTGCGGCTCGAGCGCGTGCGCGCGGTGCGCAAGAAGACCAAGACCATCGTCGACGTGAAGATTGTGGGAGACGACGACAAGGCGGCGCGCGAGAGCTGGAGGAAGAGCTTTGTCGGGAATATGATGATGGCTCCGTTATCGGTAAGTTTTCCCCTTGGCGTGTGGTGGGTGGTGCGGCGATGGATGCGGGCTAATGCGGGCGTGGGTGCAGTGGCATTGGTCGACTGAAAAGGGCCTGATTGATGACACCACGGTCGGGCTGTTTGGCGGGTATGCGGCGGCTGTGTCGTTCATGGACGCGTGGCGCAGCTCTGCCTAGGCCTTCACGGACACGGACACGGACGCGCGAAGAATACCAAAAAAACAACGTCGGGACCCAGGGGCCAGGTGGAGGGGTGTAATGTGGGGATTCTCAGCTACTAGCTTTCTCCTTTTGTCTATTAGCACGCGGGATGTTATAGAAGAAAATTGCGTTTTGTAGATAGATCTTAATACCAATTCTCGTTACTGGGTATAAGTCAGGCAATGACTGTTTGCCGGTGTTCGCGAGTAGATGATAATAAAATGCTTGCTTTGGCTGTGTTGTTAACCACTGTGTCCTACACGCTCGCTTGCTGCAGATTGGTTGCACTTTTCCAGCGGTACAATTTACAAGCGTCGAGAAGCACCAGTGGCGGGAATGGTACTCCAAATAGCTTCCGTTGTGGTGTCAACATTAGAATCTGAACGTATCTATCATAACTAGAAGCACCGCTCCCATGAAAAAGGCCTTAATGGCTTGAACGGCCCGACTAACTACTTACTAATGCAGAATGCAGAATGCAACCAATCTGCAGCAATCCAGCGTGTACAGAATAGTCTTTTTGGTGGTCGTGTGGTATGTTTTGTCGAGTGGCCGCTGCACCGGTAGTTATTCGGTTTCGTGATTCGTACCTCATGTTGCACGCACTCATGTTGCACTGCTTGTTCTAATCATGGTTGAATTTGCAATTCTGCACCATCGGTGGTTCGGTTTTGGTCATGTGGGCTCGGGCCCTTATTTTCTGCTCCTCTCTTTCTCTCTTTCTCTTCCTGTACACTTAACGTCACAATGAATGCGTCCAAACTCCAACGATCATCGCATTTTTAATAATCTCTTCACAAGAATCTATCGTTCATCTCAACCTTTGTCTTCCACTATATTCTGCTCGCCCTATTTGTCGGAAGGGCTTGATCACAGCGGTAAAAGAGGGGTAAGCACAGCAGCAAGAGTATGTATTACGTAGCGTAGTGTGTGTATGTTACAGAGAGGAGAACAACAGAGAATAAGAAACTATAGCCAGTCACCGGGTAAGCTTAAGAGTGTTACCCGGTGTAGCTGACTAAGCACGGGGCCGCTGCATATGGCACACTCCCGACACACCCCCTCCATACAAGCGGCCCCACAATAATAAGCATCGACAGTACAGTAAAGAGAATCAAGTAAAGAGAAAACCACAGAAACAATCCAAGCATAAGAACCCAGAAACCAACAAACCACAGTGTCGATCGGTATTCAGTGAACACCCCCTCGACCAATCCAAAGCACATAAATCACCCCCTTCAAGACGAACACATGGGTGCAACATTTACACCCCCTCAATCAGTGCCAAGTCAAAGCATTATTCCATTTGCAGCAAATTAGACAAACCATCGTATGCGTCGCTGTCCTCAGTACTCTCGACGGAGGTCGGGCACCTCCTCATCATCAATAGGTCCAAGGCCGTCGCATGTTTCCCTCCATTCAGAGCCTTAGTCATAATGTCTGCCACGTTGGAGGATGTGTGAACATATTCAAAGCACACACGGTTCTTGGCTTGTAGGTCCAGTACATAGTGGTATTTTATCTCGACGTGGCGATTACGCTTCCTGATCACACCCGATTGGATCATCCTGAGGGCACCCTGATTATCCATGTGCATCGGTATTCCTTCAACGTCCTTGTCATCAGGGTGTGTACAAAGTGGGACTTTGTAAGGGTAGTCCAGCTCTCTCCGGCGGCGAGGTGTACACAGTATTGTCGCCGGAATACTCGGCACATCCGGGGTGATGATGCCTGTCGTCATCTCCAAGTGTAACCAGTGCAAGGAAATAGCAACTCGAGCAGCTTCTGAGGCTGCAATGTATTCGGCTTCAACGCTGCTGAGAGCAACCATAGTTTGCTGCTTGGAGGACCAGCAGATCGGACCACCACACATGAACACGTAACCTCCGGTTGATTTTCTAGTCTTAGTCTCGCCGGCGAAGTCGGAATCAGTATAGCCACGGAGAACATTATCGGTAATCTTTGTCGACCCAGGATAGTGCATCAATATGTCCATCGTTCCTTTCAGGTAACGTAACACTCTTCTTGCGGCGGTCAGGTGCATTTTGAGTGGGCAGTCAGTGTACCTGCACAGTTTCGCCACCGCATAAGAGATATCAGGCCTTGTTCCCATGGCGGCATACATCAAGCTCCCGACAATGCTTTTGTATTCCGATTTAGCACTTCCGGAAAGAATAGCATCTTTTACCTCCGTGCTATCTAAGTCAACATGGGTGTCAAGTGGTGAGACTGGCACATGGGCTTCTTGCTGGTTGTATCGCTGTACCATCGAAGTGATATATTTCTGTTGACCAAGATATATCTTGTTGTCATGTCGGAATAATTCCAATCCCAAGAAATTTTGCGGAGTGCCAAGATCTTTGATCCGGTATTTGTTGGCCAACGCATCAATCACAGGCTGCATGTGGCCAGGAATTGATTCGACCAAGAAGAAATCATCCACATACAGGATCAATATGATACCCCGTCTGAAGTAACAATTCGTATCCTCTGTAGATACTGTGAAGCCCATGTATTTCAAGAAAGTGTCAACGTCTTTGTACCAGAGTAAAGGGCTCTGACGCAATCCGTAGAGAGCCTTTTTCAGTAGCACTATTGTCGGGCAGTCCGGCACAACCTTCGAGGAGTTCTGAGGCAACCGTACATAAGTGTGGTCCTTATCAATTTTGGGGTTGAGGAATGCAGTCGTGACGTCCAAGTGACGTATAGGCAGTCCTCTCTGGGCTGCTATAGCTACAGCCAGGCGTAACGTCGGCAACGCCGATACCGGCGCATAATAATCATCGAATACGGAGTCGTTAGTTTGTTCGCATCCACGAACAACCAGTCTTGCTTTATGTCGAACACTCCCGTCGGGATTGACTTTCCGTTTGAATACCCATCTAGATGAGAGTACGTTATGATTCGGCATGTCCCCACTATAAGAGCTATCGAAGGTGTCATTTAGCAGCAAGGCGTTCCATTCTTCTCTGACAGCCTGTTCCCAGAAAAGCTTATCCTCCGTAGCCAGAGCAGCTTTTATAGTGTTCGGCTCCTTGTACACGTCGGAAGACACAGCACAAACCATCATCTGTATGGTACTCTTCACATCCGATGGCGTAGGCGAGGATGTTATCTCCAGTGGCTCATCAGTGGCCTCAAGCACAGTATCTTCTTCACAACGTTATTCATATTAGCAAGGGCAATCGCAACGATACAATCAATTAGCAAAAGGGGTTTTTTTTTTTTTTTTTTTATAAATGTTCAATGTGAAGAAGAAAATATGAAGCAATGATAGGTATTCAAGGTATTTAACTGCAGTTCGCAGGCTCAAGTTTCTCATCTCATGAACTCAAGTCTCGACCGAATGGTCAGCAAGAGGTAAGCTTATAACCAAACTCAGGTCTCGACACGGTTGCCAGCAAGAGTATTAAAAGCATTGTACCAACTCAAGTCTCAGCCCGCAGGCTAGCATGAGGTAAAGAATTCTTCAAAAGCAATGACAAACAAATCAAAAACAGTGGCAGAACGACAAACCACCTGTGGTGTTTGGTAAATCAAGGATAATAATACCTTTGTCCGCCAAAGACTTCACTCCTGTAGCATCACCGGCAGGCACAACATCGCTTGAGTTATCCATGAGTAAATCGCTATCGCATTTGTCACATCCATCAGGATCATCAGCCCACGATGGAAGAACATCTTCGAAGCTGTCAGGACCCGGAGGTGCATCGTCATATGCGTTCAGGTCCTCCAAGAAATACACATTTGAGGACTCCACTATCCGATTGGTCTTCATGTCAAGTAGCCGCCAAAGCTTTCCTGTTCGATGAACATATCCGACGAACATACATGGAGTAGACGTCGGAGTCATCTTATTGTCCCGTTTCACCTTTGGGACCCAGTTGAATGCGAGACATCCCCAACGACGCAGATGGTGTATTGGGGCGGGAATTCCATACAGGATTTCGTAAGGAGACTTATGATTTAGACCTGCTTGTGGCGTCAAGCTATGCAGATAAGTTGCAGTATGTATAGCTTCGCCCCACAGTCTCGGGGGAGAGGAGGAGTCTATCATCAGGCAACGAGCCTTGGTCACCAGGTTCTGGATCATCCGTTCGGAGGTGCCGTTCTTGTGCTGACAGTAGGGTGGAGATCTTTCCCACAATATCCCAACGGACTGGAGGTCTTCATGCAAGACTTCATACTCCGCTGCGTTGTCCGACCTGACGTAACGCACCGTAGCCGATGGATGATGAGCTGTTATCCATGCAAGGTACTTGTGCCAGGCCTTTGTCACGTCAGACTTCTTCTTCAAGGAGTATACCGTCGTATATCTGCTGCAGTCGTCCGTAAACACCACAAAGTAACGTCTGCCCGCCGTAGTACGGACAGACATTGGTCCACCAAGGTCGGTGTGAATCCTTTCAAAGGGAAGTTTAGACCGCTGTGCCCTCATCTTGCGTTCGTATGCCTGTCTTAGCTTTGCTTGAGGACACACTAGACAATTACCCTGGATCTTTGATGTTTTCGTTCTGATACCGTGGCTCAGGAGCAACTTCCTCAGCTCCTCAATGTGCAGGTGGGCCAGACGTTTGTGCCATAAGTCGCCGCTTATCATCTGAGAGCGACTGATTTTCTGACGTGTGCCAGCTGTTTTCTCGGCCAAGAAAACTACTCTTTTAGCTGTTAGAGGAGGAAAGTCTGTACCTGGGGGATCATCATCAAAAGACGGTGGACACTGTGTGCTGGTTCTCATCAGAGCACTGCGTTTTTGCAACTCTTGGTCTTCAGGGTCCTCATCGTCCTCCGAGTCTTCGAGGTCAGAATCAGAGTCGTCGTCGAGCATGTAGGCAGGCAAGTATCCATGTATCTCCGTGTCGCCGGTCGTCGGTGCCTGCACAACCCTCCTTGTAGCAATTCTTGCAGGATCCGTAGGATTCCACAGGGGCGGAGGTGCTGGGGCCAAGCCTTGTTGAACCCTTTGACGAGTAACTCTGGTGGTCAACACATCATGACCCACATCAACATGAACAGGATTCAAAACAACACCAGAAGAAACAGACAAAGCATCAACATTATCGGCAAATTCAACAGCCAGGGAAACAATATCATCAGCCACAGCACCGTCATCCAACAACTCAACAACTCTGCTCTCGACTTTGCCATCAGTTAAAACAGTAGTAGCAATAACATTGGGGGAATTAATAGGTTTGCCAGTAGCGTCTTCAGACGTAACAATATTAGTAGAGGAGTATGGTGTAACAATATTATCATCAAGCCAATAGAGACCATTTATCAAAGAAGCAGTAAAACGAAGATTCCCACAGGGATCTTTAAACAAAGCAACACAATTATTAAAGGTTATAAACCAACCATCATTGTCAAGTGCAGAAATGGAAAGCAAAGACATACGAAACTCAGGAATAAATAAAGCAGGAATTAAAGCACCACGCAAATCAACAACACCGGCACGCTTAACATGAACCCTCGTCTCATCCCCAAGACGTACAAAGAAATTGACATTCCTCCATTCAACGAAGTCTTTCTCATTACAACTCACATGATCAGTGGCTCCAGAGTCTGCACACCACCTGAACTTGTCCACATGAGTTGAACTAGAGAGAAGGAAACTAGGGTACTCCTTAGGGATATCGGCACTGTCATATAGTCATACCTCAGAAAGGTCTGACGCACTGCTTCCGGAGGAGTCGGTTGCCGTAGAACTCGAAGCAGCACTAGTATAGGTCACCGGGGCTGGAATCGAAGCCGGCATAATCGCACGAGGGGCAGTGCCATTAGTGGAGGACTCAGTCACTTGAGCCTGTCGTACTAAGTTCGCCTGGGAAGCCACGAGATTCAACAGGGTGTTCAAGTCTATTTGAGGCATCGCTGTGGCTTGACCGAATGAGGCCATGGTGACTGAATTCTGACCGTTGTTTGAAGAGGGATGATGAACCATTCTTCTCTGTGCTGGTCTAGGACCTGTAGGACAGTTGTATTGGCGGTGTCCCAACTGCCCGCAGTTGTAGCATTCCCGTCCTGTCTGTTGTGCACCCTGGGACTGCTCTTCCCTCTTCCTCTTCAAACTCCAACAATCAGCCGTCATATGAGTTGTATTCTTATGATAGTTGCACCCAGAGTTGTGGACATAAGGGACATAAGGTTGAGGATGAACAGGAGCCGAGGCAGAGGCAGTAGCATGTACGACGTTCGATGGAGCAGATCGAGTTCTCGCAACTTGTTTGGAATTGTCATCAATTCGAGTGTTTGTGTAGAGCAAATCGCCAGAGCTGTCCGAAGAAAATATCGTAGACCGGTACTTGTTACGAGATTCCGTCTTCATTAACTCTTGAGTCACTTCAGACAATGTATGAATCTTTCCGTCCTTCCGGAAGGTGTTGCAGTCAAACTCGAATTCGTTCCTCATGTGAGACAACAAGTGTTTAACCATGTCATCATCTGTGACGGCACAAGGGGTACCCCTGAGCTTGTTCCTAAGAGTATTCAAACGAGAGACGAATTTAGACACAGACTCAGTGGGATCTTGATGACTTGTCATAAACTGGCGCAAGACTACCGTCTGTTCGTGTTCGCTGGCTGTAGGGTCGAACCAATTCTTCAGATCGTTCCAAAGTTCAGGAGCAGTACTCTCTCTGTTGATGGTCTGACGAAGATCCTCACTGATAGCCATGAGCAGGACCGAAACTGAATCATCGGACAGCCTGTCCCATTTGTCTTGTTCGGCAACGATACTCTCGTAATTCTCATGAGTGTTAGGTACACTCAAAGTGTTATACATATGTACACATCTTTTATATTTACCCTTCATTCATTGTTACCCTGCCTGAACAGTACCCTCCATTTCATATACCACCCGGTTCAAGAACGGTTTTAGTATGGGAGGTAGCAACGCAACGCGGCAACCACGCTTACGAGAGAGACCTTAGCGGTGCATATGTTACTGAGATTTATCCTTGAGAATAAACACAAGTACTGCACTGCGCCGCAGGTTCTTCTCCGTGAGTTGTATGGTAAAAGTGTGCACTTGCTACAATCCCATAGTAAAAAAGTTTTTTTCGGACCCAAAAATAACCCTGGAGTCGTAATGGGCGATCGTTAAAGCGCAATGTACCCGGTGGGTATATGTAAGGAGGCAGTCAAAGCTGAAAAAGATCAAAGTCTCAGAACTTCGACGTTTTAGCTTTTTGTGATCATTTTACACATTGTGCGGCCCAGGCCTTATCTGGTGGTATATCCAGAGTCCGATTGACTGTGTGGAGAGTGTTATCATTGTGTTGACACATTACCGACAATAGCCGAGTATTAGCGCCCGAATAGTTATCTTGTCGGCTGCACCTCGGGTGTTGAAAGTGTTGGTCTTCCAATTAACTCAAGACACGTCAAGACGACGGGGCGTAAGTTTGTGCAGGCTGTCTCCGCCGAGTACCCTTTACTGTTCTTATCTCTTTATCATTCTCTTCTTGCATTCTCTAGCGTCTATAGCGTAGATAGGCCGTCCGACTGTTGATCCGAAGCTGCGTACTTAAGTGACGCCGGGGAGGACCTCAGAAAAGACAACAAGGCATACACGAGCCATAAAATATATTCTAGTTTACAAACCTAAGATTGTGCCTTATATCTTTCGGTGACTACCGTTCAATCGATATTTCATCTTTCTTGAACCCTGGTCTAACACTATATATTTTATCCTCATCTTACCTTTGTTAAACTCCTATTTTGCACTTATACGCCTATCCTCTACGAATACGCACAACCACGATGGCCGATAGCATGTCAGTCGATCCTCGTGCTTCGAGCGCTGGCCCCGAGCCCCCAACCGCCTCTCAGTCCGGCGAAGCTTCTTCCTCACAAGCTCTCGTTCCGATAACTATTACCGACGATACGGGTAACCAACATAAACGAATGGTTCTTCCCATCGTCAAGAAGCTGGTGAGTGATCGCCAACAGCTTCAAGAACTCGTTCAGACATTTTCGAGTCTGAGCGACGCCGAACAAGCCATTGTGCCATACCGCAACCAGATTGCGCCAACGGTCAATGATTTGTCCATCGAGATCAGCCATGTTATGAATAAACTCATTCATAAGCAATCGGTCAATGAGAATTCCCTTCACGAATTGTCTCTCTACGCTCGACAAATCAAGGATGTGCTGTTGCAGCAATCCTTTGCCATGCAGCGCAGTAGCCTGCAAAACGAAGAACAGTTCCGACAGCAGCAACATAGTCTCCAGGAATTGTGGGTCAATTCCATTGATATGGCTCAACGCTTGAACGATCGTTTTGCCCGACAAGACACACATAACGAACTTATGTTGTCCAACCAAAGCGAGTTGGTCCAGAGGATTCTATCCACAGAATCCACCTTGAACCACCAAATCAAGCAATACTGCGATGGCATCAAGGCAGAGCTTCAGTCTCAGACTGATCAAGCTCTGAAGGAGACGATTGCCAATGTTGGTCTTGCCTTTGCCGGCAAGAACGACGAAAACACCAAGGCTGTTAAACGCCTTGAACGGTCATTGCGAGAGGTCAAACTCGCCGGTAACGAAAAATGGAACCACATCGAAAGCCAACTTAAGACCTTGGCCTTGGAATCTGGCGCCTATTGTCCCAGTGAGTGGATGAAGACGAAGATTCAAGAGGCCTTGATCGAAAATAATCGA
This sequence comes from Geopyxis carbonaria, assembly GCA_024516215.1. Lineage (NCBI taxonomy): Eukaryota > Fungi > Ascomycota > Pezizomycetes > Pezizales > Tarzettaceae > Geopyxis > Geopyxis carbonaria. Next base: position 817,179 of record JAJJXG010000001.1, on the reverse strand, counting down.
CAAGTGGAAAAACAGCTGCGGGAGAAAGTTGCGCCGGTTGACCAAGCAATTTACTCCGCACTTCCACACGACAATGGCACTGATTACTCCGGTGACAGTGTCCGCATTTTCGATTTTGGTTTGCCTCCGGTGGATGTTCCCTCCGCAAAGAGACCACGGATGCGCGGTGCACTTCCGCCTCCACCGCCGCCACCATTCAATAGGAATGGTATGGACCCCGATGATTCTGATCACAGTTCTTCCAGTTCCGACTCAAGCAACTCTGGGTACTCGACCGATTCTTCCGAAGAACGACGACGCAGACTGCGCCGTCGTCCCACAAGGGAGGACAAAAGAGCCAAAGAGCGCAAGAGAGAGGAACGCCGCAGAAAAAAGTTGGAGAAACGCAAACGAGATGCAGTCCCTCTCCCGACTGTAGTCTACGTCCAACAACCCAAGATGGCCGAACCACCAAAATGGTACGGCAAGATTGGGGAAGACTGGGAAACGTGGAAGGATGCCATGGAGAACGCCATGGGTTATACTGAAGCGAGTTTCCAGTCGGAGCGGCACAAGATCCAGTGGACTGGTACCTTCTTCCACGACGCTGGTCGTCGTTGGTATGAAGCATACCGTAAGGATCAGCAGGCCAATGGTTGGTATGATGACTGGAAGTCCTTTATGGACAGAGCAGACAAATACTACCGTTCCAAATTGGCTGCTGAGGATCATCTGGCGAAGTTGCACCAACTTCGCTATGAGGGTGACATTGCGGACCTTATGCAGCGTGCGAAGCTGATCAATCTTAAGGTCAACCAGACGGAGATTACCTGGCGTCATACTATGCTTGACAAAGTTTCGTCTGAAGTTCGTCGGAGGTTCCATGCGAAGGAACCACCCAAGGATGACGACGACTTCAACGAGCTCTTGGTCATGGCGGGTAAAGAAGTGGAAGAGGACGCCAGGCGAGACAGGTTTTACGGACACAAGTCGGTCAATGTCGAAGTCCGTAAATCGAACAACAAACAGGAGCGATCCCTGGCCGACCGGATCACCTCCAAACCACACCAACCTCAGCACCAGAAGCATCAATCGACCGGTGGTGGGATGCAGACCCATAAAAACAGCAAAGGACAAACTTGGAAGGAGGCCCATATCGGAATTCCTGACCATTTAATCACGGAGAGGAAAAAGTCCAAACATTGTACCCTATGCGACTATGGGCCGACTGCAGACGGCAACTTCCACCATAAATGGTTTGATTGCTACCGCCAAAAGAACACGACTGGAGGCAACCCCAACAAGACCAAGGTTGCAGCTGGACGGGTGTTCAGGAAGGGCAAAAACAAGGTGGCCGCACTCGTTGCTGCCTTCTCCAGTCGGATGCCTGTTTCGTACCATGAAGCGGTGACACCGAGTGAGGGGACTCCTCGTGTTGCCGGTTTCCGTAGGCCTGCTGCATATTACGCTGCAGTGGCTGAAAGAGACGATGTTGCTTCTCTGTACGAACCAGACGAAGAATAGCAATTAAGGCCTATTGCCAAAATTGCTGTTGCTGGTACGAAGAGGTCGGGATCGGATGCTGCCGGACAGCCTCCGACTAAAAAAGTTATGTTTTCTTCTCCTTTTTCCGGGTCACGGCCCATTTTTTCTTTTAAGTTGATGAAAATCGGAAAAGACCAAAAAGATGTACTTGCGCGTGTTTTATTAGATTCTGGGGCTTCTGTTCCTATGTTATCGCAATCTTTTGTTTCTGATTTTCACATCCCTAAGGTGCAACGAGATGTTCCACTCCAGATTTATGATTACGGTGGTAATCCTGTTCCTGAAGTGGGCAAAGCCTTTACTTTTCCTTGTTTACTCAATTTTGGAAGTCATTTTTCGACGGAGACCTTTGAGATTGCTACTCTTGACAGTGAATTCGACATGATCCTGCCTTGGTGGTGGATTGTCAAACACAGACCAGGCAACTGGTATCTGGGAGACGTCCAATTCACTAGCGATTATTGTTTACAGAATTGCACTCACGAAGCGACTCAAACTACATCAATCGATTACGATGAGACGGTTCTCGAATGGGGCGACCAGATGTATTCTTGCGGAGCGGTTCGGTTTACTCCCGAAAACAACGATTCGGTTTTGTCGGACGTCAAGTCTAAGATCCCAAGCATCTACTGGGAATACGCAGAGGCGTTTACCGAACGACAATCCGAAAAACTCCCGCCACATCGCCCCTACGATCATAAAATCGATTTACTTCCAGGTCAACAACCACCCTGGGGCCCAATATACGCTCTTTCCGAAGTAGAGTTAAAGACGCTACATGAGTATATTGAGGAAATGCTGCGGACTGGCAAGATTCGCAGAAGCAATTCCCCAGCCGGTGCACCAATTTTCTTTGTTCCCAAACCACACGGTCGTGGCCTTCGACTAGTTGTTGACTATCGAGGTCTCAACAGAGTTACGGTTATGGATCGTTGCCCACTGCCTCTCATGAATGAGCTCAGAGATAGAGTCCGATCCGCTAAGATTTTCTCCAAGATTGATCTTAAGTCGGGCTATAATCTCCTGAGACTCAGAGAGGGTGATGAATGGAAAACTGCTTTCCGCAGTCGTTATGGACACTTTGAGTACTTGGTTATGCCTTTTGGATTGGCCAATGCTCCAGCTACTTTTCAAGCTGCGATGAATGATATCTTCAGAGATCTGTTGGATGACGGGGTAGTTGTCTATATTGACGATATTCTGATTTACTCCGAGACTGAGCAAGATCACGTTCGTATCGTAAAGGAAGTCTTACGACGCATCACACAACACGGCTTAGCTGCCGCGTTGGAGAAATGTGAATTTCATGTCAAGTCTGTTGAATTTTTAGGCTATATTATCTCCGATCATGGTATATCCATGACAACTGATAAGGTCGACAGCATTCTTGCATGGAAATCGCCCAAGTCCGTCCGAGACGTACAAGTTTTTATGGGGTTTTGCAATTTTTATCGAAGGTTTATCGATAATTATGCATACTTTGCCAGCCCCATATATAATACAATCAAAGGAGACGCTAAAAAGTTTGTTTGGACACAAGACGCCGAAGATCGGTTTCAGAAGCTTAAGAAATTATTTACTGAAGCACCGATCCTACGTCACTTTGATCCGAACTTACCTATCATCATTGAGACCGATGCCTCCGACTATGCGATTGGAGCGGTCTTATCTCAGAAACATGATGGAAAATTGCATCCAGTGGCATTTATGTCGAGAAAAATGAATATTCATGAAATCAATTATGATATTCACGATAAGGAAATGTTAGCGATCGTCACTGCTTTTAAGGATTGGAGACGTTACCTCCAAGGCTCTCTACACCCTGTTACCGTCTTTTCAGATCACAAAAACCTTGAGTATTTCGAGAAAAAGGATCTTTTGCTGAATCGACGGCAAGCAAGATGGGCTTTATTCCTGGCAGACTATGACTTTACTATTCATTATCGCAAAGGCACTGAAAACGGCAAGCCTGACGCTCTTTCTCGCCGGTCGGAATACCGACCTGAGGAGGGGGACAGCGCTCAGAATCAGCCGATCATGCGTCTTCTCAAGCCTGGACAATTACTTCCAACAGAGGATACGGAGATGTCAAGTTCAAAGATTTCTTCCGTACGCTTAGCTGCCTTGTCAACTCCGAAATGGTCGGATGATTTTGTTGCACGTATTAAGCAAAGCTGTCAAACCGATGCCATATACCAAGCAGAATGTGACAAGGTGAAAGCCAATAATCCTCCGAAGGATGTTTCTCTCGATGATGATCTCCTGTATTATCAAAACCGTCTTTGGATTCCGGATGACAATGAGTTGCGAATTTGGATTGCTGAAGCCGAACATGACTCTAAGATCGCAGGTCACTTTGGACAGGAAAAAACCACTGAGCTTATCAGGCGGAATTTCTACTGGCCTAAGATGGATTTATGGATCATTGATTATGTGCGCTCGTGTCCAGAATGCCAACGCAACAAGTCTCCACGTCATGCTCAGTATGGGTTACTACAACCGCTGGAGCTACCACACGCCCCATGGGATAGCATTGCCATGGATTTCATTACTACATTGCCGAACTCGAATGGGTTCACTTCCATATGGGTGATTATTGACCGCTTCACCAAGATGGCTCATTTTATCCCCATCAAGAAAGGCATGAAGAATAAGCAGTTAGTTATGCTGTTCTTAAAAGAAATCTGGCGGCTACACGGGCTACCTTCGTCAATTGTGTCTGACAGAGATTCACGATTCACGGCAAAAGAATGGGACTCATTGATGGAAAATCTTAACGTGAAACTTAAGATGAGCACGTCATTCCATCCTCAAACCGACGGTCAAACCGAGCGGCTCAATCAGGTCTTAGAAGCCTACATCAGAGCGTTCAGCAATTATGAACAAGACAATTGGTCCGAGCTTCTGCCCATGGCAGAACATGCGTACAACAATGCTGTTCATTCGGCCACAGGTGTTTCCCCTTTCTACGCCAACTACGGTTTTCACCCACGAACGAATTGGCCTACCAAAAAACAGGTCAAGAATCCGACAAGCCGTCTGTATGCCCACTGGCTCAACAACGTCCATGAGAATCTTATTGAAAATATGAGAAAGGCTCAAGAGCGTATGGCCAAGCAAGCGGACAAGAAGCGATCGGACAAATACACGTTCAAGGTGGGGGATCTCGTTATGTTGAATGGTAAGAATCTCAAGACCCGACGACCCAAAAAGAAACTGGACCATAAATTCTGGGGACCTTTCAAAATATCACGCAACATCAAGGACACCGCCTTTCAACTCGACCTACCCGCCAGCTGGAATATTCACGATGTATTCCACGTATCCCTACTCGAACGTTACAACAAATCTCAACTCTCCGGACGACCAGAACCTGATGCCGGAGCGGACGACGTCGACATGGAAGAAGAACAATACGGCGATGCGGAAGAAGTTACGGAAGAATTCGAGGTGGATGAAATACTGGATTCAACAAAGCGTGATGGAAAGGTTTTCTATATGGTTAAGTGGAAGGGTTATCCCGAAGAGAAGGATTGGACAGAGGAGCCGGCGGAACACATGCTGGATGCAAAGGAAAGTCTTTGGAATTTTCACGGTCGTTATCCCAAGAAGCCTCGCGATCCAAGGGTTCCTTCTGGTTGAGTTGTTACCTTTTTCCTTTTACTTCAATGATTTATTTTTCGCTTATTCTAAGTTTTGTTTGCATTGAAGAAAGGTTTTTTAACGGTCAACTCATCTTACAGTTATTTGATTTTATTGCATTTTATTTCGTGTATTTCTTTAAGTTGTTTTATTGTCGTGGACGCCAACCTTGAGGAGGGGGACGTGTTATACATATGTACACATCTTTTATATTTACCCTTCATTCATTGTTACCCTGCCTGAACAGTACCCTCCATTTCATATACCACCCGGTTCAAGAACGGTTTTAGTATGGGAGGTAGCAACGCAACGCGGCAACCACGCTTACGAGAGAGACCTTAGCGGTGCATATGTTACTGAGATTTATCCTTGAGAATAAACACAAGTACTGCACTGCGCCGCAGGTTCTTCTCCGTGAGTTGTATGGTAAAAGTGTGCACTTGCTACAATCCCATAGTAAAAAAGTTTTTTTCGGACCCAAAAATAACCCTGGAGTCGTAATGGGCGATCGTTAAAGCGCAATGTACCCGGTGGGTATATGTAAGGAGGCAGTCAAAGCTGAAAAAGATCAAAGTCTCAGAACTTCGACGTTTTAGCTTTTTGTGATCATTTTACACATTGTGCGGCCCAGGCCTTATCTGGTGGTATATCCAGAGTCCGATTGACTGTGTGGAGAGTGTTATCATTGTGTTGACACATTACCGACAATAGCCGAGTATTAGCGCCCGAATAGTTATCTAGTCGGCTGCACCTCGGGTGTTGAAAGTGTTGGTCTTCCAATTAACTCAAGACACGTCAAGACGACGGGGCGTAAGTTTGTGCAGGCTGTCTCCGCCGAGTACCCTTTACTGTTCTTATCTCTTTATCATTCTCTTCTTGCATTCTCTAGCGTCTATAGCGTAGATAGGCCGTCCGACTGTTGATCCGAAGCTGCGTACTTAAGTGACGCCGGGGAGGACCTCAGAAAAGACAACAAGGCATACACGAGCCATAAAATATATTCTAGTTTACAAACCTAAGATTGTGCCTTATATCTTTCGGTGACTACCGTTCAATCGATATTTCATCTTTCTTGAACCCTGGTCTAACACAAAGGGCGAGTCTTCTTGCCGAGCACAACCGCTTTGTGCTCTCTCGACTCGATGAGATGAAGGATATCGGTAGACCACAGGTGATAATTGTCGGTAGTCAATTTGTTGATCTCTCCACGGGCGGACTTGTAACGTTCAGGACGGACCATCGTGGATGAAAGCGAGGAATCTGATGCAAAGGCGAGATGAAAGAGGTCGGCAAAAACGAAAGTAAGCGATGGAAAAAGAAAAGGGGGAAGATTAGAATTGATAGCGAGGGATATGTCTAGAAACACTCAGCAGGTGGTAGAGCTGGTGCTGATAACGTGTCGGAAGGGCTTGATCACAGCGGTAAAAGAGGGGTAAGCACAGCAGCAAGAGTATGTATTACGTAGCGTAGTGTGTGTATGTTACAGAGAGGAGAACAACAGAGAATAAGAAACTATAGCCAGTCACCGGGTAAGCTTAAGAGTGTTACCCGGTGTAGCTGACTAAGCACGGGGCCGCTGCATATGGCACACTCCCGACACTATTCCTCGCCATTCCACCGCCACGTCCCCTGCACCGCATTCTGCTCCAATCTCTCCCCCATCTCAACAGGTAATACCCCCTCTCCCTCTCCCTCTTCCCTATCCACAATCCGCACCTCTAGCTCCGCGCCCTCCTCCCCTTGCGACACCTCAACAACGCCCCCCTCTTCCGCAAGCCTGACAATCTCTCCGAGCAGCCCGCGCAGCCTCCGCAGCACCTCCTGGCTCTCTGCCTCCCATTCTCGTAGCGCCAGCGGCTCAATGCGCACATCGTCAAAGCGCCCCATGCCGCTGACGCGCCCCATGCTTCTCCAGAACCCGCGCACCAGCATTGGTGTCTGCGAGATCCATGCCCGCGGAAGCAATGGCTCGATCGGCAGCGGCTTGCGGAAGAAGCGCGTTTTGATATCGAAGAGGGCAGATTGCGGGACCAGCCGCCCGCGCTCGTGGACCGTGAAGAAGCCTGGAGGACTGCTGGCGAGGGACACTTCGGCTGCGGGGCGTATGGAGGCACTTGCAAGCGCAGTGGCCGCGTCGGTGGCAGTGGCGGCTACGTCTGGGCCTGCGTTCTGTTAGAACTGGCCCGGCAGCGTGACATAGGAAGAGGGGAGGTAGTCGTACCCGCACCGCTGCCGCTGCCCGGCAGCTCCTCCAACCCAGGAATATACCCGTCAACCTCAAACCTTACCACACACCGTAGCCCCGCAAAATCATAAGCGATCACGCGATGATGGCTGGTCGTCTCGCACCCGGGCACACGAGCGCCGTCTTCCCACACCGTACTGTCCTCCGCAAACGCCGCAGCATATCCACGAAAACCCACAATCCTCTCTGACGACGCCTCCTCGCGTCGACACAGCCACACAGCGCCATGGGCCCTCCTGGCCACGAAGCGCCACGCACGCTGCCTGTGCGTCTCTGCCTCCGCGGCGGGGGTGCAGAACGACAGCAGCCGGCGCAGCGAGTTGCGGCAGCTGACGATGTGCGTGTCCGCAAGCGAGAAGGTCGGGTGCGTGTGCAGCAGCGCAGTGACGGCGGGCAGGAACGGGTAAGCCGGCGAGCGCGCGGCGGACTGGTCGATGTAGTGCACGCCGGTGTCGGGCGTGAGGGCATGCGGGCGGTGCGGCGGCGCCCACCGTGCTGGCATCCCGGGCACGATGAGCCCCGGCGGCTTTGCGCCCGAGAGGTGGTTGTAGGATGTTAGCAGCTGGGGGGAGGTGAGGGCGATGGCCGGCGAGGGGGGCGCGAGGGGCGTGGTTTTGAGCGTGAAGGTTTTGAGCGGTGCGGTGGAGGGGGCCGGGGAGGACATGCTTGATGGTGGTAGCAGATGGAAGGGGGGGCGTGGGTTTTATAGGCGGTCGGCTTGGACGGTACGGTGCGGGGGAGGGCGCATGCAGAGAGGGCGTGAGCGTGGATGCCTATCCATGGTCCATCCGGGGATGCCATTGGCCGGCGGCGGAGCGTGGCAGGCAGATTCCAGATATTCCGGTAGGCAACCAATACGTAGGTACTGTTCTGTATATTTGTCCGCTGTGGTTGGAATCCTGCATGTGGAGAAAAAACAAAACAAATATTCGTGCATGCATGCACCAGCGCGACCAGTACCGTAGATGTGATGCGTACCCCTCGTAATGGCGGCAAACAGACGCGTAGGGCTTAACATTGAGCGGGGTGGGTGGGAGTGGGAATTCGTTGTGGTATATAAATGGGTAGGCAACGGCCTCGGTCGTGGCGCATGTGTGGCGCCGCGTGAGAACGCGTGATGCAGGAACACCACCCGCGGCGCTGTAGATAGGATATCTAACGGTCGAGTAGAACACAAGGTGCAGCGGTTACGGGGCTACTCAGCGGCCTGGAGTAGCACACGGGACATGACAAACGGTAGAAACACGGAGCACGGAGTGTCACTCGCAAGACAATACAGGGACGGTCAAGCAAACTTCAAACGCCAATTCAATTCAACACATAGCAACTATGAAAAGGCCACCTTCCACCCTCTCCTCCCTCCCATATCAATTTTTGCAGGAATTATAAGCGTGGGTTTCCGCGATCGTGCTCATATCAGAATGGCGATAGGCAGAACTTTGTACGACACGGTATCGGCGCGAGCGAGCAGTTGCGGGTGATTAGGGTCGGGTGCTTGTTGGGTAGTCAGTATTGCCAGGTTGGCATCTGGGGGGCAGCGGGATTGCTTACCAAGGTGGCCATGTTGCTTGTGGTTGTGATCGTCCAAGTGGTTGTTGTCGTATTGACTAGGTGAGGCACTTAGGCGGGAAATCATACGGATCCCCACCCAGGTGGTCACGTTGATAATTGGTGGTAGATGGTCGTCCAGGTGTCCTATTTTCTCTATCAGTCCGATAATTCCCCGAATCCATGATTTCCGTTGTCACCCAGTAGCTATGTAGGCATGGTCCACTAGACATTTGGCCGCTAGACATTTTGCCGGCAGTGAAGCTGTGATGTTGTGCTCAAAGAAAGATGGATCCATGGAGCGGTGGTAGTCGTCCAGGTGTCCAGTCTTTATCTCTCAGTCCATAATTACTTGACTGTATAATTTTCGTTGCCACTCGGTAGTTAGGCATGGTCCACTAGACGTTGCCGCTGTAGGCATGATCCACTAGACATGTGGCCGCTGCTGTAAAGCTTTGTAGCTGTGATGTTGTTGGTGTGTTCAAAAAAAGACGGATCCGTGGAGCGGTTCAAGCATCGTTATATAGACCTTAGAGAAGCGACACCAAGAGGTGAATACTTCGCTGTGGTTTTGTAGGGCTGCAGACCAAGCTGCACCTTACGGACGCAAGAGGTGGAAGGCCGCTGGATTTAGGCTGGGGAAGGGAGTTCGAGGTGTTGGTCGCGGAGTTGCTGGACGGGGTGGTGGTCGTCCAGTTGTCAAGTCTTTATCTCTCAGCTCATGACTCCAGATTTCCGTGTCACCAGGTGGTTAGGCATGATCCACGAGACGCTGCCGCTGTAGGCATGATCCACTAGACATGTGGCCGCTGCTGTGAACCTGTGTTCTTTTGATGTTGTTGCTGTTGGTGAAAAATAGATGTCCGTAGAGCGGTGCAGGCGTCAATATATAGGCCTGGGGAGAAGAGACGCCAAGAATTGAATCACCGCTGTAGGGTTGCGGCCCCGTACGGACGCCAAGAGGTGAGGTCGCTGGGTTTAGGAGGTGGTCGAGGGGACAGACACGGGCACTGGTGCACTCCATTGCTCGACGCGTGCCTTGGACGCAGGCTCGACCCTTCCAAATAGATTCGGGTGTGCACTCATTTCGCCAGGCTCGGTCTCAACAGACGCAGGCAGACTTGGTGCGGCGGTCTATTGCGCGACGGGTGCCTTCAACTGAGGCTCGACCCGTGCAAATGGAATCGCTGGTGCAGGTGCAGGTGCAGTCGCTTCTCGTTCAGTCTCGGTTTCAACAGACAGGCGCAGACTTTTTTCCGCGGGTGAAAACCGTTGCTCTTAGGGCCCACGACCGCGTCCACGGTCGGCGCCGCAGGCACTGGGAGCTATGTACATGGCATGGTCCACTAGACATATGGCCGCTGCTGTGAAGCTGTGTAGCTTAGTTGTTGGTAGTATGAAAAAACAGATGGATCCCTAGAGAGGTGTAAGCGTGCTTATATAGACTTGGATATAAGCGACGCCAAGAGGTGAATATTCCGCTGTGGGTTCCTGTAGGGCTGAGCCCGAGTTGTCATATCGCGGAAGCCAAGAGTTTGAAGGTCGCTGGGTTGGAGGGGTGGTCGAGGGGACAGACATGTGTGCTGTGGTATCACTCGGTGTTGTTTGGCGCTGCTTTCATGTGACGTTGAATGCGCTTCCTTCAGTACGCTGTTAGGTACTGATTGTTGATGGCAAGAACTTGGTAGCAACGGTCGGATACTAGTTTTAAGTGTAGAAATGTAGATTTCGCCAATCCATCTTGATACCATCTCGCAATGCGCACAGCGGACAATGGACAGCTACACCCGGCGGGTAGTACGTCGGTACTCTGGAATACAAAGAGGTACCCACTTTGACTGGAATACCCCGCGGCCCAGACACCGTAATTGACAGAATATCCCCCGAACACATAAGGACCTAGGATGTAGAGTTTCCGAGGCCGGGGCATGGGATATATATTTCCTCCCATCAGGTGGCATAGTATGGGCTACAGGCGCGCTCCTGCCGAAATCCACCTTCGGCCGCGCGCTTGGTGAAGACATGTCTGGTACAACCAGCGACTATGTCCAACCCAAAATGCTACATGCATTACGTTCAAGCGCCATGAGAAATCCATCACGTCACCGTAGTACACGGTTGGACCAAAATCTCGCACTTAGATATTCCGTATCTGGATATTACCCATTCTTATCTAAATCCCCCATCAAGCATGGAGATGAAACGCTTGGTGGTTTTGTAGATTCCACATGGGTTTCGATATCTTGTTTCCAAGTCACTGGTGGCCGCCCGCCACTGTCAAGCCCCGCCCGGATCCGAGAGAGAGGCGCTTACTACCAGCGCTTGGGCCACAGGTAATGAACTCTTCATCCCTTACGAATCCATAGCGGCGAGTTTTTATATTCGCACTACCCATCAATATTAATATTGCTCCTGCCCGCCTAGAGTTGGCGGTCGGGCGGCCGCTACGTGTCATCTGGCAACCACCGGCCATCGGGAATCCATCTCATTCAGCTTATATACACCTCGTGTTCAAGGGCCGTAGCTTTTTTGTTTCTTTACCGCGTCCACAGCCATCCATCCAAAATGTCGCCACAGACTTCCCTTATCAATCTCATCAAGCACACCGGTCGGTATCCCTCCAATCCCGTCTCGCCCGAGTGAGGTCAAAGCACGTGCCTGCGTGTGCAGTACTATACTATTATAACACCACCCAAATTATAGGTACAAAACTTCGCAAGACGTCATCCGCAGAACTCCGCTGCAAGGCGGGCCGCACCTCCCTCATTCTCCACCGATAAGCATCCGCGCTCCCATTCGGCGCCTCGCCCCTCCTCCAAAACCCCAAAAAATAAATATCCACTCTACCTTATCCACCAGTGCACCGCGTCTCCCATATCAGCCGGCGCCCACACGCAAACACCAGCCATGCCCGGGGGTATCTATCGCGCTGCACGCCATCGATCGGCCGCTCGGCCAGCTGCTCGTACAGTACAGTACAGTACATCGTACAGTGCGCATCGACTCAGCCAGCGCCAGCCAACCTGCGTCGTCCCGCGCCCTCGAATTCAAGTGCACGCCATGCAGCCTCATATTACAATATATCTCACCTGTGTATTTTGTTTTTCTGCTCTGGCGACTGCGCCGCGCTGCACTGCACGACATAATACATTCCCATCCACCACCGCCGTGCGCCGCCGCACGTGCGTGGGAAACTGGCCGTGCATGCCGTGCGTGCGCCGCGCGCGCAACTCTTGATAATAGCACGATCAGGTATATGGCTTGCTGCTTGTGCCAGATGGATTGCGCGCCCACCCACCCTCCATCGCGTACGGGCCTGTGATGTGCAAGCACACTGGTGAATGTGGTGTCCGACTGGGTGCGTGTTATGTAAGGCGTTGCGGACTGGTGCGCGAGGTGCAAGGTGCGTCGGCCGGTCGCCTCATGCTGCAAGCCCGAGCGCCACAACTATCATCGATCATGTAGCTCCCAGGATCCCGTGGCCCCGATATATTCCGCACCAGTGCTGCATGCTATTGATGGGGACACAGAGAAAGAGAAAAAGACGGAGAAGGAGATAAAAAAGCGAGATCCGTTTACTGCAGTTCTGTGAATCTGCTTGGAGGAAGAAAAAGTGGCATGCACCGTGCCTCGCTGTTGGCGAGTCGAGAATGCAGGTGGGCTTGTGGGTTTGCATCGCTTTGAGATGATGTGGTTTTCGCGGCCGTCTTCGGTGGTCGTCACTATTTAGAGAATCAGCCACATGGATCGGCATGAATAGACGCCGTTGATGGTGATGTAGTTGGCTGGCTCATATGTGTTGGCTGATCGAGTGAGTGGGTGTGAATGTTTGACGATGTTGAAATTGAAACAAGGGTGAACCATGGTTCAACCAATGCAACACTTCATGTGCAACCAGGTTAACAATTTCGAAACAACCAATCATCAATTTAGAGTTTAAATACACATGCAAAGTACCAGGATTACTCAAGTGAGGTTTTTGCTCTCTGGCGGGCCAAGATAGCTACTCCGCACACCGCCCAAATCCACAAGTACCCGCTCCAACATAAGCCCCGGTCTTCCAGCCCAGTACGTAATCGTATGTTTGCCGGGTCCTAGGTTGTCGAATTTATGGCTTCGCCTCCAAACACCGTCCCTTGCAGCGTCATCCCATCCGCTAGGTAGATCACCTGCTTTTGCAGGTGCTTCCAAGAGCCGGGTGGTATTTGCTGGTACGGCGTTGTCTAAAGATATCCCATAGGTCAATGGGCTCTCGCTATCAGTGTCCAGTGCCATAGTGAAATACAGTGATACGTTGAGCTGAGACACAGTCGAAAAAAGATGAAAGTCGTAAGTCAGAAATGGAGAGTTTGGTATGGCCTGTTGTCCGTAGTCCGAGACAGGATACAGTGCCACCGTACCAGACGAAGTGCGGCTACCCGATTGAGAGAGAACCTTGTAATACGAACCAGCTAGGTTTGTTCCAGATGAGGAGGTGAAGTGTGCTGCCTCCATAGACACGTACTTATCCGATTCCACAAACCCTTTGAACCCCGCAGGAATTTGGGTATTGTTGATAGGGAGACGAACTTCTTCATAATCCCCGATCGTAGAATTTACATAGACAAGAGCAGTTTGATCGAAATTCTTTGGCACGGCTGCCCAATCTACCGCGATGGAGATCTTCTGATCACCGTTCCTCAACACACCTGAGCTAGGCGACGTTTTGATCCAGTCATATTGTGTGTTGATTGTCCATCTAATCTCAGCAGGATTTCCACGACAGAAAAGGTCGATGTATCGAGCTTCTGGCCCATAAGGATCCATCGGAGGTAGTCTAACTCCAGGTACCAGGTCATCTCTAGAAGGTTTCGCCAAGTCACTTCCTTCATTCCAAAGGCCAGGGCGAACGCCAGTATTCCCTTCCACTGATATCCCGAGCTGTCCAATTGCAGGCACGGAGCTTTGCCGCGATTGCACATAAGACAGGCCCGTAATCATGTCTCTTGAGGGTGCATACCAAGTTGAAGTATATCCGTAGTGTGCCTGTGAAATAACGTTAGTTTATTGTTGCGACGCTGTACGCTAGATTACAAACTTGATCCATTATGTGATTCCATTTTCCATCAAGCAGGGAATGATACTCTTCCTCGAGATCGTAATCTTCGTCAAATCTCTTTAGGACATGTTGCGCCAAGGTATTCGCAGAGTTTCGTCTCTGTGTACCGAAAAGTCGGTTCTTCCCTTGTGAGACCCTCACGTCTAAGTAAATGTATGTTGCCTTTATCGGATGAAGAACTATCTGGAAAAATCCTGGCTTTAGGTCGTCTGACAACTTTTCATAGATATCTGTGGCTGAATCTGCAAGTTCTTTCCAAGATTCAAGAATTCTGTCCGCTTCCTCGTAATTGACGACCGAGAATGTCTCCGCCTCGATATTCTCATGCTTTCTCAATCCTAAAAGGAAGCTTTGTTTTGAGAGCAACGCAGCAATTTCTGACGAATGCTTTGAATTGAATTCTCTTTCTGAATAGGTATTTAGGAACTTCGGCACTGTAACCGAACTAGAGTTCCAGGCCATTTCCATGATGAGCGATAACGGTACTTCCATCGGCTTAATATCCGCCACATTTATTACCCAAATTTGATCAACGCCGCGTATCCATGCTGTGTTCAATTGATTCCAAATTTTATCCTGTTCGTTGTAAGTTTCTTTCTTGAAATACAATGCGCTAAGGTAGGGATTGATACCCACCAGAGAATTTGTGTTTAACCACTTGTAACTTCTCGGGACACCGACATATTCTATATGATAATATATCTTCATCTGTCAGTATCCGCTACACGCTAATTTAGATGAGACTTTAACTAACTCCGGTCCCACCTGCGCGCTTTAACTCTTCTTTTGTAGGTAATCTTCGTATATTTCCAAAGTTGTCATCCGCAAATAATAGTGTTATATCATCAGGGACTTCCAAACCCTGCTCATAAAGCGCCAGTACCTCTTTATATAGTGCCCAAACCTGCCTTACCGCCGTCGCATTTCCATATACTTTTGTAATGATTTCACGTTGCGAGTCGATGACATCGCGCATAATAGCCATGGGATTGTCTCCACTTAATCCGCTGTCACTGTCTCCTCTCATACCCATCGTGAAATAACTCTCATAGTCTTTTGCCCTCTCAGCACCTCCCTCAAAAAATTTGTAGATTTTTTCCTTATTCTTTTCCCAGTCCCATGAACCTTGACCTGAGGTAAGCCATTCGTTCGTCGCGCGCTGCATCGGCTCATGATGTGAAGTTGAAACTACAATCCCATAGTCATCGGCTGTAGCTTGGTTTAGAGGATCATCAACAAAGAAACTATTTCCTGGTTCAGGGTATGCTGGCCACATTGCTGGCCACAGGTAATTCGCCTGTACATATGTCAGTCAGAACAGCTTTAATTCTCGGCCGAGCCCACAACCTTCATCCGAAGCAGGAGTTCAAACACATGTTTGTAAAAGTTCACATTGTATTTCGATCCAAACTTCTCAAGGACCCACGAATTGAGAGCTGGGGCTTCATCATTTATGAAGATGCCTCTGAACTTAACGCTCGGTTCGCCATGATAAGTAGTCATATCCAGAGCATGGATGTCTTTGTGTTTCTTGGGCACTACATCAGCCCACCAATACCAACTAGAATCTTCAATCAGTATTATAAGACTCATTACAGTATAGATTTAAGCTTACGGGGAAACTCCAATCTGTTCTGAAATTGTGTAAATCCCATAGATGCTGCCCCTCTTGTCGCTTCCGACAATCACCAGTGCCTTCTTAATCCCGCTGATGGGTTCATCTACAATTGCTGTAAGAAAGGACTCCCACTTTCCTTCAATCTTTGTGACATCAAGATGCTTCTCCTTGATTATTTTTTGAATTAACCCCGATTCAGTTAAGCTTCCAGCGATAATAGCCACAGAATAATTGATCCGATCGCTCGAATTTGAACTACTGTAGTTGATGATTCGCGCTCGGTTGCCTGTAACTCTTCCAAAGTCGTCCGCCAATGACTCAGCTGCTATCTGGACTCCCCTGAAGTCTGTAGCATCAACTATTATGGTTGCATGGGCAATATTGATACCACTACTAGTTTCATTGCCTGCAGACAACGCTATAAACTTTTCCTCAAGAAGCCCAAGAACCAATGTAGGACCAAATAGCACAAAAGTCTTGAGACTTTTGCAAAATAAATTAACCATTGTATGTAGCAGACGTATTTTATCTAGCTTCTAATGTTTCTCTGAGATCTGTTTCTCCTTTATGGCCTTTTGGTTGATCAGGATCCTCGGGGTTCTCGGTGTAGCTTTGTCCGATTCTAAGATCACCAGCTTCAGAAGGATTTTGGCTAAAATTCGTTCCACAGACAATTTCTCCATAACCTAGGTTACGGGTATATCTTCAGTAGCCTAGAAACGTTTAAACACGTGACAAAGACTATTCCAACGAGCATGAATTTAGACATGTGCTCTGCGAACGTGATCAGACAGGCCTGCTCGGCGTCAATTACCATTCTCCTAATCCGATGAAGATCGAAGACATGCCTTGTGATTGTTCATAAAGGCCCTGCAAATGTGTCTACTGGAGTATGTCGAAGCCGACCCTTGATCTGCATTTGGGTGCGATATGCAGAAGAATCCTGCACATGAGTCGATCATCGGAATAGGTAAAAGGTTAACAAGGATAAGTAGTAATTCAAAAAAATCTTGAGAGAGCCATGAAAGGGATCGCAGAAGTTCGGGTTTCTTTGCGGCGGCTCGTTTTTGGTAACTCGTTTTCGCTTACCAAAATGTGGGTTGGGGTTACAATGGCTGAAGACCCACGTCTTGAAACCCACATGCAGAATCATTCAAAATCCGTAAAAGTTTCATTTCACTTGACAATGCAATGTATCTTTTTTGTTTCAATCCTAAGCTAAGTTCAGATAAATGCTTTCATTAATCTAATCAACCTTACCGAACCTACCGTTCCACAATAACACCTTAAACATAATATTTACTCCATGCATATATAGAGTGGTACACATTAGTATGCAGACGTCGATCTCTTACTGGTTCAAGTATGTATGCGAACATCATGTTGCACACCAAGATTTGGGTAGTATCTAACCTTTCAAACGTGAAATAAATCACTCATACTTTTTCACAACACACAAGATACATGCCCGCCTTCAACATACATGAACACCTTGCAACTAAAGACCAAGTGTTGATCTCCATCGTTCGTGGTACAACTTGCCTAGCGTTTGTCTTCGGCATCAACGTACTCCACAAACATCTCCCGCCCATCAACTACTGGAATCGGCAATTGCACCATTAGCAACTATCGTGACGCACAGATCTAGCCCTGTACTTAATTCTTATGCAAACCGGTACCGAATAATGGATCCTCCATAGGGAAGTTTGAAGCTATTGATGATCGTGGCACATGTTTTGACCGCGACCTATAATTTGTTACATCTCACTGATGCGCCCCACGTGTTCGGGTATGTTCCTGGAGGTTTGAAAAGACGATCCACTCGGCAGAAAAAGCGAGTTCAAAACCAAGATCAAGACGCAAGATATAAAAATCCCTCAAAAAAAAAGAAAAACACAAAAAACTCTATATCCAGTTAGGGCAACCCCGCGTTGCCAACGTCGTCCCGCAAACATTCCCCGGATTTATTAATAATCTACATCTCCCGTGGATTAACAACGAATAAATATCTCTTGGAATATTAAATTCTGCGTCCACGTGCCGCTGCCGTGCACGGTGCCGCCCCCACACGTACCACGACTTCACGGTACAACATCCACAGAATTTGGCGGATCACATTCCCAGCCCTACCAGACTCGACGATGATCGCTTGCCACAGACTGCTGGATGCCGGAGAGCTGCCTTGCTTAAGAGATGTATGCAGGGTCCCATACGTATTACTATTAGCAGTCCCTGACTAAAGATTACTGATGTCGAGTCTCGAACTCAGAAAACTGTACATACAGCTCCAGGGAATACGTAAATATTTGAAATCCTCTAATTAATAGCAGAACAAGGCTTTTCTAGTACCAACAGTCTAGCTTCCAGAGATGGTATCCCGCGCTGTATCCCGAGAACTAACAGTCTATCCACATACACACATTCTTGAGCACCGCAGTTACTCTACCTAGCTAATACACGTCTGCCAGCAGCAAAATGCCGTACGGGAGGCCAAGTCCCTACTACTCCTTGCTTTAGACGGCGGCGGGTAGAGTACATCATTTCCGCAACCCTAGCTCTTCCTTAGGCCCCATTCCTTCAGCATTCAACGGGCATACGTCTGTGGCGCTTGCCTCCCGGCCACAGTGGTAGGTGCCAGCCCAGCCCACTGACCGGACCAGTCCTTCCCTATGATTTCCGCCACCCAGCGCATCGTTCCAACCCTACGCCCACCCGGTGGCCGCAGTAACTAGCTCGTCACTACTGACCGGAGGCTTCTCCACCACCGCGTTCCTGACGCAGGGCCACTTTGCCCTACAGCCAACCATAGCCACAGCACCAAGACTCTCTGTATTTTGGGAAAGCAGCCAGCCCGTACACATGACTCAGGGCCGTGTCACGGAGCGCCGTCACTCTCGGCGGCCGCTGATTGGCGCGCGTCGCCGCCCAATCGCAGCCCGCGGCCCGCCGCAACCAACATGACACTCGCGAGGAATTGGCCAGTTAATTTTCCAATTTTCAACAACATGGATATTTGGATTTCAGAGTAGACCACAGCACTAGCTAGAGCAACTGTCGCAACGAGTTCCTTAGCTGAGGTGGAGAGTTTTTATTTTTCTGCTTTTGCGCAGAATGAAAGCCGTTGCGTTGCAGTTGAAGCCGCACCTGTGCTAATGACCGAGAGGGGCAGACCGATGCGATGGACTGACAGTAGTGGCGCTAGCCGCAATTTTTGTGTATCCTCTATTACTCTAAATCAGGCCAGCGAACAGTGTAACCATGTCTCAATATACGCGCGCGCAGTACTAGCACCAAGCAAGAATCAACATTTGTGGTCAAAGTAATTTAAATTGAGCCGGTTATTATAATGTAAATAATCAAACTAACTAGAATTCCAAAGAAGCGAAACCAAAAACACTTGCGCACGCAACAAATCCCAAGACAAGACAAAGTTGATGGAGATGAACCAAATAATTTTAAAGTAATAACAAACTGTAAATCAAAAACGTTAAAACTCATCAAATGCGAATGCCACCCAGAAAAATATCAGTGATATCATCAAACAGAAAACAAAAAGCATCAAACAGAGCAGAAAAACAGCAAATCATAAAAGCAACGCAATATATACGAAAAAATAACATCCGTAAAAGCAAGCGATCGAGAAAAAAAAGCTGTAATAGAAAAACCGTTAAACTCATGAACACCGGTGACCGTTAATCCGTTTCCCCCATTCCTGCACATCCCTCCCGCAATATCCCGCAATATCCCATGCCCTTCACTTTCCGCGATGTCGAAAGCAATCCGTTGTAACCCCCAAAATGCAATCCATGCAAATCCCTATTCCCATGCGCGTGCTTACCATTAGAAAATCAAAAGGTATAAACCCCGAATCCAGATCAACAGAAACCCTAGCTACTCCCTGTAACCCCTTCCCTCGTAGTGTGCCCTGATAATTATTTCATATCACAATAAATGTCGTTCGAAGCAAAAGTCCCACCATGATGGTATAAACAAATGAAAAAACGTTAGGAAATGAGAAAGTATGAAAAACAGAGCAGGTTTCCAGAATCCGGTCTATTCTTCATGCCTAGTTGTATCTCCGGTCCCTCGAGTCATTGCCGTAAGAGACATGTCCGGAGCTCTGGTGTCCGCTCCCACTGTTGAATGCTCCAGGCATCTGGTGGGCGCCGCCGTGCGGGTAGTTGAGGCTGTGGTTATGGCTGTGGTTGTGCGGTGTTGACACCGGTGCAGCACGGGGGATGTGGGGATGGTGCGAGGTGTGGCCGTGGGTGGTGCCGCCGTACTGCGATTTGGCCGGTGCCGGCGCTGCGCTATAGCGCTCATCCATCAGGTCGTCACTCTCGTAATCATAATCTGATTCCTCGTTGCGTGCGTACGCCCTGGGAGTGGCCGTGTCAGTGAAGCGCCGGGTGGGCGGGGCGGGGCGGGCAGATGTGCTGGTACCGAACTTGACCTCCACGTCGTAGGTGTTTTCGCGGCGGATGGCAGGGCGTGGGACCGCTGCTGGCGTAGTGTGGAGTGTGTATTGTTTCTCCTCGATCATGCGCGAGGGAGCAGGCGCAGGCGCAGAGAGGTCGTGGTTGCTTGAGCGCGCGCCGCCATGGGAGTGGCCGTGCTGGGTTGTCCGTGAGGACTCGTGGGAGCGGCGGCGGCGGGAGCGACCCGAAGAACTAGACTTTGCGTTCCCAAGGGGTGCGCGCCGCTTGGGAGTGCTGTAGTCGGTGATGGAGGTGCCGGAGCTCGACCCGTAGCTACTGTTGCTGTCGTCACTCAGATTGTCCTCGTCATACCAGCGCTCGCGCTCACGACGGGCAGTAGAAGGCGCGTGACCTTGCCATCTTGGAGGAGAGGATTCACGGGTCTGGAACTGATTGACGTCAATGTCTGATGGACGGCCAGTGTAGGTAGTGAAGGTTCCAGTGGGAGCAGCTTGTTGTTGCACAGGGTTGTATGGTGTGGGAATAGGCCGCACATACTGTCTAGTGACTGGAGAGCCCGTCTCGGTGCCGTTGGTGATCTGGCGCACAATGGTTGTCTGTGGAACAGACTGTGTGGGTACGGCAACGAGTGTCTGGCTCTGGGTAGCCTGTTGCTGTTGGTAGATCTGTGGCTGTTGTTGCTGTACAATCTGGGGTTGTTGCTGAACAATCTGGGGTTGTTGCTGCACAATCTGAGGTTGTTGCTGCTGCACATATGTGGTGGTTCCTGCCGTTATGGTTGCGGGCTGCTGAACAACCACTGGTGCTTGTTGCACATGTGTGATCTGTGGCTGCTGCTGCTGTTGAACCTGCACGGTGTGGGGAGTCTGCGTGATCTGGTATCTTGCAGTTGATGCACCGCCGATGGACTGTGCGGGCTGGATTATGGCAGTCTGTGTGGCATATTGAGGTGAGTGGGTTTGCATCATCGGGGGTGCAGGCAATGCAAGCTGCTGCTGTGGAGCAGGCAGCTGCTGCTGGGTGATGATATGTTGCTGGGGTGCGGCCTCGATTATTTGAGCAGGCTCATGGTGTACAGTCACCTGTGGCTGGAGGCGGATCTGTCTGGATTGCTGAGTGCTATCCTTTCTTGATGTTCGCTGAAAGATTGCCCAGAATGTGTGAGGAGTGGACTTAGCCTTCTCTCTTAGCTCACCAAGACCTTCCAGTACCCAGGACCAATTACTTGAGTCAGGCTCACGCTGGTTCAACTTGTCCTCGTACTTCCGGACATGGCGCTGACGGTACACGCCCATGCTAGTGAGACACCGGATGAGGTCGTTCCCAGGGATATCGTGACACCGGATTTTCCGCTCCATCTCGTCGGGGCTTAGGGCAATGGTAATGTGCTCGCAGTGCTCCCATTGTTGACCAGGGGTGTTAAGGTGTCTTAGGTTCTTGAAGGTAACGAACTGGCGAATTGGTACCGTGGGGGTATCGTCCACGGGTGGGTGATTTACATGCACGATCCGAGTCTGCACGATTTGAGGTTGTTGTTGTTGTTGTTGCTGCTGCTGCTGCTGTTGCTGCTGCTGCTGCTGCTGAACATGTTGGATTGCCTGGGCCATCAACTGCTGCTGCTGCTGCTGCTGCTGCTCGTATGTTGCCTGTTGTTGTGTGACCATCTGTTGAATCTGAGGCTCTTGACGTTGGATATGGACGAGTTGTGTTGTAGGCATGTTATTTTGTGTGGGGACAAGGCTAGTGGTACTTGTGTATTGCCCAGTATGGGAGAGGGGATTTATAGCCATGGCCATGATGGCAATGTGCGGAATTCGACGGAGGGCCTTAGAGGGCTGTCTTTAACGTAGGAGTGGATATTCGTATATATTTAGGAAACCGTTGACTATAATGGTTTGTGAAGCCGTGGTAGTAGATGATCCACAGCGCTATTTGTGAGTAAGGCAGTTGATGATCTGATGGTATGGAATGGTGTGCACTGGGAAGGGTGATCTTAGGATCTTTATACAAAAGCCTTGTGCTGTGGGAAAATATTTCTTTGTGGTGGCTCTCTTCAAGGCGTGCATGAACAGACAGCAATCAAAAGCCACGGTCATGCTCTGGCACTGGCTGTGGCGAGGCGCCTACCGAAAATTGGCTCCCAACGATAAGGACCAGAACACATTGCATATCCATTCATCAGTGCCAGGGGCTAGGATGATCCGAGCCAGCGATTCTCCCAGAGCAAGTAGGCTCCATAGCCCATGTCATGGTGTGCAGCTTCACAAAGGTTGGTATGCACAGCAAGTTGCACCAATCAGACCGACAGTATATTACTTTCAGACAACAAGTCGGAGTTGGCTAAAAAGAGTGGAAGGAATCTGGCCATGTTCTCCGCCTGTTTGGTACCCTAAAGTAGGTCGTTCTTCATTTATGCGCTCAATTTACGGCGTTCCTTGAGAACCCCGCCTTTACCTATCACACAGTCTGATACCCGCCTGAGCTATAGGGTAATCTTGCTTACCCGTAGATGAAACCAAACATTAAGACAAAGTTTGTTTAGCTAGCTAGCCATTTTCATGGGCCCTACATTGCTGATACCCGGTACTCATTGTTTTTGTTTTTGTTTTTCCATTTTCCTAGGTTTCGCCCATCTCCCGAGCTGTATGCTCAATCGGTACTTTTTTGAGCCACCGGATGTAAAGATATTCGATTGCGGGATGCTCCGTAGCGTTTGACACGGCCTTCGAGGATTACTCGGAACTCTCGTGTTTTACAGTTCCGACCGGGCTTGTGTAGCCGCCTCTAAGTATAACCGAACACGCTGGTTCGTCGACACGTACGCTCATGTAGTATTGTGCCCAGCACTTCCTGAAGCAGCGAATAGGCCACTGAGGCAACATATTCTCACCTGCCACAGAACCCCGGACCGAGAGTAGTTCGCAGTCGATGTCGTTTTTCCAGCCACAGGCGCTGTCCAATGACCGGTCGACATGTTGCGTCCGAGCCATCCGTCTGTTGTAGATCGACGACGCGTGTCTGTCTGAAAGCTAGCGGGCAGAGGATGAGTGGGAGTCCCGTAACCCGCGTGTAGGCAGAGTCCAAATTGATGCTGTAAGCCAAAGTAACCTTTCCTGTTCGGCGTTCCTCAGGTTGCTGCACCTCCCTCTCCTGGGGGGATGGGTATCGCTAGGGCGATATGCAAGCGGCCCCTCAAACGATCAGCTTGCCAGCGAATCCCAGAAGCGTTTGCAGGACGCATCTCATTCTTGTTCCAGAAATTTTTTGTGAAGATTTTTCTTTTTTTTCTGCTTCTATCTAGATCAGCTATGCAAAGGCCATCGTCCCACCAGCTGTAGAGCATGTCTCCATACGGTAGTGTACATGGCAGTGAGCTCCCCTCCGGCCCCCTCCTGATGCACTCGCCATCAGGCAGCAGGAGGCCTCGCCTGTGCTCAGGTCCGTGGTCGTAGATCATGCGAACCCCAGGGCTTCGCTAAGAGAGATCTCGACAGCTCTTGTCAGTGCGTCGAGTATATTTTGGAATTTGACAGCGCGTATGTCGGAGAGAGCGCAAGCTCTAGCTGAATGACACCAGTCTACTGCACCAGCTGAAGTGCATACGTACTTTCACGACAGTAACGCCCATGCCAGAGAATGGACAGGCATAACTAGAAGAGAAGCCTCAAAACACGGATACCAAGAAACACAGCCTTGGTGAGAAAACACGCAAAATATGCGTGTGATTGGAGTTGTGAGAATAAATTGCTGAAACGTCTCGTGGTCAATGTCCAAAAGGGGCAAAGAAGCAGAAGCATTGCATGTTGGAACTTAGCGCTCGATTGACGTAGACCGATGACCAGCGAAAAACGGGGAACGGGAACGAAACAATTGAAGTGCAGCATGCCTACATCACGGTGTAGAGTAAGGCAAGAGCTTAGCTACATGGAGAGACATGTTGTTTTTTTGCTTTGCCGGGGCGATGCACCGCTGTGGTGCGAATAAACATTCCGATGTGAAACGTCGGCCGCCTGCATGAGCCGGTGCCCAATTGCGAACCAGGATATCAGATCACCGCTAAGATACAGGGCCCCCCCTTCCTGTCATGTAGCTAAACCAATAACCCTCAGTGGTTCTCTACCCCACTGTCCAGTAAACATCCCACTTCAACCACCACCACACATCTAGAATTATGTACCGAAGGACCTGTAGCTACAAGTGTGCACGTTCTTCTTAGAATCATTTTACTCCAGCCTGCATCCGAGAAACTTCAGCCTCCAAGAGAGTCGCAAAGATACACAAGCAATACGAGGGACAGGAATTGTATCATGAGTGTGAGTGCCCTCGTTTGTGTATGGACAGCTGGATGGCGCGAGTGGAACGAGACAGGGGTAGCTCCTCTAGTCTGCTCGCGAAAGTGTTCCATCCGAACCATCTTCTCCCTCTCACCCTCTCTCTACACCCCTCCTTCACACAACCCCCTCCCCACCAGCTGGCGTCGTGTAACGGCCTCTCCTGCAGATTTTACTGCACTCGTGCACCTGCACTGCTGGCCAATGTCCACATTCTTGAGAAAACAACTGGGCCTTTCACCTTATGCCTCCTTATCTACTGCGAAGAGAAGCGAAGGAAGAAAAAAATAGACCCCCATCACATCCCTCGAAACTTCGATCGATCGATTGCTGGCATTATCACCGTGTATGTACAGATGTTTTGTTCTGGCCCAACGGACGGCTCAGGTTCAAAACTGTCTAGTCCACGCGATTATCAGCACCAAGATCTCGGCTCGACCCTTCATGCATGAGTTTTTCCGGACGAACTTGCCCAACTCTGTTGCTGGGGGCTGACATCCGAAAAGAGTCCCGCCGACTCGATCAGGGCGACAACGCATCATCGCAAGGCACCACACTTTTCCTATTGTGGCATTTCTAACGACTACCTAAATGTTCTATTCATTGTTTTCATTGTAACCGTGGCGTTTTTTCAATGAAAAGAAAATATAGATCATCCCAAACGAGCATGGCAAAGCGCTTGAATGGATGAGATGGCATTACGAGAAACTCAAAATCTGTAGGACGTGCAGATGGCGAAACTTAGTATCTGATGATGGGAGATAAAAACTCGAACTTCATGCGCTGGAGAGTATGCAATCCGGGTGAGGTTTCGGTGGCTCGATTCTGTATGAGACAGTAGAACCCCACGAGCAGTAGCTCATCCGAGAGATGCTGTAGCGAAGGGCTGGTCAACGTGATAGTACTTTGACGTGCGGTTAAGGCGTGAATACTTTGTACCCTGCGGCCCTAAGAAGGTCCGCGCAACACGATTTCCTGTAGACTAAGAAACCGTGAAGTTATGTAAGAATTGCACATTGAACTTCCGTAGCGAATTGAACTCTGTGTGAATAATTTCTCAATATCTGCTAGAGGAACAGCACATGCTATCGGTTGAAGCTTATACCGCAACTCCTAGCGAGTCCAGAAAACCAGCACACCAAGTGTCCAAGCGTTGATCGACGCTGCCGACTAACGCATGCAACTGAGACAGCTTTGCTTAAGGTAGGTACCAGGAACTTGATGATACACACAGGTAATTAAGAGCTTTCTTATGTACCTCCATGTACTAGTAGGTACTTTCTAGTAACCTACATGGGCAGGTCTTAAGCCTGGTGGCCATTACTTCCCTTGCCATGAATGCTTTTTCCTGCCTTTTGTCGAGCTCGGACCCCCCTCCAAAGTTACGATATTCTTCACTACTGTGCGAGATTTTAGTACACATTTTACTAAAAAAAATTGAAAGATTGACGAGGCGCTCGAAATACTACTGTGAAGGTGATCATGATCAACTACGGCGTCCGATGATAATCCAAAAAATTAAAAGCTCGATTTAGACTTGCCTCAACTCAACCATATTAGACACCTAAAGACCTTTGGATCCAAATACTGCACTGCAAGTAAGAACCTGATGATATAATTCAATTTACCCCATATGCACTATCCTTGTTCTATTCTGATTATTGTATTAGATGTACAAATCAAGCCTAAGACGAGACTGCTGATCTAACCAAGCTCGTTGATATATCATTTTTCTATATCAATGGGACGATTTGCGCAGTTACAGGCGGAGCGAGAACTTCACGCTATACCGTTGCTGTAATCACCCGCTTGGACTTCATGTAACATCAATTGGTTGCATAGAAGTGAAGTTCCCGTTGTGCCTCGGAATAAATACGTATTCTTCAATTGCCATGGCCACCCACCATCGTTCCGTTTGAATTGAACGCCACGGATACACAGAGATGCAATTTTCCACCTTGATTCACCATATTCATCAATACCAAGCAGACGCACTTTATTCTCTGAGCAAACATTTAATATCCGTCAAGCAGGATATCTATCAAGGCATACTTGATACAGTGGACATCTGATGTGTTTTTGATTCCACTCAAACGATCCTTGGTATTCAGTTTGGTGCGCCCCCAGTCCTGCAGTTGGGAAATAACACAGATCGGAAAAAGAAAGTTCAGATCCACTGGATGGGTTCACATCACAAGCATCTCTGTTCCACGTGCACGCCCCTTGAATACGCGCAAACCACTGCACCGGGGATCAGCTCTGCTTCTACCTCTTTGACCACTCCGTGCATCAATGGCTTTCCCTGATGGAGTTTTAGTCCGAAGAATTCAGCGCCACTGGAGCACCTCTAAATCCATACGGGCCGGGTCTCTGTTCGGCTGAATGTGTCGGGGTTCTGTCGGGCAGGGTATGGGGTCTGTGGAAATGGACACTTCACGTATATTCATTAAAGCCCCTTTGCCGCAACGCCCGGGATTCCAATCAGAGCCATTAGTATATGCAGCCGCTCTCCGAGTCAGCAAATAGTACTATTAGCTGGCATATTCTTGCTCTTAGGCTCCTGACGTGTGTTTTCAGTCTATTTTTGAGACAGACTCGGCCCTTCTGGATGGTCTCTGCTTTCTGCGGAAGGCATTGATACTATATTCAAAAGCTCTATTAACCCGTTTACTAGTAAAAAGGTTCAATCATATTGCGCAAAAATAGATGCTTCGCCCGGCCCCGGCCAGCTCTACTCAATGACACGAATTCTACTTCTCCCAGTGGACGCCGTTGGGAACCACTGAGACACTACGTACTATACTTTCTCGTTCGGCGCATGCACTGTTTACATCACAACGCAGCTCTAAGATGCGTCAGGACGTCGACGTGACTTCACCGTACGGGTACTCTTGTGAACTTTCATATCGTCTCCAATGGTAATAGACGAAAAGGCAAGCCTCCTCGATAATCTGAAACTAGATATCCCACATTCTGGCTTTCTCGTCGATAAAGATTACGCCCGCGCATGTATGCGCACCACGAGAAGGTTTGACTAACTGCGCAGTGCAGTATGTACGCACAGATTGTTGGCCGGCTGCTTTCTAAGAACCCATCACAGGAGCCTACATAGTACATATGCTGACGCACGGTCTTGAGGCATTCACACAGACGCTCGACCCAATGCCACCACCCTGTGTGCTGCCCAAAGTATGACCGGCCGTGCGAACCACTCCCTGCGTACACATAATCACTCCCCCTCCTTCAGCTCCGAGCTGCGTGGCATTACTCTTGGACAATTGCACAAAAGTTGTCTTGCATGCTCGACGAAGCGCACCACACTCGGGTCCGTCGTACTCGACCTCCATACATGGGGAGTCAATCCCCATTTCGCCCAGAGCGAGTGACATAGCAGCTACGGACATGCCCGTCTCCTACACGGACAGAAACACCCACAAACACGACAGCTCCCAACCGTGCTGCGCACATAATTGAGAACCAAACCGCCAAATGGCAAGATCTGTGGCTCCCTTCGCACCCGAAATCGCCGACGGCTCCGACCACCGACCTTGATCGATGCGGTTCGCATTGTGTTGTTGGGTATAAATATAAGGCCATTCTGATTTGCGCAGCAGTGCGCAATCACCCCAGCCTCTCTGTTCTGCACTGCACTTTTCCGTACGGGCATGGTGGGGGTGTGCAGAAACAACAAGGAAACGGTACTACAAGGCCCCCAGGCGCAGCGGGTACCAACATGTGGTTTGTGGTTGCCGCCCCAGGTCGGAGTAGCTTTCCGTCCACTAGGGCTCTAGCCCTATATTATAATCACTCGTTCTCATATGCCCATATGATGTCTCCATATACCAAGACCATCCGCAGGTATCCATAGCACCGTACAGCACAGCACAGCACATAAAACTTTGCGATTCTGTTTGTATGAATTCGAGCGGTTTATTGAATATCAATATCGAACGTACATTGTTGGGGGTTTGGCCGGTCAGCCGAGTTTGAAATGCTTAATATCCCTCATGCTCTTACAACTAGACAGATTTGGTAAAAACATATCTAGCCCCGGAAGGCAGAGGCAAAGGCAAAGGCACGATGCCATGCTACGACAACTTTTTCAATTGGGCACTTGCGCGTATGGCGCAATTTAAATCACTCTACTTGTCCTACTTCATACACGTGACGTCAAGTCACAGTGCAGCACCATCATTGTACAGTAGTATGGCATATCATTGTGCATCGTCGAATTGAGCAACTAATTAGTTAGGTTCCAGAGTATGTAGTCTGTGGACGTATTACATGTGCCCTCCAGAGTCCAGACAAGTTTAACCACGCACTACTAACCCCACCGTCTCATCTTGTGGGTCGCACTTTTAAATTGTAATCACTTATGTTCGAGTGCGTGCACTCAAGCCAATAAGTAGACATCTGACAGCATCCCACTCACAGACGTGCATGTGGAATGTTCACACTTGGTTAACCTCAAAGATGCAAGTACATACATATATGTAGTTAATTATTGTTTTCATATAGACATCCGTCTTGCTCTATTCTAGATATGTAGCGGATCATCAATGTAACAATAAGACTTGTTAAGAAGTTTTTGTTTGTTCCCCCCTTACTTCCTTCGAAGGCCGCCACCCATCCTCGACGCCATTACAAAGACCATGTTCAAACACCGGGCAATCAGACCAAGCCAGCCAACCCACCCACATTCTGTTCATTAGAGGACATGTAGTCTCGATGGCCAAGCATCAAGAGTCGTTCTTTTGGAGGGAAAATCCACAAACTCGCCCCCAAGCAATACAACACATTACAGGCTATTAGATAGAGGGATGCATGGATATGCATGTGTAGCCGATGCAAAAAGGAACCAATGCAGAGATCATTAAGGCCGCCGACACATGTAAAAACACGCTGTCCCCATCCATAGCATATGTACAAACACTAAAAAAGAATAGAAAAATACCAAGGTTGTTTGCAACAACCCGGGCAATGGTATCAAGAAGTTATAAAAAAAGAAAAGTGTACAAGTAAGGGCTCGACCCTTAATATCGCTGAAGATACACGAGGAAGGAGGAGGAGAAGGCGTAATGAGGGTATGATGTAGGTAGTATTGGTTGTTGAGGATTGGTATTCACAAGAAGTTTCCATCAACACGAAAACGCCAACTGTTCGGAAAAGTAGGCGATGCGATGTGTGTATGATCTATTCGTTTTGGTGGCCGTTTAGCGCAGTTGTTTCTGAACATCGTTTACTCCACGTTTCAAGACTTCCTCCAGTGGCCATCTTGGAGCGACAATATTAAGTGTGCCTTGCTTCTTCATCTCTTCTTCCATCTCCGGGGTTACCCCAAGGGGCAATGGGTAAGCACCACCGGCGAGACCACTTGAAAATTTCAGTTGTAAGATATCACCAACCTCATCACATGCAGTGAGTAAGCGGTCAAGATCTTCCTTGTTGTGCGATGATGAGACACAGAATCTCGCTCGCGAGCTAACCAATGGAGTTGCTGGGTAACCAACCACAACAATGGCAATTTTTCTCCTCAACATCTCGTGAGAGAAGGCTGGCATTTTTGCGGGGTTGTAGAGCATGAGAGGAATGATAGGAGAATCATCTTGACCCATAATAATAAATCCAAGTCGTTTGAGACCTAGTCTCAAATACCGCGAATTAAAAGCAAGACGCTGTAAACGTTCATCACCCTGTCCGGGAACGAGCTCGCCAGCAATCAGTCGCAGGGCGGCAGAGATTTGAGAAAGTGAAGATGGCGATGGTGATTCGCTAAAAATACTACCGGCATGGGAATTACGAAGCTTGTCAATGATATGCTTTTCGGCTGAGATGTAACCACCGTTTGCTCCAAAGGATTTTGTCAGGGTTCCCATAAGGATATCGATGTGTTTAGGATCGACGCCGAAATAATCACACACGCCACGGCCACGGGGACCCAAGGCACCAATTGAATGGGCTTCATCGACAAACAAGTTGAATTTGTACTTCGATTTCAGCTGAACAAGTCCAGGAAGATTGCACATGGTGCCTTCCATCGAATAGAGCCCTTCCACAGCGACAAGTATCTTCTTCCATGGACGATGGCTTCGGGGCTGCCCGGCGGCAATTTGCTCACGGAGAAGGCGCTCCAGATCCTTCATGTCATTATGCTTGAACATCTGAATCACGGCTCCTGAAAGACGCACACCGTATCGAATTGAAGCGTGATTCAACTCATCCGAAATCACTAGGCAGCCTTTGCCGACAAGTGGTGCAAAAGCTGTGGCGTTTGTGGCGTATCCCATAGAGAAGATCATAGAGGCGGGCTTTCCGGTAAACCTAGCCACTAACTTTTCAACCTCGACGTGCACATCAAGTGTCCCGGCATCCATTCTGCTACTGCCAGATGATAAACCATATTTCCGAGTTGTCTCCTCAACGGCGTCGGCGCATGGTCCTTCCGATTGAGCAAATCCAAGATAATTGTAAGAACTCATGTTAAGAGTTTCGGTTGTTGTTCCAGTAAACTCGAAAGATACATTGTGGTTCTCGGATTTGCGATCAAGAAGAGTAATAAAACGTCCGGGGACCCCAGTGATTGGCCGAGCGAAGCAGTCATTGATTCGTGTTTTCAGTCTTCGCACGTAAAAGTTATCAAAATCACTGTTCAATGGTGCATACCCCTAATAATTGTTAGCAGTTGAAAACTTTCCAGGAGTTAGCCCCTTGTTTTGGGATTTATAGCACAAACGTTTTGGGTCTTCAAATGTTTATAATTTCTCTCCCGAAAGATCTTGCCAAAGAAATCCCGCACATGGCCGAACACAATTAGAACCAAGTAAGAAATGTACGTGGTCAGGAGGTAATAGTAAGGAGGCTCGTCTTCTTCTGGATCTTTTACAGGCTTTCCTTTCGGATGCTGCGAGATATATTTGTGACTGGGGTGATTCAGTGGTCCAAACTGAGCATGCTGCCGTGCCAATCTTCGGGATTGTTCGGCGGACGGGGGAGAGAAGAGCATTGTCGTTGTAGCCAAATCACTGGTAGTATCGGCTGTTGCAGTAGATAACGAGATGGTGGGAAGCGAAGGAGATGATGAAATCAAACGCCCGTTATTTTGTTCCTGTGCAGCGAGTAGTGCAGCAGATGCTGTGATGTTCGCGGGCAAAGAAGCGCTTATCTTTGGCGATGAAAAGAATTGAGCAAGCTTGGCTGCTGCACTACGGGAAGCTGAAGAAGAGCGTTTGCGGGTGTTGTTGATGGGTATAGGAGCCGTCTGTGACGATGAATTCGACAACGGGTGCGGAGACATATCTGTCAAAAAGGAGACCTCTAGGTTTGAAGGTGTAGAATCGACCAGAGGGTCGTTCTAATATTTGACCAGACTCTTTTAAGAGTTGGTTCAACGTCTATAATCAAGCCTTCCGGCGAATAGTAGGTGACGAATACGAGAAGGCGCAGGCAGATGAGGCTGTGAGACTTCGGATATTGCTGTGTTCCACGAATACGACGACGACGACTATGATGACAACAACAAACTACCACCCCGTCGAAGTTACCGTATTTCAATCGGATCACGATAACTAGAGGAGATTGACAAGATGAGGACGGAGGGGCAGAAGTGTCGAGACTCAAGGGAGTGAGACGAACAGAACAAGAGCAGAACAACAAAAGGAAGATAGGTACTTCTCCGGTACCAAAATGAAGAAACGTTGGTCCTGCAGAAGTCAGACCAGACCATACCCAACTCAGCTTGGCAGTGTTGGAAGAAACGGGAGAAAAGGAGGCACTAACCGTATTCGCGGGCACCTTGCCGAGGCTTCGTGCAATCTCCTGGGTTGAGTAACCAATAGCGGCGGCCCTGTTGTCGCCAAGCCTGTGGATGGTCCGGGCGTCTCGGCTTTTGGAAATATGAATTTTTGATGTGAGAAATATCGAGCTTGAATCGAGAAAGCTTCCGGCCAACGATTGATCCGCCCCACGTCACCAGTCAGAAATTCTGCCCCTTACTTATATAACTCGGATCAGACGGACACAACTTGATATGTCCGTAACTGCTCTTGAATTCTTTGTTCTGTGTTGTTTTTCAGAGTTCTACATCATGGACCTGTAATCTTACCGGAATCCCATTTCAAAATTGATTGTGTAATCAATCACCAGTATTGTTAATATATCACTCATCAATCACAAGAAGCTGTGCTGTAGCCGCCAGCCGCGTTCCTGAGAAATTTGTGATTTACTAACGGGATTAATCACTAGAGTCCGTCTAGTCCTGTTAGAGTGAAATTCAGTAGTTGTCAACAACTGGATCGGAGGCCTCACTGGATCGAAACTTCTCGGTATGGTTGATGTTGAATCCGGATCTTGGCACCCCTTTGCCCATGACGGAGTTATCGCATCCATCAATTGATACATATCTCACCGAGCTCCTACCTAACTGGAACCTATAATCTCTAAGCACTTTATCTTGTAAATTCAAGGAGAAAAGGCATCAAGGCCCAGAAACATTTACAAGGTCGACATACATTGAATTTAACCATCATATGACACAATGCACATGGTTTAGACCCTCACTGCATACTTCTTGAGTAACACCGACCCTGTTAAGTGTGTTACTTGAAAAGTTCAAGACGGATCTGTGAGGATTAACAATTACAAGATGTGTTGGCCTTGATCAAAGATGTAGAGCTCCAACCATGTATGTGTGTGCCCCATGAGGAAGCTTCTACTTTCACTGCTGCTCACATATTATCAGCTGCTTATTTTTGGGTGTGTAATTCTACATTAGCCTAAGTATGTTATATGTTCTATTTCAACTTATCAAGCTATTTACTACTTCTCTTAGCAAAGTATGGCGTGACCGTGGATTGAGTGTTGGGTCGAGGACTAGCATCTCTTCGCCTGCAGACGTTACAAGCAAACTCCAACTTTAACGAAGTAAGATATCTTTTGTTTCGATTAGCATAGCACCAGCATTGTGCATCGTGAGGAAATATTTCCGCAATAGCTATACATCTAATGATATCCTCGTACATGCACTTCTTCCTGACCTGGATATACCGGCACTTGCAGGAGCTTAGTCAGTAATAAATGCAACCCACGAAGTTCATGCAAACGAGGCAGCCCAGTTTTCACGGGCGCCTGGCTTTTAATTCGAAAAAGCTGCTGTGAATTATCAGAAACACTGTATTAAGTTCATATTCTTGAACCCTCAAACTCACAGGCAACCTCTATCCACATTTTTTTATAGCAATTTCGCGGCGTCTACCTGCCAATAGTACATTCAATGAGAGACTTTTTTTCGAAAAATAGCTTGCCCCTGTTTTCCCGCCACACGCTTTTGCCTCCTACATACAACGAGGGCGTAATATGCTTGTGCTCCTGACGCTCCTGACAAAGACAGCTCAACCTTCGAACTCTTCGAGTCCTCTCCCTTACTTGCATGCTTAGCCTCTGTGCATCTTTGCTTCCCACCGCGTTAGATAGAGACTACTCCGCCGTTTCTTTGGCACTGCAAACAGTATGCTGCCCGCCAGTTTAACACCATCCCACATCGTTCCACCTGCATCCTCATCCCCGTCGGAAAGTTCCAATCCACGCCCTGGTCGATTACGAGGCTTTTCATACCTTCGCCACTACACCCATGGCCACCACCATCAGTCGCAACAGTCATCTCCTCCTGCAGCCCCGACAGTCGTGACAGCCGCAACAGTCTCAACTGCCCCGCAATCATCAAAACCTCCTTCACCCCCACCGCCTCCGAGACAGCGAAGAGCAACCTCTCCTCTCAATAATACGGCCTCAAATTCATGGATACCAACGGTTAGTGGTGTTAGTGGTTTGTCGCGTGTAGCATCTACGCCAGCAGCAGAGCTTTCAACCTCTACAGTCCACGCTACAAACGTTTCGCCTGGACCCGGACAGCAGAGTCTCGAAGATAATCTGCCGGCTCGTTCAATAGGCGAGGCTATATCTACAGATAAATCTGTAGGAAACCAGCTAAACGCAGCGATGGGCAAGTCGGTAACTACTCAGGGGGTCTTGTCCTCGGTTGACCAACCT
The DNA here is from genome assembly GCA_024516215.1 of Geopyxis carbonaria. Lineage (NCBI taxonomy): Eukaryota > Fungi > Ascomycota > Pezizomycetes > Pezizales > Tarzettaceae > Geopyxis > Geopyxis carbonaria. The sequence goes on along the minus strand of JAJJXG010000001.1, from coordinate 782,690 downwards.
GCACCGTCGATTCGATTTACTCCACATAACAACAGTCAGTCAGGCCGAGAATCATTACAGTTCGCACCTATAGAACGAACACTCCACACTAGAGATGAGCGGATTAGGGTTGGACGCTTTAGTGACCGGGATGTGTCCAATCCAAACGCACCTGTGGGCTTTAAATCAAAGGTCGTATCGCGACGACATTGTGAGTTTTGGTGCGATAACGGACAGTGGTATGTGAAGGACGTCAAGAGTTCCAGTGGGACTTTCTTGAACCATATTAGACTATCTGCACCTGGTCTGGAGAGCAGGGCTTATCCACTTAACGATGGAGACATGTTACAACTTGGAATCGACTTTAAGGGAGGGGCAGAACAAATGTTCAGATGTGTTAAGATTAGGGTAGAGCTTAATCGAGCGTGGCAGAAATCCTTGAACAGCTTTAAGTATTTAATCATTTCATCCTTTTGAAGAATTCGGACTTATTTTTCTTAGTATGTCAGCTCATCGTCGACTGCGAAATCTTGCTAGAACTGGTAACGAAACAGATTCCCGCTCTACAAATTCTTCAGAGTGTGCAATATGCTTGTTACCTGTGGCTGTGAGTTTCCTGATACCATCGTGATGGGTTCTAAAACTGACCGGGAATCCCAGCCATGTCAATCCTTGTTTGTAGCACCGTGCTCACATGTATGGCACTACAAATGTATTCGGCCTTTGATTGAAAAGGATTATCCGTCTTTTTTGTGTCCGAACTGCAGAGCTATGGCGGATCTCGATAGAGATATTGAGGAAGATGAGTTTGGTGATGAGCTATGGGAAGTCATACCAGACAATATCATAGGTGTGAATGGGGAAAATACAGACACACAGAGTCAGGAAACAGCAGCTGTAGCTACGGCCGGGACAGTCGGGGTAGGGGAGGCAACAACAGCAACGACAGTGGTAACAGCGGCGGACGCAGAAATAGCTGGACCTTCTAGTAATCGAAGTCAGCTAGTATCAGCAACGTCAGGCCCAGCGCCGGTACCAGAAGCAGTACCAGATCCAATCTCCGAAGAACCCGTACAGCTGGAGCCAGAGGAGTCCCAATCTGTTCCAGATTCAACAATGGCCCCACGGCAAAGTGGCTCGTGGCGCAGACGAGATCTTGAACTTGTCAGTTTTTCTCAGAATCCTGAAAGATCAAGTCAGCTCAGTGAAGGGAGCAACAGTAGTGGTAGCGGCAATGAGCACAACCAAGAAGGACCCATGACCCCTATGAACGATGCCGGCCCGTTTGTGCTTGACGGTGGTGTTGGGAATGACCGTGACGGCCGAAGGAAAACACTATTTATGCCTCTATCCCTAGATTCTTGATCCTGTTGAGTCGAGATTGTAAATTCATGAATATGATAAACTATCTTCATTTATGAGGCTCTAGTTTCTATATTTGTCCATATATATACTATGAACAACCTTTTGTCAACCATCCTGGATGGGCTTGTTTATGTTTTTTCTGTAGATGGGGGTGGGAGTTCTCTTGTTTCTTATTTGTTTATTTGTTTCCCTTGAAATTTAATGGCTGAAACGAAGGACCTCCATAACGTGTCAAAAGAATAATGTTTTTATGTGTATGGGAGGGTTATTGAATTGCATTTGCGCGCATGGGTTGGGTGGATGAAGTTGGGGTAGCGTCATTTATCTCTGTCTTGTTTACTTAATATGGCCTTAATGGAGTTTGAGTTATACTTAAGTGTGGGGACAAAACAGAGTGTGCAAGTTCGGTACAAAACTGGGAGCTAGCTCAGCGGGCCTTAGCAGACAAACCGTTTGTTAAGTTTTGCACAAGCTGGCACTCGATTTGCTGCACTTGTTCACAAATCAAGATTCTACCACATTCATCCCACAGCATTAGTTGTCTGATCTTATGATGTACTGTTCTTACTATATATAGCTTAATTTTATAAGACCGGAGATACTGAATGGCCAGCTTTCCCTTCCCTATGAATATGTGCTATCTAATCTGCGCTCCAAATACTCCCCACTATTGACACCCTCATATTTCTTGGTATCTTCCTCGGAATAAGTTCCAGGAAGCGCTTCAATCCAAGCATCGGCATCGGGATTGCAAAAGTACGCACAGCTGTACCTTGCTGGCCAGTTCTCGCCTTCTTTCGGCTCACCAGGAGGTTGGACAACTCTATGCTCAGTACTCCGAATCCTATCATTACTCCACCGAGCCAAAAGGTCACCAGCATTGATCACGATTGTATCTGGAATAGGCGTAGCGTTCACCCAAGTTTTCTTGGGGCTTCGCACTTGCAGCCCTCCAGCAGCATCTTGAAACAACAATGTGATGGTTCCATAGTCGGTATGCTTGCCGGCACGCACCTGACCGGCTTTGAATAACTCAGCGGGAGCCGGTGGGTAGTGCAAAAGCCGCAACGTATTATGGGCGGCAGAGCAATAAGAGTTGAAAAAGTACTCATCCGGCAATTCAAGACCAAGCGCGATGGCTTCTAGGACCTGGAGATGGAGCTCTGCACAGGTGCTAAAGAAAGCGTTCATGGTAGTCCGGAAATGAGAACCTGCATCGTCAGAAGGCCAATTGTTTGGTGTTTCCGGCTGATCATCTCGCCCAATTTCCATGCTTTCCTTTAGATCTGGCTTTTTTGCTCGGAGGCTGTCCACTGCAGTTTTGTCGGTAAGTTCTGTAACCTTTTCTCGCCCTTGCACAACGTAACCCCGATTAGCCTTGGGTGAGTACTAAAAGTTGTGTTAGTGTCGGTGTGGTCATCGTGTGATCAAAAAGTGAATATATTACCCATCCTAGGGTATCTTTCTGTTCCTGTGGTCGCGCAAAGAATGATGCAGACTCAGAGAATACATGTTCAATTGTTTCTTTGGGAATTCCATGGTTTTTGAGATAACTAAAACAAATTCGTGAGTATGAAGACACCATTGCATTGTGCAAACACGATGGTTAGTTTACTTACATGAAACCAGATGTCTTGAATCCCTCCGTAACTGCCTTTCCGATCTCATGTTTCGCTTTATGATCGCCGTTTAGAAATACGCCGAAGTCGATGAGCTGTTGAAGCATGTTCGGTCATTTTTGATATTCGAAAATATTGTGCCGTGCCACCAGAATGAGTGATTATATGTGGATACCACTACAGATCACTCGGGCAAAATCATAAAGAAATTTAAGAAAACGGTTTATATACCGGGATAACAAGATTGTCCTGCGACACAGCAGTCTCCGTTTCCTGCGGCATGGCCATATATGTAGTTGTTTCGGTGTAAGTTTAACGCGTTGTCGAAGCCAGCCGGTACAACCGTTCAAGTGGTTACCCGAAAAAAACAACGGAATCTATCTCAACATGTTTCCCGACAAGCTTTTATATAGAAGCTCTGCGGAGAAAATGGGTCGCTTTGTGGCAGCTCATATGTTTTCCAGAGTTGGCACCTTCCGCAAGCGGTTATCGCCTACCCGGTCTCATGTTGATACGGTATCGATAAAGTATCGATGACGGTTCCGATGATATCCAGGATCCAGCTCCGGCCACCCCACCCTGATCACGAGCAGACCATTTATTTAGATCTTTAGATCATGGTGACAGTTTTACTTTATTCCAACCATGGTTTGGAATGTCAGGAAATGCTCTGCTAGCTGCGGTTATGGATCGAAACGAGTGTTACCGGTGCAGAATGAACTTGCTCAAGGGTCGGCGGTTGTCACACAACCAAGTAGTACCATCCATAATTGGGTGAGTGGACAACGGCAGACTGGGCAACTACGGGCAACGAATAAGACAACAACTACCCCCACGAAAACCATTAAATTAATCAATCCAGTTAATAAATATTAGGAGAGCAAAATTCTCAAATGGATTGATGTTTGGTGAGTGGGGCGGGTCTGGTCCACAGACTTGATACTACGGTTGAAGTTTATACTAGTCGAGTGATTTGTCGTGAAGGGCAGTCACCGGGTACTTCGGCTTGTAATATAGCTTCGTAATATTCATTATGCTTCAAGTAACCTACTAACAAGACTACTATACCGAACAAGTTATTGTGTTAGCTCTTTCTTATCGGTAACATGTGGGTTTCCTATCTTGACCAAGGCTCTTGTTGTGTTCTAGCTGAGCAAACAGTTTTGTTAGCTCTACATACTATGTAGCGATATTCACCGATTTTCATTAGCCGCACTGATAAATTTGCTTCATAGTTAATCTCTGCAGAGTTAATTTGTGATTACCTAACAAGTGTACTAAATTTCTAACATTGCGGTTATTCAGACAAGGCTTTGGTACTAATGGAGGCAGTCTTATCTTTAATGTGGTTTGCTTCCAGTACCGGTGCACAACTAGCTTAATTGCAAGCTTCAATTTTGCTAAATCATAGCCTTCTAGATCTGCCGATAGCCCTCACTCCTTGCATATCATATCAAGATAGTATCCACCTCTAGTGTTTAGCATAGTCGTGATCTCAATCATGTAGTAACCCCACATGTTGGCATCGTTTGTAATTTTTGAAAGTGGAAGTTGTTAATCGTTTGCTACTATTTTTCTACTTTCGTATGTTGTGAATTTCTGTTGGCCGAGCCCCACTATGTGCGTGCCCTTATGCATCCTCTTTTCCAACGAAATAAAGAGTCCCTCCATCCCTATCTTCTGTCAGGGTCTTGCAGTCGGGTGCTATAGTTTTTGTGGGGAAAGAGGATGTTCGAAGAGGGGTTGTAGTCCATGGTTGCTACAGGGGTTCAAAGGCTCCTCGGACGCGACTGTGCGTACTCGTACATGTATGTACTCGTACTTACATACATGTACTTCCATGGAAGTAGGCATCATAGACTCCATAGCTTTCTGTGCCCACGGTTTGCTTCTGAATCCTGCTTTTTCCGAGGAGAGACATTTCCAGCCAGCGCTCCTTGCTTCGATCACCAAGCTCAGCAAACCCATGGCCCATTCCACCCCGGATCGGACCGCCATAGGGAAAGAATGACATCGGATGGATGTCTTTGAAATCAGCCGCACAGACGATCTTTCGGATGGGGTTCATGGAAAGCTCGGGGCGCTAAGCTATTGCACGTCCTGTGTATTACCGGCGGAGTTTAAACTCCCTGGACATGCTTTAGGTTGATGATGACGCCTAACTAGATGGACGTTAGCAGGGTGCTTGGAGGTAGCGTGGCAGTTGATGCTGTTGGAAGAGAATCATCCGGACTCCACAATTGATGCGGGGCGTACGTTGGGCATCATGCATCACCGCCTTTGTTGCTTCTGCGAGAAGCCTTCAACCTGCAATGTACTCTACTCTTGAGTAGTTTTTCCAACTTTGCTCTAACACATCCTCTGGAGAAACCGGTTCTTTTTTGGGGGGGGCGTGGCTCCATACGTGTAAACTCTCTATTCTAATCTATCCGTCGCATCTCCTTCGGCAGCCTCCGTCGTGGAACGGCCACAAGCTGCCGCCCGTAGATTTACAGGGTGACAGGGACTTCAAGGGAAATCATTCGATCTAGGCTCCGGAAGCCAACCCCCTCGCCTTACTCCACACAACCATAAGCACACACACATCCATGTATCTTAAGTACTAGTAGCTTGTAGCTCCCAATTTCTTGAACTCTTTTTTTTTTGAAAATCGTGAAAGCACGAACGAGACCGCCCTGATCCATATTTACTTTTTGCGCTTCACAACCATGCCAGCCTCCCGATCGCCGTCTCCAGAGCGCGTTAGTGCGATGCCAATTGTAGACATTCATACACACGTTTATACACCATTTTACATGTCCCGTAAGCCACCGCGCCCAATTCTGCCGTCCCGGTTCAAGCAGGTCTCAAAACATAAAAACATGGCTCACACGATGTGGGACAGACTTGCGCCAACGGGACACCATCCCTTATGTGCGATCCTATCCTCCTAACGCCGAACTCCGGCTCGTCATCTTGCCCGGGGAGGATGACCCGTCGACGCCGTCGACCTCACACGGACGCCCAATCGGCCCGGATTACTATGACATAGCTGCAAAAATTTCCTTCATGGATAAACATGGCATAGATATCTCGGTACTCTCGCTAGCAAACCCATGGCTCGATGTTTCCCTGGTTTCGCCTACGGATGTGGCGGCCATGGCTATCAAATGCAATGATGAGCTCAATGACTGGTGCGAGCTGTATCCAGGCAGGTTGTATGCTTTTGGTACTCTTCCCATGAGTGGAAGTGCGGAAGAAATTGTGGCCGAAGTGAAAAGATTGAAGGGACTGAAGTGGATGCGCGGTGTTATATGTGGATCTATTGGGATGGGGAAAGGATTAGACGACTTGCGCCTGGAACCTGTATGGCAGGCACTCCAGGAAGCGGAGATGACGTTATTTCTGCACCCGCATTACGGTATTGGAAAAGAGCTATATGGCCCACGAAATGATGAGTACGGACATGTATTGAATTTGGCCATCAGGTGAACCTCCGAGCCTTTGTGATATGGAACGAACTGACGGCGCTGACGAGGTAGCTTTCCCATCGAAACAACCATTGCCGTTAGCCGTATGGTCCTGAGCGGAGTATTTGATCGCTGGCAGAAACTTAGCATCCTCATGGCACACTCTGGTGGCGCACTGCCGTTCCTTGCCGGTCGGCTCGAGTCATGTATTCTTCATGATTCGCACCTGAAGAAGACCGGCAAGCTCGAGAACCGGCGAGACATCTGGGATATCTTGAAAACCAACATTCTGCTGGATGCTGTCATATACTCTGAAGCAGGATTGAAGGCTGCAGTACACACGAGTGGTGCTGAAAGGGTCATGTTTGGTGAGTGAATTCTAAGATGGTGTGCACTCACAGAAAATCGTTGATGAGGTTTTGTAGGCACCGATCACCCATTTTTCCCGCCGTTAGAGGGAGATGAGAGTCAGGAATGGCTCAGCGTTACGATGAATTCTATGGCAATCCAGAATTCTCTCGAGACGGACGTGGCACGTAATGGGGTATTGGGAGGTAATGCAGTGAGGCATCTCAAGCTGTATCAGCAGAATTAGCTGAGGCCTCGTATAAGATAGTATTCAATTTATTCAGGTGTAAACAGATACCAGTACTTAGTTAGCTAGAAATAGGTTGAAACAATTCGGAATTTTTTAAGAAACTCGTCTGAATAAAACAGCCAGAGAGCATCAGAAAAGTAAAACAGAGTTGTAGTCCAATCTCAAAATTTGTTTAAAGCCATATACTACTTAGTTTGTAATCCTGAACTACTCCAACTACCGACCGCCCGTTAGCACGAAACGTTAACCTACTTTGAATGACGGCACTCTCTTCCGCACCCACTAGTTCGTCTCTCCTGCCTGTTTTCTCTTCCAATGATTAGCAAGCCACCAAGACTACGCACATATACCTGAAACAGCAGCACTGTAGAGTAACCTTGCACTGATTATCACTCAAAGTTGGCACGGTCTAGAATTTCTGTCCGTGTTGCTTTTTTCCCTTTCCTGCCTTGGTGTGGAAGATCAATAATTTGCAACCTGTCGTAGGGCAAACAGTCGAAAAGTGAACTTATATTTTGTTATTTTCTGCATGTGTAAACCGGACGATGCCCACTACCTACACGGTAGCTATCGACGCACCGCCGCTAACGCGCACCGGCGAGAGGGAAAAGGATAAAATAACCTTGGGTCGACGCGTATGGGCGATGGTAGACGTCCCGTGCACCTTTGTAACCATTCCTTCGCTTCCATTCTATGGAGGGTAAATCAGTGATGCTGCTGACAGTGGGAATGATAGCCAGTGGCTGTCACCTAGGCATCTTTGGGATCGAGGCAATGGGGGTAAATATGCACTCAATCGCACCTTTGTGCTCTACCTGTGGATCTAGCCTAGTAAGGACCTGATGAAGGGTGTGGATATCACTGCCTTGTGACATTTTACAGGACGTCGACACTGTCATATTGGGAGCTCTTGTAAAATACTGGTCTGACACAGGTAGTCTCTCAGTTCACACGTGGCAGAACAACGCCATCAGCGGGAAGCCCAGACCGTATATCACCCAGTGGAGATTGGGATACCGTACGGGCGGGAGTAGTATCATCGAGGGAACGTTGGGTGTGTGAAGCTTGATTGCGTTGGGAACTGTGCATTTGCCCGTTCACTGATGGAAGCATGGTATACAGCCACTCACGGAGTCTCCTCCTCTACGGGTACACCAGCTATCTGCGGAAAGACCTTTTATGCGGGTGACGAAACTCGTAAAGTTAGGACGTCCTCCCCCAACCAACTTGGCCCTCTCACAGCCAACTTGGACGCCTACCAGAAAGATAACCCACTAGCTCTTTTCGTCAACCCTTCAACACTTATATCTCAAAAGTTCGACAGGCCAGGGTAGTTTTCCGTAGTTAGTGCAGCCAGTGACTGGTGCAAATACCGAGGTTTTGGGCGCCCCTTGGCTTAGCCATACACGATCCAATCACGATCCCACCGACAGTTTGTAAGTGAGAATTTGATTTTTGGAACGTATAGATCGAATTCTCTGTAGTATAAACTGTTGGTGATCATCCATAAATATCCAGCTGGAACCCACTCGCCATACCATTTTGCAAAGACTTCAATATACCAAACGAAATCATGCCATATACATCTGGACCACCAACTAGACCAATTCGGATTGTTGATCTACTCGCCGGTCCCGAAAATCACGATCACCATGCTCCTAGTCCACAGAAGGAAACCTATTCAATGGCGCCGGTCTCTCCAGATTTACCTCGCTCTCCCTTCCCGCAAGATCAGGCCTCACCTGTGGCCACCCAAACAACCTTGCCATCGCATCTTCAAGAGCCGTGCTCTCCTGCCGATTTTCGGACATCTAGGCCTCTGGTAGCTTCAATACCACTACAACCACGGGGCTCACAGACCCCTCCAGCCTCCCAGTCATCGCCGGTCTCGCCGGTCTCGCCAATCTTATCAGGATCAGATCCAGATACCGAGACTGTGCAGGTCCCCTGCTACCGGTGCAGCGAATGCGACTTGTGGGATAAGCAGCGGAAGAATGTATACTTCCACATTGAATTTAAACACCCTGAATCTCGTGGCGAGCCTATCCGGGACAGCAAGACAATACTCATACCGAAACCACCACCCCGCCGCCCGTACCGACGTGCTCAGCACACATTTGAGGTCAATCCACTTCCCATGCCTGACAACAATCGAGCTCACGACAATCATGTACCATCGTTTAACCCCAACCCGAACCCATATGTTGTGGGTAGGATGTTGTTTGACGAAAGAGTTCCAAAGCGTGGGAGCCCATACGCTTCAGCAGCCGCAAATCGTCCCCGGGCGTCATCAAGCTCGAGCCAGAGGCCATGACATAAGGAGTTTGGTTCCAAGCCTGTGGACGATAGTCTTGATGTAGCGGTGCGCCGGAAGCGGGGACGCCGAGGTTGCTCCAGTTGAAGATGGTTAAAGTAGTTTGCCTGTATTGGGGCTACTTGGATCTCTCATGAACTAACACAGAGTCGAGACAACGATGTCCCATTGAGACATGTATTTTTTTCTTTTGATCATGAACGGAACTCGGGTTAGTGCAGATATGTCGGAATAATTACCAGTGAAAAGGAAAGAAATTGATGCGTTCACAATCTGTAATTGTAATATACTGTACTACTTTGAAAGAAAATTTCGTTCGCAAGAGCTCTTTGTTTTTCACACTAAGGTTACTTCTTCAATCCAGATCGAAATTGGTACTGCACTTAGCTACAGAGCTAGTTTCATGAAGTGCTTCCGGATAGTCCAATGCATGTGTTATCCGAACCCGCCCGTGGGTAACACATAGCGCTAGCATGGATAGACTCGGAAAGGTATAGCCACGAACCGTACCAATGAGCCTTCCAGTCGTACCAACAGCTTAGGTTATAAAAATTGTATGAATTATCCATGTTGGCATAGTTGTTGGTACAGTTCGTAGCTATACCTTTCTGAGTCTATCCATGCTAGTGACTTGGGCTGTGCCGCCGTGCTTATTTAACTAAAACAAACTGGCGCTGCCGCCAGCCCCATGGTTTCTCGTTCGCTCTCGACAAGGCCTGGTTGACATATTAGACAACGTCTCTTGAAATGTCCTGTTTCGTTCATGTGTTTGTGCTTGACATTCTTGACAGAAATTACAGATACACACAGTCTATGACGTTACCGCTGGCTTGGTATTCGCACGGACCAGTTATACAAAGAGACTTCATCAGGATCTTATAACATTGGATGAAATGAGACAGCTTTTCAACGTATCGGAACGTCTTGCACTGTTATATAAATAGTCCCTACTTCCCAAGCCATTTGGTGGCGTTTTATCGGGCTGAAACTTCGGAAGATTTCGTTGCCTTGGCCGGGGTCGTATCTCAGGATCATGATATTTAAAGGTTGTAATGACGACTACATACAACCTGGATCTGTGTAGTTGCGGCGCGGTCAATGATTCTACATTCTGCACCTTTATGGCACGTAGTGATGCGTGTAGTGTTTTAGTGTAGTCTTGAGACGAGCCTTTGTATCCGCTGTACACAATTTGCGCTTGCTGTAGCGCGCGTCTCTTTATTGAGAGATGTCTCGGCAAAGTGATAACTCGTGCATTGAAACATTTAAAACCAAATGAAACGACTTGTTTCAACCGAATGCGTGTATTTTTCAAGTAATTCCTATGCTCTTTATAATGCGGCATCGATTCGTACGCAAGAAATTGTGAAATCCAAATTTTTGAAAAGCAAATCACATATTGTGACTCGCACGTTCTAATCTCAGGAAGTTCGATGGAGTAGTCGGCCGCACCCAAAGGCTTTTAAGTATGAATACGACTAATACGAGGCCAGAAATTTTTTATAATACGGTGAAGAGTCGCTGTAAGTTGATTCCGAACCGAGCACGGTTGCCTTGTTTTGAATACGACTGGTTGCACAATGGCCCTGCGAGCTGGAGTGTACATATAAGTAAGTAACTTTCTTAGTGATATGTGAGTATAAGCGAGCGTAACTACCTGTAGCAGTCATACATAAATACGTATGTCTGTACACGCGTGGTACACCGTATGATAGCTCTGTACACTGACATGCAGCTGATGTGTTTAGTATTTAGGTCATCGCTTGTGGTTATTTGTCTCGTGCCCAGCCCAATAGTACTCGCTAAGCCATAGTACCTCATACTTTGGCGGTTTTGTTATTAGCAAGCCGCCGAGAAATGAGGTGTGAGTGTCTTGACAGGTAGATAAAAGCCTGGGCACGAGAAAATGTAGCTATGGCCATGATACTTATGAGTTGGATCGGAGACGTGCAGCTGCAGTTGTAGGCTACTGGGAGTATCATGGGAATGTTAATTCAGATTAAGCTCTGCTTTCTGGATTATCAGCTTGAATCCACTTTAGTAAATTCCGAGTGATAACCCATAAAGAATCCATGACACGCCGCTCAATCGCTTTGTCGCTCGCCGAGGATTAAAAATATGGTAGATGGCACATCTACACCGGCGATCATTCGGTTTTGTGACCGATGCGTCCTGTTTCAAATGTGCATGACACTCGAATTTTTCTGCTTGCTCTCTTCATCTCATTTGTTCATCTCTTCAACAGACTCCATCGTTCATGTCCAACAGCGAAGAATTGGGCTAGTGTAAGGTTATACAGCCAATCACCTAGTTCTGTACCTCACAGCTGGCGACACCCGAAACCTGGTCCCGCCGCTGTTGAAGCGTCCGAATTCCGGTGGATCTTATGTAAGTTCTCCGGTGAAAGTGTACTATTTTTGGATTAATAGATTTAAGGAACATTCTAAGTCGTACTTGAGTACTTAGTCTTATCAAAGGACTAGCTAGACACGGCGGGGCTTTTAGTACTCTAATCAGGTGGAATCTAAATAATTCCTAATAAGTTCTGTGGAGTCCTTGTACACCGAGACAAGGAAGTTGTAGTACTAGCTGAGCGTTTTACGCCAAAATATGCTTCATGTCTGACTACATCGACTCAGTCTGTCAGCCGTAAGTGCCTTTTGTACTCTACAGACAGGGCTGCACAGACTAACTACATTTTGGTACTACTCAGATACCCAGCGAGGGGTTCTGGTTACATAATGATCGTCGAAAAATCAGCATCACAATAAATTCTCTTACACGCAGCAACACGGCAGTGTAAACGCCCCGGTAGACGCTCTTCACGCATGCCGTATGTGCATACGTCGGGGACAGTTCCTATTATTGTTCATCTTAAATTTGGACCCTGAAGATCCCACCCTGGATGATCGCTGCCACTTTGCATACCTTGGACACATAAACATACGAGTTTAACCTAATTTTTATTTCTACTTTTTTCACAAAAAAAAACATGCGACTTTGAACCTCCTTTTCTGGTATGGCTCTACCTAGGTTTCTGCTATCTCGAAGGGAAACTATTACTTTAGAGAAACAATAGTAGCCACCTGTTATTCACCGGAGGCCCGCCGGATCTCGAAAAGGCCGAAGCAACAATTAATAGTTGTAGGCTCTAGGCCGATTCCAACCAGCCAATATATCGACCTCCTGCTTTCGACGACGTCCTTGCATTCCCAAATACTACGGACATAGTAGGTATCTTCGTTACCAGCTTTAGCCCAGTCGCGCTGCATACCGCGACGCACGATGACGGCGGCAGCGTCATTGTTCCAGCCTGAATTTCCCGAAGCGGCAACACAGGACCCCCGGTCGGGCGCGATCGACTCTGCACTGCTGCCAGCAGCGGCTAGTAGACCCTGACCCATCACTACGGGGCACTCTGAAACACCATGAGCTTGTCTCCTTGCCCCGGTGTATGGCGCGGAGGGTCTGTAGGATGCAATCAGTAATGATGGGACGAAGAGTCGGCCGGGTTTGGCTCTTTATATTTATGTTTATTGCGCTGCACCCCCCCGCTTTATTGCAGCTGGAGGATCATATACTTCGTCTTTGTCCTGGCGACTACTATGGTCTTTGACCTGCCACCATCTTCACCATGCCGGCGGAAGAAGAATTCGCCCTCGTGGTCGTGTTTTCGAACCTCCTCAGCGCGATCTGGAGCTACTTCTGCGTCACCTCGTCGATAGACCGGACCAGCCGCACCTACGACTTTATGCACGAAGAGCTGGCCTGGGTGCGCCCCCCATAATGCATCACTCACATATAACATCTGCTAATGGCTGCACAGTACGCCCTCTGGTACTCGTGCCAAACCTTCGCACTGCTGGTCTCGGTCACCAACGTCGTGCTGGTGTCGTACATCATCTACCGGCTCAAAGACTCGTTCGTCGAGACCATCAAGTCGTCGCCGGTGCGCTCGAAGCGCACTCTGCTCGGGCTGGTCGGCGCCACCGTCATGCTGCTGATGCTGCCCGTGAGCTTTGTGCCGTACAAGGTCACCATGATCCAGACGTCGCTGCACGACGAGAATGTGTTTATCGAGTGTTTGTGCCGCTTCCCCATAGTTGCTGCACATATGTTGACGCAGATCATAGGGGACATTTAGTGGCAGCCACACACGGCTCAGACGTTTAATCGCCGCATAACGCCGCCGGAACATGTCTCGGCTCTCTTCACACACTTGACGTGCCGGGGATGGGAGCCCGGTGCCACCCATCATGAAACACCTCGTCCATCCTTCCTCTTCTTTCCTTCCTTCCATGCACGTAACACTATTATTTCCTACTCACCGGGCGGCCTTCTCTTACATCTATCTCTGCACTCACACGGCACGGCGTTCCAGGTTTTGTCATCGGTTTCTCTTCTGTTTCTGGTTTTTATGGCATATATTCCGGTGGGTTTGGGGTGGGTGGTATCGTAGTCAACAGGCGCATTGTCAAACGTACATAATACGTGTATTCAATAGACGCCTTCTCAAACCTGCACCCAACGTGAAGCACATTAAAGCAACCTCCCACGGGCCGACGGCGCCATGCACCCCCCCACCCACAATGCACATCGTCAAACAGTCTTGCATCGCACCCTTCCCCGTAGCCCAACGCCCCTGTAAACGCGGGGAATATAACCATGAGCGCCAACCGTAAGCGGCGTAGCAAATCGAAGCCTGCCCGCTGTCGTGACACGTTTTTTGGCTTCTTTTTTTACTTCTTTTTGGGGCGGGGATGTCCCAGGTCTGGGTGGCCGGGCTGGGGTGGGTGGGATAGGGTGCCACGGTGCGGCGTTGTCCGGGCCGGGGTGTGGCGGCGTGGAGTGAGCGTGGGTGCAATGGATGGGTGTGTTGTGTTGTGCGAGTGGGATGATCCCGGGAGGCGGGTACGTGGGTACTTGGATCGTGAGCACTTGGATACCGGGGAGAGGGTGCGACGCTGGCGTCGGCGGCGCCGATGAGGTACAATAATACGGCTGCAGCGAGGGAGGGAGGGATATACCGGTTTACTACATGCGGAGTCGGAGAATTTGTTGTTTTCGGAGGCGGCGGGGTTGGGGGCGGGGGGTAAATCGGGCTGTCCGGACTGGCTGTCCGGACTGTCTGGAGTCACGTGCGCCACGGCAGCGGTATACATTCCAGAGTTTTGCACATTGACAAATAGCCATCTTCTAAGCGGGCCGCAGAGTTGAGCAGTGCCCTCAACCCGCCTCCACATGGTGCCCCACGCTATAAAGACTCCATTCGCCTGTGTAGTCTTGACTGTTGCCATGGAGCTGGGCACACAGCTTTCCGACACCACAGCTCACGCGGTCATGCCTCGCTTCGTGGCCTGGGCCGAGAGAGACCTCCACGCCACGGCGGCCAGCTTTGGATAGTGGGACTGTACTGTACAGTGGCTAGTACGAGATGTGGTAAGCAATGGAAGTAACACAGTATATGTTCCGACCGGTAAACCTAGGATTTCCGTTGGCCAGCCAGTGGCCCGGTGTACCAGTGGACACATTCGCCTGATATTTTCAGCGATTGACGGTAGTTTCAGAGCCCATATTATTTAGCAGAGCAGCAGGTGGATTTTTGTTGCTGAATCTGAGAACCCATAGTTAGCTACATTGCCAGCAACAAACGTCCATAGAAGTAAAGGTAGCTGCGAGTTAGAACATATTTTTTGAACCGTAGCTATCCATCTATAGCAGCTAGGTCCATATTGAGCAGCAGAGTATAGGTGCGAGCATGCCCGTGTGGCATCATTTCCTCCATCTCTATGCAAGCCGAGAATTTGGGGGAATGGCGTTGAATGAAAGCAACAAGTCTCACGGCAGAAACTCGGCAGAAACATTGAAGCTTTCCGACCCCAGGCCACACGATCGCAGAAATGAGTATGTAGTTAAAGAAAAGTTGCTATTCGGGTGGAAGAGTTGTATTATACATTAGCAGTGCCGATAAAAACCATGAAGATTTCTTGACGCACACAGCGGTCAATTGGCATTTGCATGTTTGCAATTGTGTGTGCTATGGATCCCGTTAAGCTATCATGAACGCCATAGCTGTATTATATTCCCCCATGGCTCAAGCCCGTCTACACGCTCAACGCCTGATACACCACATCCGTCGCTGAGATATTCTGCATTGATGGTTGTTGGGTATGGTCGAGTGAGCAGCGGGAATTGGTGTTGAAGCCAGTTGTCAATTGCGGGCTTGAAGGTGGCTACCAATCCCCGGTTTCGGCGGCGGAATGCGCCTCTGCGCCTCCGTCTCTCTCTCTCTCTCTGAGAACGGAAGCACCTGTGTCATTTTCCGGCATTAAAATAAAAGTCATAAACCTGAATCCATCTGTGTTTTTTCGACGGTTTCCAGGTCCAGGCTCGCCAAGTCGCGCCACCGTGCCTTGCTCGATGCAGAATAGCGCCCGTGGTCCCTGTCGCCCTGACATACATCTCAACTACTCTAAATCTTCGTCTTCCTCTTACCTCCAACAAACACCTCTACCTCACCTCCACCTCCACCTCCACCTCTACCTCTACGAATGCCGCCCCCCAAGAAGGCCTCGTCGGCACCGAAAAAGCCCGCCACCCCCGTACCGCCACCCACGTCGAACAACAAGAAAGGCTCCAACGACCCCAAAAAAGGCAGCAACGACCCCAAAAAAGGCGGCGGCAATGACACCAAGGGCGGGAGTGATATGAAGAAGGGGCCAGTAGTACCAGAAGTGCCGCGCGGCCCCAGCGTGCAGGAAATCATCGGCGGCAAGAGCTGGACCGGCAAGCTCCCGCAGAACCTGTTTTACGAGCACTGTGTGCGCGCGGGCTGGGAGAAGCCGAGCTACGACATGGTGTGCCCCGTCCCATACGTGTATTTGTGTTTGCGCCTGTGTTTGTATCTATACTGACGGCGTGTTTCTGTGCAGCGCCGCGAACCCGCCGGCTTCGTCGCCACCGTGCACATCGGCCTCAAAAACGCCAAAACGCGCGAACTGGAGCGTGTCAGCTTCCGCGCGCCCTCCGCGCAGCCCAGCGCCCTCGAGGCGCGGCACTACTGCGCGACGTACGCGCTGCACCGGGTGTCGAACATGAAGAACGTGCACATGCTGCTGCCGCCGACGCATCGCGACTTTTGGGCGGGGTTCGAGGAGACGCGGAAGGAGGAGGTGGCTGCCGGGAAGGCGTGGCGGTATGAGGCGGATCCGTTTGTGGTGAAGAGGGAGCATGAGGCTGCTGTGGCGAAGCGGGCGGCGGAGGAGGAGAAGAGGGGGGCGGGCGCGGGTGCGGGTGGGGGTGGAGGTGGAGGGGGGAGGGAGAGGGACAACTGGGCAAGGAATCCGGTGGTCGATATGAGTGAGCGCCGCCGGAATGAAGTCGAGGCGCTGATCCGGAAGTACCACGTGTGGGCGCCGACGGAGCATTCGGAGCTGCCGAAGGGCGTGCGGGACGGGATCGTGCGCGAGATGGTCGCGCTGGGCTTCCGCGCGGCGCATGCCGAGGAGGCGACGGAGTGGGCCACGAGCGCGGAGGGCGCGCTGGAGTGGCTGCTGATCCACGTGCCCGAGGACGACGTGCCGGCGCGGTTCCTGCCCGAGAACTACGCCGCCGGTATCTCCATGGGGCCCAACGGGATCGAGCTCGGCGTCGAGTACGCCGCGCGCCGGCTGAGCGCCGCGGGGTACGCGCTGGACGTGTGTCGCGAGGTGCTGGCGCAGAACGACAATGATGAAGGACGGGCGGCGGAGGCGTTGATGCAGAAGCTGTGTTATGGCGAGCAGACGTCGCCGATGGGGAAGCTGGCGGTGAAGGCGCCGCAGGATACGGTGGAGAGCGACGAGATGTGGGACGAGGAGCAGCAGTCGCTTGCGGCGATCTACGGCCCGGAGCGGTTTTCGCGGCCGGACAAGAGGACGTCGCGGGTAGTGCTGGAGGTCCACCACCAAGAGAAGAAAAAAGTCCTCCCGCAGGTAACCCTCGAGATCCGCCAGCCAAGCGCCTACGAAGGCTGCGCGCAGTACCCACACGCACTCCCGACAATCGCCATCATCCCCTCCGGCGCGCCAAAGCTCCCCGCCTACGTGCGTCTCAGCATCATCCGCCACGCCGCAGAGTACGCAGACGCGCTGAAGGGCGACCAGATGGTGTTCGCGCTCGTCGACTGGCTCGAGAACGAGATCGTGCGCATCGCGACCACACCCGGGAAGCTGCGCGACCTGGCGAGTGCCATCACCGGCGCCGACGAGCGCGAGCGCGGGCCAAAGAAGCCCGCCAAGCCCAACGGCCGGCGCGCGCATAAGCGGCTGCCGATCGACTGGACGCCGGGCACGCCGAAGAGCATGCAGCTGCTGAAAGCCGCGGAGGAGCGGCAGAGGCGGCCGGAGCAGGTCAAGATGCTCAAGGCGCGGCAGGCGCTGCCGGCGTGGCAGCTGAGGGATGATATCGTGGCGGCGGTGAACGCCGCACAGGTGACGATTATTAGTGGTGAGACGGGCAGCGGGAAGAGCACGCAGGCGGTGCAGTTCATGCTCGACGACCTCACCGCGCGGCGGCTCGGCGGGGCCGCGAATATCGTGTGCACGCAGCCGCGACGTATCTCCGCCATCGGGCTGGCGGAGCGCGTGAGCGACGAGCGGTGCCAAGCGGTGGGCCAGGAGGTGGGGTACGCAATCCGCGGCGAGTCGCGGCAGACGCACGGCGTGACGCGGGTGTGCTTCGTCACCACCGGTGTCCTCCTGCGCCGCCTCCAGACCGGAGACGGGCTGGAGGACGTGTCGCACATCGTCATCGACGAAGTGCACGAGCGCAGCCTCGACACCGACTTTCTACTGATCCTCGTGAAGCGCATGATCGCGAAGCGCAAGGACCTCAAGATTGTGCTAATGAGCGCGACATTGGATGCGGAGGTGTTTGCGGAGTATTTTGGAGGCGCGGAGAAGGTGAGGATGGTGCATATTGAGGGCCGCACGTTTCCGGTCACCGATGTGTATTTGGATGAGCTGATTAAGACGTCGGGGTACTCTGGTGGAGGTGGTGGGGGGGGAGGTTATGGTGGGGGTGGTGGGAGGGATAGGGATAGGGGGAGGGGGAAGGAGGGGGAGAAGGAGAGGGAGAGGGAGGAGAAGGAGTATGCGGGCATCGACCCGTCTGTTGGCGCGATTATTCGCGGCCTCGGGGACCGGATTAACTACCCGCTGATTGCGTCGACGGTGATGCATATTGACAGCAAGCTGGGCGACAAGGAGGGGGCAATCCTCATCTTCCTCCCCGGTATCTCTTTTCCTTTCCCTATTACCAAGTCCTTAGCTAACGTATATCCCAGGCACAATGGAGATCCAACACGCCATAACCGCCATCACCGCCACCCCGCGCCGGTCCCGGTTCACGGTCCTCCCTCTCCACGCCTCCCTCCCCCCCTCTTCCCAACGCCTCGTCTTCCCCCCGGCCTCCCAGGGGATGCGTAAAATCATCTGCGCCACCAACGTCGCGGAGACCTCAATCACAATCCCCGACGTCGTCTGCGTCATCGACACCGGGAAGGTCAAAGAAACCGCCTACGACGCGCAGCACAACGTCGTGCGTCTCGAGGAGGTGTGGGCGTCGCGCGCGGCGTGCCAGCAGCGCCGTGGCCGCGCGGGACGTGTACAGGCGGGGACGTGCTATAAATTATACACGAAATCGTTGGAGACGTCGCGCATGCCCGCGCGTCCACAGCCAGAGCTGCAGCGCGTGCCGCTGGCGCAGACCTGTCTGGCCGTCAAGGCCCTCGGCGTATCCGACGCGCAATCCTTCCTCGCCGCCGCCCTCTCCCCGCCGTCCCCCGTCGCCGTCTCTGGCGCCTTACTAACCCTAACGCAAATGGGCGCCCTCACCTCCCCCTCCGCCACCGGCACGCTCACGCCGCTGGGAACCCACATGTCCCTCATCCCCGCAGACCTCCGCTGCGCCAAGCTCCTCGTCTACGGCGCCCTCTTCTCCCTCCTCCACCCCTGCCTCACCATCGCCGCTCTCCTCACCGCCCGCTCCCCATTCGTCGCGCCGCAGCAGAAACGCACCGAAGCCAACGCGGCGCGCGCCGCGTTCGCGCGCGGCGCCGGCGACCTGCTCGCAGACTGCCGCGCGTTCGATGCCTGGGCGGCGCTGAAAGCGAAAGGCACGCCTGGGCGCGAGCTGCGTGCTTGGTGCGACGAGAACTTCCTGAGTTCGTACACGCTGCAGGACATCGCGGCGAACAGACACCAATACCTCTCCTCTCTGCGCGATCTCGGCTTCCTCCCCCACGGCCGCACTCCGCACCCCGACGCCGCAGACGCCGCAGACCAAACGGACTCGCCGCTCCTCCCCGCGCTCATCGCCGGCGCGTTCTCGCCGCAGCTGGCGCGGATCCAGTTCCCGTCGCAGAAATTCACGGCGTCCGCGCAGGGCGCGCTGGCGCTGGACCCGGACGCGCGGAGCATCAAGTACTTCACGGCCGAGAACGGGCGCGTGTTCGTGCACCCGTCGTCGACGCTGTTCAGTGCGCAAGCGTACGCGGGCGGCGTGGGGTGGGTGGTGTTTTGGGGGAAGATGGCGACGGCGAGCCGCGGGGGCGGCGGGGGTGGCAGCGGCGGGGCAGCGGGAGGGGCAGGGGGGGGAGGATCAGGGGGGAAGGTGTTTTTGCGAGATTTGACGCCGGTGACGGCGTGGGCGCTGTTACTCTTTGGGGGAGAGGTGGAGGTGGATGTGAATGGCCGCGGATTGACGGTGGGGGGGTGGTTGCGGCTGCGGGGGTGGGGGAGGATCGGGGTGCTGGTTAAGGGCGTGAGGAGGTTGGTGGATGGGGTGTTGGAGAGGATGGTGGAGGAGCCGGGTATGGCGGCGGGGGGGATGGAGGGGAGGGAGAGGGAGGTTGTGGCCGCGGTTGAGGCGCTGGTGGCGGGGAACGGGATTTAGAGGGGTGGAATGGGTTGTAGAGGGGGGGGGGGGATAAAAGGGTTATAGATTAGAAGGGGAGTTTAGATAGAGGATGGTACGTGCTATTTTGCAATATAGACACTGTTTTATTTCACTTAACCACCACTAGCTTTGCCGCAGCTCGTACCCCGGGAATTTCCAGCGCCATGGGGGAACATAACACCAGAGCTACATAGCTAGACGTTCCTGACCGCGACTTCACAGCCTTCACCGAACGTTGGAAAATGCATGCAAAAGTCACGACTCTATTCAATGCCTATGGTATACGTGTGTACTTCTTAATCCAAAAAATACCTTCTGCGTGTCCGTGTATCACTCGCTCTTATTACATTTACTGTATCATAAATAACCAAAATGCGCCTGCGGGTCCAAAACGTCTACCCCCGTGCCCCTCCCCCATATCCCCATACCCATAGCACCTGCCTCCGTCTATACTACTCACGGCTCACCTCGCCACTCCTCCTTCTCCTCCACCTCACTCCCATCACCCCCATACCCAATCCCATCCCTCTCATCATCCAGCAACCTCCCATACTCCAAAAGCAGCCGCGCAACATAAACCTCCATATCCTCCCTCCGCAACACCCTCTGCGCCCACTCCCTCCCCGCCGCCGCCATGCGCGCCGCCTCGCCGTCATGCGCCGCCACACTCACGCCCTGCAACGGGTCCTCCCAGCCGACAAAATACGTCAGCAGCGCATACAAGTCATCAAAGCGGTTGTCCAGCGGCGCGAAGTGGCGCCACGCGTGCAGCCGCGAATCGTGCCACTCGCGGAAGATGGTTGCCTTCAGCCCCAGCGAGCGCGAGCGCAGGAACGCGTTCCAGCGCCCGCTGAAGCTGTGGCCGTCGACGTCGATGAGGAACTTGTGGATGAATTGTTGGGAGAGCGTGGTAGCCGGCACGGGGGCGAGGAGGGTGTGCAGCCAGCCGCAGTTGATGTCTGGCACGCACCATTGCAGGCTGTGGAAGCCGACGTCGGTGTGTGTTGCGGCGAAGGTTTGCGGGGAGAAGTCCGGCTTGGGGTGGTAGAGCGTGGTGTTTTTGGACGGCCCCGGGAGCGCGGTGAGGACGGACACGCTGGTGTTTGTGAGCCGCAGGTCGGTGGTGTTGGTGAGCAGCACGAGCCGGTGGCGGTGCAGGCGGCGCCAGGACTCCGCGACCTGCGTGCCGCCCGACGTGATGCCGCGCCAGAACAGCTTGGCGTCCTTCTGGTCCCACGCCAGGTCGTGGTCGTCCGAGTAGTCGTAGCGCGGGTCGGTCTTGTAGTACATGTTCGCCGGGAACAGGATGTCGTTGTTGGCGCTGATCTTGCACTCGCCAAACACCGGCACGAGCTTGTGCGTTTCGGTGAGCGTGCTGGAGGCGAAGAGGAGGCCGTGCTTGTCTTTGATCGCCGGGCCGACGGTGCAGAGGTCGCGCGACAGGTTGAAGTTCTTGACGATTCCGCCGGCATCTTCCAGCTTGTACAGGCTGTCGGATATGTGTTGATCCATGGTCTCTGCATTGCGTGCATAGCTCTCCGGGGGGCACGCCTTGCTGACCAGGTCCATGTACTGCTTCCCGGGATATTTGAACCATTCGCCCTTCGGCAGTTCCTCGCCTTCCTTTACTTCCTCCACAGGTGCTTTCGTGAATTCGTTCTTGACAGGCTTGGTGAGACTTCGTGACGCCTCTTCAACCTTCAGCGCCTTCTGCATGTCTTCCCACGGCACCACCACTCGCGGCTGGTCGTGTCTGTTCATTGCAATCGTCATGTCAGGCAGTCCGTTGGGCATCCCCACCTTCTTCAATCCCTTCACGACATTCTTAACCATCCGCTCCAGCTCCACTGTGCGCCAGTTATCGTCACTCTTAGAGACACTCCCGTCCTTCACCGTGATTGATCCCAGTCCCATTACAGAGTACTCCTCCGCCAGCATCCCCTTGACTAATCTTCGGAGGTCCCGTGGGGAGTAGCTCCAAAACGGCCGCAGATCATCCATGATCTGGTCGAAATCTTCCAAGTGTACCGCGCCCCTTTCCCGCGCAAACAGGTACCATTTATCGAACCCAGGGGGTGGGTGTCGCCCGTATTTTTCTCGGTACGAGTGTACACATTCTTTGAACGTCTTCGGTCGGGCATTGTAGTATCTTTCGAACTCGGCATCGGCCTCTGTCATGAGTGTCCGTATTGGGTGCCCATCGGCAATCATCTGAGGGAGCACATCGTCAATCTGAGCATGCGCATCCCCAACTACCTTGTTAGCTGGCGAGGATAGCAGCTTTTCCCGCCATGATTGCGGCACTGGCAGTGGTATTTCGCTAAGCGGGTACGATGTAGTGCTGACGAACGTGATTCCAGTCACGATGCCCCCGAACACCACAA
The DNA here is from genome assembly GCA_024516215.1 of Geopyxis carbonaria. Taxonomy (NCBI): domain Eukaryota; kingdom Fungi; phylum Ascomycota; class Pezizomycetes; order Pezizales; family Tarzettaceae; genus Geopyxis; species Geopyxis carbonaria. Next base: position 760,044 of record JAJJXG010000001.1, on the reverse strand, counting down.
TACCGAGTAGACTCGCAAACGTCACGAGAGCGCTGCGGCGCGGAGGCGAGGGTGCAGACACGGTCAGGGGTAGCCGCGAGCTGGACGAGCTCCGGCGTGCAAGGAGGCCAGACATGACTAGGAGATGCCAGTAAATACGGCCGGAAGAAGATCTAGATGACCGTTGGGGATATCGTCGTCGAGATGCGCTGAAGAAAAGTTGGGACTGAGGCGGAAGACAAACACGGAGAATTCATAGCACCTCCTGGCTCTTGCTGCAGATCGGCTCCTTACCGGCTGCCTGCCGCCTAGTAGCTCCGCGTCGAAATAAATTCATTTTGCCCCCGACCGGGATAAAAAGCTGCAGTGCCAGTGGTGTTTTTTTATGCTTGCAGTTTTGGGCTGGTGCGGGTCTCAGGAGAATATTAACGGGCATGCAATTGGTCAGCAGAAGAGCAGGGTGCGGGCGCTAAACCCGATGCAAGGCTCTAGTGAACAACCTAAACAAGGCCGGTTGATGAATTCCTATCAGTTCTGTGGATTTAATACTGTGACTAAGCCGGCAGGGGGTGGTTTTTGGTGTTTTAGATATATATCCCGTGTTTTTGTAGACACCCGAAGGATCGCAACAGGAGTAACTTAGTAGCTAACAAGAGGAACTAGATACTTATCTCGTCAGTAGAAATTGAAGGTGATGACAGGACATGCTTGCAATGCGGTACTGGCTACCTGATTAGAACTTGAAGATAATAAAATCGGACGCTAAAGATGCATTAATTCGAGACGTTGGCGGAATTTAGCAGCATTAGTAGATAGCTTAGTGCGTGCGTACTAGTACCTGATTCAGCACTTTGTATTAGCCAAAGAGGAGCTTATTCTAAAGAAGTAGTAAAGGTCGAATAAGAGCGAAGGTATTCCATTTGTGTTTGATCGATCTGGCTGTCAATTACGTCGATCCGGGTAAAATATTGTTGAACATATAATTGTGATCATTGAAAGTTAAGTGTGTCAAGTGTACAGGAATAGAAGAGAAGAGAAGAGCATGAGCAAGAGCAGCCATATGGATTGTGAGATCGAGCCACATCACCAAAACCGAACCATCGTTGATGCAGGATTGCACACTTCAACAAATATGACTTGCGTGAAAGAGTGTTCAAAACTGCCAGCTATTTAAAGATGAGCCTGGTACGAGCTGGCTATCCCTGTTTGTCTTTAGTTCCTCAAATGAAGGTAGCTGTGTGGCCCGTCGGAGGTATGAGTGATCTTGCGTGATCCATTTGTCGACATGAATTCATCTTGGTCGGGGTCCTGTGTGATGATCAGTTGGGAGAGAGAGAAGAAAACGTGATGGTCCCAGAATGATCAAGCAGACACAAACCAAAGCCCTTATCGAGCAGGCCATTATCATTTAGAGGTACCGATTGTCCTCACTGAGGCCCGCAATACAGCAATCATGAGGAAGCTTTTGCGGCAGTCGATCGCTACGCGTTCTCTCAAGGGGTTGGGGCGGCATTCCTTCAGTAAGACAAGAAGCTACAGCACCAGGTAATCGAAGAAAGCTCACAGACAGAGGAAGCGGGCTCAAAGAATCTTCGTGAATTGATCTATTCAACGGCAGTCTGAGCACCCGCGCTTGAAGGAGAGCTGTACTAGGGCTGGCACGGATAGAGAGAGACGTACCTGTAGCCCGAAGACACTATTAGGTGCAGGCCGCAGTCCCATTAGGTCGATCTGTTGAAACCTGCGGACGGAGTTTGAAATGGCGGGGCGAACAAGGAGGTGGAAACAAAGGCTGTTGTATATTACAAAAAATAATCTTAATTCTCATAACATCTTGGATGGACGCACAGGGGTTCTATCATTTGGTAGCATACGATATGCCACGGCATTCACATATAAAATATATATTCTACTTTGCATCTACTTTGACATAACCAAAAGTGTTTCCAATTCCCACCGCCCCAGCCTCTCTGGTGTCTCATTTGGTTATGAAACAGCATGCAAAAAATCTTATGGTCAGGTCTAATTACAAGTAACTATTTCTAGGGGTTATGGCGCACTATATCCTATTTATATAAAAAAACATATATATGAGAAGAAAACTTGGGTAAAAGATAAAAAACGCCGGCTAGTAATGTGCTGTGATGATATGCTGATGATGGTTCCCTCCCGGAAAGAAAAACGCCGGTTGAATACAATGTAGATTTACATAAGAAAGTTTGCACCCAAAAAAGAGTCTGTTGAAGTTATGTGCAAGAAAGGTAACACGAGTAAGGAAATAGAACGATTGGACGCGACCCAGTCTTCGCTATATTATCTACAATCCGCCGAAAACTTTCTTGCCTAGCAGTAACCTGCTTTTCTTCTTGATGCTGTCATTCAGTTAGCAAATATTTCGTTCAATCTGGGGCGATATAGACTTACTTCTCCTCTGTATCAGCCTCGGCGGCATCCCTATGCCTCCCAGGAGACACCAAATTCGATAGATGTCTTCCAAGAGTATTGTGAAAGATGCCCCCAGACCTGTCGTCGCCCTCTGCAGTTGACGATCCTGACTGCCCATTTTGGATACTTATGGATGATGAGTAGGGCGATGCGGCCGGAGTAGAGATGTCTCCACCACCTCTACCCCACAAAGCGGGCTCACTGCGGTTTCCTGTGGTTGGCCGGTTTCCTGTGGTTGGTCGGTTTCCTGTGGTTGGCCGAGGCATCTCCCGAGAGCCTCGTGGGCTCTCTGGCGTCGAGTCTTGGTCCATGGTGTACGGTGACTGCTGGGGTGTAGTTCCAAGAGAGCCATTGTTGGCCATCATGCGGAGGATATTAGGCTGTACGCGGCTTGGGCGGTGGTGAGTGAGTTTATTTTGGAGAATAGCGCCTGTATGAGAAATGAGAGCGCGAATGATATCCTTTTTCAAATGGATTGCGAGGTCGAGATTCGACCAAGTCTTGTTGCGATACTCAAGCATGGGCATTCGGAAGACAAATTCGTGGATATCTTCGAAATTGCTCTCACCCCGTCCTTTATAACTCAAGCATAGCACTACACTTGGTATTTTGATGTATGAGAGCGTCATATAGTTTGATGCTCTTGACATCATCTGCGACAGCTCATCGGACGGTTGTTCGTGTCTGCTTGATGACCGGCTAAAAAGTTGTATCTTTTTACCCTTTTCAGAGACATAAAGACTGGGCGCAACGCCGCCGTCTATTGATTTCCGAGACATTAAGGACAATGAGTCAGTCGATGACTTATGCACTGCAGTTTTATGGGACCTGGTGAACAACGAAGCAGCGCTCGAAGTTTTTGGTCTTGCAGTTTCCGAGTTGGCCGATTTTGGTCGATGGTCGGCTGAAAGAGACAATGTGGGGCGCAGTCGACAGTCCACACCAGCAGATGTATCGCTTTTTGTAGATGAGCTATCATCCATGGTGATCGGACGAGGAATAGGAATCTCTGAACGGTGCAATTCACCGTCACTCTCCGATTCTTCATTTTTATCGGGCAATGGCTTCATCGCGTGAACCATAAATGGCGAGAAGCCACCATTCTCGAAGGCGCTTTTGCCTATGCCTGGGAAAATATATTCAAATATCTTTTCACCGATGTCTCGCTCCAGTTGTATCCTCATAGGGAGCAGGTTTACTTCAAAGTGATCCATTATAGGTATCCCAGCAATGGCTTCAAGCATATTCCAATATATTCGGAGCATCTTTTGTTTGGGGACTTCTGGATGCTCCTTTTTTGGAGAGTCCAAGAATTCTGAAATCATTGCAGGATAGGCTGCTTCTGGAAGTAAATTGAATCCCTGAACCGTCGAAACTTCAACAGTATTATGGTTCGATCCATCAGCATTGTCAACACGCTCGTATGCGGCTTTTTTCAGGGCAATGTCCATCAGAGGGTCAGCTTTCTCCCTAAGCAAGTGCCAAATTATTTCGGATGCCGTGAGATACCATCGAACAACACCACTAGACTTTGATGCCCGATCTTCGTATTTTCTCTGTGCGGTGGTAATTGCCTTCATCATGAAGAATAGCTCTTCTTCGCAAGAAGCCAAATCTTGTTCTACTGCAATACGGCCTTTCCAGCCGTCCATATCTAGACTTCTCGCATTGATTTGGAAATATTGCTTGATCTCAGTGAGTTGATGAATCCTACTTTGTAAACATTCCACCAGCTCGGGGGTTCCTGTAAGATCACTGAAATCTGATGCAAGCATAATTTTTTCCAACTTTTCGCTTCGCAGCTTTTCCAATGGTTCGGCATATAGTAAAAGATCCAACACAATGATGTACATTGCAAAGTACTGGGATGAATCACATGATGCTTCGACACGCGGGAAATCAACCCAGACGTAGTCAATTCGCCTTTCGCTATCCAATGGGCCGTTTCTGGTATTAGACAAGCTTGCTTCAAGTCCACTCACCTGATCACTGTATTTGAGACGGAGAGAGTTATGTTTATCATAGCGGAGAGTAGCCGAGGTCCGCTCCACTACACGTGAGAAGCCAACAGGGTTATTCCGGAAGTCGAACATACTTTCTAGCGGAACCCAGGGAGGCCACGAAGAGCCACTAGGAGCACCGTAGCGGTTGGCTGAATGTAACGACATTGACTGGTGAACAAAATCTTGATGATGCGAAACAAAGAATTGCGTGTTGTCAAGGTTGAGAGCAAATCGTCGCTGAACCAAACCACTGACATCGTCACCAATCCGCTCTCGATCCATAATAGATACAATCTTCAGTTGCATCCCCTGAGCGGCCACAAGTACAGCAGCGCCCTTGTTTTTCTCGCTCTGCATTTGTATTTGAGGTGCAATTAGGCGAACATGGTAGCTATTCTGTGGCACATATTGCTCTGCAACATCACCAGCGAGGTCATCTCTTGCCAGTTTTGTTGCAGCTTCATCCAAAGTATCATTGTCCACTGGGTTTCTATCATCGGCGATGGCAACTTTTATATCATCATTCAGCAATTGTTGTATCCGACTTTCAATAGTGGCATCATCATTTTTTTGATCCGTATTGGAAGGTCCCGACCTGGAGTATTCGTTAGGGAACGTCCCTGTGGTTTGCTGCTGCACTGAAGTCCTCTGTTCCTCGATGATATCCAGGATAAACTTGACAGCTCTTCGTGACATGTAGTAAATAAAACCCCGTCTTTGGCTAACTTGATGAATGTATTTCAATATGATATTCCGCAGTGAATTATTCCACTTAGCTTGCATATTGTGTACAATAAAGCGGTTGTCAAAATCGCTGGCATAGTCTGTAAAGGGTGATGAATCCATTCCAAGGATTTCCGACTCAGCACCGGAGTCGCTTTCCTGATCACCCTGACCGGAAAGGTCAATCTTTTCACCCTCGTCCAGCTTGCTCGAAATTCTACGAAGCATAACTTGCAAAAACTCCAATTTATTAAAAAGAATCGAGCTTTGATGGATTAGAGCCTCAGACTGTGACCTCAAGTGTTCATCGGTGGGGTTGGCTTTGGTATGTTGAGCTAAAATTTCAATCGCTTCCTTATTTTTGCTCATCTGTTGATTCACCCGCTCGAGGCGAGCTTGAACCAGGGCGCATTGTATTTCCCGAGGATCATTATTTTGAGACATGATACAGTCATGCGATGCCTCGTTGCCAAATGGGCTCGTCATTGGAATATCACCATTATCTGAATGGTCTGTTTGTCTGAAATAGGTAAACCTAGGAGTATATGCTAGAGGCATAATCTTAGTCTTTGGTGTTCTGTTTTTAGGCATGACCCAATCAAGCTCAACAAAATCATCCACATCTATCCAGGCGTAGTCCCCATCAGCAATCGTAAAGTGTGAAGAATCTCTGTCAAATCTAAGGCTTTCGGAGTATTCATCAGGCGATTGCGAAACTTGGTTGGCTAGGTCACTCAATGAGAGGTCCTCGGTTACAGCTGATAAGGCTCTGATATCTGCCGAATGGAAGTCGAGTTCTGCCTGGTTGATCTTCATTGATGTACTCTTCGTGTTATCCACAGCTTCCTCCCGCCGCTGATGCATATCCAGTAGAAAAGAATCAAGTTTTGCTTTCAATCCCGTGGCAGCATCAATGTTGTTGCCTAATTCATCTGTGTCGTGGTGTTTATACACATGACTGATGAATAAGGGCGATAGGCATAGTTTATATTTGATGGTAGCCAGGTGTCTCCCAAATTTCTTGTTTGATTTCTCCGGTCCGGGCCACAGTGCGCCTTGACGGATTGGGAGTGACATTACACCAGAAAATAGCCCCCACCATGCATAGAAATGGGTGAAGAACCTTGGTGTAAGATGAATTGTGTTGTAACTAGCCGAAGGCTTCGCATTAGACGGTGACCAATCTCTCTCAACAGGTGAAAGGATTGAGAGGGATAGATGAAGATGATGGCTACGGAATCCTTTGAATGCATCATATACCTAGTGAGATATTAGCATAGTCACCGTGATTCTAGACGCAAAATGAGTTCTTACCTCCCCAGGGGGTGCTTTTGCATACTCCGGGCTTTTCAATGTCACCTCATAATGAGGCTTGAAATCGAATGATCTCTGTCGTAATTTCCAATCATCTTCGGCAGTGGTTTCTTGCTCGAATTGGAGCCCCACCAGCCAACTGACCCGCCCCGACAGCTTCATGACAACTTTTTTGAAGATTGCTCCATTCTTTACTGAGCTTGCGCTCAAAAAGCTTTTGGATTCAGGGACTGCTCCAATATCGATTTCTTCGGTCACATGATGGGCGAAGTCTGGAATAGCAAGAAGATACTCCTCGCTGTCTATCTTCATGAACTTCCGAGGATCTTCATCTCGTGCCACGTCCCAGCGGACATCCCCTCTCCAGCACATGACAAACCCAGCGCCATCGCCTGTGATCTTGTACGGGTCGCGAGATCCTAAATGCCAGTTAATCTCATGCCAAACCCTCGATATGGACCCACTTACCCTTCAGAATAAGATGGACGTCTCCGTCCCCTTCCCATGCCAGAGAGATTTGGGAATGCAAGATAAGCCTAATTTTATCCCAGAAACCAGTTCTTTCGCTAGGGTCAACATGAGGCTTTGTAAAGGTTTCAAAAACCATCATCATGTCTTGGATTGCTGGCTGATATGCCGTGCACCATGTAATCCTAGTTGCGTATGATGTATTGATTGAAACTTTGACATCGGAATAGGACTTAACAGGAGAAACCGTCCGTCTAACAGTAATGCGATGGTTATCAGACGGGACTATGTCGACGTTTACCTCGCGCATACACTCGGAATCTCTAAACTCCTCTGCAAGAACAAAATCGGCCTCCAAAGACCATGAATTAAGTCGGGATGACTGTCCAGTTCTGGTTTGTGGAACATGAATGAGAGGCAATGGATAATCTCGCAAAAGCACACGTGCCTCGCTGAACTCCACCTTTATATTGAGAGGCACAAGTAATGAAAACAGTGTATCCTCTGGCAGACCTTTCCCAACCCTATGTAGAAATTTAGGCAGTTCTTCTAGTGGAAAGGAAGGCTTATCAACAACAATGTGAACATCATTAAAGAATGAAGCCATCAAAGCTGGTCTCAATGGCAAACCAAGGATATTTTCGGGGTCCGGGGTGTCGCATGGCATATTGTCGTCTCCCCAGAATGTTTGTCTTGCCTCGGCCATTTGGGTACGATGATATTCTTTGGCCCACTTCATTCGTTTAATCCAGGCGACAGAGTTGTGTTCCTGTAGTCTTTCCCATGCCTCATCAATTGACACAGATGCATTTTCGGTAGGCTCTGCCGCGCCTTCGGGATCGTATCTCATATTATGGCTATTGTGAGCTGATTTGGATCTGGTTTTCACTTCTGGTGAGTCTGTGCGTAAACTAGGTGCTTGTTTTTCCGTTCGCCATGTTCGACTCCTCCCCCGAGGTTTATTATTATTATTCGCCGTAGTTCGTGTCGTCTCCCAAGACTTCCGCCGGTCCTTTTCTTCCATCTTTTTGACTTTTGCTTCAAACGCAGCCTCTCTCGCTAGTCGCTTCTTCTGCTCTGATAGTCCAACTCGATATATCAGCCCCAAGTGAGTCTCAAATGGATCATCTTCGAGTTCCAATAGCAAGGCTTTTGTGCGCAAAGAAACCCTCGGGACCTTTGTTGGGCCCACAGGTTTCTTTTCTAGAATATACTCATTCGTTCCAGTTTTAAACCGATGATGCATCTGCTGGCTTGCTTTGATGGTATTAATGACGTTATCCGTGACTTTGTAAAGAATCAACTGGTGGGGAATCGCTAGTCTTATTGCATCAGCCGATAGATCTATAGATTTTTCGGATGTAAGTGAGCGATCCGTGTGTTTCTTGTTTTCTCGGAGGTCTAGTCTGAAGTGCCGCAGACTAATTAAACGAGTCCAACACTTTTTGATCTTTGGTGATTCCGCATATAGTCTAAAGTGTTTAGCCTTGCAGAATGGGAACCCCCATCTGTGGCGCCCCATGTCTAAGCCATAAGCTTCCATCATCATAGGAGGATCGCTGGGCATGTCGGCCTTTATTCTAACGTGCTGAATCTTTATGTCAATATTTAGAAACTCTGGAGTATCGCATATAGGACTCTCTGTGGTATCCATCTCGCCCCAGCCCCCAGGGCTCAGAACGGTTGATGGCTTTTGGACATGGATTACACCCTCCTTGAACTCCTCAGGTTTCAGTCCGAATGCTTCGCGCAGAACCTGGCTGGCTACAATGACACTGTAGTGACGGTACAAAGAATAATTGAAATGAAACGATTTTGAGAACGAGTTGACCAATAGCATGGGCCCATCATGATCATTACTAGTTGAGAAAGCAATATCAAAAAGTGGAAGCTGCATGAATGGGTCTTGCTCCCATGTATCTGCAGACTCCACTATAAAGCCCTGGAGCCCTCTAACATGAAAAGCTACCTTGCGGCCATCAGTGGGATTTTTGTAAGCTGGTCTAACCTTCGAAAAACCAGTGTTCCTCGTGTCATCCCTTGATAGGGTTCTAGAAGTGGTACGCCTTCGAGGGGTCGGTCGCTGAACAGGCTCAAATTTCCGACACTTGTAGTCCACTGTCCAACTATCCATTTGTATCGCGGCGCCGCGGGTGGTTTCGGATACTTCAGCGTCTACACCTGCAACCTCGATATTAAAATCATTACATTCCAGCTTGAATTGATCGAGCCACATTGGTGCCCTTCGCAAAAAATTGGGTGACCCAGAAGTCTCTGGTTGACGAAGCTTATCAGGCTTATAATTTCGGCGAAATTGCCCCACCATTTGTTTGAGACCCTGCACTATTTCTGGTCGAACAAGGCGCAACGAGAATGAACTTAGGTACGCATCTGCAAAAACTTGTACCTCGGGAGTAGCATTGAGCTGGGCCTTCAAATCGAAGGTCTCTGTATGCAGGAGGTCGTGGTGAACTCCAGAGGCTGCACGGTAGTATAAGACATGTGAAGTCACACGGAACGCACTCGATAAAGAATAGTGTGCTTGGCCTTCCGCTTCGTGAGTGGCTTCTAAATCAAACGATATGGAAGAGAGACTGGATATTAGCATATCCATTTCATCGGTGCCTTTGTATTCTGGTTCCGTCGGAGGAAGGACAATCCTTACTACCGGCTCCTGAATTGAAAACTTCACAATAGCTTTTGGGAGCAAACGTGAAATGAGGTGAGCCCGTCTTGAGGAAGGCGATGACGGATTTTTGGAACCAGATTGGAGGAAAGCCACCAGAAGAGGTAAGTGTCTCGGCTCAAGGTCGATAGAAGGCGATGTGACAACCATATTAGCGAAAAGAATATTAGCATTACGATCAGACTCAGTATTATCCACAATCTGTATTGTCTTTGAGAGTAGGGTTGTCCGGGAGGTCATTGTAACCATTGGCACATAAACCAGTTTGTCTTGTTGTTTGCCATCATTAATACTGACGGAAATAGACAGTGCAGCCAGCAAAGCTTGATGGGCAATATCTTTGGACGAGAAATACCTTTTAAAAGGATCAGCATCTTGAGAATCAAAAAGGTACGGAAGTCATACATGCGATGCGCTGGGCTTTTTTGGTCTAATCGGTGAACATCCATTCCAAGCTCCTTCATTCCCAGCATCACCTGTAATGGCTGTCCAGCTGGCTGAATACCGGGTATTGTTTTGGTGACGAATAGATATCCAATAGCAAATTGCACTTCTCGTATACCTTCTAGGAAGCTCTGTAGTATTTCCCTACTCTCCATGACTACTTCGGCCATCCTCTCGGTGCGGCTTCCAGGAACCGCCATCTCTTCCATGACGGCACCTAAAGACACTCCCGAATCCTTGGCTCGAGGAAATTTCTTCTCATACGTTTTTCGTGCTCCCTTGAATTTTGCGATACATCCCAATAATTCGTCACAAGGCAAGCTTATACGCCCAACCTTGATCCCTAAAGCTACATCCCTGACACTTTCTGCGCCATCCCCAAGAATCCCATAAACAGAAAACATCGAGTGGTCCAACAATTCTATCGGGTCCTTATTCTCTGTCTGGACAAATAACACACTTTTCATACCAAACAACCACTCAATAGGACGCTGGCCTTCTTTGATTTCGGTGCAGTGGTCAAACATCCTGTTTTTATCTGCGGCTTTCCTCCTAGTGTCCACCATCATTGTAACAGAACCGATCTGAACACTGCCGATATCGGCGATGCTTATTGTTGTATTGGTAAGTACGATATCGACCAATCGTATCCACTTGATCCACCTGTGGACCTTCTTGAGTAAGTCTTTTGAAATCTGTGTCAATTCCGCCATGGTCTTCTTCTTCTTGTCTCCCGGGGGTGTCTCCTGGCCCTTTGTAGATTTGGGCTTCCTATCATTGCTTCGATGCTCGTCGTCTTCGGATTCCTCTTCCTTAGGTCGCAAGTCCAGTATTACATGGGAATCTGTGATGACTAGCGAAAACCATGTCGGTTGAGCAAATGTTGGCCGGTGTATATTAAAGCCTAGCTTGCGAACATCTACTTTCATGCCATCCTTAAAATCGACCGATATGCGCTTCAGCGAGAAATAGCCCAGGCGTTGGATCGAAACACCGGTGATTATTCGGACCACCGCAAATATAACGAATGTGAAAAGGTACGATACGACGAAGATCCCGAGTGCAAAGGCCGGGAGATTGAAAGTCGTTGACATTATGGGCGAGCTTACTAGCGCGGAGCGCGACATGTTGGCGAAGCCTCAGGCACTACCGAGTAGTATGCCCAGGCGAAAGAGTGACGATATAGATTCAGGCTCAGGTATAAGCTATAATTAGGAAAAGAAGTGGAAATCAAAGTTTAATGTGTTCTTTTGAAGAAGAGGAGAATTAGAATTGTGACACTCTCATACTGCCTAGCACACACTATCCGATTGATTGTCGGGTAACTTGTAGAAACGAGATGATGGGCTGCGCAGATCCTTCGGGGAAGAGCTGTCGCAAAGAGCTGGAAGAAAATCCTCAACAGCTCACAGATGAAGGGAACACAAGGGATGGAGGAACAGCACCATAGATCAGCCAGAGCACCTTGACGAAAGTGATTGGAGACTTGGCACGCGGCTCCGTGCATTGATTACATGTGTAGGGATAAGCTTAGTGTGAGAAATCAAAATTAAAACTGTCAACTGATTGGTTATCACTTCCCCAAATTAAATGAAGATTAAATAAATCTATTTTCAATTATAATTAAAGGAATTTTTATATTTTACATGATAAAAAGGTGGTACTATACAAATTATATTGGCTCCAAGAACCACATATATCAAATTTTTTTGTCTAAATAATTGATTAGTTCAGCCGGTTCACCATACGGGTAATCAGTCAGATTTGACTTGTCGTGACGCCTTCTCCAGCTTTTCGATTTCTTCGTTTGTTATTGCAATTTCAGCATCAAGAGCAAGAAGCTTGCCGTTCAACATCTCTTCATACTTCTGCATTTGTTAATTTTTTGATAGGGTTCCACTTTGAGCGGAATGCCCGATCAAGAAGACTAATCTTCGGGGCTGGAATAGCTGACGTAACTTCTTCAGTGTGTCGAGCGTCTGCCGCGTTGTAGGCAAGTTGTCCTCCCAAACCTAGAAGTCCCCACATTATAGCTCCAGGAACTGCATTTGATCGGCCTCCTGTTCATGATGAGCCTAATATTCTGAATAGCCAGCCAAAAAGACCCACTCAAAACTAGACCTAGACTGAAGCCGGTCAGAGAGCCTGATATTCCACTGATGTACACCCTTTCTCGAGGCGTGAAGGTCGCTGGGCTTTCAAAGTTTGGATCTTGCAGAGCCCGAAACATTGTTGATCTGATGGCTATTTTCGGACCATCAGCAACTATGTTGACCATGAAGCAAGCAACGGTCGGACCACGAACCCGAATATGTGGTGCCGAGAGCAAAGCAATTGAGTCCCGTGCCGACTGCGAATAAGCCAACGGTAGGATTTGATCGCAAGACAGCTGTTGCCCCACCAAGGAAAAAACCCGAACATCCTATGTTTTTGAGATGTTGTGAGTGTCGCCGTCGCCGTCGCTGCAGCTTAATGTACAGCCTGAACCAGCAGAAAACGGACCAGTAAATGCACCGACCTTCAAGGCCGGAATTAAAATAGGTTCTATGGCATTGGGCGGGGAAGTAGTTTGCGCCATGGTGAAGCGTTGTGGTATCGGTGTTTGGGTTGGCAAGCAATTCAAAAATGACGATTGCCGTGCTAGGAAGAATTGTGGGTAAAAAATTATAGGGTAATTGCTGCTAAAGTGGCCAAAAGCGGAGAAGCCCAGGGCATTTCCCTGAGTTCGTCCAGTCCCAAAAGTTGCCTAATTAGGCCTTGCATGGTAGAGTGGAAAGCCTCGCACCAACCTAAAGTAAAAGTAAATTTGAACATCACCCCGGCTGATCAAACGTCTAAGGCCACCCCACCTCATCACCACCACCAGAGAGGCTCGAAAACACACTGACCACCTGCCCACTACCGAACACATCGCTCCTACTATCATCTGTTGCTGAAGCTCTTCGCCTTCAGCCCCACATCCCAGCAAACGCGCCTAACTGAAGCGCGTTCGCTGAATTCACAATCATGGGTTTGTTCTCACTCTCTGTCCACTGCCTTTTCCCTTATGATGCCACTTTTTCGTGGAGAAATCACCGATTATATTCGCTGTTCGATCATGAACTAACTTTCAGTGTAGCGCCTCCCAAGAAAGCACAGAAGATGTCCGCTCAGGACTTCCTGGCAGACGCTTGTACGTTTTTATTTCCGACGGACTTGTTCGATGCGAAGATTTCATAGCGATACTAACCGAAAGACAGCCCTCGGAAGTGTTAATTCCAATTCATGGGCGGATGAAATGGAAGATATGCCGGCACGTATGTACCCCCAATTTCCCATATCCAACTGATTTTTTTTGTCGATTTTGTGCCACAGAGTGGCTGACGATTCATTCTTCCTCACAGCATCTGGTTCGTCAGCCACTTCACTTGACTCGTGACATACCATGGCAGAGCCATTAACATAATATTTAGGAGGTAGCTCTTACCAACGTCGCGAGTACGGATCATCCACAGGAGGTGCCGGTAACGATCGTTACAGTGGTTACTCTAGAGGTTTGTTTTCTTATTTTAATGACGGTTCATCAGCTTATCCTTTCCAGCTGATACCGACTCATTCCAATCTCGGGCCCAACTACCTGTGCCTGACAGACCCCCTTACACGGCCCACGTCGGTAACCTCTCGTTTGATGCTACAGAGGGCGAGATTGAGGACTTTTTCAATGGATGTGACGTTTCGAACGTTAGACTTGTCCATGACAAATTGAATGATCGCCCGAAAGGATTTGGATATGTCGAATTCAATTCTAAGGATGGGCTGATTGCTGCATTGGAAAAGAACAGTTCCCAGCTTGCTGGGAGAAGTGTCAGGATCAGTGTTGCCGAGCCACGTATGCACTTTTGGTTCCTGCATTTGTTTGTTGCTAACATGTAGAACTCAGCCAAGGATCGTCCTGACGATCGCACTGCCGGAAATTGGGAACGCAAAGGACCTCTTCAACCACTCGAACGTGAGACTTCCAGACGCGGCAGTGGTTACGAACGTTCTTTCGAACGTGGTCGTGAAGAAGGCAGCGGAGAGCGTCGCCAATCCTCATATGAGCAGGGTGACGGCAAGGTTCGTGACTTTGGTAACTGGGAGCGAAAAGGGCCGCTCGCTGCACTTCCCCCTACGACACCAACCAGTGAACATGGCGGCCGTGGTGCAGGAGGAGACCGTGAGTTCCGCAGACGTTCGCCTGCTCCGAGCGCGGATGGTGGCCGTAGAGAGCGTCCTCAGGTCGAAAGACAGCCCAGTGCTGCAGAGCAGGACAACCAGTGGCGAAGAGGCGCACGTCCTGATGCGCCCCAGCGCAGCACTCCTCCATCTCCTGTTTTGTCTCGTCCTAGGTTGGCATTAACCAAGCGTTCTGAGCAACCCATCGACACTGGTGCCCCTACTCCTGGTAGTGACAAACCAAACCCGTTTGGCGCTGCACGTCCCATTGATACCCTTAAAAGGGAAAAGGAAGTTGAAGAGAAACGTGCGGCAGCTGTCGCCGAGAAGAAGGCAAAGGAGGAGAAACTAAAAGAGGAGAAGAAGGCAGCCGCTGTCCGTCCTACTCCTGAAACTTCTGAGAAGGGGTCTGACGCTGGTACGCCGACCGGAAAAAGCTTTGAGGTCCTCAGACGTGGATCTTCAGCAACAAATGATGGAGCTGCTCCAGCAGAGGCTTCAGAGGAGTCCAAGGAGACCAAGGAACAGCCAAAGAAGGTTGAAAAGCCGCAGACAAAGGGCCCTGACAACTGGCGATCCAAAGCCCCTGCTAAGGAACAAAAGACCGAGGATGCTGATGGATGGTCCACAGTCCAACCTACGAAACGTGGGCGTGGATCAACTGGAGGCAAGGCTGTCCCTGCGTCTTAGATCAAAAGAGTGACCTGATGATGATGAAGCAATGCGATCAGGAAACTAAAAAAGGGGTTTGAGATGGGAGGCACCGAAAAAAGGAGAAGGGGTTGGTGTTATGCTGTTTGTTTCCGATTGGTTTCTCTTGGGAATTCTCTTTCGTTTTTTTCTTCCACCTGTTGAGTATTCGGAATTTACAAAAAGGGTTTTCGTTTTAAAGTACATGTCTCGTCTCTTTCATATTCTGCATACTACTATATTCCATTCATGATCTAGGGTTGGTTTCCTGCCGCCTTTTCCATTTCATCCATCCATTCATCCATCTATCCACCGCCCTAAATATTCCATCTGCCACCCCACCCCACCCCGCCTTGGTGAATTACATCTATCGTGACCTTGATAACTTTACATGTTAATTCCCCGCCAATAATCATATATCTAAGTACCGCGTATTTAAATAATGTATTCCCCTACACAAAACCTAATATCTATCCCATCCTCCTTTTCTTACTTACCTATTCATGAACGAACGAATGAACACATCATCACGCAACATAGCTAGAACATTTTTCCCCTTTGAGATTAGAGTGAGGGTTGGTCTGCAAACCCAAGGACTTAGGTGTTTTAAAGGAGTGGATGTCCGGGAGGGAGGAAGTGGTGGTGCGTTTGTATCATTCCCGCCGCAAACAGGCTAGGATATACAACGTCACATCATCACGGTTGGGTATATCTGGTATCTATAACAGCATACATATATACGCCTTGCAACCTTAAGCTTAAACCACTGTACATGTTATAAACTTATGATATTATACATTCATCTATACTTATCGGTGTTATTAAACTCTTGTACAACGTATACAACTATGTCAGAATCCTTAGTATAGGCCATGGCTAGGAATTGATAGCATGAAACATCGCATTGAAAGATTTAGAGGACCAATTAGCAAAAAAAAATTAGGTGAGTAGTTATATGGAGTGTGCAATCCTGCACCAACGATGGTTCGGTTTTGGTCATGTGGGCTCGGGTCTCCTGGTGTCTCATCGCCCTTATTCTGCTCTTCTCTTCTTTTCCTGTACACTTAACCTTACAAACGAACACGGTCATACTTTCAACTCCAACAGTATGGTCAAATTAAGCTTCTATCACAGAATCAACATCTGACCCATGGGCCATCCGTCCATCTGGAATAACGTATATCTGTGCTACAGAACTCATGTCACGAGCACGCACAAACGCACTGTGCGAAGTTCACCTTCATATTGATATTTACTACTACCAAGAACCCTCCAAAAGCACAGGTATTTACCAAATTATCCCCGCCTAAGCTACTGCCCACATGCGCAGTACATACACTATGGACGCTCTGTAAGGAGAAAGAAAAGAAAAGAATCAAACGCCTACAACAACTGACACCCAACTGGCTCCGCAAACAAACACCGATACACCAGACCCCGTCCCGCCCATCCCGTTAGAAACGAAAACCCGCTCGCGAAAAAAGACCAACTCCCTAGCACACACACCCGCCGCGGTCATCACTATCAATCGGCGGCGGAAACGGCTCGTCCAGGAGCTCACTCATATCACTCTCCTGCTGCGCCGCCGCATTCCTCGCAATGGCCTCAAACGCCTGCGCCACGCCCGCGCCCTCTTTCGCGCTCGTCTCGAAATACGGGATCTGGCCGAACTGGTTGCAGAACGCCTGCGCCCGGCGCGCGCTCACCGCGCGCCGCGAGTCCGCCACGTCGAGCTTGTTGCCCAGCATCACGAACGGGAAGCTGTCGGGGTCGCGGGGTGAGGCTTGGATCAGGAACTCGTCGCGCCAGGAGGTGAGGTTGTCGAAGGATTTGGGGTTCGTGATGTCGTAGCACAGCACGCAGCAGTCGGCGCCGCGGTAGAAGGCTACGCCGAGGGATTGGAAGCGCTCTTGGCCGGCGGTGTCCCAGATCTGCGGGGGTTAGTGGGGAGGTTGTAATGGGGAAGGGGAGAGGTACGGTCAAGGTTACAGTGCGGTCGTCGAGCTCGCACTCCTTCGTCAGGAAGTCGGCGCCGATGGTCGCCTTGTATGCAGCCGAGAACTTGCCGTTTACCTGCCGCCGTCGCCGCACATCAGCGCCGTCACACCCACGCTGGCGTTGGAATATACATATTGGTTCATCAGCGACGTCTTGCCGACCCCGCTGTCGCCCAGGATTATGACCTGCGCCGCCGTCAGCCACCCGCTCTAAATCCCGCGCGTTGGGGGAAAGCTTACTTTGAGGATCTTGCGGCGGCGGGAACTCATGATCGTATGTAGAGTCGTGACAGTCGTGACAGTCGTGAAGGGGAGGAGGTGGTGGAGGGGGGAGGTGGTGATGTGGTGCTGGACTGGCGCGTGCGTGGATGTAGGTGGAGGTGTGGGGGTGCTGCAGCTGCGTGCTGATAGAGGTCCAGATGACCAACCGATAAGCTGGAACGTCATGCAGTAGCTTGTCTGCGACTACAGCCGCTGGCCTGCGTGCTGCCTATCGCGGGGCACCGTGTGACGTTCCATAGCTTAGCTATCTGCTCTACGCGAACGACTCATGCTTACTCGCGAGCTCTGGGGTGTTATGTTGTAGAGTACTGCTGGGGACGTTATCTATGGGAGATACATCGAGTAGGTATCCTGGGAGGAGGGGGAATGCTGTTTGAGTCAGGGCTGGCAAGTGGTTATTTTTGTACGGACGCACGCGAGGGCAGATCGATGGTGGTAGTGGTGGGGTTGCGAGATGTGGCTTGCGGAGCTGAGGATCTGGGGCCGCGGCACACGCTGAGTGGCTCATGTAGAGGTCTCGCCCACTTAGTATGCTTTCGACTCTTCGTTACTAGAAAACAGCAAAGTGGGGCGCATGCCATACTACTCATGCCATACATATTTTCTCACGAGTCCCTAGATTTACTTACATTGTAGATGAGGATCGATCAACCGTCATCCCGTTTTGTACTCGTATTATACTCCGGTATCACAGCCGTCAGAAACGGCCGTCCTCATTGTTTACGCGTCACGTGCAGCTGGCATCATCCCCCCCCAGCATTTTCTCATTTCTGGCCTTTATGTAATGTACCTTACGCTAGTGCCTGGAGCCCCGCCATGGCCCTCGTGCTCTCTGACTGGCTGAGCCAGGCGTCCTGCCACACCCCGAGGCCCTTTGACGGGAGTCCCGACGCCCGACGTCCAAGTCCCTCCCTCTCCATTCTATAGATAATACTCCGCCCACCGTTTGCCTTCTCCCCTCCCCCTCCCTCTCGCTCTTATACTCCTTCACTCCTTCGTTCCCTGCAGTCAGTCTGCAGGCTCTACCCAAACCCCCTCCAGTTCCGTCTAGACTGCTCAAGATGTCGCACTCGACGCCGCTCGACGAGAAGTCGCCCGCCGTGGCCGTCTCCGCGGTGACCGCAGATGAAGCCCCCGCGTCCCCCGAGAAGCCCAACCTCTCACAGGCTATGAACAACGCCACCCGGTTTGCCCCTCCCCCCTCCCGCCTCCGCCGCCGCTTCTAACCCCCCACAGGGACCTCCACGACTCCATCAACCTCCTAATAATGTCCCGCTTCGCCTCCTGCCTGCAACACCCCCGCGGCTACACGCTCTACCGCGAAGGCCTGCTGTCCTACTACCACATCTACCTCGCCTTCGAGGGCATCTACACCTCCCTGCTCTCCTCCCCGACCTCCATGCCACCGCACACCCGTGCCGCGCTGACCGCACTCTCCGACGCGCGCCTCGCCCGCGCCCCCGCGCTCGCCGCAGACCTGGCCTACCTCTTCTTCGACACCCCCGGGGGCTTCGACGCCGCCCGCGACGCCGCCGCCGCGCGCCCACAGGTCGCGGCGTACGTGCGGCATATCGAGACCGTGTGCCGGGCGCGCCCGCACACGCTGGTGGCGTACGCGCACGTGTACTACATGGCGCTGTTCGCAGGCGGCAAGATCCTGCGGCGGCAGCTGCAGGGCGCGGCGGGGTTCGTGCCGGTGCACGGGCCGGCGAGCGACGCAGACATGGCGGTGCGGTGCGCGACGAACTTGTTCCAGTTCCCGGTTGCCGAGGAGGAGCGGGAGGGGCTGCGGACGCGGTTTAAGGAGGCTATGGGACTGGTCGAGGAGCTGCTTACGGAGGGGGAGAGGGCGGAGGTGGTGCAGGAGGCGCGGGAGGTGTTTAAATGGAATGGAGTCCTGGTGGGCGAGCTGGATGCGGTTTGTAGGCCGCTGGCGGTGGGGGCGCTGGGGCTGGGGGCGTTGGAGGTGTTGGGGGGGGTGAGGGCGAGGGTGGGGAGTCGGAGTGGGGTGCTGACGATGGTGGGGGTGTTTGTGCTTTGGGTGGTTTATTGTGCGAGGGAGATTTTGCTTGAGTGATTGTGTGTGTTGAGATACCCGTAGAGTTTTTTGATGGCTTAGATATGTGAGGTTGGAGTTTATGGGCTGGTTGATGGGGTTTGGTGGGATACGTGGGTTGGCTTGATGTTCGGTTAGATAATGTTGGCACGTTGGTTATATATCATGCTATATTCTTACATCTACACTCGAACCAGTGCGCCGTGTTAGAAAAGATGAGTGACCAAACAATACATTTGACAGGAGAAATCCATTCGAGGCTGTAGGCCATGATGAACCGTGATTACATGGATTAGTTGTGCAACCAACGATTCTACCAAACACCTAATGAGTGACAGTCCATGCCCTACCTATCCCCACTCCCATCCCCGCCCCCAGCCAACCCCCCCATCTCAACCACCTCCACCGCCGGCGGCGCAGCCCGACACGCCGGACAAAGCCTCGACCGATCCTCACAATATCGAGACTGGAACACTCCTCCGCAGATAACACATACGCGTTTCCGGTGGGTTAGCCATGTGTATAAGCTGTGCACGTGTATGGAGACGGGGGTGATGCAGGTGCAGGTGGGCATTGTCGGTGTAGGTGAGTGGGAGGGTGTGAGAGGGAGTGTGGGGATGTGAGAGGGAGTGTGGGGTGTGAGAGTGACTGGGCGAGTGGGAGTGTAGAAGAGTGCGTGCGTGGGTGGGAAGATGGGCTGGGCTGGAGTGGGCTCAATTTGGCCCCGCTGTAAAGGCTGCGCACGCCGCTAATGATATATTACACTCTCTCCGCCTCCCTCTCCCTCTTCCCCCCCTGCCCTGCCCCCTTCCCCGTCTTGCCCTTTGCCCCCGCCTCCGCCCTCACCTCCGCCGCCTCCGCCCCCCTCTTCCCCTCCATCATCTTCCGATAAGCCGCAATCAGCCCCCTTCTTTCCCCCGCCAGCTCCTCCCGCTTCGCCAAACTCCCCGCGCCGCGCGGGACGCTGTCCACATCCACCCTCGCCCCGCCATACACCTTAAACACCTCCTTCGGCTTCACCAGCGCCGGCGGCGCGGCCGCAACCTCGCCGAACCGCGGCGCCGCGCGCTTCGCCTCCAGCGCCGCCCACGGGTCCGGGCTCGCGCCGCGCTTCTGCGTCGTTGCCGCGGCGCGCGCACGGCTCTTGCGGCCTTTGTAGGCGTCGTCGGCCCACAGGTCCACCTCGGGGTCTTCTTCTTCACTCAGGTCTTCGTTCTCGAGGTCCAGCTCTTCCTGCGTCTTCCGCACCTCTTTGGCCTTCTTGGCCGGCTTCCCGTCCTTGCCGTCTGCGGCGTCCTTGAGGGCTTTGGACCCCGTGCTGCGCGGGAATTTCACCGGCAGAGCGGTGTCGACGCGCCGCCCGAACTCGCGCAAAGACTCGTTGGCGCGGATCTTGAGCCCCGCGCGGATCGCGGCCGTGGCCTCGTCGTCGCGCTTGCGCTTCTTGGACGGCGCGCCTTCGTCGAGCCCCTTGCGCGGCTTGAGCGTGCCGGAGGTGATGGCCATCATCCGTGCGAACGCTTTGGGGGTGTCGTCGGTCGGGCCCTTTGAGGCGCGCTTTTTGCGCTTTGTTGGGTTCTGGGAGGCTACGATGGGTGGCTTTGAGGGGCCTTTGGATTTGGAGCCATGGCGGGGTTTCGGGGGCGGTGCGGACGGTGGGGCGGGAGCGCCGGAGGGGTCGAGGTCGAAGCTGGGTTGTGTTAGGAGGGATTGAGAGGGAGCGGGGATGTAGGGACGTACTCGGGCTTCGGCTCGTTGCGTTTGCGGGCTTTCTTATTCGGCATTGTGGGTGGTGATGGTGGTTTGGGGTGCTGGTGCTGGTGGTTGTCGCAGCCAGAAAGTTTTCAGATTTGTGCGCGAACTCTTGGCAGCCGCCAAACCGCAAGCTACTAGCTGCCGGAGCTCAACCTCAGCTCCACCGTCCTCCTGCACCACACGCAACCCACGATGTCTGACGACGACGACACCACCGTCCCGACTAAAGCCAATGAAGCTCCCGCGCCCCAGAAACGCAATGCCTGTACGCCCCCCCACACACTCCCATAGTCCTCGTCTCCGGCTCACCACACCTCCAGTCGCACTCATGACGTCCTCCTCCGCCTCCGCCGCCGCCGCGCCGTCTAAAAAACCCAAACTCGCCGGCTCCTCCGCACTCGACGGGCTGCTGCCATACATCGAGCGCCCCGCCTCCTTCCCGCCCTCAATCCTCATCTCCCACACCCCCACGCACGTCGCAATCCGCGACCTCTACCCCAAGGCCTCAGTCCACACCCTGCTCATCCCACGCTCCCACTCCCACATGCTCCTACACCCCATCACCGCCTTCGACGACGCACCCTTCCTCGCCGCCACGCGCGCCGCGGCATCCACGCTCGCCGACCTCGTCGCCGCCGAGCTCTCGCGGCGGTTCGGCGCGCAGGACGGACGCGACTGGCGGCGCGAGGTGCGTGTCGGCGTGCATCTCGTCCCGAGCATGAACCATCTGCACGTGCACGTGCTGTCGCGGGAGAACCGCAGTGAGCGGTTGAAGACGGCGAAGCACTACTTGTCGTTCAACTCGCCGTTTTTTGTGGCGCTGGAGGAGTTTCCGTTGAAGAAAGAGGATTGGAGGAGGGGGGAGGAGGGGAGGAGGAGGGCGGAAGGGTTGTTGAAGGGGAGTTTGGTGTGTTGGAGGTGTGGCGAGGGGTTTGGGAGGGCGATGAAGCGGTTGAAGGGGCATTTGGAGGTGGAGTTTGGGAGGTGGAAGGTTGAGGGGGGCGGAGAGAAAGGAGGGGAGGCAGGGAAGACTGCGAAGGCGGCGAAGACGGCAGAGACAGCGAAGACTGAGAAGGCTGGGAAGGCTGCATCCGCGGCGGCCTCAAAACCCGTGGCCGCAGCGGCCAGCAGTGCCAGCGCGGCTCCAGCCCAGCCCAGC
The DNA here is from genome assembly GCA_024516215.1 of Geopyxis carbonaria. Lineage (NCBI taxonomy): Eukaryota > Fungi > Ascomycota > Pezizomycetes > Pezizales > Tarzettaceae > Geopyxis > Geopyxis carbonaria. The sequence continues at coordinate 737,849 of JAJJXG010000001.1, read as the reverse complement.
CCCTCAAACCCCGCCTCACCCGCCTCGGGTTCCGAAACGGAGTAATAACCTCTAGCCAAAGTAAATCCATCATGCGTCTCTATCCCATCTTGCCTCTCTACTCCCCCCCACTTCTTCTCCCACGCATCCGCATCCCTCTACACACCACACACCGTGCCAAACCACCACTTCAACTCGCCACCACGTTCGTCGTTCGCACTCTCGCAAGTTCGCAACATGTACACCCTCATCCGAAAAGCCCACGCCTACCTCTTCCACCGCATGTTAACGTGCAGCGCGTGCGGCGTGCGCTACAAGAACCGCACGTGGAGCTATCGCGTGCCGCTGCGGCCGTATCTGTGTATTCCGTGTGCGGGGTTGGCGACTGGTGGGAAGGCGCCGCGGGATCGGTTATAGAGGGGAGGAGGAAAATGAGGAGAAGAAAAGGGACGGCGAGGGGATGAGGATGGGGAAGGATGGGGATGGCGAAGGATGGGGATGGGGATGATATGGGATGTAGGTGGAGGGAGGATTTAGGGGAGGGGATTTAGGGTTGCGGTTGCGGTTGGGGGTAGGGTTGAGATTGGAGCGGAGCGGAGATGTTGGCGGTGTTGGGTGATATTCATACCATTTCCAGTCCCGCCACTCGCTCCATCCCCACACCAGCCAGTCAAAGTTTAAAAAAGCGTGCGTGGCAACACAGGACGGCTTAATATACCGGCTCTATCTTATGTGTACGCTTTTTGGGCACTGAGGCCTAATTCATATTCCCATCTCATGTATGCGTTTCTTTAAGGGTCCTGTTATTGTCCGCTTCTGTATGCATCGTGCTAGGGGAGGGGGGCGTACGGTAGCAGATGATACCCTCCACACCATCCCACACATACCGCACATCCCGCCCCTTCCTCCATCTATCCACCCATCCACCCATCCACCAACGCCAACCCCAAATCCCATCCCCCACCCCCTCCGCGCCAACTTCCCGACCCCACGCATCCCCCACCCCCGTCTATCGTCTATCACCGGGCCGTCAGGGGGCACGTCGGGAGGCACAGTAGCGGCATGTCGATCGGCTGGAGGCGGGGGCGCGGCGAAGGCGGCACAGAGCGGCAACATCCCGCCGCACTGTGTCGATAAAGGCGAGTATATATAACTCACCCAGATCTATAACCACCCAGCATCTATCATACGCAATATCGATCTGCCAGTGGCGGTCCGGGGGGTTAGTACTGCTTTTGTATACCACCAGTCGATCGTGGGTACCGGTCGAGTACGAATGAGTGCTGCCGTTTTCGTGTACATCCCAGCTATAGATAGATACCTTCCGTAGCATAGTATTTAACAAAACCCGGAAGATGTAATCACCGTTATTCACAGTCTTTATAACGAACACTATTATTATCACTATCGAACTATCACCACCCCTCCCTCACAACCCCTCACTCGCCCTCCCCACCCCCTCCACTTATCTCCTCACACGCCAACCCCGGCTCCCTCCGTCTCCGCCGTGCCGCCCACCAAAATAAATCTTGTACAACATCCTTTGTCCCCGCCCTCGCCTCCGGCAGCGCCTCCGGCAGCACCCGCCCGCAGCAACCAACCCGACGCGGCAGCCACCCGTGACACATGTCCATGCATGTCACATGGTTTTGTTATGATTCTCGCATCCATATCATCCATACTGCACTGGTACTGTGGTACTGTAAAGTAGTTTCATTCCAACGGCGCACAGTGCACACGTGGTGCAAGCGTTGTTTCTTTCTTTCTTTCGTTCTTTCAGTACGAGTACTGGTTCGGTACTTGTTTTGCTCTAGGTACATTTCTTCTTCCTGTTCTTCTGAATAGCCTAAACTAGTAAAGATGCCTTTGTTTATGTTCAGGAAAACAAAAACACAACACAGCTAAGTAGTTGTCGAAGATTGAAAGTGAAAAAAAAGGATAAAAACACAGAAAATTGAAAATTGACAGAAGAATAAAAAAAAGTTGTTAACGCCTTTTTTTCTCTCAAGAGGAGGGTGGTGAAATTATGTAAATTGGGGCGGCCACCGATTGGCTTTGCAAATCCGTTTTTGCAGTTGCGATCTCCAAAAGTACCCAGAAATCGCGTCTTCCCCCACAAATTTGGATCTCGCAAACCAAACCGGTACCAGTAGTAATAGCAAGAGTCGAAGGAGGTGGTGAGGAGTAGTACATTCATGAAATATAAAAGAATCGTCGTTTGTTCAAAGGTATCCGATAAAAGAAGAAGAAAAGAACTGTTTCGAATCGAAAAAAAAGAAAAGAAGAAAAAAAGTGGGAGGTGACAAGAAAAGAATAAATAGACAAGAACAGAAAACTAGATTCATCAAGATTTCAACTCCACAGCCCATTTCATTTGACCGCTCCCACCACCACCCCCACCACGCAATCCGTCCAGCCCGCCCCGCCCGGTATCAAAAAATATGTTGGGAGAAACATGGATAAAAATATAAAAAAAGACATTAACAAGTTAAAAAACTCCGCTCGCCAGCCAACCGAGAGTAGAATAAAGAGATATAATAAAAGAACAAGCGTGCCATCCTTTTTGTAGTTGTTGCATCAACATCTTTAGCCGTTTTTTGGTATAATATTTTTGGGTTTGCCCACACGCGCGCACAGAGCCTACAACACGCCGCCAGGAACTTGATTCCCGTTGGACATTGCGTCTCCCCCGCCCGCCGCGTTTCGCCGCAACATGAACATCGGCTTTCGTCCTTCCTTGGCCAGTTGCTTGAATAGTATAAGCGGTCGTTCGTCGAGTTGCAAGCACCGCTCCTGATCTCCATGCACAATATATAACGCATATTGCCGCCAGTCGGCTTGGATATTGTACCGTTTCAGGGCAGCCGGCAATACCTTGTGACAAGGGTCGTCCATGGAGACACGGAAGCTTTTGAAAATTTCAACGGATTGCGAGCCCGGGGTTTCCTGGCCACGGTCGATCGGCGGTTCATCATGGTAATGCGGGGTGTTTGGCGTTCTAGTGGACGGTGGCGGAGGGGGTCCCCGGCTGCTGTTTGGTTGCCGGTATCTGTCCGAGGTGCCCGTTTTGCTGCCGTTGAAAGTACCCACCGAAGCGTGCGGAGTGCTCTGGTAAATCGGCTGTTGTATCGTAGCTGGTGATGTCGGTGATGGGTGTGAATCGTGCATGTTGACATTTAATGGCGGGATCTGCGGTGCGTTCATTGATATGCCGTTTGAAGACGGCATTGGCGGTATTGGTTCGTTCATCTGATTTGAGTCATTGTATGTGTTGGAATTTGGTGTCTCGTGATGTGACGGATATGTCGGCGACGAAGTCTTGGGAGTACCAAGGATGAGTCTCTTCATAGAAAACTTTCTCGACAGGCCCTGACCCGATGGTGGAGCGGGTTGGAGCATTGCCGGATTGGGTGGAGGTGGGTCGTGTACCTGTTCCCCATTTACACCATCCTCCGTACCTCTCCTATCACCATTCTGCCCGTCGCCCGCAGGCGTTGGGAGCTCCTGGTTCTTGTTCTTCACCATGGCCCACACCGGCAGCAGCTCTTGCCGCAACTTGTGCATCGTGTCATAGAGATTCTGTATTTGTGACTCAGACTCCACGATTCGTTGATCACGCTGTCGTATGATGGTGATTAACCGTTGTATATCGTGTTGCGTTGCCGTTTTCGAGTCGTCCATATCGGCGGCTGCTCGGTTTGCTCATTAGTTTTGGGTTGCTCCACATCAGGAAAAAAACAAAAACTCTCTAGCAATAAGACAAAGAGTTTGACATACACACTGGAATGTAATCATCCGAATCGAACTCGATATTGTGCGCAATTTTGATGTGGTAAACATTCTTCAAGATCGAGAGGCGGTGTCCCACGCTCGAGATCCCCAAATCCCGCAATTCTTCGTGCCCAATGTGCATAAGCACATATCCATCGATATTGTCCTCTGTAACGCCACACCATCCGGAATGTCAGTTTTCCCCTTTTCACACAAAATTCCCCACTCCCGTAAAAAAGAAAACCTGAGTCTTCTGATTTCCCCCGGAAAATTGTTCACCGACCTAGAAACGAATGCCGATATTGCCCAAGCCCCAGTGAAGCAATCCAACCCGCAACGTCATCCTTTGTCCAATCCATAATCGATCCATCGGGCATCCCATCACCCTCCATCTGCCGTGACTGCTGATGCCATGTGGGCGTCGGTTGGTCGGACATTCTCTCGTCTTCGGCATACGGGGAGTGTTGTCCGCGTGGAGATGGCATCGCTTCGAGTTCCGGGATGGGCGGCGTGATCAGGACGTCTTTCAACGGCGATAACGGGGCAGCAAGAGCAACGGGCTGCAGTGGAACAATCAAGCTCTCGCGCAGGCTTTCAGCAGTGACCGCCGCGCCGGCTTTGACCGGGGACGCGATTGGACTGTAGCCCACAGCTTCCCACAACGGTGACTGGTCCTCGTAAGGTCGAGAAAGTCGGGCGGTAGCGGAGTTTTTGGTTTTGATCTTTGGAGGATCCACTTTGGCTCTTGGTGGTGTCGGGCGGAGAGTTGGTTTCGCGGAGGGTGAGGGGGATGGGTGTGTGTGGGATCGAGAACCTCGAAGAGAAAAAGGGAAGTGGGACGGGAGCAAGCACGGGGTTGGCCTATGTGGGCAGTAACCAACGACTACCTGCTAAGCAAGACTAGGGGGATAGCAAAAGGAAAGCTGACACCCAGAGAGTTGGAAAGATAGTATTTAGAGAATGGACTTAACCATAAACGAACGAAAGGGGCCGGGTTTGAGTACTTGAGAGAGCGATGGGGGGGGGAGGGGTGTGAATGTGGGAGGTGGAGGGCGGAAGATGACAGCAACGGATCGATTGGGGGGCGGGTGGCAGTGTGGGAGTGTGGGAGTGGGAAGTGAACGTATGTATCTGAACGGGTGTGCGACCAGACGACACAGGAAAGAAATGCAAGATCCCTTTTCCAGGTGATGAGGGACGGAAGAATTGGCCGTTACAGAGGATTGCAATAGATAGCAGTAGTACAGCGAACAAGTAGTAAGTTAGTAGCAGTGAGTACTAGTAGTAGCAACAGGGCCGCAGCAGGCCAGGACTGAACCGTGACAGGCAGGCCTCTGTAGGTATGCGTCGCGTGTTTGTGCGTGCGTCCGTGGGTTGGTACGTTACGACGGTACGGGTAGGAGGAGGAGGAGCTGAGGATGAAGATGAGGAGGCTGCAAGTATTCTTTCTCTGTGGGTGTGCGTGTGGCAGTGATGGTGGCAGATGCAGCAGCCGGCAGCAGTTGGACAGGCGAGGGAGGGCGAGGGCGTGGGCGAGGGCGGAACGAATGAACGAACGAACGGGTGGAGCGCGATCGGGCGTCGAGTGAGAGTACCACCAGACCTGATCAAAAACCCAAAAGAGCCGCGCGCTCTCTCTACGGTACTTACGGTAGTACCCAGGTTCTTAGTCCGTCCCAAGTCTTCTTCTGCTGACAGGCACCAATGCTCAGGCAATGGATGCGGGGGGAAGGATGCAGTAAGTTATGTAAAGTACAAGTACGAGCACTCAAGGCCGAGTCGAGCAACGGTTTGGTCATGAACGATGGAGAGACCCGAAATGCTTCAAGTTTCCATGGGGGCGATATCTATTTGAGATCTCGTTTGTTTGCAGATCGATCCGTCTGGCAAAGCTCACAGGATCTCTCTCTCAATTCGCATGAGCGCCTCCGTATCTCCAATCCTCTAATCGGCGCTCGCTCGGTTTGCATGCACTCGTGCGGCCACCGCGCATTGCACGTAAGCGGATTCCGTGACGGGCGGAAGGGAAAGGGGCGCGGGCCTTGGCCTCCTCACTACCCGGCACTCCCTTGCACGTCGCCTCCCCGGCCCATGCCCACCCACCACTCGTAGACGCCCGCACGCCGCCAAGGCGACTGCGCGACACGGGAGTGCCTGCAAACACTGTTCAGTCGACAGCTACCTAGTGGAAGGATGTGAGGCATGTATTAATTAAGCCCTATCGTATCAGCTTCTACCCCTCACACGTGACGGCCAATTACACACACGGCGCTCAATGGCGAGGGAGGGCCCGAGGGATGTGCGCGGGCTGTGCAGCATCGCCGCCGCGAGAGAGGCGACAGCGGGCCCGGGCCGACACAGCCCGCGTGAGTACGTACCTCCGGGCGAGCCGTGAGAACCCGAGCCAGCCAGACGACCAGGGCGCCGCGACGTTGGTGGCAGCTATAGACAACTGACTAAACGGGAGGCCGGCCCTTAAAATAGGCTCATATATATAAATATCGCAATGCAACGTCATGCATCGCGACGTCCAGGTATGTACTATTCTAACGACATCCCTCAGCTGGTGCGCATGTCCCACTACAAAACGGGCCCCAAGGTGCACAATTCATAAATTTCTTTTTTTCGTGATCCGTCACGGAAATTTCAGCGGGGTTGCTAAGTAGCCAGGGGGGGGGGCATTGCGGAAGACAGGCCTCGGTGCGCAATTCATGCGCATTGCATTTGCTGGGGCAGTTCAGCTGGAATAATTAAGGCTTGCGGTAGGTACGAGTACCAGTTCTGCTGGTTTGTAATGTAACGTGCATTGCCCTACAGGTAGCTGTTGCAGGTACTCTACAGCCTTGACAGGTAGCAGCTGCACAATACGGGAATCATCACCGAAAGCTGCTCTAAATTCCTATATGGGCCGCCCACTAAAATTTAAAGAACTGGCCATGCACAGTCGGAGGCGTACTATTCAAGCATTCTTCCACAGCACCGCAAATCACCGTTACAACCGGCCGGCGCCCATGGCGGCCGGGCATTGGCCATGCTATCATTGCAGCAATATCCCTTCCAATGTAGCCAGAATATCTCGTCCCTGCACAATAACACTCACCCACTATTGCATACACCCGCAGTGGCAAATGCATACAGAATTCCTTCGAATTCCATGTTGCAAAATTTTTCATATTGCAGCCAGGATTGACCCTTCAGAGGGATTGCATGGCATGGCATGCCTCCACCAACTGCAAAACCCATCAACCCAATCTCCGATCGGAGCAATCAAACGTCCCCACCGTGCGCACCGCTAATTTGCCTCCCCGGCACGTGTTTTAAACATCTGGCGGGTTACGATATCCGCCCAATCTAGACTCGACGACTCGACGGGGGAGTTTTGGCACTGCAAGTCACGGGACCAGATACACAACAACATACATAGTAGCATGACCCTAGGAACATCCATTCAAACATGGTAGCATTATACGAAAAAACTACATCTCCTATCCAACAACCAAAATAATATGAAATATATGTACATTACCTCCCTCCGCCAGTATGCTTTTTTCTACACTACGCTACACAACCATAGTCTCGACGCTGTACACGCCCGCCGCCAGCCCTTCTCTCCAGTACTCCCGCTTCATCCGCACCGCCTTCTTGACGCCCGCGGCCGTCGCTTCCGTGCTCCCGTCCACCGAAAACTCCTTACCCACGATCGGATCCACCAGCCGGCGCAGCGCGAGCGCTCCCAGGGGTAGTATGGGGTTGGCGCGCTTGATGGCCGAGAGCGGCACGGGGCGGTCCTGTTGCACCAGGTCGTCGTGAGTGATGCCGCTGTGGCCGAGCATCTTCTTGTGGCCGATGATCTTGCGGCGACGGGTGTTGATGCGGGAAAGCAGGGCTTTCTGCGCAGAGGCGGAGGTGCGGGCGTGGCGGTGCTTCTGGCTGCTGAGGACGCTGGCGCTGAGCTTGGATTTTGTGAGGGCTCTGGAGGGGGTAGAGGGTACGGCGGCGGGTTGCGGGCGACTGGGAGGGGGCGCAGGGACGCCTGTAGTGGCTTTGGCCTTACGCAGGGCACGGCGCTCGGCTTTACGGCGGGCTGCATCGATGCGGCGTTGGATCGCGGCCGGGTCAGTGAGCTCGTGGCGCTTTGTGGACTGAGCTTTGGGCTCGGGCGCGGTGATAGCGGCTGCGGCAGGCGTAGCTTCTTCGGCCTCTAGTGACGCCCAATTGACGTGCTGGAACATTTCCTCCAACAGGCCCTTCAGGGTGGCTGCTTCTTCGACGGCTCCGAGGGCGTCGTTAACATCGGTCGCTAGTGTTGTGAGAATTTCGCTTGTCTCTGCCAGAAGCAAGCCGGACATGCCCACCGCATCGACGGCAGCGGTAAGCAGCTCTGCGACAGTGCGCACGTCCTCAATACCAATAGTTCGTGTGGGATCGTCGTAACCGTCTTCTCCCGTAACCAATTCTGTCTCAAGAAGTGAGATCAGGGTGAGAAGTGTCTCGCTTGGAAGCGCCTTAAATGCCTTGAGTAACATGGGGGTGGGGAATCCCGCAAGTCGGATCAATGCGATGCGTAGTACTTCGCTCCGGTGAATTTCAAAGATGACATTATTGTCGCCTGGTCTGATACTGGATGGCGGCGACAGCGCTAGTTCGACGGCGCGCATAATCTCACCGACCGAGAGCTCACTCAGTGATGACAGAAACCATTGTAGATTGCGTAACGTAGGATCAAAAGTGACGAGCGCCTGAACAAGGCCTTCCCGGAGCGGCAGGTATAGTGTGGAGAAATTGCCGGATTCTAGAAGATAACGAAGAGTGATGGGGGCAAAAAATGAAATTTCCATGCGATCCTCTTTCTTATCGGACTTGACCAGGGTGAATATCAAAGACAGAACCGATGTTACAAAGTCTGTGCGGAGGGGCTTGTGCGAGCTTTCAGGGATATCGACTGTGATATCAGCGACATCCTCGTCATGTTTGACGAGCTCCATTGAATCAACTCCATTGGTCATTACTGAATCCTCATTGGCCTTTGAAGGTAGTTCATAGCCTACATATCCTGCAAATAGACTTTCGAATGTAGCGACATCGCCTGCCGCTTGTGCCTCTGTCAATTTCTGAATGGTTTTCTCAGCCTGTCTTTTTTGCTTCTCCAATCTGTCGACCAGCGCACATTCTGACTTAACAGGCTTCACAATCTTTGTCTTCAACCCTCCAATACCGCGGCAAAGGGAATCAATGAGCAGGCTACTCTTTTGCGTCTCAGGACGGGGCCGCGAACGGGTGAACTGGATTCCAACAATGCCACCTTGGGAATACCCAATAGCAAGATCCAAATCCTGCATATATGTCGTAAGAAATATACTGCTGATATTGGCTGAAACCGATGTACCGGAAGGGTGGATAGGAACGCGCGCTTGCAGGGACGAAAACTTGGTATCGTAGAGCGAAACATCATCATTAGTAGCAACAAGAACCGTAGAAGAGGAGATCCGAAGCAGCGACGTGGGGTGTACACCGGGCTGCTTTGATGGGGGTATAGGAAGAGTGGTGACTACAGATGGTGTTTCTGTAGACAAGTCGTATGTCACAAGCTGGTCAGATGAGAGTCTGTAGAGCGTCCCTGTGGAAAAGTGCGTAGAGAATGTAGACACAGATTTTTCCGTCTGCTCGAGAGCTGGGAGCTCGACACATACATGCTCTCTGGGACTGGTGCGCGAGCCTGTGGTCGTGGGAATTGTCAAAACTCGGACATGGAACGTTGATTTATTAGTCTCTGTGACTAGTAGAAGGACAATTTCCTCGGGCAATTCAGCGGCCCCGGGCAAATTGAGGCTCGGGCGGTTTTTAAAGATAGCCTTGCGGGCATTGGCCAGGCTGGTTGAAGCGGCGTATACCACTTTGCTTTTCTGGCCCTGCGGCTGTATCGTGAAATCCCACCGTTCGGTCTGAAGTTCCTCAGAGAAAACTCTAATATGTCCGTCCGCGTATACGGTAAGCAGTCCGCTATTGTCGGTCTCCTCTTCCGTCTCAAGCCCTGCGCTCAGATCTTGAATGTAAACAACTTCTTCCTTCGCCGCAATGGTTCTGGACGCTCTGCGCACAGGGTTGTCCACCGTCTCGTCTTTAATAAATTCCTCCCAGCAGACAAGTTCTCTTTTGGGCGCAATAGTGGACGCATACGTCCTCCGGAATGTACCTTCCTTCGGCTTCCTCAGTGCACTCGAGGCAGGAGCGCATGAAAATCTCGTGGTAGGCTGTAGCGCATACGAGGTGACCGTTTTGGTTGAACGAACCTAGTATTTCCGCGGATCAATTGCCACGAAAAAAAATCATAAAAATTACAGGCGCATACATCGTAGATATTCACGCCCTCTCCATCAACAGCAGTAGCGAGCTCAAGGTATTTGCTGTTACGTTTGCGCTTCTTCGGACTCTTGCGAGACTCGACGGGCGCCGTGTGGCAGGCGCGGTAGGAAGTGCCTTCGCGGTCTTTGGCACGGGTCTGGTGGAGGGGCAGCGACAATGGAAACACCGTGTAAGGAGCGGAGAGTGTCACAGACGCCTGGGATGCCATCACGCTGGCTTTGTGGTGGTTGGTGGGGTCGTGCGTGTTGGAGGGATACAAAAAAGATTCGTGAGGCTCTTCACGAGAATTTTTGAATTTGTTAGCACAGAATTTCGCGTAGCGACGATCTTGGCGGCAACCGCTCATGAATAATCACAGCGCTAAATACATTGACAAGTTGCTGCGTTAGTCCGTACTTGACGTAAACAGAATCACAGAGAAAAATTATTTTGATGTTTTGAAAGAATTCTATGTTGATAAAACAACTCAAAACGATGTTGTCTCTATTATAAAACAGCTCGACGTCTAATGCCAGACAAAAAAAATTGACAAAATGCCCACACTGCATTTTGTAAGGCATGTAGGACAGGGAGGTATAAAACAGCAAAAAATTTATGTATACAACACATCTACTTCTTCAAACTCATTCCGCCAATCTCCCGTTCTAACTGAGCCACATCACCAGACATATCATTCTTCTGTGAATTCTTTGTAGTCCTTTTGAAGGGTACCTTATTCGCGGGCTCTGCAGGAACCGCAGGTTCCAAGACCTTCTTAGGTTTTGTAGTAGTCCGCTTGCGTGGTGCTGCACCATCAGAGGCGGATGTTTTTGCCGTTGTCTTTTTTGTTACCTTCTTTGCGGCAGTGGCTGCAGCTGTCTTCTTAGCGGCAGTTTCTTCAGCTTTAGCTTTGCTAGATGCTGTTGCAGCTCTGACGCTGGAGCGGCTTCCAGTGGCGGCTGGGGCAGCTGGAGTAGCTGCCGCTGCCGCTGCCACTCGGCCAGAGGGCTTTCGGGTTGCCGCGGGCTTGTCCGCTGGAGCTTTCTTTGCCGCTGGGGCTTTCTTTGATGCTGGGGCTTTGGCTGCTGGGACTTTAGCTGCTGGGGCTTTGGCCGCCGGGGCTTTGGCAGCTCCCTTTGCAGGAAGTGAGGGGATAACTGCTTCGAGTGCAGGCGTTGAACTGGACAGATATATGTTAGCAACCGAATGAAGCACATCCGGGTAGGGGGCAAAATACGATTTCTTCTCTGCGACCTTGGCTGACACTGGTGCGTCGGCATCTTCGGCCTCAGATCCAGTCTCACTCTCAGTCTCGTCTCCTTCGTCTACAATATCTCCCTCCACCCCTTCGTCTTCTCCCTCAGAGCCAGTCTGCTCGTCTCCGGTGTGATCTTCATCACCCTCGGTAGCGGAGCCGTCCTCAATGCCGGAGTCTTCGGCCACTTCGGATTCCCCTTCACTACCAGTCTCAGAGTCTGCCTCGTCGGCAAAGTTTCTCGGTGCGTCGTTGCTGACGACCTTCTTTCCGGCTCTATCACAAGATTATTGTAAATAAAAGAGACCATAGTGAAAATCAGATAAAAACTCACACTGAACGGTCTAGTGGCATCGTGAGTTTGGTTGTTGGTTTTGATGTATGGGTGTGGTGTGTGGACGTGGCCGAGTCGAGGAAGAAAGGGAGAAGTGTTTATATCTTGACAAGAAGAATGTGTGGCGGTTGGTGGTAGGGGTAAAAGCAGTTGGACAAATTGGGATGTCCGAGACGTGAGTCAATGGCAAAAGGGAATTGGAATGACTGGAACTGCATCCAGCCTGCGGTGTGCACAGACTGGCTACTTTGTAGTATGCGGGACATACTTGATGGCGTTGTTCTATTGCTCTTTCCTTGGTCCGGATTTATCACGGCCCACAGGCTTGCAGCACTAGGGCAGTTGGTCCGGATTACTAATATCCCGGCTCCATTGAGGTGCAAGATCAGCGTTCTCCAGCAGAAACATAGTAACTGGATACCGGCCTGAGGAATTTTGAAGCTACAGCCTCTCTTTCTAGCATATAAAAATTGAAGCTACATCTTATATATGGTGTCCTTCTAGAACAGCTTGCAACAAGGTAAGAAACGCTAGTTTCCGTCTAACCCCTGCTCGCAAGATCTGTTTCCGGTCGTCCCCACAACATTACATAAGATCTCCTTACCTCTACTGAGTACTCCGTGGGTTCGCAATGCACCTAGCGCATGCAGCTCTTTGCTGTCTCCCTCACTCTCAACAATTCAATACTAAGAGTGCCACAGGTCGTAAGACTCATCGAATGTGCCTTGACAGATTTGGCAATCCAAATCATGGCACCGGTAGTGTTAAAAGCTTAGTGCATACTTTACGCGGGCTGGATTTCCCGTGGCAGCAAAAAATGCACACACTTAGGCCCAGTTCTAGGCAGCTAGTTTGTTGAGGTCATTTTGATAATAAAGGTCGGTCTGGTTATGTTCATCCATATCTATGTATTGGCCGCAAAAACTATTCTAAAATTATACAATTGTACTCTACATGCGTCAAATTTTTAAGAAATGTGTTATACATGTGTCATATCGTTAAAGTCCTGGGTCAATTATGCGTCCACGCTCCGTAAATGCAAACAAAACACCGTCCCAAAAAATGATGAACAAAAGAGAAACCATCTACATACACCCAGATGCTTTGCCATCTGAGAAACATCAGCAGGTAAAGTGGGTTAACATGAGCTATCCGGACTGAGCATATCGACATCATCATCATCTCCCTCAGCATCTAGTACACCCTCGTCCCAATTCTCGCCGGCACTCTTCAGCACATTGGCACCCAACCCCCGGAGCCAGCGTTCTTTCTTCTCGCGGCTACCACCTGCGAGTGCTAGTCTAGCAGCACGAGTAGTTCGTTGTTTTCCACCGGCACTGAGTAACTTGCCAGTATCTCGTCTCTGTTTTTCGAGTTTGATATCATTGCGAATGATAAATCTAACCCAAGGGCTTATCTCTACCGCTAGTTTATACATTGCAGGGAAAATCGAACTATGTGCCGTAGGCATGGTAGACGCAAATACAGCCTCAAGTTTGGATAGGGGCGTGAAGAGTGCCTGATAATCCATCCGGGAAAGCCAATCCGTTTCATTGCGGCGTATGACAGCATTGACAATTTCGTCGTGGCTGATAGGTTGGAGCTTGACTGAAACCTTTTGTAATTCTTTACTCAAGTATTTGCGGGCCAGATAGCGCATGTAGATAGACATATCCGTCTCTACGGAACCTGGAATAACAAGCCTGTCTGTTTGAACAACACTGATTCCCTGTAGATCATCGAGCTTGGATATGTTGTTTCTTTCCGGGAGTGTATAATCAAGTTTAGGCTGTACAAGGTGAGTATATTTTCAATATGGTACGGTTTGGACAACAAACCTCGTCGATGCACAGCATCGCATGGCCGGCAAAAGCATCTGCTGCGCTTCGTGCTTCAAAAAATGCATCTGTTATTGGTAAAGAGACCTTCTTGCTGACGGATGCTGACTGGATGTCCCATGCACATTCCTGTAACCCTAGGGAGGATGATCCGATATCAATGTCATACTCTCTCCAGACATCTTCCCATTTATCCTTCACCTTAGCATCTTGAGAGTTGTCTATCATCCCCATTCCTGATTGGTAGGTATCCACGCTGACAACTCTCATTCTCTCTCCATTTTCTGCAATATCAGATCCGATAGGCCACCGAATTAACTGCCACCCAAGAGATCCAGTGCGATCGCCAACCCCCATGCGACAATGAATTTGTAAATCCATCAGTGAAGATCTTATGTCTCCCTTATTTGTTTTGACCAGGGCATCAACGGCGGGTCTTTGAAGAATATGGCCTTCATTCGCACAGACTAAGAGCAATTTATCCACAACGAGGTCACGGTTTGGCATCGAAAATCTTAGAATTGCATGTAGTGATAGTGTGTCGATAGGAACCAAGGACTCGTCGTTACACGTCATCACTATGGGTCTCTTAGATTTGGACATCAAAGTCATGACTGATGTCCAGAAGGTCTTGTCCTCTTCAAAAAGAATATCCACCTCCTCCAAAAGAATCAAAGATTGTTGCTGATGAACCTGTGTATCGTTTTCTAGTGTTTGCTCTTTGTGTTTTACTGCTTTAGTTATCGAAAACGGATTATCCTGCTGAGCTGACTGGTTCTTTTGTTGATGAACTAGATGATTCCTGCTCATATCGCCAACTTGATCGAGGAGGTCTTTTCCATTCCGCCTTGTACCGGGTGAGATCTCAAAGACAACATAACCCAGTTCCTTAGCTACTGCGTACACTGCGGCAGTCTTTCCACAACCAGTTGGGCCGCTAATAAGTACAGCGTTAGTCTTTTTAGAATCCTTTGGCGTAGCGAAAAGTTCGTCGAGGTTGTTAAATTTATCACCGGAGCGTATGGTGGATTTCTTGACCTTGTCGTTCTGATTAGTCCAGTCTTCCTCTTCTGGGTCAGAAATCTCGTCCATCAGATCTTCTTCTTCTTCGCTATTGATGACGAATCCACCAAGGCCATCGTCTTCAACAACCCTCTTCTTCTTTCTCTTCTTTTTTGCGCCACCTTTTGGACCTGAGCCCTCTCTCTTGGCCTTCCGCTTTCCTGACTTGCTTGTAGGAATATCTAGCTTGTCGGTTTTAAGCTCCGTTAACCATGCTGCAAAGACAGACAGTTCACGACCGGATTGTAGAACCTCCTCGGTTTTCATAGGCGCATATTTAGTTTCCCAAGGTGTAGTTTCACACTTGTGCTCATCAAATGGGGTGAGCTCTGTACGAAGTCGCTCGTATAGTCGCCGAAGCATTGGGTGAACTTGTGTTCTATTCAAGGCCATATCCGACTCTGAGTCGGATTCGAGTCCATCATTTTCTTCTTTCACTGCATTTGGATGTGGAAGCCGAGTATTAACCCTGGTTCGTATCATTTCTTGTAATTGACTTCCAGTGAGGACAACCCGCTCTGGCACCCGGACTTCTGGAGGAACATTACGATATTCGCGCTCAGCATAATCGTGTGACGAAATGTTCTTCTTGAGTTCTCCCAATCCTAACTTTTTACGAAGAATACCAAATACACTTTCATCGGCACTGATTGAAATCAAGGAGTTTTTTAGTTTCCTTTCAGTTGAAACGGGGGCCCCCTCGGTGCGTTTTGTTTCAATAGTGATTCCTCGGATATGCGATGTACCCTTGACAGGCCATGGTGCCTCTAACATCCCAGGTATCTTTGAAATACGTGTGCTGAAGGAAGATAGTCCCGAGCCCCCAATTCTACCAAATGTTGAGCCAAACCCAGAGTTGTTAACAGATTTCATGAGTTTAGGTTCAGTATTTAAAGAACTAGGTTTCGACCCATCCGGTAGTGCCTGAACTTCCGGTTCAACAGGAGCTGATTGTTGCATCTTTTTTCTCTGAGCTGGATTAAAAAACGGGTGAGATTTTGCAGGTTGAGGTTGGGGTTGGGGTTGGCTCTTGATAGGTACCACAGTTTGTGGTACAGGTCCTATTTGGGTGTCCTGTTTAAGGCTATCTGCATGAGATAGCTCGTCGTCTTTTACTTTTATCTCCTCATTCTCTTGCTCTTTCTTATGGGCCTTGCCCTTTTTTCTTGATCTTTTCTCTGCTATTGGCTCCTTCTTGATTGACTCCCCATCTTGTATGATGATTCCCTTCTTGGGGCCCTTATCTTTCTTTCCAGGCTTCTTCTCTAAGCTTGCCTCTTTCTTCGGGGTTTCCTTCTTGCCTAGAACTGCAAACAAGTTCTTTTTGATCGGTTCTGCAGGAGGGCTACTCCTGATTGTAAATATATTAGTTTCTTTATTGTACGTTGAATGCATGCTTCCTCTTGAAGTAGGGAAGATAGGTTTGTCAGGAGATGATGCCATTTTAACGGGAGCTGGGGGTAAAGCCGGGCTTGATGGAGGGTCCATCTTGGGCTTTGGAAGGAGATCTTCGGGTTTTATACGCCCTCGTGCTCGTATAGTTAATTTCGGGCTCTGCCACCCAACAATGCCAAGGTCGCTATCATCACGTCTCAGGCCTGCTGCAGGGCTGGAAAGGATGGTGTTTGTCTCGGTATCCACTTCTACTCTAACATAAGCAGAGAAACTAGGGGCTTCTGGTGGAGTAGTTCGTCTTCGTTTTCTTCTGCCATGGTTTAGATCAATCTCGGCTTCAACCTCTGGGGGCAATTCCTGTGATTGGCCCTGGGGGGCTTCAGGGAGATTATCTGGAGGTGAAGTTGGAGGTGGGGGTGGTGACGAGGCCGGTGTAAGTGGGGGTGGAGCGGCAGCTGTAACAGGATCGATTTCAGTTCTGACAGACTGGGGCAGAAGCATCGGTGAAGAGGTAGGGGGTGGAGGCAGTACAGGTAGTGATGGTTCATCAGACACCTGTAGTTCCTTGGTCAATTTCGATTTCAAAGCTCTCGTGGTCCTTGGAGCTGCAACTGTAGAGCGAGAATTCGATCTAGGTTTCCGAGACCGCTTTGGTTTTGCCGGATTTTGCTTTTCATCTTTTGGCGGTGACTTTGAGGTTTTGTGTACTTCTGGAAGATTGGTGTCTGTAGCGTTGGCAGAATCTAGCTGCTTCTGCTGCTTAATATCCGATTCTATAGCTCAGCCAATATTAGCATCAAGGCCCAAATATCTGTCTGAATTAAATACTTTTTTCTGAGGTAGTCTTGAAAAATGGATGGGTAACCGCCGCAGTGGTCTTCTGGAATACTGCTGGGGCAGATTTTCCTGTCGCGATGTGATTTTGAGCGCCTGCGACTGTATCGCTGTCCGCTAAATCGCAGACGGGATCTATAGTCGGCATCGCTGTGGCCATGCGACAATAGCTATCATCGGTTAAAGATGTAGGCGTTTTCGTACGTCAAGAACGGTGCTTCAATGTCTTTGATATCTTCAATCTCCTTGGAGGGGTTCGAGATTCAAGGTTCAAAGATGGCTCTTGAACAGAATACCGCGGAGTACTCAAGAGGATGCAGACGGTGACGCAATCGCTGACTTTCTATTTACGTGAAGTCTTCGTCGAGATTTCGTGTGCAGTGAATAGTAACTATGGCACCGTACCGTTGTATTTCGTGGCCGTTGAAGTGCAGTCTATGTCAGGCAGTTCGGGACTTTGGAAATTCTGTCGACGTGGAATGTACTTTTACGCGTATGCTAGAGTAGGGTTGGCGCGTTGGACGCATCGCCAAGGATTCTCCTCAGCGCGTTCGACGTCGTGATACTTAGGTAACACTCAGGCACAGAATTAAACGCCATATATATACTAGATAAAGTATCTGAATAGACTTAGTATACAGCAAGTAAAGATATTTGTACAATGATTTCATTGTTTTTTCATTACATCAACCAAAAATGGGTATATTTCGTGGGAGAATATTCAATCCCTCACGTGACCGGTCGCTAGCGTGTTGCTTAACACACTCCGTTGCTGGTGAAGTCAGTTCTCATTAGCTCAGGTTTAAGGATCACCACGTTTTCTTACGGAATCTAGAGCTATGTGCTTAATTTAACACTTCGACTAAAACGTTTAATCCCTTAAAATTGAGGTCTGCATTTGGTTGTCCTATATTGAAACTTTCGTTCATGGACAAATTGACACACTAAATGCATGTGCGAGTATACTATGCAGTAAAGTGAGCTGTAGGGTTTCATGCGTGGTCAATGTTATAGCTGTGTAGGTATATACTCTCTTGTAATCATGGGATTCATTTGTATCGATTCGCTCCAAGCACACTCGTGTGGTTTGGCAGACTAAGTAACCTCTAAGTACTGTTGAAAATAAATACCAGCTCTTTTGTGTATGTTGTAGCTAGGAATAAAATAGGGTTAGCACATGAGCTTGTACCAAGTCCACGTATTTATCTAGTTACTATGATCCTTATATTTACTATCATGTGGTTAGACATGCACAACCAATGATTTCATTTAGTCAAAAACATAAGTCCTGGTTGGTTTCATTGTTTGTATTTAACCCTGATAAGTTTGGCCATACAAAAGTATAACTAACAACTCAAATTCATGCTTTTTGCTCTATCTCTCACCATATTACTCTAACCTTGCCCATATACCATGTTATTTTATACTTGTAAGTCTTTATCTTCAGCATCAAACCATGCTAATTACGGTATGCGATAGTCAGCGCGCGCGCGGTGTCTACAATGTGAATACTATGGTTGGATATGCGTGCTCAAATCTAGGAATAAGCTCAAGCTACCTACCAAGTATATAACCAAGATGTAGCCACCTATATAAATCACTGCGTTCGCTAATCCACACTAGCTGATACTTACAATACAGCGTTAAGTCCATAGTCTGTTTGCCCCCAACACATCAAACAGGGGCCGGCCATATCAATACCATAGTAGCATCGACCCTTATAACTCTCACTACGTACCTACATGTAGTCGTTTATCTAGAAAGCAAACTCCATAGCTTGGAACATACGATAATCTTGCTCATCACTTTGAACAATTAGAGCCTTGATATTCGCTTGTTAATTCTGCTAGAGCTGTCTCATTAATGCACATACGTCATTAAATTCATAAGATCATCATCTGGATTCCATCATCTCTTAAACAAATACCCCACACTAAAACAAAGATCCTGCGAAACGGAAAGATAAACGAAGACTGAGAGTACGATTGTAAAAAAGGGAGGGGTTTATTCGTTTCCGCGTTGTTTTAAGTTAAACTCTACTCTGAAGTCATCCTTCAGCCATCTTGCGATTGTTGCGAGGTGGTCGTAAGGTGACTCAAAAACGTCTTCATAATAGATCTCTCCTCAAAACCGCTGGGCGGAATAAACCCCCGATTTTCTCAACAGTAGGTCCAACCAATAATATAACAGGACCGTCACATCTTCATTAGAAACAAAACAAACCGGAATCACCAGCAGGGACTATTTCGTTTCCAGTGAGCCATCAACTGTAGTATGCGATCTTCCAGTTTCTCGTATGATAACAGAACGAGAGATTGTGGGGATCCTGTGGGGGGGAAGCATATAATGTTTCGGAGGCACCCTTTTCAAGCGCAATTCCTGTACCAAGTTCACCTTTTCCCCAAGAGTAATCTCATACTCCAGTCTGTCTTGTGCGCTCTCGTATATGTATTTCTCGGTATTTTGTGCCATCTGGAGCGCATCTGTTTGTACAGAATTGGGACGGATGAGTGCCAATGATAAGGCATAGCTCACTATCCCCCGGAATCTTTGTTCATCTCCCAGAGATGTCTGCCATCCTGTAGGCGCTGTAGTATGTAACGGGCTCGGCAAGTCGTTTACAGTCACTGTAGCCCAGTCCATCCCAGGGGCTAGGGCGTAGTGTTTGACAGATCTATATGAACAGAGCTGAGCGACACTGTAAGCGATTGAGTCGTTCTCGGATCGAAACAAAAACCAAGCCAAGTGACACAGGAGTGTGGAATGAAGTGCTGACCACGAACCGGTTCGCTCACTGTGGCTAGTGACAGACAAGTCGAGGCCTACCGTTAGAAGCCTTCGAGCCGTTTAGGTCGTGGAATGAGGTTCGAACCGGCCGATACCAGTTTGTTTCGCGGCTAACACTGTACGTGAGAGCTAGAAAACACTGGTAAAATGAGCGGGGAACATCAGACAAGGCTCTGTGGATAACGAGCGATCATGCGCTGCGGCTGCAGCGTTACACGCACATCCTGCATCTCGGAGGATAGGTAAACGATGCAGGCCTGGATGTCCGAACGTTGTGACTGTGAGTGCGCCTGTCTACGGTCCAGTGACAGGCGTTTTAGACACCCATGAAGCGTGCCGTTTACCGCCACGGCGTAGGCGCTTCCTGCGACCATTAATTATATTTCTTCATTGTATATAAAAAGTATAAGGTTTTCCGATACCAATCGCGATAAAATACGTCATGCGATATGGTGACTGTGGTAAGCGAAATTCGCTCTGTTGTTTGGAGGTAGGTCTTCATGAATTGTGCCGCTCGACCTCTATGGCTGCGGGAATTGAGCTGTTTTATATTCCATTGGCCATGTAATTCTAGTTTCTACATGTATACTGATGTAGAATTTCCAAAAACCTTTAGGCCCTAAGGACAGTCCTATCGCATGGTCCGGGGCTGTTCCATCCATATATATGTATATGATATATTGTTAAGAACACGTAGTTCCAACTTGATGCCGATGGTATAGCTTATGGGATCAAATAACCTTTCCCCCTCATAAGCAATGACTGTATATCCCTTTCTCCACGGATTGGTCCTAGTCTCTGACTTCTTGTACATTAACATGGATTACAAACTAACACAAATGTCCATTGGACAAGAAAACGAGAGGAGAGCCCGCCAAAATCACACTTAAAAATCACAACCCATCTTTCGGCTATATTATATAGCTCATAATCCACGGGATTAAAGGCGTCTACAAGTACGTTAACATCTATGATGTAGTTCATACTGTATGGCTGTGAGATTCTGACCCATAAAGGTAAGTCCATGAAGCATCTTTAGACTCATAACCATACTGTTCGGCAATATAAAGATACATTAATTGCTGAGAGGATTGTCATTGGTCCGACTACTTTGCATCTCTGGCTATCACTCGCATATCATGATGCAACATGATCGACAATAAAATATCTCAAAAAAACACTTCAATAAGTTTTTGTCGGTCTGAAAGCATCTGAGGAGTGTATGGACGCTAAGTGAAAGTTGCATAATTGTCTCCGCACGATAAATCACTCGGCGTTTCATTCACGGCGATCCACCTAACCAAGTAGAGTCAGAGACACACACTTTACTCAAGTATTTATGTACTCATACTTCGTGTAAGCAAGCTCGACTCACCGGCGCGACCTTGAGCAAGCTGTGGTGAACCCATATTACACCATACAACGCCGGTGATCCAACTTGGGAAATGGGGCCGGGGACCAATGTGCGCAGGCCCTCTCCGCATCGCAAGCCTTTGAATCGATGAATAAAGCCGTCATCTACTCAAATATAGGTATTCCCCGCAGTTACTGCGAGAGCTGCGCACAGTAGGCACTTGTGCGAGCGCACACAGTACAGAAAAGCAACGAATGACTACCCAGGTGCCCACCTACCTACTCAGCTCCACAGTAGCTTTCACCACCATACAACCCATGTGCAACTCTCGGACTTTAGGTGCGGTCTCCGATCGAAAATGACACATATTTCATGATTTCCTACTCGTCCCTACGTCATTTGTTCCCCCAAACAAATACCGCACGATATTTCTTTTTTCGGCCATATGCTCGCCACTTTTTGACCGCTCCGACGGGAACGAACGTTTGTAGTAAGTTGAATGGGCGACATGTCGTGCCGAGAGGGTGAAAATCTATCAGGTAACGTTTCTCCGAGAGTGGAAGAAGATGAGATTTGATATGCAACTGTGTAGATCGTCTAGTGCGGCGACCTCGGCGGGTAGGCGTGACCTGGTAGTGGACCGAGGTCAGGAGAAAGAAATTTCGGGAAAAAAACTGCTGGGAGATTTCGGCTAGATAACGATTTAATTATCATGATGCATTCCCTGTTGGAAAGAAAGATATTCAAAGCTTGCCGCAGTAGCCTAGTATGTACTCTACAGCGTTTTCCCTGCAAATAAACTTCTTCTTAGAACTGCCTAAAACATAGATAGCGAGCCAACCTATGTCTAGTAGGAAATGGTCGTCATATCCAGTAGAGTGAGATGCTTCGCGATGCTACTTTCAAGGTATCCTCGATTGGTGTATTAGTCATTCTCAGTACTAATCACTCGTTGTTCCGGGTGATTTCTATGGCAAACAACTCTGAAAACATATATTTTTGTAGTCTGAAATGCGTCCAGATCTAATATTATTAGTAAGAGTTTTCGATCAGAGTACGTACGGCAAACATGAGAAAGTCATCGGTAATTGCGAGCCACTGTGCCACTAGATTCCAACAATAATTAGGTGTTAACTGCAGTGGGTCAATCATTTATAACTAGTTTTCCTAGATATTATCTAAAACATTACTTTCCCGGGGCACAATCGATATGCTTTCAGCCCGCCCGTTTGTTGGGTTCGCAACAATGTCTCAGCCCTACCAAACAGGAACCCCTGTGCACATCCCACACGTGTGAAATTTGAGCGAAGCCAGATTGCTGGAAGCAACCCCACCTGTTCTGTCAAGATGCTACTACGAATCTCTGTAAATTGATGTGGCGTACATATCTGGAATCCAGATACAATTATTCCGTATCCATGGGTTCAAGATATCCAACATGTGTGTAGCAAACAGAATGCATTATATTTTCAGCGCGACCCCTAGCCTCATCCGGATCCCCAGACTAGTGATAATATAGTAGAATTTTGCGTTTCCTATAGGAGATCAATGCTTTTACCTTTCCTTTCAATACCAATAACCCTAATCCACAATCGAAACACCTCATTCACGATATGGCCGTGAAGAACAGCGAGCAGACTGATTGCAGCTGGACTTCACCATCCCACAATATTTCACCTTCTTTGGTATAGGCTAAAACTGATTGCCAATGTACGTTCAGCTACCCTTCCGAATGACATCCGATTGGACCTTCACCCTGGTGTGGTGCGTGGTTGAAAATATGTGCCTGGGGCTCGATATATTCATGCCCTAACAAACTGGACATACAAAGGATGCCCGACACAGCGGAGTATCACTGCTTATGCCCGGAGAACCGCATTGAAGAAAGTATTTGCCTGCGTCGGCCTTTGTGCTCTGTGTTCGTTTGCATGTAAGTACGTAATAGATGAGTTTCCATTCTCGTGCGTGACGTACAGGTACATGCCTACATATCACTGCTGTGAGTACTTACATATGTAAGTGTATATTAAACTGCAGGACCATCATACATATGTCAGTATGCGTATGCAGTGACCAGGTATCTAGGACCAACAGCCCCATGGTAAGTATTTCCCCTCTTCCCCTCAGTATGTCTCAGATACCCAAGTAATATTCAATATATAGATAAATTCAGAAGGTGTAAATTTGATATCCCTAATCAGATCCCGAGATTTCGCCATATAAACTTAATTGTGGACCCACGGGAATGTTAGAGTAGGTAGAGAAGAACCAAGCTATCAAGTTTTTGATCGGATGGTTACATGAACACTTCACAAGGCATCTCAAACAACAGGCCACTGTATGGCTCGCCAAAATAAGATGTCCGGAATCCATAGTTTGACACGTACGTAGTATCTATTTAGTTTATAGTAAGATGATGTCGGCCAACGAACGATCTTCGAACAGCGAGTTTCAACAGCAGATGGCTGCAGAAGATAGCTAAGATAAGCTATCCCTGGAGAACTTTCCCGCATTTTTTTTTTGAAGATTCGACAAGCCTAGATATAGATGCTGTTGTGTAATGTTTCGCAGATCCGTCTCACCCCATGAGAAGGCAACAATTATTGAGTACCTGCGTGGAAGTGGTTACTATTCAAACTTCTTGCCGTGTCGTAGAAACTGAATCCATTACATATCAAGGGCGAGTTCGGAACTCCTGCGTATGTACTCTACAGTCACAAACAAATTTTTTAACTGCAGATATTGCGAACCAACTGAGCGGGATCGGTGGTCGTCAACTGCAGGGTGACCCGTATGCATAGAAGGGCTTGGCCTTGTCTCAAAGATTGTTTGACATTATTACGCTAACCGTACCGAGCAATGCAATAAGCATCATGACATTGTGTGTCTCGCTTTAGATGGCCCCGCGGGTTCTATCTATCTAGTACAAGTTGTACTGAGGGTGTTGGTGGTATGTAGAGAGTGGTAATTGTTAGAATTGGGGTCGGCTGGTAAAGCTTAAAGCACGATCGATTCAACCATTACCAGTTGAAGTGATTTCACCACAAGCCATTTGTGCAGTTTCTCGGGGATTTGTACCAAAAACTACTTTTGTGCGAATAACCATTATCTCACTACACTGTGCTGTGCACAATATCGTGATGTATGTGTATTGGTACATTTTTACCTGTGCGGCATTTTATTGGAAATTGGCGACGAAGGCCAGCCAGTCAGGAAAACAGGACTTCGGCGCTTGGATTTGGATCCGTTTCGCCACTGCCACCCGCTTGATTTGGCTGAAGTCCGTCTCCTGTCGATGCACTCAAATCTTAGAGTAGCCAACCTTGCAAGGATCAAGCTATCCAATCACATCGCGTGCCCGCTCACCTTCTTTCACCCTCGAGTCTCACCACACTCGCTGCATGCCCACACCAGCAGCAGTTGCTGGCTGCCATCTGGCGAGTGCAACAATCGAACATCTGCCTCTCACTAGGTAGGGCTCTGGCCGTCATTCTCTGACCTGACTGAGACCAAAATATTTTGCTCCTTGTAATATCGTCGGATACAGCACCAAAAGTAATAAAATAATACTAAAAAGCTTACCGTTTGCCTATTGCCTGTTGGTTGCTACATACTGGTGCTGCTGGCTACCGCCGCGCTGCTATTAGATACTCTCAAAACCACTACGGAGTAATACTACCTGGTCGGCCAAGTAAGAGCCTTGACCACGGCTTCCATTTAGATCTGCTCCCTGCTCCTGCGGCGGCGCTTGCCTCTTGCTTTACTGCTCCCTCTGCCACTCCTCCTTTCTCCGTGCCCGCTCGCTTGCCGCTCGCTCTTTCACATCCATAACCAACACGCTTTCCTTCAATTACTGTTCACCCGCCAACCACTAACCTCAACCTCTACCCCCCCCCTCCCCATCTCCGTCGCTAGCCACCACCGGCCCTCTACTCTCCCTACGTTCTCTATCAACGGCCTGTATCGTTGCTCTATTCTTTGACGACTCCACCGGGTGCTTTGTTTTTTTAAACTTACTCGCTTCTGTGTTGTTCGCGTGGTTAGGGAATCCGTGGTTGGCTGATAAAATCTCGACTCTTCTGCTCCCTGCAGGAGCAGACAACGACGACGCCACGACCCCCTCCTCTCTCTCCAGTTCAACCTCCCGCGGTTCTCGATCCTCTGTGTATTGCCTCTCGACGTTCTAGCCGACCGCGGGCTCTCTTCCATCGCTCCTTCTTTCCGAGGCAGGCTTAAAATTTAGGTACTACAGAAGCTTTTCGCCACGCGCGGCTTTGCCATCGAGCTCGCTTCACCAGTTTTAAGGCTAATCGTTTGCTACTTGAAGTTCATCCTCCTAATACATTGTTTATTTCCCAATACAAACCATGCGGGAAGTCAACTTCAGTGTTCCCAATGCCAACAAGGCTTCCGTCGGCATCACTACGGCATTATACGATCGCCGTGCACTAGACTGCACATCGACCCTGCCTCTCATCAACTCGCTCAACCACCTCGCCTACCTTACAACATCTTCTGCACGAATCAGAGATATACTGACAATCGATGGCGGTATTGAAAGGCTGGTGGTCATTCTGAAGGAGGGGCGGAGTAAGGATTTGATGAGCATGTGGAAATGGAATCTCGCATTCCAGTGTGTTGTGAACATAGGTGTACGGGGGTCTGAAAGTGTTCGAACAAGAGTCGTTGAAGCCGATATGGTGCCCGTAATCGCTACGATTCTGGACAATTATTCTCAGGTTGTTGAGAGAGTTCGGGCTAAAGCTGAAGCTGCGAATGCCAGAAGAAACGTTGCAGCATTAAGAGCACGGACTACCCCACAGTCAATGCCGGAACAACAACGAAGCATTAACCGCCCTACCGCTCCCCATTCCATTGACATTCCTCAGTCAAACAACCCTCTTCCGCCCAGGACAGATTTTCTTATCTCGAATGCACCTCCTCAGACTCAAACCGGAAATGTAGCTGGTTTTTCTCGTTTTCAACCATCTCCAGCTCAGGATAACCGACAGTATCCAATCTATACAGGCATTGCGCCTGTTCTGCGAGGAGAGCCCACTGTGCTGCAGCCCATGGCACCGGCGTTGCCCGCTATGGATAATATAACGATGACTGGATTTGGCCCCTTGCGGGTTGTGCGAGAGGCAGACCGTCTACCTTCAATGCTACAAGCTGGAGGACCCTCTCAGCCCGTATCACCCACAACCCCGAACCCGCCAGGTACGGGAACACCTTATAATCAACGGATTGCCCAGCGGAATGGCCGACTATCAATAAGGCATCAGCGCTCAATGTCCGGGGAATCTGACGATGCAAACGCTGAAATGCCAAACCAGAACGTTGGTGTTGTTGGGGTTAACGAGACATTGGTAGATATTCAAAATGGTGTAGACATGGTGAGAGAGGATCTTCTTGAGTCGGTGAATGCACCAATGGAACTTGGAGGTCAATCAGACCCACAAGACGCAGAGACATTCAATATTACTCATCGATCACCGATTGATGGGAGTATTATGATCAACCCAACAGCAAATGTCAACCCTGCGATGGGATTCTCTCCTAACCCTCCAACCGCAAACCCTACTCTCGGCATGCCTGGTCCTTTTCAAGCTCCCCCTCGGTTCATGGTGGAAAATGCACCATCTTCAGTTGTTCTTCCATCAATGCCACGTGAGGAAGATGTTCTAATGTCTCTTCAACTACTTGCATATGTTTCGAAATATTGCGACTTAAGATCGTACTTTCAGTATTCTCATTTGGTTCCTCGACTGTCAATACACAAGGAACTTCATTTACTGGACGATGATGGAAATGGACAAAACACCCCCGCTCCTTGTTCTCATGACGACGACGACGAAGAGTATCTTCTGCCAGATGATTTCAACCTGTTTCCCCTAGTGGAGAAATTCACTGTTCGTCACCACCCGCAAGATATGCAATACTGGGCAGGTGTCGTTATGCGGAACCTTTGCCGGAAGGATGATTCTCGAGGCGGGATCCGGCAGTGTGCCAACTACGAATGCGGCAAATGGGAAGAGTTTACTCGGCAATTTGCCAAGTGTCGACGGTGCAGACGCACAAAATACTGCAGCAAAGAGTGCCAGAAACGTGCATGGGTTTACCACAGACACTGGTGTGTTGCTGCACAACCATGATGACGGCTACCGATTTTCTATAAACCATTTTGTATCTCTTCGTTATCTTTATCGTCGTTATGGCGCTTTACGGTGGGGTTTTTTTTATTGGGACTTTTTTCTTGTCTACGGTGTGTGGTTTGGCTGTAAATTCTGTGGATTCCCATTTTGCTTATTGTGGTCGACATATCTTCCGGTTACTTTTTATTACTCCCTTCTGGGATGACAGCTACCACCATGAATTATGGACAGGTTGGTGGCTCTGGTGAGGGCTATTTGTATGCATGCATAACTGGGGACGGTGGTTTCAAACTTTGGTATCAGTGTAAGACGTATTGCCCGACACTTTTATATAGTGTCTGCAGCTTTGCTTATTGGGTTAGTGGTTTATATTTCTTTGCTCATGCTTTTTTGCTCAAGCTTGTTGCGCATTTTTGCTCTCCTTTTGATTAAATCCTACATCAGGTTGGAATATTCTGCTTTTTGCGTTCTCATCCCTTCCACCAACAGGAATCCAGGAAAAACTGTTCATGTTTCTTCTCACTTTTTGGCTCTACTACCCTTTTCTCTTAGCACCAAAGACCACCCTTTTCTTTTTTGTTATATAATTTTTGTCTCTTTTTGAGAGCACACTGGTGGGGTGGAATTGAGAAGCATGTGGAGAAGAAAAAAAAAGAACTTTTCTGTGGATTACAAAGGAAGGAAGGATTTGAGGCTATTCTGGTCACTGCAGGTGGGGATATATTATGGATACAAAAGTCCATGGCTTTTCTGTTTTTTATATATACATCCGAGCTTATATATAGCCGGGCAGCTTTCTCTAGCACTCTCCTACGTTTTTTCTACTAATCTACCTTGTACTGTGATTTCCTTTTTACTCTGCACAGGACAGCATCGGAGGGCTTTTGAATTTGTTTGCGCGTGATTTCACGGGTTTGGGTTATATAGGATTTCTTTCTTTCCTTTTTCTCAGCATCGTGCATCCCATGGCTACATTGCAGGCAGGAAGGGTCATTTGACGATGTAATACTTCAATATTGAGAGAAATACAAACCCAAACGCTCGGGTTTACCCGTTGTGTCCATTCTTAATGTAAAGTGATCCGATAATTTAAATAATAGTAGTAGTAGTTACTACTGAGCCTTTGGTAGTCAAATAGATTTATACTTTTTTGGAACATTCTTCTGTGATCTTCGAATTCTAATCAGCAGCGGCTGATGGGTGACTAGTATCCGCCACCAGCGCTCAGTTCAGCTAGCCAACCGAACTTACTCTACTGAAACCTGGCACGAGCATGCTGTGGAGACAACGAACACGAGCTTCCCCAGACGTCAACCACTTCCTTAGTGAGCTTTCAACCTCAACATTCTACGAACACCCAACCACCATCAGCACCACCACCACCCACCGTCTTCCACCACTGTACTATCTCAACTCAAGATACTACTACACTCTGGCATAAGGCGTTGCTAACATCTGCTTTCAATTATTTCGGCCTATCGGAGCTATCTTTTTGGACACGTTCGGTGTGGCACCTTGCCTGCCATGACAAGCTCTAAATCGAACAGTGGTACTCGTCCAAAGCTCGCCTCTACCGCTTCTTCGTCGGGTGTACCACCAACAGCAGCTGTGTCTAACGTCTATGCCGCTGGGGAATCTTCCGATGCCCCACGCCCGCCCCCCATTCCCACACGAAGCCCAGCTCGCCCGGATCCAGCCTCTCGGAATCTAAGACGTGATCGCAATTATCCATCTGCAGCCGACGCGGATGTAGGTTGAACCAATATTCCTCTTGTTACATTATCGACAGAGCTGACTTACGGGGCAGTCACGGTCGCAAGAACAAGCGAAGCGATCTTCTTGGTTCTCTCGAAAGGGGACATGGCCTAGATCCGGGGCTGCGAAATCGGCTGCTGCTGCCACTAAACTGGCATCAGAGAACGCGTCCATGCAGAGCATAAGCAATCCTCCATCGTCAGCGGATGAGCATTCGACTTCTGACGACGATGATACTACCACGGCTGCGTCGTCGGTTGCCACTATCACAAAACAGACCGATAAGAAGGTGGAGAAAAGAAAGTCTGAGGGGCGCATGTATTCCGGCATCGGGAATGCATCATCGCTCTCTCTACCATTACTGGGTCGGGGGAATGGTGCTCCACCTGTTGCCAGCGTAGCTCCTCCAGTCGCAACTCCAGCTCCAGCTGCCGAACCGCCGTCGCCACCACCATCGTCGCCACCACCATCGCCGAAGGCGGTTACACGAGAAGCCACCCCCGCAGAAATGTCGAAGGATGACGAACCCCCAACGGAGTCCGCGCAACCAGTAGAACCAGAACCTCAGTCCGCAGATTTGGCTAATGGTTCTTGGTTTGGATGGTGGTATGGGCAACCGCAGCCAGTACCCGCTCCAGAAACTGAGGATTCTAAGCAATCCAAAGAAGAGCCCCAGAAGAGAACGGAGCCCATAGTAGAACCAGAGCCAGCTCCAGAGCCAGCGCAAATCCCAGTAATCCGTCAGGAGCCAGAGCATCCTCCCGCTCAGTATATTACACCGAATCGGGAGGAAGCTGCAATACCTACCTTGGATGGTTCGACAGAGCCAGAAAATTTAACATCGGCTCCTAGTGCTCGTCCACGGTCATGGTTTGGACTTTGGGGTGCTGGAGGAGAGCCTCCATCAACAGCACCGGTGCCTGCATCACCAGCTGAGCCAGTTATAGAAGAGGAGCTTTCTACCCCAGCCCCAACACCTGCCGATCCTATAGGCACTCCAGTCTTACAGGCAGAGCCGACGCAGATACAGGAAGCAATCCAGGATCCGGTTCCGGCTCTCTCAAATATACCGGCAAATCGTGGGTCATACGGGTGGGCGTTTTGGTCAAGGGGAGCGGAGCCAAATGCTCCTGACGGTAAGAGCATGACGGGAGAAGTGGCGATTGCAAGGGATTCCACCGAATCATCACCACAGAAGGCGACGGTGAAACCTGCAGATGGAAGGGTTAGACCTACAACGTCTGCCTCTGCATTAAGGGAGGAAAAGAGACCGTCGACTCCGGCTTCGGTGAGATCAAAAGCATCTGCACAGAAATCCACAAACTCAAAGGTAGCAACACCGAAGCGTACGGATACATCAGAGACCTCTACTTCAGTAAACTCTACCCCACCATTGATAACTCCTAGATCATCCTCACTTGCTACAGACCCAAGTGCAGCACGAAAGAAGCTCCGTGAGGTATTGCCGGAAAACCATCTCCTACCTGAATTTGAGACTTGTTATGGATACCAGGATCAGCCTTCGATGATCCAATCGCTCACAAAGTACTTCAAGAATCCTCCAACACCGAACAAGAAGCATCTTTATTTAGCGAAGCAAGCACCTCGTCCTAAAAAGGCTGTTGCTATTGGTGTTCATGGGTTCTTTCCAATGAGACTTGTGAGAACGGTCTTGGGAGAACCCACAGGAACATCAATACGGTTTGCTAACCATGCTGCGTTGTCAATCAAGAGGTGGGCAGAGAAAAATAACATAGAGATTGAGGTGGAGAAAATTGCACTTGAAGGCGAGGGAAAAGTAGGAGACCGAGTAGAGATGCTGTGGAAACTTCTACAAAACTGGATGGATCATGTACGGTCGGCAGATTTTGTTCTCATGGCTGCTCACTCACAGGGTGTTATAGTGGGCATGCAGCTTATGGCTCGGTTGATTGAAGAGGGGTGTGTGGACAATGCTCGAATTGGGTTCACTGCCATGGCAGGCATCAACCTAGGCCCGTTCGGCCACTTACCAACAACTCTATTGACTGGCTCTGCAAGGGAGCTGTTTGAGTTTCAGAAGCAAGACAGTGCGGTGTCGAGGAAATATGTCCAAGCATTAAGGACAGTGCTTGCCCATAATGTCAGAATATTATATGTAGGAAGCATCGACGATCAACTTGTCCCGATGGAGTCTTCATTAATAGCCAATATGCACCACCCTTACATATTTCGAGCAGTTTTTGTTGACGGGAGAGTGCATGCACCCGATTTCCTTAGTCATCTTGTTGGATTTGCAATGAAATTGCGGAATCTCGGTATATCTGATCATGGCTTGATACGAGAGCTCAGTTCCCCATTGGCTGGAAGCCTTTACGGTGGAGAGGGACATTCGAGGATATATGACGACGGTGCCGTTTATGAGTGAGTTACACATATCACGAGGTCACGGTTACTTTTGCTGATAATATACATAGCCTCGGTGTACGGCATGCTCTAGAAACGACAGATTGTGACGGCGTGCCGTTGCGTGTAGAGCCATTTGAGTTGCCGACAAACAGTAATCCATACTTCCTACCTTGGAGCCTACGCGGTATGCTTGAGGAAAATCATGTCAGGACGCACCTTCACAACGAGTGCACACAACTTCTTGAACAATTTGAGAATTGGAAGCCAACATCCAAGACATTGAAGGATGTCAAGTTCCGTCTCGAGGGTATTCGTAGCAAACTTTAGGGTAGTTTTCTACATACAAACAGAAGCGGTTTAAACTATGGTTGTGGCTACTATCACTGGTGTACGAAGCTGATGAAACGATTTTTAAAAGGTGTTCTTTGTGGGCGGTGTTGGCGTAAACGAAAAGTTTCAGTAGTTGTTTGATGAGCTTTCGGTGTATTCTCTATTTGTTCACTTCCTTCTTTTTTCTTTCAATTAGTTCACACTCGTTTTTTTGGAGTTTTACATTTCTTTGTTGTATTTTTGTTTTGGTTAGGGGCTGGTTATTGTGTAGATTTACGACGCAGGGTTGATTGTCGGTGACCTTTCATGTACGTATACGTTAGCTGTCTTTGGTTGAAACCCCCGTATAATAGAGGAGAATTTCAACTCCGTAAATCTACTTGCAGATTCCAATATCATGACTATCAAGCAGAATAATAAGTTGAAAAGCAGCTTTTTATCGTGATAAGGTTCGTGGCTGATGTCACTAGCCACAGGGTACCACCAATACCACAGTCATCTACTTATACCTAGCTCATCTCATCGCTGGTCCCAGCGTCATCCGTCGCCTCCATCCATCGCGTCTTTCCAACCCCACAGGCCTCGCCCATCACCAGCCATGTACGAATCGCAAGCCCTCACCGCCGCCGCCGCCTCGCTCGACGTCGAATCCTGGCCGCTGCTGGCGCTGACCGACGTCTCGGTGGTGCAGCACCGGCGCGGCCACAGCGCGGAGCTCGTCGACCTCTTCGACGTCGCCGAGCTCGGGCCGTTCCGCGTCAAGGGCCGGCTCGACAAGATCCCGCGCAAATACCACAGCATAGGTGATTTTATCCCGCAAGAATTGAAGTCCGGTGGGCGCTGATGGGATCCATTGTCGGCTGTAGTGAAAATGCCCGAAGCCAAAGACCGGCCGCCGCTGGTGGTGGTGGGCGTGCAGACGTATTCGATGGAGTGTATTACTGGGAGGGACCCGACGGACCGCGAGATTCGCATCTGGGTGCTGGGGCAGAGCGCGTGGTATGCGATTGAGCCGGCGGAGGAGTACCGGGGCATCTTTGAGGGCATGGTGGAGAAGGCGGGGCTGTGGATGTTTCTGCAGGAGCGCTATGCAAAGTATTCTGGGAAGGGCCGGAGGATAAAAGGGACGGCGATGGAGGCCTACAAAGACGTCCGTTTATCCTGCCCCGTGTAGTGTAGTTCGATTTGTGGAGCTGACGAGAGCAGTATATCGAGTACGAACCGAAGAAGTGCAAATCGGTGAAGGCGGCGACCAAGCTGTTTACGAAGCACCATCGGTATCTGTTGTTTATGATGCTGGACCCGGAGAACGATGCCGACATGTGGCAGCGGACGCCGGTGTATGCGGAATTTGAGAGGGACTACGAGGTGCGCCACATTCTGCTGGTGTTTCTGCGCTGCGCTAATCTATCTGCAGTCGACCGTCCAAGAAGTCCGAGAACACTTTTCCAGCGACAAGAAAAAGAGCAAAAAAGACTCGATGCCCTCGCCGCAGCCCTCAGAGTCCGAAGACGACACACCCATGGCCAACGCCGCCGAAAGCTCAGCCGAAGACGACGATGAAGACGAAGACGCCTCCGACTCCGACTCGGACTCCGGCGACCGCACACCCATCACCTCCTCCGGCAGCGCCTCGGGCAAAAACCTCTCCTCCAAAGGCCGCTCCATCCTCCGCCCGGTAACGCGGTCCGACATCCGTCTCGAGCACCCCATCCCAGACGATCTCGACGGCACACTCAAGCGCAAGTCCAAGGACATGCAGAACCTCTTCGTCAGCCGCTCCAAGCTCTCACACCCATCTTCCACCACCGCCACCACCACCACCACCACCGCGCCACCGCCGGGCGGCGGCGTGCGGCGGGGCGCAAACTGGCACTGCACACTGGACGGCGACCGGTGTAGTTACGTCGTGCCGAACAGCCGCACGCGCGAGGGCACGCATGCGGTGGAGGAGCACTATGCGAGCCATGGCCAGGTGTATAGCGCGGCTATGCAGACGCTGGAGGAGGAGCGGAAGCATATCCCCACCGGCGGCATACATAATTTGCTGATGAAGCTGCAGAGCATGAATCAGCAGTGGGAGAATGCGAGGCCGAGTCCGTTGAAGGGGCTGTGACGACATGATACGAGTTGATGGTATGAGTAAGAAGTTGGTTATGCACATGCTGTGATGAATATACAAGTAGTATGGGGAGTGGGGTAAGGAAGGACGAATGATTGGTTATGATTGGGACACCCGGATATTGGGTGCCCGTGTGTTGCGAATGGAGTTTTGGATCTGATTTACTGGTGTATTATAGTATGGGAAACGCGGGTTCTGGTTTTTGGCTCTCATTTTTGTGTGTTTTTTTTTGGTTCGGGTGTTTGTGTTGTGTCATGAATTGATGATTGTATGCGGAAAGAACGGGAAAGGGCGGGGCGGGATCTGGCGCTGGTAGCTACTACTTTGTAGATAGTTAATGAGATGATAGAATTACATCAACTCGCATGGAGTTATAACCTGGTTACGCTATTGGCGATATTGAAGACGCATAAATACATACGGTCTTGGGACGAATGATGGTGAAGGGTTGCGTGTTGGTCCGTGGTATTGGACTACTGATATTCTGCAATAGACTTTCAACCAACAGCTGGATACCAAAGTTCTCACTCGCGTGTTATTGTCAAAAACGGGTATGTTGCATTTCCATCTATAGCTACCCAAAAACCCCCTCAAACACATAATATCCCAAGCACGCCGCCGCCATCTATGCACCATCCTAAACCCACATCAATAAACTACATCGCCAGCTCGCAACATTGCAAATCTACACAAATCTACCCTCCCACCGGCCAATATGTACTACTATATTATCTAAACACTCTCAAACAAAAGGTATGATCCGCTCTACAACTTCGCCTCGCTGGCCTCGTAGGTCGGGTAGTCGGTGTAGCCCTCCTTCTCGTGGGTGTAGAACGTGTCGCGGTTGTACGGGGTCAGCGGCCAGCCGTTGGCCAGGCGCTCGGGCAGGTCGGGGTTGCTGATGAAGTAGCGCCCGAACACGACGGCGTCGGCGAGCTCGTCGTCCAGCGGCACCGTCGCGGTCTCGGCGGTGTGCGAGCCGCATGCCAGCAGCGGCGTCGACTTGAGCACGGCGCGGAACGGCTTCAGCGTCAGCATGTCGTCGACGTTCTCGACGCCCTGCTCCTTGGCGATCTGGCGCACGCGCTCGATCTTCTTCTCGGCGGCGACGAACATGTCGGAGCGCGGCTCGACGACGTGCACGTATGCGAGGCCGCGCCCGTCGAGCTGGCCCATGGCGTGGGTGTACTGGCCGAGGATGTCGGACGGCTCCATGCCCTGGAAGCCGCTGAACGGCGAGAAGCGGATGCCGGTGCGCTCGGCGCCGATGGCGGCGGCGACGGCGTCAACGACCTCCGAGACCAGACGTGACCGGTTCTCGATCGACCCGCCGTACTTGTCGGTGCGCACGTTGACGTTGTCGCACAGGAACTGGTCGAGGAGGTAGCCGTTGGCGGCGTGGATCTCGACACCGTCGAAGCCGGCGGCGACGGCGGTCTGTGCGGCGTGGACGTAGTCCTCGATCGTGTCGGCGATGTCCGCTTCGGTCATGGCGGCAGCGTCAATGGTAGGGACATTGCCGGTGGGCGTGAACATGGATACACCGCCCTCCCATTTGTTGGCTGATGGCCCGAGGGGTGTGCGCCCGGTATTGGACGGGTGCGAGCAACGCCCAATGTGCCAGAGCTGGCAGTAGATGTAGCCGCCCTTAGCGTGGACTGCGTCGGTGACGACTTTCCAGGCACGCCGCTGCTCCGGTGTGAAGATACCAGGGGCTTTGAAATAGTTACCGCCCTGGGGAAGGTTAGTTTGGTCTGTTGTGTTGAAGGTGGAGGGCAGGCGGGGTTACCATCACGGAGATGTGGGTGGCCTCAGAGATCAGCAGACCGCCATCGCTGGCGCGCTGGCCGTAGTATTCTGCTACCAACTCGTTGGGGATGTGTTCGGGCGAGCGGACACGGGTCAGAGGCGCCATGACAACTATGGCCGCAACGTCAGTTGTTGGAACGGCTTTTAACGGCGGGGGACGCGGAGAGAGCTAGCTTACCCCGGTGCTTCAGGTTCATGTTCCCGATTTTCACGGGCTGGAACAGCTTGGTCGATTTGAGTACGGGGGAAACCATTATGTCTGTATGTGGTAGGTAGGGTATGATAGGATGTAGAGAAATGGGTATATTGTAATGAGGATATCGGGAGAGAAAAAAGCACACCCCATGGCGGGACAGGTAGATTATATACAGCCAGGTCTTTTCCTGCTTGGTAATTGGGGTCCTCCGCTGTTAGGCATGATAGTGGGTTTCTTTGCGGCGTGGCTGCTTGGTAATCTACGGATAAGATCCATCGTGCGCAATGGCGTGCGCTGAGCAGGGCAGGCAGGGCCCTGGGCAGGTGGTGGTGGAAGAATCCTTAGCGTAAGCAGTGGGGCGGGGCGTGGAGTAGCTAGATCGAAGTCTTCAGAAGAAGTTTTTTAGGGGTCGGCCCGATGTCGGGTTCCTAATCCTGTGATCTGTGGCGCCCTCAACGATGATTGCACATGCCGAGGGACTGTTGGTGCATGTACGCCGGGGTGGTGCCATCGCCTGCTGTAATGTATCCTGTCCTCCGTACCCTGCTCCTGTCATATGGAATGCCCCGTCATCTGTATGTACCTGCGTGTCTTCTATCTTCCAGGCAGCCGTGGGGTTATTACTCGACGGAGTAAGCATCTTAAACGAAGTATTGATTACAATACTCCGATATGCGCAACTTGCCTTGTGCCTGCAGTACTACTTGCCGTTAGCCAATCGTAACGGATAAATGTCAAGTAGGTATGTAGGAGCAAATAAAAATTGGTTGGGCTCGGGTCTAGGCAGTAGTCGATGCCTTAGAAATAGGTCTTTGTTGCGGGGTTTAGGAAAACAAACTGTTGAGAGGTTCTAAGAACCTCGAAGAAAACCGGGTGGCGAAATCTGATTGCCTTCCTCCTAGCCAGCACTTCCTATTTTGATCTGCGTAGCCGTATGTGGCTTTTTAGCTGCCTGCCCACCTGCCTCAATGACGATGTGGATAAAAGCTTGGTATTAAATATTTTGAGTCGCATAGGGTCCGAGCTCCACATTAACCGGGAATTAGTAATAGCCCGAGGCACGCCAAAGATGCTATAAGATGCTGTTTGAGATGAAGATAGAAGATGAACGATGGGATGATGTTGAGAGTAAGTAGAATAATATGATTACTCTACACGTATGACGTATGACGTATGAGCCAAAACCGAATCACTAACGGTGCAGCTGTGCTATCTACAACCGATTAAATCCATATAAGAGACCATGCCAATAATCTGTAACAACAATGAACAAAATTTAAGCAAACTTGAAGTATTTGATTTAAATCAAGTGATCCAACTAGCCGATCTAGGACTGATACGAATAAGACCATGCGAAGATCGCTTGCAAAGCCGGTCCGGTGTCTTATTCTCTTTCAATGCATCGTCGAATCTACTCAGAATGACTGTTGACATGGGTAAACAAACTCCAGAGCTCAACGGATAAATGTTAGACCGTCTGGGGGAACAGCCCTCTGGCAACCACATGCATGTAACAAAGAGGGTTTATTAGGGCCTGTGTTTTCTCTGTAGTAGTAGTATATCAATAACACAGGTTTCCCTCTGCTGCCGCATACTTGCTCCACTTCCTTCTGCAGCGCTGTCTGAACATTATCTTTAACGACAGTGGACGAATTTAAGCAAGATTGAGATTGAAGTCTTTCATTTAGAATCAAGTGATTCAACTAGCCGATCTAGAGCTGATAGTCGAAAAGAATAAGGACATTAGATAATCTGGCTAACACAGTAAGTGCTTTAACACCACGAAAAAATCCGAATCTGTGCTATGTACAGATAAGACGTTTGGATGCCTAAAACGACAGCTTAATACGTTAGTAATCTTCATGTACTAGGAAGCTTTATCCTCCTCTGTGCGATTATCGGTAGACGCGCCGATGTGCGGTAGAGCAGTTTTAACTTTGAGTTGTAAAGTTTCTGTCGGGATACCGTTTTATCCCCGAATGCTATGTAAGCTACCTATGATCACGGCATATCTGTATCTCTCACGCAATTGATGACAGACCCATCATGTCTCTAACCAGTGCAATTGCTTAGAGTCGGCAGAATATGTACGAGTAATTGTGTGCTTGTAAATACATGCTGATGGCCCACGGTCTGATGGTTCCTCCATAACACACTCAGCCTGCAGGTTCGTATCTCCCGCCGCAAAACTCAATCATCTAGTAGCCTACTGTATATAGCTGTCTTACTGGGAACATCTACTCATCTGGATCGTCTCATGTCTGCAGTTTGTATCTAAATTCCCTGTTAAGTATGTAAACGGAGTACTTGTATGAAAGATATATATGATGGCCATCTAACTGAGGGGGTTGTGTGCCAGAGACTGGAGACCAACTGATTGAATTTCTAGGGACGTTGTGGATAGGATTTGCAATGAAAAAAACCAATGGCCATGCTATCTAGAAGTCTATATAATGGTAGGACGCGGGGTTGAAGCTGCAAAACAATTCAAGTTCTGGAAGGCAGCATCATGTTACCTCACTCGCGTACTTCTAGGGTGCGAAGAGGTAGGATACATCGATGTAGAGTACAGTGGCAATACAGTGGCAAAACTTGTAAAATACGTAGCATGCATCGTAATATACATACCGTTGTTACGCAGAACGCCTGCTGCGTTGCGCGAAACATTCCAAAGCTTCAAGAGTCCAAAAAAGTTCCTACTACCTTTCTGGCCTCCCGCCCTTCTAGCCTGCAACCCTTCCTGTCTCCTATCCTTTCGTTGCTCGAGAAATAACTTATACAGAGTTGTTACTCATCCCACGTTGCGAGACAAAATGCCAGTTGAATGATAACTTACCTAATGACATCTTAGATAATCATGTATACTTCAATGATAGTTGGCTATTGGCCAATGTGCGTTCGCCACTGCGGTAGACGGCTAGTGTATGTATGCTAAGAACCATACATACAGGTACAGGTACCGTACCCGTACGGTACTGTATTTTTCGCACCCTATGTACGGTGATAATGAGATCTAAATTTTGCGTAGTGGAAACGATAACCCGTACCAGGCATGCTTGTATCGCAAGTTACAAGCCCCCCCAAAATGTAGATCCAATGATGAACACCAGGGCTGATCTTTAACAGTATAATCAATAGCGCTTATTTGTGTTAAATCACCTTAGAGTATCTCTTATAGAAACAACGACCAAAACCAGCTTGGACGAGAATCCACATGGCGATCTCACGGCTCAGTTTCATTAGAAAAGCAATTTCGCATTCATTACGTATCGGCACTTCATCTGCAACGCTGGAACAAAGCCGTGCAGCACCGCGCACTAGTCCAACGCAAGCCACAAAAAACAAACAACGGCACAAACACGCTCGCTCGCTCACTCATCCTTCGTGTCCCGCCCTCCCTCTTCCTTAACCTCCGGCTCAGCATCGGCGACCTCCACGGCGGCGACCGTCTCTTCTCCGTGCCCCTCCTCCTCCTCTTCCTCCACTCGTGGCGTCCCCCCCTCGTCTGCCACGTTCTCGTTCGCTGCCGTCGGCTCCCCGCCCTCGCTGCTCTCCGCCGCCCGCTTC
The DNA here is from genome assembly GCA_024516215.1 of Geopyxis carbonaria. Taxonomy (NCBI): domain Eukaryota; kingdom Fungi; phylum Ascomycota; class Pezizomycetes; order Pezizales; family Tarzettaceae; genus Geopyxis; species Geopyxis carbonaria. The sequence continues at coordinate 698,576 of JAJJXG010000001.1, read as the reverse complement.
GGCGCACCCCTCGCGAGCTCCTGCGCCACCAGCACCGCCTTGACCGTGCGCCTCACGTCCCCGCTGCGCGCCTCCAGCAGCGCATCGATCAGCTCCTCGATCTCGGCATACACGTCCTGCGCGTCCGCGCGGCGCTCGATCATCGCCGCGGCGCTGCCGCGGTCGCGCACGATCAGCGTCGGGTCGCGGCCGATCTCGGCGTCGACGATGCCGTCCAGCAGCACGCGCAGGCGCGCCACCGCGGGGTCCTCCAGGATCTGCGTCCACGTCTCCTTCTTGACCTTGTCGTAGTGGCCGAGCTTCTTGTACGCGGTTTTGAGCACGTCGACGAGCGCGTACGACTCGGCGCGGCGGCGTTCTAGTTCCTCGGCGGAGACGGCGTGGGCGGTTTCCGCGGAAGCGAGGCGGGCGCGCTCGGCGGCCGCGGCGGCGGCCGCGGCGGCGGCCGCGGCGGCGAGCTCCGCCGCGCGCTCCTTCTCGACTTCGAGCTCGAGCTGGCGCTCGATCTCGGCCTGCTTGGCGCGCTCGACGGCTTCGCGGTCGACCGCCTTGGGGCGGTCGAGTTCGATAGACAGGCCGCGCTTCTTGCGCGGCGGGGGGCTGAAGGTCGGGGAGCGGTGGCGCTTGGGCGTCGGGGAACGGTGGTGCTTTGTCGACGTCGGCGAATGGTCGCGGTCGCGATCACGGTAGTCGTCCTTCTTCCATGGGCTGTAGTCGGACGGCTTCTTGTCGCGCGGAACGTACTTGTCGTACTTGTCGTATTTGTCGTACTTGTCGTACTTGGTGTATTCGCGGTCGCGCCGGTCCCAGCGCCCGCTGTCTCGCCGGTCGCCGCGGTCGCGCCAGCCGCCGCGCTCGCGGGAGCGCGAGCGGGAACGCTTCCGCCATGAGGTGCGACGGTCCCGGTCTCGGTCGCGATCACGCTCCACTGAGCGGTCTTTTGTGCGGGTTTCGCGCTTGCGGGTGCGCGAGCGAGAGCGGGAGGGGGTGCGCGAGCGGCGTCGGGTGTCGCGGCTTCTGTCGCGGTCGCGCCGTCGAGGCGGGGGGGTGCGCGAGCTGCGTCGTTTGCGAGAGCGGCTGCGATCTCGGTCGCGGTCGCGCTCACGATCTCGATCTCGGTCGCGCTCGCGCTCTCGGTCGCGATCTCGGTCGCGATCTCGGTCGCGAGCTTTGGGACGGGCAACGACCGGAGAGCGGTCGCGGACTGGGGAGGAGGAGCCGTAGGCGGGGCGGTAGGTAGACATTGGATGGGGGACGGCCAGAGGGAGCTCTGGGATCACAGGGGAACGCCGTTGACCCCCAGCAGGGGTGCGCCCTTCGCCCAGTGCGCTTTGCCCAGCCAGAAGCGGTTGTGTCCCACCAATGTCGAGAATCATCATGAGTGAGCAGGTTTTTGCTTTATGTGTGTGGTGAAAATTCAGCGTGGTCGCTAGGTTATAAATGTATCTATCTTAATATAGAGTACTCTAGTGATGTATTTTCAATTGTCGGTTGTAAATAAAATGGTGAAAGACTGGGGAGGGTAACTGCGACCCCATGTTACCCCACATCGGGCAAAGGGTTAGTCCCGACAAATTTTATTCCGGAAGCACCCAGCTCCCCATCTGAATTTCCCCATCTCGAACCCTCGGCCGAGCCATCCCAATCCCCTATGCACGGACTCAACTATGTCCCTGCAACCCTAGGGAAACGTATCCGATGCCTCCCGATCTGTCCTCCGGGGACCTGCGGCCGCATTCTGGCCCGGCGGCTCGCCCACTCGACCGTGGCCGCCGAAGCCTCTTCAGCGAGCATTTCGCAGAAGCTGAGGACGACGCCGCCGACCGCTGACGAGATCGAGGCATTGATGACCTGGCGCTCTCGCGACGAGGAGCTGAACACCGGCGGCAGGGCCAACTCTGAGATTGCCCAGGCCGCCGAGCGGGCCATCCAGGCCCGCATTGCTGCAAAAGCAGCCCAGGCGCCAAAGCCGCTGCAAGGGCCGCTGGATTCCAAAATCACTGGCCTGACCGTGCACGTGCCCGAAATCCGGGACCCGACGGTGCGAGAACTGCTGGTCGCCCTGGCCCGCGGCGATAATTCGGGGATCTGGCATTACTTTATGAAGACGCGCAGCGAAGGCAAGCTGGGGCAACTGCGGCATTCGGATTTTTCTGCGGTGCTGCGGTCGATACAGGCGGCGGGATACGTGTCGATCCAGAATCGCCACAAGCTGCTTGATAGCGGACATGCGATCATGCTCACGGAAGACGCGGCGTTCAAGGAGGTCAAGCGGAAGCTGCAGTTTGTCATGTGGAATATGCGCTGGAATGGACATCATCTGTCCAGCTCGGACTATTTCCATGTGCTGGACTGTGCACGCCAGGGCGATGATGTTGAGTTTGCAGAGGACGTGTGGAACCGCCTGGCGGGCGATACTCGCGTGGCTGCAAATGTGTGGCATTACAACTCGTACATGGCAACCGTCTGCGGCACTTCAAAGACTGAACGCTGGTCTCGTATCAACGACGAGACCCTCAAGCGCCGTACCAGCAGCGAGGAGAAGAACCCGCGTAACAAGGCACTGGTGCTGCTGTCCAGGATGACAAACCGTGGAGTCTGGCCCAACAGCATGACCTTTGACCTGGTCATTATGGCCGCTGGCAAACTCGGCGACATGAAGCGCGTGCGCGCCACGCTGCTCAAAGCGTGGGGCGTCGACGTGTCCAACCTCCCGGAGGACGACATCCCCGAGGCCGAACGCGAGACGTCCGTCCGTCTCCCCGACGACTCCCCGACATACCCCACCATCCACACCCTCCTCGCCGTCGCCGTGACCTTCGGCTCCAACGGCCACGTCGACGACGCATTCCGCATCGTCGACTACATGTCCAAACGCTTCAACCTCGAGATCACGCGGCCCACATGGATCGCGCTCCTCAACTGGGCCTACACGTCCACCTTCACCAAGGCCTCGGACCAAACCGTGCCCCCCACCGCCCTCGTCAACATCTGGACATCCATGGTCTCCGCGCCCTACAACATCCGCCCCACCATCGAAATGCACGACTACCTCGTGCGCTCCTACCTCTGGCGCTCGATGCCCGACGCGGCGGAAGGCGCGATGTACTCCGGCCTCAGCCTGCTGGCCAGCGCCTACCGCCAGCTGGAGCGCAGCGAGGCGCGGCTGCGCGCGCTCGTCGCCGACCCGCGCAGCCGCGCGCACGCCCTCAGCGCCGAGCGCACGGCCCTCGCGCTCGCGCAGCGCAACATCTTCCGCGGGCGCTCGATCATCCGGCGCTGGGCGGAGCTGCTGGCGCTCGGCCACGAGCAGGAGATGAACGTGGGCTTCGCGCGCACGCGCATCCCCGATATCGTGCAGAACTGGGGGACGTTTCTGGGCGACGGCGTCGTGTACTTTGTGCAGGGCGGATATGTGCACCTCGAGCTGGGCGAGGCGCGGCGGTGGGAGCCGATGATGATCCGCCGCCGCAGACGCGAGCCGTGGCCGCTGGGCACTGGCGCGAAGGAGGAGGATGATCTGTTTTAGACGCTTGTTACGTGTGATGTTTCTCTGCGACTTTGTAGATATCCGAGCATTTGTAGGCGTGACGGGGACGGGACTTGCTTCACATAGACAGTGGGGGTTGTAGATTAGATTACAATGCACGCATATCAGTATTACCCCGTCTGTCTCTCTATCCTACAACGTCCCAAGCCGGCGGCACTCACGCCGTCTTCGTCGCGCGCGTGTCCACCCCCACGTCGTTAACCACCATATACCGGCTCCCCCAAATCCACCCCCACCGGAACCACCGCATCTGGCTCACATGCGCGGCGGTCATCGCGCGCTGCGCCGTCCGCACCCCGGCCCAGCCGCTCACAAACACCCACCCCTTGCTCCCCGTGCCCCCCCCGCTGCCCCCCCCGCTGCCCCCCGCCAGCCATAGCGTGGTGGCCACGTCCAGCGCCGCCGAGTACTTCCGCACCACGCCCACGCTGCGCAGCGTCCACACCTCGCGCCCCGTCGCGCGCGCGCCGGCGAGCAGGCTGATGTGGTTGACGTGTCCGCTTACGCCAAGCTCGTCGAACGTCAGCACCACCTGCTGCTTCCCCTGCTTCTCTCCCCCCTTCTCCCCCTTCTCCCCCTGCTTCCCCCCATGCAGCGCCACCATCTCCGCCACCACACCAGCGTCCCAGCGCGTGTCCATAGAATCGGGCAGCCGTTCGTCCTCGACAACGGTGACGCGCGTCGCGTCACCGAGCCCGAGCACGCGCCAGGAGTCGATCAGCTCGGCCTTGCGGACGGTGCCGAGACCGTCGGCGTCGCCTGAGGAGAGGCAGAGGACTGAGAGCGTGTTGTGGAGATGGGGCGCGGAGAGGGAGAGGAGCGTGGGCGCGAAGAACATGGCTTCGTCGTCGGGGTGGGCGATTAGGAGGAGGATGGATTTGTTACGTGGTGGTGCCGTTGGGGGGGGGCGGAGGTAGAGCCTGGAGGGTGGTTGGTGTTAGTAGATGGGAGAGGGAGGGGAATGGGGGAGAGACGTACCATACGGCGAGGAGGAGGGGGAGGAGGGAGAGGGTTGAGATGAACATTGACACTGTGCAATTGCGGATTGGTGGTGGTGTGAAGGCGTCGTGATATGGTCTGGAGTAGCCGCAAGGTGTCCAGGGGCCAACGGAACCTGCCGTTCGGTATAACGTGTCTCCCTCGGGCCCTCCCCCTTCACTCCTCCCACCACCACCCACCTCAACACCACCTAGCTCACCACCCACCCACGACAATGGCGCGCCCCCGCAAACCCGCCGCCCCCACCGCCTCCACCAAACCTACCACCGAACCAATAACCTTCACCGAAATCCCCCTCTCCCAGCCCAACCGCACCGGCCGCACCGAAAAGACCCTACTAGACCTAATCGACGAGCACCGCCCGAAAGACGCCCCCCCAGCGGCCACATCCGGCGCCGCATCCGCGGGAGATGACGAAGAAGACCTGATCGGCCCCGCGGCGAGCACGTTCTTCTTCGTGGTGCCGCTGCTGATGCTGCTCGGCGCGTTTGACGTGCTGGTGCATCATCAGTACCGGCAGGAGCTGGTGTGGGGCGAGATTTGGGGGAGGACTGCGAGGGGCGCGCCGGGTACGTTCTTTCCTTCCTGCTTCCCCTTCCTCCTTCCCCTTGCCCCGAGCGCTCCCCCCGACCGCTACCCCCGACCCCACGTGGCGCTGTGTGGGCGTGGGCGTGGTTGTGGTTGTGGACGTGGGTGTGACTGTGGGCTGACAGGTGCGTTGCTGCAGTGTTATACGCGGTCCACTACGTCCTCCACCCGCGCCGCCACTGGATCACGGCGCGCGCGTGCCTGTTCGCGCTCGCGGTCGCGGCGGGGTGCTATATTGTGACTGCCGCGAACAAGTGGGCGTACTACTACTCGATGCAGTATGCGCCGGCGCTGGGGACGCTGTGGATCTGGGCTGTCGTGGAGCTGGATCTGGGGTTGGCGGTGGCGAGTTGTGCCGGTGTGGCGGGGTATACGTGGTGGAAGGGGTATGCGGTTATTTCATAGGGGATGGGGGATGGAGGATGAGGAGGGGGGAGGGAGGAGGGAGTTGTAGTAGAGTAGTTAATACCATGGTTAGATTATTGTTTTTGTTTGATTATGGTGGGTGTGAATGGTTGAGGGCTATGTGCCCGATCACGAAATTATACTCAGGCTTTGCTGTGCCTTGTGTTGCTTGCCGTCACGGAGAACCTGTAAACAAGGCGGAACGGGCTGGGCAAATACCTATAGACGTGTTCTGTTACAAGAATCTCTGTTACAATACGGCGAATCCATACTAGTTCCAAGCGTCAGCATCAGCGTGAATCCAAACAACTGGTCATGCACTCACCATCCCAACTTCCGTCGCCCGCCGCCAGCTTTTCGGCCCCTCCGACAGTCTGCATCGGGTACCTGCCCTCCTTAGCCCAACTTCTACTACTTTGGGCACAAGTTAGTAACACTCCAACGCGCGGGATCAGAGTCTGCGTACTTTCGTCACGTATCTTCAGGGCTGTGAGGTTTTAATCCGACAGACTCAATCGGGCCGGCCCTGCCCGCCGCGCCGTAGTCAAACTATGTAACCACTGGCGGTGCATTAGTAACGGCCATCCGTACGGGTACTGGAGAGACTCTTGTGTACATACGTTTGTATCACATCTTCAGCGCTGTCAGATTTTGGGCCCCTCCGACAGTCTGCATCGGGTACGGCCTGCCCTCCTTAGTCCAACGTCTACTTGAGCATGAGTTAGTGATAATCCAACGCGCAAGATCAGACTCTGCATGCATACTTTCGTAACGTATCTTCAGGGCGGTGAGGTTTTAAGCTGACAGACTCAATCGGAAATCCCTTGCCGGCCTTGGTCAAAAGGCTAACAACTGATAATGCATTAGTAACCATTCGCAGTACTGTCGAGATACATACGTTGTATTACATCTTCAGCGCTGTCAGATTTTGCTCCCGTCCGACAGACTGCATCGAGAACCTGCCCTCCTTAGTCCACCTGATTTGAGCACAAGTCAGTAACACTCCAACGCGCGGGATCAGAGTCTGAATACTTTCGTAACGTATCTTCAGGGCGGTGAGGTTTTAATCCGACAGACTCAATCGCGCCTCTCCTGCCCGCCCGCCCGCCATAGTCAAACTGGTTAAACCACTGATGGCAGTGCGTTAGTAACGGCCATCCGTACGGGTACTGGAGATAAGGCTCTTGCGTACTTACGTTTGTATCACATCTTCAGCGCTGTCAGATTTTGCTCCCTTCCGACAGACTGCATCGAGAACCTGCCCTCCTTAGTCCAACGTCTACTTTGGGCACAAGTCAGTAACAATCCAACGCGCGGGATCAGAGTCTAGCAGTCTGCGTACTTTCATCACGCATCTTCAGGGCCGTGAGCTTTTAATCCGACAGACTCAATCGGGCCTGTCCTGCCACCCTGCCCGGCGGCCGTAGTCAAACTATGTAACTACTGATGGCAGTGCATTAGTAACGGCCATCCGTAGTACTGGCGAGAGGGGGGGAGACTCGTGTGTACATACGTTTGTATCACATCTTCAGCGCCGCCAGCTTTTGCTCCCTTCCGACAGTCTGCATCGGGTACCTGCCCTCCTTAATCGTTCCGCTGGTAGGTTGTTGTCGGTGGTGGTGAAGGTTGGGAGAGGGAATGGTGGGGTGTTAAGTGGTGCTTATAAGCAAATCTGGGTTGGAGGGCTCATGGGCTTGTGGGTTGGAGGGCTCATGGGCTCGTGGGCTAGAGGGCGAATGGGCTCGTGGGCTCAGATGGACGTGGACATGTGCGAGTGATGGGCTGAAGGACCCGGACGTGGGCGGGCTGGAAATGTCTAGAGGATGCCGGGAGTATAAATGGGCTCAGAGTACCTACTGCCCTCTCCACTAGTGGTCTACAATCAAAAGTGCCATGTGATTATCAATTAACCTAAGCTCCTCTCACGACTGTCGACCCAGTCCACTCTGCTACAAAAAAACACATACAACCGTTTTTGCAACTATGAAAGGGTAAAAGAAGCAGTTTTACTGTAGAAAAGTGACACCCGGCGGGTCTTGAAGACCGCTGAAGATACGACTAATCTTGTTACCCACTGCAACAATTATCATCGTTCCGGCAGTACCTTGTGAGACATGCACTGTTGGTTTCGGCGAGGTACATAAAGGTCATAATAGGACGCAAAGACGGCGGGAGAGAAGGAATAAAGTAGGGAGTTGAAACAAAATACATTTTGTTTTCTGTTTTCATGACAGTGCATGTTCGAGTGATAGGTAGTGGCACGGACACATGCACACGACGTTGACGGTTGACCACGATGCCATGGGAACACAACCTCAACAGCTACCACTGTCCGTCTCGCCAACCTGAAATGTACTCCAAAATGGTATCGAGCCACACACAGCAAGCCATGTAGTTACTTCACGGACTGCGGCAAATATGCTCCAAGCAAGCCCAAGCCGGGGAGCGCAAGATGGCTATTCTAACAAACACTTGTTTCTTATAACTGTATCGTACACGTACACATCATATATATGTATATCATATGGTTATCAAACCACGTTTCACCTTTTCTGAGAGGAGTTTCAACGTAGAATTTCGTCAAGCAAGTAAAAAGAAAACATTAAGCCTCCCTCCTCCACCACCCCATTCCCATGCACAATTCTATTTTGGTTTTTTTTTACAAAGCCCATTTTAACCCAGCCCGCCCAGTCCCCTATCCGTCAATCAACTTTTTGCTAGCCCGCAAAAAAATCCAGATCCGTCCCAAAACCAGCAGAAAATGTACAGAAACAGAGAGAGATAGATATGCTTTTGCGAACAGTGAAAGGGGACGACGATGGTGATCTTGAGGTGATAATACAGAGAGAAAGAGAGACATGATCTTTGGCGTATAGGCTGATGCTCATCGTGGAGCCGACTGTCTTACGACTATTGGGGCTGGTCCATGAGAGATGCTGGGCCCGATGAGAGTGACTATTCAAACATTAGCATTCTACCGCATTGCCCAAAACGCCTCAGGTGTCAATTTACATTGCTGGCAAGCTGCTGTGCCTATTACCAATACCCCATTAGCCAAATCCTTATCTCATGCAGTCTCATGGGGCTCAACAAACCTTCACCTCCTTCTCCATCTCAATCATCTGCTGCTCCTCGCCCACAGCAAGCGCATACGGCACACCAAGCATGATGGCGCTGGTCGATATGATCCACATCGACGAGCCGCCGAACCGCAGCGCAGCCGCAAGCCAGCCGTAGCCGGTGCTGACCGTGTTCACCACCCGCGCCCGCTGCTTCGGCGGGATCATGTCCTTGAGCGCCACAAGCCGCTCGTACATCGTCTCCTCAAACGTCTCGTCGTCGTCGTCCGAGCCGTCGTCGGACGAGATGTCGGAGTCGGTGTCGACATAGTCCTCGTCGTCGTCACGCGGGCCCTGCTGCTCTTCGTTGAAATGCTCGTCTGCGACTTCGGTAAGCTTGACCATGGTGGCGGTGGGGTGACGGGGACGGGCGATGGGATGAGGTGGGTGGGGTGGGTGGATGGATGGATGGATATGGAATGACGACTTGATGGACAAACGCAGCAGAAATTTTGGCACGCCGCAGGTGTGGCGCGGCTCAGCCACCCGGCTGCGTAACTGCCCACCTCGTGTCCCCTGCTGCCGCTTGCTGACTTCGACCCGGGAAGCTTGTTGGCTGGCTAGTATTTATCAGCCGTCACCAAGCAGCAGCCTCGTCATTCAGAAATCTGTCTTGTTCGCCGCAATAAAAGCATCACGCATCGTCCACGTTTTTTTTGATCTAATATTGTTACGACCTACCCCTATCATAAACACCTACCCTTCCTTTTCTACCTATCCATCATGAAGGTCTTTGGAGCCTTCCTCTCGATCGCCTCGTTGGCGGTCGCCACGGCGAGCAATGTCATCACTCTTACACCAAAGAACTTTGATGATGTTATTATGAAGAGCGGCAAACCCGCACTGGTGGAATTCTTTGCAGTAAGTGACTCTTGATAAATTGACATATATTCGGTTAATTGACTCTTGTATAGCCATGGTGTGGTCGTATGTTTCGCAACGTTTCTAGCTCGGCTGATCTGGTTCTAACTTAAACACAGACTGCAAAAAGCTCGCGCCCGTGTGGGAGGAACTGGCTGATTCCTACGCTGGCCGTAAGGATCATATTACTATTGCAAAGGTCGACTGTGATGGTTCGATTTCTGTCCTGGGCGAGGCCAAGTGTTCACAATCGCTAACGGTGCGTGTGCAGAGCACAAGTCAATTGGCAAGCGGTTCGGGATTCAGGGCTTCCCGACCCTGAAGTACTTTGACGGAAAGGGCAGCGATCCCATTCCATACGAGTCTGGGCGTGATACCGAGTCGTTCCAGAAGTTTATTGCGGAGCAGGCAGGCGTCAAGGCAAAGGTTAAGAAGGCTTTGCCCAGTAACGTCGTTGTCCTTACCGACAGCAACTTTGCCTCTGTTGTGAACGGTGCTAAGAACGTGTTGGTTGAATTTTACGCGGTTCGTGTTTACCAAATACTCCCGTGCACGTGTTTTTGACTAACGGTGTTGTCAACAGCCTTGGTGCGGCCACTGCAAGAGTCTTGCTCCTATCTACGAAACTCTTGCGCGCAACTTTGCCAGCGAGGAGGACCTGATCATCGCCAAGTTCGATGCTGATGCTGCCAACGGAAAGGAGACTGCCATGAAGATGGGCATCACTGGCTTCCCTACGCTCAAGTGGTTCCCCAAGGGCTCCACCGAGCCTACTGCATACGAGGGTGCCCGTAACGAGGCCGCTTTCGTCAAGTTCTTGAACGAGCATGCTGGCACCAAGCGTGCCGTCGGCGGCGGTCTCAACGAGCTCGCCGGGCGCATCGCCGAGTTCGACGCGCACATCAAGAGCATCGTGAAGGGCGAGGCCACCACCCTCGAGGCCGCCGCTGCCGAGATCAAGAAGCTTGCTGCGGAGAGCAAGGAGGCATCAGCCGCGTACTACGTGAAGGCGCTGGAGAAACTCTCGGCCAACGAGGGGTACGTCGAGAAGGAGCTGAAGCGCCTGCAGGGGCTGCTGAGCAAGGGCGGGCTCGCGCCCAGCAAGGTTGACGAGATCTCAATCAAAAAGAACATCCTGAGCCTGTTCTATGCTCAGGATGAGGCACCCAAGGACGAGTTGTAGAAAGACCCGCCCGCCACACCTCCCCACGTGGAGACGATAATACAAGACGAAGATAATGAAATGTCCCCGATTCTGTTCCCTCATGACGCTGTGTACACTATGGATTCGCTGCTTCCGTTTTTTGACTATCGCGGTACTGTCTAGGCGTGTTGTGTGGGTCTGTGGTGACTGAAATGTGCGTGTATGGACTGTTTGGATTAGCTGTAATAGGTCACTTGTACAATTATCACCGGCCCTTCGTGAACTTGTGTGAACACACCGGACACTTGAAACACACCGGACACATCCATACAGCTTACATCGTGTGATGCGTGTCATGGGAATAGGGTTACATAAGCTCCATGCACCTCCCCCTCGGGGTCGGAGTCATCCAGAGCCTCAGGCCGTGAGACGACCTAGGCTCATCCGCCATTCCATCTCATCTCCATTCAACCTTCCCCGCATTCCTTGGTATATCCATAAACTCTGCCACCCACGGACCGCCCTACACACCCACACCTGCATACCCCATAAAACACACATACCCAGAGCACATCACAGTACACCCCCTGCATACCGCCCACAATGACCTCCGAATCCTCGACGCCCTCCACAACCCCGGCGGCCGCGGCCGGCAACGACTCCACCACCTCCACCGTACCTCCCCCTTCCCCTCTCATACCTCCCCCTCCCTCCTACGTAACCACAGCTGACATGTGCCACACAGGACAACGCCCCGGACCTAACAGCAGTAGTCGACGACCTCCTCGACAGCCTGTCGTCGAAATTCGCGTCGGTGAGCTCCGAGATCTTCGAGAAGATCGAGGGCATGTCGCGCCGGCTGGACGCGATGGAGCAGACGCTGCAGCAGAGCGGCCCAGGCAAGGCGGCGGGGCCGTAGGGGGTCACGCCGACGGTTGGGTCGAGTTTGGGGCTGGGCGAGGCGAGGGAGGGGAGGGAGGGGATGGGAATAGGGGGCAGGGAGGGGATTAGGAGGGGGAAGTGGGGGGAGGCGAGGAGGAGGGAGGAGCGGGGTGAGTGAGCGGAGGACTGCACTGGGAGGGGAGGGGGAGAAGGGGCGTTAGGGGGTGGGGAGGGGATGCATAGACTTGTGTTTTGGTTTTGGGTTTGGCGCGCGATGGAGTTGAGCAAGACCACGTAACGCCACGGCGCTGTTGGCTGCTGCTGCTGCTGTGGGTGTGGTCTTGGGCCTGCGGGCTATAGTTAATAACAATATTTACACAAAAACGTCATATGCTTTTTAACAGCAGTGGATGTGAGCTGGGATTGGGAGCTCTGGTTTGTGGAGATGGGGTAGACCGTGGATGGTTCTGTGAAGCAGCGGTGTCGTGGGTAAACACTGTATTTTAAACCCCAAACAACGCATGTTGGATTTTTCAGTTGGTCGGGGATACCGAACGCCCGTTGACTCCGCCGCTCTCCAAGCCAGGCCGTAGAGGTGCACACGCACACGCATACCCACCCCTCCACCATGATAATCACATCGTGAGGGACCACCTGAACCAATCTTGCATCACTCGGCCGAATCCGTCTGCTGACATTGCACTGCACCCACATCCACCGGCTACATCCCACCGGGCCTATCCACTGGGCCCACGGCACGTGACCGCCTAGCGCCACATCATCATCACGATCAAGCTGTACCTAGCTCCGATAGACGTCCACGTCCACGCTGTCCTCAGCTCTGCTGCTGCTGCTCGCTACCACCACCACCCGGAATCGTCGGAACTGCGAGAATTGTGAGAACTGTGCGAACTGCGAGACTGTCAAGATGCGGAGATCTACGCTGCTGTTTGTGTTTATCCACGGGTTCAAGGTACGCCCCCCGCCGCTTGTCCTTGGCCGGGCTCGCCGACTCGGAAGCTCGTGCTCGCAACCCGCCAGTCCGCCCGGCTCGCAAGCTCAACTAACATGTGTAGGGCGATAATGATACCTTCGCCGGCTTCCCCGAACACCTCCAAGCCCTCATCACCACCGCGCGCCCCCACCTGAACATCCGCACTTTAATCTACCCGCAATTCGAAACCCGCGGCGACCTCGCCTCGACAGTCTCCCGCTTCCACTCCTGGCTGCAATCAACCGTCATCGACCTCGAAGTGTCCTCCAAAACCCCCTCACCCTCCGTCGACCCAAGCGTGCACACGATCCTGGTCGGCCACAGCATGGGCGGCATCGTTGCCGCTGACGCGCTGCTGGCGATACTGGATGATGAGCCCGTGGGCCCGCAGCGGATCATGTTCCCGCATATCGCTGGCGTGCTGGCGTTTGATACCCCGTATTTGGGGCTGGCGCCGAGTATGTTTGCGCATGGTGCCGAGGGGAAGTGGAGGGGTGCTATGGCGGCTTACTCGACGCTTGGGAGTGTGACCGGCGGGCTGGGCGGGCTGTGGGGGGCGGGGCAAGCGAAGGAGGCGGCGGTGGCGGAGCGGGAGCAGGAGAGGCGGAGAGAGGGGGAGAAGAGTGCCGCCGGGGGCTGGGGGTGGGGGACGCTTGCCGCGGTGGCCGGCGGCGCGGTGGCGCTGGGCGGCGGTGCAGCCGCGGCCTACTGGAAGCGCGACGACATCGGCGCCGGTCTCGGCTGGGTGTCCTCACACCTCGAGTTCGTCGGGGCGCTCATGAAGTCCGAAGAGCTCCGCGCGCGCGTCGAGCGCATCAGCACCACGCCGGGCGTCGGGTTCGCCAACCTCTTCACCTCTCTCGGCGGACAGCGCGTCGGCACGCTCAGCGTGTTCGACGGCAAAGAACGCACCTTCTGCAGCATCCCGGACCAGTACGCCGCGCTGCGGAAGAAGTTTTACCGGTGCGTGAATGTGAAGGCGGACGATGAGGTGGGTGCGCACGTGGCGATGTTTCGCCCCGCGACGAATCCGGGGTACTATGAGATGGCGGACCGCGCGAAGGGACTGGTGCTGCTGTGGGTGCCGGAGGATGCGTGGATGCCGGTTGAGGACGAGCCGGAGGCGTATCGGGAGCGCAAACCTGCACGGGAGAGGGAGAGGGAGCGGGAGCGGTATGATGTGTATGAAAAGACCCCCCGCCGCGTGTCGCCAGAGGGGATATCGATGCCGAAACCGTCGCGCCGTGCCACCACCCACGACGTGACGTCGGAGTATCCGCCGAAGATGTCGCGGCGTGATTCTGAGAAACCATCGAAGCCGGATCGCAGGAGTACGTTCGATGTCGCCGAACACGAGTCCGACCCGTGGGCTGAGGAGCGGCGCGGGAGTACGTATGACGCGTATGACGCGCCGAAACCGTCGAGGCGCAGCAGCACTTATGAAAAGCTGGCGAAGCTGACCAGGCGGGACTCGGAACGGTCGGAGCGGGAGGAGCGGTCGGGGGGGTCGTCGGTGGGGGGGAGGAGTGAGAAGTCACGCAGCGAGAGGGGCGAGAGAGGTGAGAGAGGTGAGAGGGAGAGGAGTGAGAGGAGTGAGAAGCCGCCGAAACCTTCGCGGCGGGACTCGGAGCGGTCGGAGAAGCCCCGCAGCGAGCGCCGCAGCAGCACCTTCGACGTGTACGACAAACCCGAGAAGCCGCGGCGGAGCAGTACGTTTGATGTGTACGAGAAGCCCGAGAAGAGTGAGAGGGGTGAACGACGGAGCAGCACGTATGATAAGCCGCCCAAGCCCTCACGCCGTGGGAGCGAGCGCACAGTGGAGCTTGAACGGCGTGGAAGCGCACAGAGTTCGAGGGTAGGCACGCCGGAGGTTGAGAGGGTTAGGATGGAGAGGAAGGGGAGTGGGCAGAGTGGGAGTGGCAGGAGTAGACGGGACGGGAGGGACGGGAGGGAGGGCAGGGAGGTGGTGGATTTGGAGCATAATCCGTGGCAGTGATAGACGCCAGGGCATGGGATGGGAGGGGGGAGGGGGTAATGGGGGTAATGGGTATGGGGATGTGGGCGTTAGGTAGAATAGATAGAGAGTGTTTTATTGATTGTGGATCACACTGCCCCAAGTGCTTCAGACGATTCTTACATATATACAAGCTCCATTTTGGCCTACAACACCACCCACATCTACAATTCCCCCTTCACCCGTCACCCACCCCTCACGCCGCCGCCCCCTCCACCGCTTCCCCCTCCCCCTCCCTCTTCTCCTCCTTCTTAACCCCCCCCGCCGCCCTTCTCCTCCGTCCACTCCCCCCCGTCGCCGCAATCAACTTCCCAAAGTCCGGATTAACCACATACTTCCCCTTCACCTGGCCAAGACTATACGCCACGCCCTTGCGCTGCCCCTTCTCATCCACATCCGCATCGCCATACGGGCTCTCCTGCTTCACCACCACCACCTCCTGCAAGAACTCGCACCCCGCGCCGCGGTTGACCTCCATCTCCACCGTGCTCTCGTCGGGGTGTGTGCCGCCCCAGAGCAGCGAGACGCGGCCGGACTTGTGTACGCGGAGCTTCCCGACGCGGCCGGAGGGGGGGACGGCGGAGAGGGCGGCGAGTTGCTCTTTGTACGCTGCTTTCTTGGAGAGCGGTTTTTTGGGGGGCTTGACGTCGGCGGGCACTGCGTCGGCGGGGTTGGCGGTGGCGGCGGGGTTAGCGGCGGGGTTGGCGGCGTCCTTAGTGTCCTCCGACTTGACATCGCTCACCGGCGCGAGCACCGGCAGCAGCTGCGGCAGCTGGAAAAAGAAGATCTGGTTCTCGGTCTCAGCATTCCTATTCACCCCCGCCGCCGCAGCCGCAGCCGCAGGGATCGCGTCCGCCATCGCCACGTCGCCCTCCGCGTCCTCCGTCTTCTGCTTCTCCTTCCCCTTCCCCGCCACGTCGTCGTCCAGCGCGCCGCCCAGCTCCTGCAGCGAAAACAGCCGGTCGCGCTCGCCGCGCTCGAACTCTTCGCGCTCCTCGGCGGTGCTGATGACGGGCTTCTTCTTGCCGCTGCTCGAGCGGCGGCGCGCGCGCGGCGAGGTGCCGACGTGCAGGTCCGACTTCTTGCGCTGCGTCTCGGGGGAATGCGGGGGTTTGACTCGCCGCTTTGTGTCTGGTGAGGATGGGAGCATGACGGCGTCGTCGTCGAGCGGCTCTTCTTTGATCCGGATCTCGGTGTCGAACACCATCTCCTTCGCGCGCTCCTGCTCGACCGCCTTGCCCTTGCGGCTGCTGGAGTCGGTGTTCACCATCGCCTGGCGGTACACATGCTCCCGCCGCTGCACCCGCACCGGCGCGCCGCTCCCCCAGTCCGCGTCCGCCTTCCCCTCCCCGTCCTCATCGTCCGACGCCTCGTCCAGCAGCGAAATATACTCCACATCCATCCGCTGCCCGTCACTCTCCTCACTCGAACTGTACCCCGGCCCGTCCGCCGCCCCGTCGGCAGCAGCGCCCTCGCGCTTGACCCGCGCCTTCTGGCTGCGCATCGAAAACTTCCCCGGCCGCCCGCTGCCGTAGACCCGCTCCGAAATCACCTTCTGCCCCCCTGCGCTCACGATCGACCCGAGCGCAAACGGCCCGGACGCGCCCGCCATCAGCTCCGGCTCGCGGTCGCGCCCGAACCCGCCGCGCCCGCCGCGTCCACGGCCGCCGCGAGCCCCGCGCGTTGAGCCGCCGCGTGGTCGTCCCGCGTCCTCGGACGCTTTGGAGGCTTGGAATTTGGCGTCGAGTTGCTCTCGTTCCCTGGCACGCAGTGTCAGCGGTGACGACGGGGGGAGGGGGCGAGGGGAGGGGGGAGGGGAGGGCTGACTCTTTTGTCCGTCGCGCCACAACCTTCGGCGCAACCTTTAAGCCCACACGCGCCCCCGCGCCGCGGCCGCGCGGCGCAAGGCTGTCGAGCCGTCCCTTCGGCGGCGCGAGCGGCTTCTGCTCTGGCGCTGGTGTGGCGACGGCTTCTGCTAGTGCTGCTGCGGCTTCGGTCGCTGACGCTGATTCGGTCGCTGTCGTGGGCTCTGACGCTGTCTCTGGTGCAGGTGCTGGTGCTGGATCGGCTGCTGGGGCGGCGGCGGCGCCGCCGCGGCGCGCTGGAACCTTTGGTGCCACTTTCAGTCGAGGCGGCATTGCGTGTGTGTGGTGAGATGGGGGAGAGGAAGAGGGAAAGGGACGAGTGATGGTGGGGTGGAAGAAGTTGTGAGTGTGCACGGATATAGCCGCAGAGCCCCGTTACATCGCGCTATACCTGTTGGGGGATATGGGGTTACCTGGCGAGGTGGTCACGGGACTTGGAATGAATGCTGCCACGGAAATTCCACTCTATCAAAATTTGCATGATAGGGCATTGGGTATGGGTGTTGGGTCTCCTAATATGTTTCGGGCCGGGTTCGGGCCGGGTCTATTTCCTGCACCGTTCCGACCAACGTCAACGGAGCATCCTGCTTTCCATCACTCGACGAAGCCATCACGTAAAACTGGAGTACTTCCCGTACCGCTGGGGCCATTTCAGACTCAGAATTTTCAAGTTCCATCCAAGTTTCCGCCACAACCACAAAGAAAGTTTTTGAGAGACATAAACAGGCTGAAATTTGACAGTTGGGTCTATTATGCTGAAGACATCAATTTTAGAAAAATGTTATTTTGCGGAAGCGATGACCCAGAATCTGGGTTATGAGTGGTCCTCAGCCGTACGGGAAGTACTCCACTCACAGAAAGTTGTATTTTGCATCAACCCCCATCCGTCGTCATCCCGCCCGTCAGGATCTGCCTCGTCTCCAGCGGGAACGCGTGGCACGTCATCGCTGTTGGACGGCACGAAGTCACAGATGTCGCAGGACGTGGCGGCAGCGGCGGCGGCGGCCAGATCTGGACCCGTCCCGTCCATTTTCCGGGTTTCTCGAGAACAGCAAACGGGGGCGGGGGGGTGATGTGTAGTATGGGTCGAGAATTGGAAGCTGGATGGGCCGGGCTGGGGATACGGAGCTTGGAGAGTACTGGAGAAAGCTGCAGACCCATGTTTGACTGTAGAACAAGTGTTGCTTCTAAAGAACGGTTGTACGTGTTGGTTGTAGAGTAGGATGGATTGAACGTCGTGGGCGGCCGAGCTTAGGTTGATAATCGCGTGTGTTATGTACTCGTACTTTTGGTTACAGACCTTCAGTTCTCTTTCGCGGGATCTCTGGCGCTGCCCTAGTCCGGAATCGAAGCAGAATTCAGCTTTAAGGCACGATATAATTACCCACTTAAATCTCATCAATAGACCTGGAATCCAACAACCCAGTGCCTGACATCCCGTATTTTTCGATCTGCTGAATTCAAACACCCACCGACTTATCCAAAACCGAGGTAAAAACGCCAGTATTCGGAGGGGGGGGCGGTACACACTGAATGAAGACGTTGACCAGTGGTGCTCGGAGCCCATCCATGCCCCCAGAATCCTCCAGCCATTTCCAGCCCGCCCACGTCCGGGCCCTACAGCCCATCACTCGCACACCATCTGAGCCCACGAGCCCTCCAACCAACGAGCCCATGAGCCCATCAGCCCTCCAACCACCGCATTTGCTTATAAGCACCACTGCGCACCTCACCGTTCTCTTCTCTCTCCCAACCCTCACCACGGCCACCAACAACAGCCCACTAGCCCAACAGCCGAACGACTAGGGAGGGCAGGCCGTACCCGATGCATCCTGTCGTCGGGCCCAAACTCCAGAAGCCCGGAAGATGCGGTACACACGTGCAAGAGTCTCTCCAGAGCCAGGCACTACAGATGGTTCCTGACTCACTGCCAGTACTTGGTTCTAGTTTCACGAAAGCGGGCAGGCCACGGCGGAGTGTTTCGGCGCTCTCAGGGCTCTAGTCGAACATATAACATACTGGACGCCAGGGACGTCGTCGTCGTTTCGAGTTCTGCGCGCTTGTCTTGTCGTGATGCAGGTCCCAGGATTTTGGGGTGCCCTGAACACCGAAGGGCCGTGTGTAAAGCGTCTGCGCGACTCGATGCCGCTCCCTCCGCCCCGCTGCTATCGTCAGCGCGTATCAGTTACGCTCGGTGTCCAAAGCCGCCCGTTTACCACTGCATTCATGGCACAACGCTGGAAATATCTGCCGTGGCCGCGCTGTGCTATCACGTCGCCTCGTCGTGTGTCCAGTGCATTCGTTCAGTCCCACTGCCGCAGTCTGGTTGCACACCACCCGCCGCCCGCCGCCCGCTGCGCCCGCATACAGACGCGCAACACTTGTCGTTCAGATCCTGCGCGCTGCAAGGCTTCGGGTTCGAACCTGGACGCAACGGGGCTGTAACTTGTGGCAGCGATGCAGCGGCCTGTATGCAAACCTGTGGCTACCACGCTAGCTAAGGCCCGTGGTCGATGGCCGTGGGCTCTGCTGGCGTTGGCGGTGGGATAGGTACTACATGGCTAGTGGGACCGGGCGGCGAGCAGCGTGCACTCGTACACACAGGAAACGTGCCCACTGGTCGCAGTATCGTATTGTAAACGTGTAACCCTCCATCGTATCATTAACTCTCTTCTCTGCATTGCTAACATTTTGTACAAAACCACACAATCGCAAAACCCTTTTATTCCTCCTTACCTCTACCGCCGTCCACCACTCTGTCTCTTACTCTTCCCCGGCCGCGGCGCCTTCCCGCCCTTCTTGGCCGGACCGCCCTTGAATCCCATATTATTCTTCTTCTGCGAAAACCCGCCCAGGTCCCCGCTCGACACCGCATCCCCACTCTTACTATACCTCTTCTTCCCGCCATGGCCATACTTCCCATCCTTCTTCTGCCTCTTCGCCCGCGACTGGTCGGTACTCTCCCTCTTCCGCTTCTCCCTCCTATCCCCGCCGCTGCCCTTCGTCTGCTCGTCCAGCGCAACATCAAACATGCCCTCCTCGCGCTCGCCGGCGCCCGCCGCGTCGTCGGTGTTCGCGCGCTTGCGCTTCAGCAGCGCAATCTTGTCGAGCGTCGCGCGCTTCGCCTTGTCGCGCTCCTGCAGCTTCGCCACCTGCGTCGCCTTACCAAACTTCTTCAGGTCGCGCAACTTCCTCGCATCCTGGGACCTCTTCTTGCGCTCGGCCTCCTCGAGCAGCTTGGCTTTGATGTTGCCCATGTGCTCGTCGTCTTTCATCATCTCGGCGAAGTAGTCCACAGGGCGCTCGAAGGGCACGCCCTCGGCGCGGAGGAGCGTGCGCCCGAGCTTGGCGGCGTCGAGCGCCTGCTTGTAGAATGCGAGCTCGCGCGAGAGGTCGTCGTGGATGTCGCCGATGAGGACGGGGGCGGCGGTGATGAGCGATTGGTGCTCGGAGAACGCCATTTTTGAGGTGGGCAGCGCGATGCGGGTGAGGAGCGAGGACAGCGCCGCGTGGTTGTCGATTGTGAGCTTTTGGTGCGGGATCAGGTCGTCGCCCTCGAGGTCGTCGGAGTCGATGTCGGACAGAGCCACGTCCTCGTAATCTTCCTCTTCATCCTCCTCTTCATCCTCCTCCTCATCCTCGTCTTCCTCATCATCATCGTCTTCATCCACCCACTCCTCCGCAGCCTTCACTTTCTCCTCAACAGTCAGCCCCGCAGTCTCGACCAGCTCCGGCGCCTCCTCGTCATCGCTCTCCTCTTCAACCTTCTTCTTCCCCTTCTTGCTCGGCTTCTGCGAGATCTTCTTCTTCTTCTCGGCCACGATGTCCACGCCCTGGTGCCGCAGCAGCGCCGTTTTCTGTTCGGTCTCTGTCAGCGTGCGTCCAATCCCACCATGCGCTCAATCTCGCCGTGTGTGACCTACCAGTTTGCTTTTACCCATTGTGTCGTGTGTTGTGTTGAGTTTTGGGTAGGGGCGGGAGTTGGGTGGGGAGATTGGGGAGGTGGTAGGGTGGAGGGTGCTGCTGGGTGGGCGCGGACATTTTCGCTTTTCGCGCACGAAACTTTTCCTGCGGCGCTAGCGCGCGGCTTGGCGGCGACGACACTCCATCGCCCACCTCCATCTCCCCCACCACCTCCCCACCAGCACCCGCACCCGCACCCACATCCGCACCGCGACCATGGCCGCCCCCACGCTGACGCTGCGCCGCACGCTGCTCTCGCTCGCCGCCCGGCGTTCCGCCACCATCACAGCGGGCCAGCTGCGCTTCAACTCGTCGGACTCCAACAGCCCTCCCTCCGGCACTCCCCCCTCCAACACACCGCCATCCAACACACCGCCATCCAACTCCGCCACCCCCCCATCCGGCGCCCCCCGCACCACCGGCTTCGGCTCCCTCCTCGCCACCCTCCGCGCCCCCACATCCACCTCCTCCCCCACCACCACCTCCTCCTCCTCCTCCACCCCCCCCTCCGCAGGCACCGCCTCCCCGCTCAGCATGGACGAGATCCTGGCGCCGACCATCACCGCGGACGACGACTACCACCTGCACGTGTACGCGCACAAGCACAACACGCACATCACGTTTACGCGGCCGGACCGGGGCGCGATCGTGTCTCTCTCCGCGGGGAACATCGGGTTCACGAAGAGCCACCGGGGCACGTATGATGCGGCGTATCAACTTGCTACGAACGTGTTTAAGAAGATTGAGGAACTCAGGGTGGCGCCGAGGAGCTTGGAGGTTGTGATGCGCGGGTTTGGACAAGGCAGGGAGGCGGTGATGGGGGCGCTGCTGGGGCAGGAGGGGAGGTATCTTAGGGATCGCGTGACGAGGGTGACGGATAGTACTAGGCTGAAGTTTGGAGGGACGAGGAGTAAGAAACCGAGACGGTTGGGGTAGATTCAGATTATGGATTTGTACGTTGTGGTGGTGTGGTGTGGTCGTCTGTGTTCATAAAATGTATAGTACAATGCAAAGCCCATCCTCCTCCTCCGCTATCTCTACCCCTGTTTGTCTTGGACTTGGTGTGGTTTGGTTGTCTGTGATAATACAAAACAAACCCCATCCACCCCGCTACCGCCACCCCCCAACCCGTCCCTCATCCCACCGCCCCACCCGTTCCCTGCGTAGCCCCACCTTCTTCCTCCCCTCCCGATACCCCCTAACCCACGCCTCCACATCCCCCCCTGCCGCGCCCTCCACCATCGCCTCAGCAACAACATCACTCTCCCTTTCCGCCTCCTCCACCGCGGCGACCATGCGCGCATACAGCGCCGGGCTCGAGAACGCGTTGAGCGCGACATACATCTCCTGCTCCTTCTCGCGCCACTTCCCCTCCAGCGCCCGTGCTGCTACAAGCTTTTGCTGCACGGCTGCGCGCTGGGCGATGAGCGCGGTCTCGAGGGCGGAGAGGTGGGCGGCGTGGGCGGCGTTGGAGGTGAGGGCGGTGGTGAGGGCGCTGGTGGTACTGTGCGAGGTGGGGTGCGTGGCGGTGAAGAGGCTGTCGAGCAGCGGGGGGGAGGAGAGGAGGGTGTGGAGGTCGGAGAGGCTGTGGTGTGTTAGTGGGGTGTGCTTCAGAGAGGGGAGGGGGGGGGGAGAGATTGGGGGGGGGGAGTACGGTTTGTCGTGGAGGAAGGAGGGGACGAAGGGCTCGCTCGGCACCAACGACGTCGGCGGCGGCGGAGGCGGCGCGGCGGGCGCGGCAGCGGTGGTAGGTGTTGCAGTGCGGGACACAGGCTTTGGCGGCGGTAGGGGCGGGGCGTCCGACATCTCTTCTGCTGTCTCTTTATCTCTCTATCCGTCTCGTCTCGTATTCGTCCGTCTCAGTAACAGTAGCAGTAGCAGTAACAAGTCCAAGTGTCCCAGTTGCTCTGCACCCACAGCTCAGAGCTCACCCCTCCACCGGGTAACCCCTCACCCCTCTTCCCCTCCCTTAGCCTCCCCACCACGTGCATACGGAACCCTGCCAAATACACCAAAAGTTTTTTTCGCGACACCAGCGACGACCAACCATGTCCGACGTCTTCCGCCTCCTCACGCGCTCCGCAACGTTCACGAAGCGCGCGCCCTCCAATGCGGCCACTGCGTCAAAGCCTGTCGCAGCGCCGGTGGAAGAGAAGCTGACGAAGTCGCAGTTGCGACGGAAGAAGAGGAAGATGGCGAGTGGGGAGAGTGGGGAGGTGGAGATTCCCGAGGAACTGGATTTTTTTAAGGCGAAGAGGGTTAAGGTTGAGGGTGAGGGGAGTGACGGAGAGGCGGAGAAAGGGAAGGGTGGGAAGAAGGTGAAGAGGGAGAAGAAGGACGAGAAGAAGGAGGAGGAAGGTGAAGAGGTCAGGCTGCCGACAGATGAAGAGACCCGCGCCGTGCTGCGCAAGAACAAGCTCAAGTTCACCCTTCTTACCGCTACCTCCGAACCCGAACCCGCGCCCGAACCAGAGACCAAGAAATCGAAGAAATCGAAAAAGACCGCCGCCGCCGCACCCGCCGAAGAGCCGAAAAAGAAGAAAAAGCCCGAGCTCCTCATCCCGCCCCTCACCTCCTTCGCGCACCTGCGCTCCCAGGCACACGGGTACGCGCTGTCCAAGCGCGTCTACGCCAACCTGCTCGCACAGGGGTACACCACGCCGACACAGGTGCAGATGGGCGCGCTGCCGGTGCTGATGTCGCGCACCCTCAATATCCCGGGACTCCCCGAGGACGCTGGCGCAGTGAATCTGCTGTGCTGTGCCCCTACCGGCTCGGGCAAGACGCTGGCGTATGCGGTGCCGTTGTTGAATGCGTTGTTGGCGGAGAGGAGCGCGCTGAAAGAGGGAGCACATGGGGAGGGTGAGGGGGAGGGAGAGAAGGAGGGGAGAGGGAAGGGAAGGGAGAAGGAGAAGGGCGTGAGGGCCGTGGTGCTGGCGCCGACGAAGGAACTGGTGGCGCAGATTGTGAATGAGATCCGCAAGCTGGCAGAGGGAACGGGCATCAGGGTCGCGGGCATGAGGAAGGGGATGCGGCCGGTGTCTGTGCCTTCCTCCGCCGAGGCCGAGACAGCAGAACCCGAACCCACCGAAAGCGCCGAAACCTCGGACTCAGAAGCAGAGGACACAGCCGCAGCGCCCAAGCCCGCCGCAGCCGACGCGGTCATCAAATCCTCCATCATAGTCTCCACCCCCCTCGTCCTCCTGCACGCCCTCACCACCTCCCCATCGCCACTCCGGGGGCTACACACGCTAATCCTCGACGAAGCCGACATCCTCCTCGACGCCCAGTTCCGCCCACAAACGCTCGGTGTGCTCCAACACCTCCAACCACATTCTCGCACCCTCCAAACCTCTTTGTGGTCCGCGACAATCCCCTCGTCCACCGAAGCCCTCGCTGCCGCATCGCTCTCCGCCGCCCCGCTGCTGCGGCTGGTCGTCGGGCTCAAGGACACCGCGCTACCCACGATTCCACAAGCGCTGCTCTACACCGCCTCCGAACGCGGCAAGCTCCTAGCCCTGCGCCAACTCTTCACCACCTCCCTCCGCCCACCCATCCTCATCTTCGTCCAGTCCGTCGCGCGCGCCCAAGCCCTCACCAGTGAACTCATGTACGACCTCCCCACCCCCGGGCGCATCGCCGTGCTGCACGCGGACCTCCCCGACGACCAGCGTGCCGCCGCTATGGCGAGGTTTAGGAAGGGCGACACGTGGGTGCTCATCACGACGGACCTGTTGGCGCGGGGCATTGATTTCGCGGGCGTAAGGGTCGTGGTGAACTATGACATCCCCACCAGCGTGGCGGCGTATATCCACCGCGTCGGCCGCACGGGGCGCGGGGGACGGGAGGGGGGGGAGGCGGTGACGTATTATACCAAGGAGGATATTAAGTACGTCAAGGGGATCGCGCAGGTGATTGCTGCGAGCACCACGAACACTGCGGCCGGTACAGGCGGTGCGGCCGCTGCGAGCGCGGGAGAGGGAAGTGTGGGGGGAAGTGGAAGTGTGGCAGCGGTGGGCAGCGTGCCGAAATGGCTCCTCGACAGCTTACCCGCGGTGGGCAAGAATGCGCGGAAGGAGCTGAAGCTGCATGGGGTGCGGGAACGGCAGGGGCGGGAGGGCAGGATTAGTACGAAGAGTGGGTTCCAGCGGAAACAGGAGGGGAATAGGAAGGGGGCGGTGGAGGCGAGTCGGAGGCGGAAGGTTGAGGGTGATAAGGAGGGGAGTGATGGGGAAGGGGAGGGGGAGGGGGGCAAGGGTAAGGGGAATGGTGGGGGGGATGTGGATATGGATGAGGAGTTTACGGGGTTTGATTAGAGGGGGAAATGTGGAGGGATAGAGGGGATGATAGGGATGCGGAGGGATGGGGTGGGGAAAAGCTTTGTATATACTCTAGGTGACGGTAATATTGCGAAGTGTTGTACAGTGTCTGACTACCCGCCGCTTGATAAGAAGTGGTCCATGTGCATACCCAAATACATTTCTCCTTAAAACGTTCAATTCTTCTGCAATTCCATGGTACAGCCTGTCTCATAGCACTCTCCTGCACGCAACTACATATATAGTTATGCAAACCTAGCCAGTAACGCCTGATGTTTCATAGCCATCTACGCTTGTTTCATTCTCCAGCTGCCCGCCGCAGTCGCTGTGTGCAGGTTTGAATGGCAGACTGGGCAACATGCAACACCAAAAAGCAGGCTCAACCTTTCGCTATGCGAATTTTCAGTTCCAGTCATATCCACCTTATTTCACGAGTGACGAGCTACATGGCTACCCGTCGGTCTCTCTAGTGATACTATCGCTGGCCATGCCCCGCCGGCCGACTTCCGTCCATCTCAACGATTTATTGACCGTTGTGCAGACCCCCAAGAAAGCCTTTTCCAATGCATGGCTCCGTTCTACTTGTAATCGCTCCTGCCGGCATGCCGATGCCCGGGAAAGTACGACGGTTTGCATGGCGGATTAGTCTGCTTGGGTGTGTAGACTGTGGTAACGTCCGATATGGCAGCTGTATGTACTGGCTGGTTCGAAATGGCGGCCGCGGTCGGTGTGTATATGTAGATTTTTATAGCTGGGCGATGGGCAGCGTCGCAAAAGCAGCCGCGCCGGTGCTCAAATTCACCGCGGTGTGGGTCCTGTGCGGTCAATGGCATCGTTTATGGACAACTTTGCCGATAAATATGGGCGGTCACGGTGTTTAAGGGACAGAATTCGCTCTTTTCTTAAGGTAAAGGGAGAGAATGGACTTTAAAAACATTCGGAAATCTTAGGAAATTCTGTGTGGAGCAAAGGATGTGTCAAAGGGACGACCTCTTCTCAATGTTGAATGCTGTATGGGGTAAAGGGAGCGGTCCGGATTTTGTGTCATTTTTTTATGGGGCAAAGGACTCTTGGTAGAGAAACCTGCACATCCACAGAGAACACTCCCCTTTCCGACTCTACCGCGCAATCCAGTAAATACCATAGTCCTGGACGTAGTGCTGCGTCGGCGGCCTCTTTAGCAACTTCCTGCCACGCATAAAATCAGACGCAGTAAAAACACTTCAGTAGCCTTGATACAGCTACTTTGCTCCTGTATTGCTTTTAGCAGCATTTCTTCACTGGCGGCGGCCACAGGTCCTAGGAAAATGCAAAGCACTCATGTAATATACATTGGGCGTGTTTGCAGCCAGTATATATAAGGGTTGGCCCACCTCCGAGCACGCCGTGTCGATCGATCGTGGCCACTTGGCCTGTCACCCAATGCTTGCCACCTCCCAACGACAGGCGACCGGACAGAGACTCGTTGGCAA
Source organism: Geopyxis carbonaria (assembly GCA_024516215.1). Classification (NCBI taxonomy): domain Eukaryota; kingdom Fungi; phylum Ascomycota; class Pezizomycetes; order Pezizales; family Tarzettaceae; genus Geopyxis; species Geopyxis carbonaria. Next base: position 672,401 of record JAJJXG010000001.1, on the reverse strand, counting down.
GCACATACATACACAAGAAGTTAAAGACTACAAGCAAAGCATGCGATGGAAATATGAGATACCACGAAGGATCTTTCTCGTCGACTGACTATACTACTATGTGTAACAACCAATTAGACCCTTCCGCCGGCTATATCTGGGCAATTGGTTGACCGTTGTGCAGACTCCTACTAAAGCCTGTTTTATGGCTCCATTCTACTTGTAATTTCTTCTACATAGCATGATGGCCGTCGGAAAGTACTCTACTTGGGTGTGCAGACTGCAGTAACGTCCTATATTGCAGCTGCGTATAATGGTCAGTTCTATATGTCCGCCGCACTAGTCAGTGTGTATAGATTTTTACAATAGCCAGGCAACGTGCAACAGCACATTAGATGTCGAGCTTTTGGTGGACAATTTTGGAGTTCCAGTCACAGGCACCTTTTTTTTACAGATTAAATAGCTTCCAGGCGGTCTCCGGCACTTCTCGTATAGGGAGCGGGACTCTCGCTAGATATCACAGTTCATAACAGGCTGAATCATCGAGCATATCCGCACTTCACCTATATATACTGGTTTAGTTAATTCCACCTTCCCACCGCAGTCAGTCAGCTGCAGTTTGTATAGATTTTTATAGCTCACTGTGCAGCATCGACACATTGGAGTAGAGTTTGAGCTTTTGGTAGGCGAGTTTGGAGTTTCAGTCATAGGCATCATAGTTTATGACGGGTTGAACCACGCTGCACATTCACGTTTCACTCAGTGGGCTGTCATTGCACCTGTTGTAATTCTGGGTTTTGACAACCCGTAATTTCTTTTTTTTCTCTCGATTCCCCTCAGCTTGCTAAGCCTTCAAGTATCGTACTCGTACTGCTGCCAGCCAAATAGCCCATACGCGCCGGATGAAAACCAACCAACCCTATTTTCAAAACTAGATGTCCGTCCATCGCCAATCGCTCACTCGCCTGTTCCATCCATTCCGTTTCCAGAAAATATTGTACAACCGCCTGTCGTAGATAGAGCTCCCCGCTCCGCCGTCTTCCTTCCTCCGCTTGACACCTCCGCTCGACACAATAAACACTGACCCATAGAGTTACAGCTCGTCACACCAGCAAGTACACAAGCAAGTAAGTAAGCAAGCACTCATACACACACACATACACCGACAAAAGCGCCATTTCCTTCTTGCAAAGCGCAAGCATGAGAACGCAACCCAAACCCCGCCAGGCCCCGATATGTATGCAAGGGAGAACAGAAGACAAAAGGCAATGACAACAACAAAATCAAAAGGAATTAAGGACAAATTGCGAAAAGGCAGAAACGTCTCAATATTTTGTTAGCTAAAATATGCAGCAATTGATAACATTATTCTGCCGAAAAAAAAACACCAAAGTGATCAATTGATTCACAAGCAGGCAGGGCAATCACAAAACAAAAACACAGAACCAGACCCTAACATGTTTACACAAGACACTGGAAGAACTCGAGAAACTAGAAAAGTCGATCAAAAGATATCATCCGTATATGGGATTAGCTTCGCGAAAAAATAAGAAGCCTTCTTTTGAATCCGTCTCGCTATTCGCGATGTGCGTTTATCGCTTGGACGAAGTAGTAGACATGGCAACCCCCTCGAGATATGCCAACAACTGGTCTCTATCCTTGCCACTAGGGCTTTGTGGTCTTCTTCCCGAGGGAGTGCTAAGTCGCTCGATAGCTGGGATAACCGGTTTCCGTGAGGGTGTTTCCGGACTAGATGCTATCGCTTCCTCTGCATGTGCACCCGACGATGTGTTCTTGAACATCGCCAACAGTGTCTGAGCTTGTTGCCCAGTAACTGATTCCCTGCGGTCGAACTTGGCAGTGGCCATTGGGGATGGCTGTTTTGGCTTTCCGTATTGGTCAAGCGCCGTAGGAGTGCTCACACGGAACGTTGCAGTTGGCGGGTGAGTGGTTCCAGGTCGATGCGGCGGCGGGGCCAAGCTATGAGACTGGGGCTCTGATGTTGCTGGACGCATAGGCCCGTTAGTCCGTCGCTGCGCAATGTTGGATCTTGGTCCCTTTGGTGGAGGCGGCGGTTGCAGAGAAACACGAGGACCCGGTTGTTGAAGAACCTGGGGATTGGCAGGAGCTGGCGTTACAGTCTTTGAAGGTGGCGGCGGCGTTGGCTGCTCCTGTGGCTTAGTAACAATTGGGACCACCGGAGGGTTGCTTTTCAAGATTGACAGCAGAGCACCTGTTTGTCCTACATCCGGAGGCTTGCTGGGTACTAGTGGAGCCTGGAATGGCTCTACTGGTGTCAATGGGACCTGCCGCTGGAATCCTTGCTGGTAGTTATTCTGATTGGATTGTGGCATATTTGCCATACGACCACCATAGTGATCCACATGTGAATTAACTTGCCTTTCTTGGAGGAATGGCATTGGAGGTTGACCTACCATGGGAGGTGGAGGTGGAAATCCAAACCGCGATGTTGGCGGTGGCGAAGGTAAATGGTACGGTGCAGGTCCCATTGAGTAGCCTGGGGCACGGTGAATCTGTTGCTGCATCTGCGGAACTTGACGACTGGGAGAGTTTTCCTGCATACGCTGATTCGGAGGCATGGGAGCGAGCTGCTGCTGTGAATAGCCATATTGGCTTGACTGCATATGCTGCATCATATTTGTGTGGCCATATGACGGCAGATGAGGTAGCTGAGAATGAAATGGTTGAGGAGGCTGCGATGTTGAGGCCAGCTGTGGATTTGGTGGCTGCGAGGGGGGACTTTGCAGGATGGACAACAGAGTCTTGGCATTTGGTGCCAGCTCTTTTGTTTGTCCATTGGATGCTGCAAGGGGCGTTGCGTTTCCATTTACTCCATTCAACATGTGTGTCTCAGGCGATCTTTCGACCATATTTGGCCGTGGGCCATTGATCATTTCTTTAAGTCGTCTGGAAGCCTCTTCTTGCTCGGCCTCAGTCATGTGCCCGCTCTGGACAACCTCGGCGCTCTTCTTCGCACCAAGTAAACTCGTCAATCCCTCAGCAGCCTCTGCGTCACTCTTAGGGAGCAAGTCCTCATCTTCTATTTCAGTCTCGTCTTCAATAGCTGCCATGTTGATTGCAGCTGACGAAAGCTGATTTTGTTGAGTATCTGCTGCGTTCTGCTGTGATTCAAGCCAGGTTTTTCCTTTAGATCCTATCCACTTTCGAATTTCCTTCATAAATGGTGCAACCATGTAAAATCTTGTTCCTGGTGGCGGGGAGAACTTTGTTTTTCTGGGGTACCCAGGAAGATCGCATAAATTATGCCAGGCAATTGCCTATTGTTTAGTTAGCAACGTTTATCTGAGGGTGGAGTGAGCACATACACTGATCTCCTTTCTTGTTTGGGTTTCGAAATACGTATCTTCAGGAATCCCCGGCGCAATATACAGCTTGACGTTTTGTTCCCTCATGTTTATCTCCACAAAATCGCCTTCAGCAACCATTCCAGTGAGATCATACCCTGTCTCCTCGTATGTTTCTCTAATCGCACAATCCCGGTCATCTTCGTCCTGATCAATCTTTCCTCTTGGGAAGGACCAACTGGAACCATTCTTCCATCCTTTGACAAGCACAACTTTGTCCATCCCAACATTGAGCATTATGACACCCCGCACAGGCACCCGAGTCTTGTACAGCATGAAATCCGCAAACGCCGACTCGGCTTTTGTCACCAGGTTGAGATGGCTAATCAGGTCGGTCGGAACGTGGCGGAATATCATGACGATAAAGTTTCGCAGGTGGACCTGCGGGAGGTTCGGGTAATTCTCTCGAACAAAATCCTCATAATACCAGTGCGCCTCCTCGACTTGAAAGCATAGGCGCTGCAAAAGCACCAATCGTCAATATTTGATGGAAATGAGCGGGGTCTTACAACTAACCTCAACTGATCTCAACTCTTCAGTCGGGAGGTGAAGGATGAATCTGGTTCATCCCAGGTCAGTCGCTGAACAGCCAAGCTAGCTTCCACAGGTAACCTACCTCACACAGATATCATCCAGAATCTTGTCGAGCCCAAGATTGGCATACAGCTGAACACATCACATCAGTAACGAAAGCTGGAGGCTCGGAGGCAGAGCGCCTACCTTTTTTGCCGTATCGGTATCCATCCATACGCAATGGTTGGGGTCGCGTGTCGCTATTGACTGGTTCCCACTCGGCGCAAGTGGGCGAAAACTCGGAGAAAAGGGATCTGGGACTTCCGGGTCGATGGTGAACGGGTGGTCGAGCGAAAGTGTGGAAGTATGTAGGTGGGGTGGGAGATTGCTAGTTAGCAGGGTTGCTCAGTAGTTGAGGTGAAGTGTTTGGCGAGCGTGCACTTCCTCTCAGGTGTGTGCTCTAAAATGCGGTTCAATGCGTGCTGCGTTCAATGACACACTAACTCGCTCGCTTTCGGTTGATTGTGGCGGTAACTCAGCACCGCCACGAAATCTATGTCATCGCTGAGCTAGACCTCGACCGAAGCGAAAAATTAAAAAACTTGGCAACACAGCACACCTCTCGACAGGCCCTCTGCTCTTCCCGGTTTCTTCCAATACGTAGGTAGCAGCGGTGATTGAAACTATAAGATCTCCCCATCCCACATCATGTTTTCATCAGTACTTTTTCACTCTCACGAATCTCTTTCGTGCAAAACTTCAAACGAAATTTACGATCTACAAACATTGATTACGAATTTCCAGTGACGACAAGACATTCCTCCGACAGGGATAAGACCGCACGGACCACACAAGCTTTCCAAGATCATATCATACCTCCTTTCAATTGAATAACTTTCAATCGTAAATAAATCGCTATGGCGGGCTATATCGCCAAGTTTGTGTTCGACCGCGTCCTAAAAGAGTCCCGCGAAAACAACGAAGGCCGTGATGACCCCTACTTTGAAACGGTTCCAACAAAAAAGCTGTCAACCTTCTCTGGCAAGCCTAGGATGAAGAAGCGCAAAAAGGCACTTCCTCCTGGTCTGACGCGTGAGGACGAACAAACTCTTGTCAAGGTGAAACGACGGGCCTACAGACTGGACATGGCATTGGGGACATGTTGCGGCATGAAAATTGGTACGTCATAGTCGCAATTCCGTGGAAGTGTAACACACAAGCAAGCTAACATAACAAAGGCTGGGGCAGCGTGATCGGACTCTTTCCGGCCATCGGCGACGTCGTCGATACAATGCTCGCACTGATGGTAATCCGTACAGCAAGCGAAGTCGGGCTTCCTTCGACCGTCAAGATACAGATGCTCTTCAACGTCCTGTTCGATTTTGTGCTTGGTCTCGTTCCGATATTGGGGGATTTGGCCGACTTGGCTTACAAGGCCAACACTCGCAATGCTCTGCTGCTCGAAGACTTTCTCCGCACTCGTGGTGCAATGAATATTCGCGCCCAGGGATTGCCGCCTCAGGATGATCCTTCTCTAGGAGATGTGGATGTTGAAGAGGGCACCATTACACATCAACCTCACTCAGAGCCTGGGCCTAGCTATCGCAGTACCGAGACCAGTAGAGGATACACCGGAAGCCGCCGGGAGTACGATGTCGAGGCTCAACGTGGGACCAGGCCTAAGGAAAGCAGATCTCACGAGAGCCGGTCGAAGCATAGTGGTGGATCAAAGCATAGTTCCCACGGTGGATCAAAACACCACAAGAGCTCAAGACACGGGTCTACACGTGGTCACGCCCGACTCTATAGTCAGGAAACAGGAACCACTTAACCTTAACCCATGGTCGCTGCAGCAGCTGGCGACCAATTTAATTGTCTTATTTTTTTTTTCTTTCTTGAATTGTATTAGGGTATCTGGGGTTTCAACATAAGCACATAGCACAGCTCATTTTTATTTATGTTTTCTCAACTAGCGAGCAAGCGGTTCCTTTCCTCTGCATGTATATAAATTTCTTCATTCCTTAATCGGTAATCAACAAACCTTATACTTACACAACTAGCCCCAATCGCACACCGTTGAAACAAGCCGTTATTAAGCCACGCGGGTAAACAAACACTCGTGATGTCAACTTGCATCCCATGCACGGGCCGCTTTGGACTACCTGCATATGCTGAAAATCTGATAGGCAACCGCTGTACCTCTGTTGCCTACCAGCGTTTTGTCTGGCGCTGTGGCGCTCAAGTTGGAATCATTTCATCCATGTCCACCAAACCTTAGGATGAGCGAGTTGTCACTTCCTAGTAGAGCCTTGGACACCATCCACGTGCGGCAAACCCTAAACCTAGTAGTACCCCAAGAGAAAGCGTGTCTAGTGTACGTTCCAGTCTCTAGGTGTTATAGAGTTTGGATGTTATGTAATTGCGATTTAGAGAAAGTTTGCCCCTCATTCGCACACACATTTCGGAACCTGCATACAATGGACTATTTGTTAACTTGTCACATACTACGGCACGATACCCGTCACAGACACAGCAATGTGCTCATTCACTCAAACCACTCTTTAACTCAATGCGGAACACACAATGCAGAAAATATAGCCCAAAATGCGCCGTAAGGTGAATTGCGCCTATGGTATGTAACTCTAGACTTCACAAAAAAGTCTCAAATCTAAAAACGTTTGAAACCCCCAAGGTGTTTCCTCCACGATATCCATCCACCCCATAGATAAATTGAACATATGGCAGCCATTATCTCCAGCTCCATTCTTGCTGCTTCTTGACCGTCACTTCCTGTTGATTCGTGAACGTCGTCACTTCTTGCTGCTCATTGATCGTCACCTCTTGCTGCTTCTTGACCGCCACTTGCACTTGCTCCTTAGCGAGCATGTTTTCTTGTTGCTGTGGGCAGGTCGTGCTCATACTCATGCTCATGGTTGGGTCTGGAGGGGCCGGCTCCAACATTTCCATGATCCCTTGGAGAGTCGTATTTGGATCAAGGAGAGTCGTATTTTGATCCAGATCCGCCGTTAGGTCGATGATATCCGGCTCTAGATCGGACTGGGACTGAGACTGAAACTGGGACTGCGTCTGCATCTGCGTCTGAAACTGGGACTGCGTCTGCATTTGCGTTTGTGCCATATGTTGCTGGTTTTGCGTTTGTGATCTCGTCTGTGTCTGTGTCTGTGTCTCGGTCTGGGTCTCGGTCTGAGTCTTCGTATGTTTCTTCACCTGCTGCCACCCCCCCATGCTCCGATTCGAGATAATCGGTGGCGGCACAATGGCGGCGCCCAGAATCCTAATGAACTCCTCTCTCATGCACGGGCACCCGCTCCACCGCTCCTCACTCGCCACCGTATCGGCCAGATACCGCCAATACCAGAGCGGCATCTTCGAGCCCGTCAGCACCACCACACAGCCCATCATCACGTTCCAGTCGTTCTCTAGGCTCAAGATGTTGCCGCGTGGCACTACTTGCGGACTGTAGAACAGATGCCGTATCAGGTCTTGCAGCAGGAATGCGTCAAGGACTTCGGCCGTGAAGACGTATGACCGCCACACCCCGCGCATCGCCGCTAGCTTGTGCGCAATCTCGTGCAGCTCGCTGATCAGGCCCAGTGTGTAATCGTTGGAGAGGATGCTGGTGTCCCAGCGGCCCATGGTTGGTTGTAGAGGAAAGGAGGTAAGGGGGGAGCGCGGTGTGATGTTCTAGTACTATGGAAAGATGCTAGTCATAATAATAGTTGGTAAGGTTTTGAAGGGATGAGAATTTTCGAGAGAGGGCATTGGTCGAGGGCAATTATTGAGGGCATTGGTTGAGGGCATTGGTTGAGGACACGTTCACGATGATTACGTGTTGGAAAATTGGTCTGAGCGGAAAGCCTGTGGGGGGGGTCCTTTTAGAGATCCCAGAGCGCATAGAGTTTTCGGTAGCCTCACTTGTGAAAACTATCAATTCAACATCGTGGGTTCTGGTCTTTTTGAGAGGTCCAGCTTGTTGGCGGTGGTGATTCTGCACCGGTGGTCATTCGGTTTTGGCCATGTTGGCTCAGGGCCTCCTGGCGTCTCATTGCCCTTCTTCTGCTGCTCTTCTGTTTCTCTTCCTGTACACTTAACTTTACAATTGAACACGATCATACTTTTATCTCCAACCTCAGCCTGCTATCCCTTAGACATGGGCAATGAATCAAATTCGCTGCTTCCCTTAATTGGAAATGATATGGGGCGCATTGGCCCGAGTCTATGACATTCCTGACACCACCTCTACTACTGTTCAACCTGACTTCACCATCTATAGACAAGCTCTTCTAGGTTTGGATTAGTCGGTGGTCCTGGCACCATTAAATTTTACTTTATCTGGGAGGCAGCGAATTTGGTTCATGGGATCTGTCTAAATAGTAAGGGATACCGGTATTCCAACTTCGTGTGCTGGCTCACAGTGCTTGAAGACCTATATCTAGGTAGGAGTATGGGAATAAATATGTAGCTACCCTATCTATTTCTATTTCTATATACATGGTGCTCATTAGACGCAGCTATATTACGTTTCCATACCGCCACTACGTGAAAGTTCACAGGCCGAAATTGAGTTCGGGCCAAAGCTCGTGAGCGGAGGTATGGTACAAAGTCAAACAGCATAAGTACATAGATCTCGTCACTCGCCTCTACCGCCAAAAACTACATACCACGGCTTGATCACAAAATGACACCGTTTAAGACCAAAAACTCATGCTGCATATAAAACAGTGCTTAGTCCTACCGGCCGCCCTGGTACTGACCACTAGCCACTCTCGTGGAACGGTCCCGTAATACCCACCGTCAACGGATTTAGATGGCACCAACCGCTGGCCAGTGTCATGTAGTTACATAACACATATAAAGGTGAACCACGTTTTGGGGGGGTGGGACGGTGGTGGTCGGCACATTTAGTTACTTTGCATGGTCATTGTTGCAGCCCGTGTACGAGTTATTTTACCGTTTAAAGAATTGCATTCACTATCATGAGCAGAAACCGTGTAAACTTGAACATAGAAAAAGGTTCCTCAACACCCTTCCCTGCACAGGCAGGTCCAACCGCAAACATAATTCATTTAGTCATAGGAATTACCCAGAAGTATTACCCTGGTTGGTCTCATTCACTGAATGGAGAGTCATTTGGTGACAAGATACCACTGGCAACTATTAAAATTATATGAGTTATTTTGTTAACAGAGTCATTCTGTTAATGATTAAGCCGTGAAAAACTATGCACAGTACTCCACACCGGTTGCGGCAGCGGTAGAGGCGGCCATAACCAGAATTCCGTTTCACAGCGCTCGCTGCAGTCCACTCGACCACAGCAGGTACGCAAAATCACCACACTATATAGTACGGGGAAATCAGATTGTAGTCGCGGTTGCGGTCAGGGATGGTTCAATTTTATATGCTATATAATACAATCAAACCCTTTCTATAAGCCGTATTAGACGACTCCAAACGGTGTATTTAATTCATCGGCTTAATCATAGAATGGCCCCTTCTAGTAAAACAACAATACCCGCAACTCGTACCATTTTATCATTGACCTATCACTAAATGACTCACGTCACTAAATAACACCACCGTCATAAAGTTTCTGTCGGAGACTCATGTCGTAGCTCTCAGAAATCATCTTCCGCTCAGTGTTATTTGCCACAGTTAGCCTTCCGGTGTCATTTAGTCATACACCTGTTTTCGACAGCATCGGGGGCAGCTGGCATGCAGTGATTTAAGGAGTCATTTAGTGATGGGTTCACAATAGCAATTAAAACCAGTCATATAGTCATATGATGTTCGGTAATCAATGGATCATATGACTCCATGCAAGGGACAGTCTACTTGCTACATACGATGGGTGTATCTTTGGGTCGGGATGGAGCAGATATATAGGCGGGGTTGTTTCGACTGGGAAGAGTTGCATGTGGGTTGAGTACGAGTGACGTATAACCTCACCCGCCGTTAATGAAGATAACAAGTGTATATATACAAAGACCATTTTAATCCCTAATATACTTGAAGAGAAATGATTATGGCCTTCTAGTCGAGTCTACAGAGGCCGGGCTATCAATGGCTTCTATCTCCGGATGTACGGAGGTTTGATATCCAAGAACCGTAAACTTATAGCCCCATACCGGTGGTATATTCTCGTAGTGAATAAGTTGTGATAGTTATACAGTCATGATCATCGATGTGTAATGCTAGTAACAAGAGTACATAAGTTATCTGCCTACGAAAGACATCACCGCGCATTTCCGAACGAGTGATACACGATACATACCAATAATGTGCTATCCGATACTGTCCTCTAAAGTAAAAATAGTCATACATCTTTGCGCCGCCCTACCTAAACATGCCCGATGCTAATAAACAAATAAATAAATATAAAGTCAGATCCCATGCAAAACCCCTACACACTACTATGTCGAAACCTGCACTTCTCCGCAAACTGACACTCTTTTCCCGCCGCCCAAACCCTACACATCACCGCGGGGCCCTCCTTCGCCCTCCCCTTCCCCTTGGCCTTCTTCTTCGCCTTCTCCACCTCTCCCGCCCCCTTCCCCTTTAGTCTCGCCTTCACCACCGCCCGATCCTCATCCCACCCCTCCTCCCACACGCGCCCCCCTCTCGGCTTCTCCCTCCCAGCCCCATACCTATCCCCGGGTCCATGTCGGTAATAACACACCCTCCCCTCATCGACATCCTCACACCTCCCAATTCTCTTAAACTCCCTACACTCAGTGCGATCATCGCCACCCTCCATCAGCGGCGTCCCAAACGCGTCGTGCAGGCCGGGACTGCAGTCGCCAGTCGGCACGCCGTCGACGTTGAGAAGCCACGCTGGGATCGCGGCGCGAGAGGAGCGCTGCTCGGTGACCCAGTAGGGCAGTGGGAAGAGGGAGGGCGAGATGGAGCGGTAGGGATCCCAGTTGGAGTCGTGGGACCAGGAGGCGGACCAGACGGTGTGTGAGTTGGAAGAGGCGAGGGAGGAGGCGTAGGGGAGTGTTGCGTCATCGTAGGTTTCGTCGTAGTCGTCATCGTAGTCGTAGTCAGGGCTGGAGTTGCTGTTGCTGGCGGTGGGGGCTTGTTTGAGGATCGGGAGTTGTGGGCTGGTGGAACGGAGGGACGACGGGTATTCAGCTTCGGGTTTCAGTGCGTCGTCGTCCCTCCAGGTTCCGGAGTCCCAGTCCGCCGCTTTCTTCTTGCTGGCAGCGGGCTTTTGGTGGAGGAGGATAGGGAGCTGGGGACTGGCGGAACGGAGGGACGCGGCTTTCAGTGCGGCGTCGTCCCCCCAGGCTCCCGAGTCCCAGTCCGAAGCTTTCTTCTGGCCGTCCGCGTCGTCCGTCCAGCCTCCCCCCCACACCCACGGCTTCGTGTCGTCGTCTTTTTCTGCAGAAGCACCCCAGCTATCCTCACCTTTAACATCACCCTTCTCACTCCAAGCATCATTATCATCTTTAGCGTTCCAGTTATCGTTCCAATTCTCATTACCCCCTTCCTGTTGCCCCTCCCATTGCTGTCCCTCCCATTGCTGTCCTTCCCACTGGTGTACCTGCTCCTCCTGCTGCCGCTGGTTCTTCTCAAAACGCCCCGCCCACACTGGCGACTCAGTATCATTTTTCTCCAGCCACTTCATCCACACCTTCTGCTGCGTCGTCCACTCCTCCGTCTGTGCCTCCACCTTTGCCTCCTCCGGTGCCTCCTCCGGTGCCTCCGCCTGTTCCTCCGCCTGTACCTCCGCCGGTGCTTCCACAGGTGCCTCTTTCTGTTCCTCCGCCTGTTCCTCCGCCTGTACCTCCGCCGGTGCTTCCGCCGGTGCTTCCACAGGTGCCTCTTTCTGTTCCTCCGTATGTACCTCTGTCTGTTCAACTTCAAGCACTTGCGTATCCGTATTCTCAACCGGCGGCGGCGGCTGCGGTAGCGGTGGTGGTGGCGGTGGCAGCGGCCATTGTGCTTTTGCCAGCGTCTCAGCGCTCCATTTTGACGTTTTCACTTTCTCTTCAGCGGCGGGGCCCGGCTGTTCAGAAGAGGCTGCTGGCCACTGGGCGTAGTATCCGTTCCACTCAGTCCCGGGCCAGCCGGACGCGGGCGCGGGCGCGGGCGCGGGGTAGTAGCAAACTGTCCCTTTCACGTCGTAGTAGTAGTATGGGTATTGGTACGTGTATCCCGAATAATCGACCCCCGCTGCCGTGTTGTAGTACTCGGCGCTGTACGGCTCGGTTTGTTCGGCGCTGTATGGATCGGTATATTCACCGCCGTATGGCCCGGGGTATGCAGCGGTAACGATGGCGTCCATGGATGGATCGACAGCTGTCTCGGTCTCAGCCGTCTCCGCCGTCTCAGCGAACGGGACTGGGTAGCTATCCCAGTCCACAGTTTCTGGTTCGGGCTCGGGCTCGGGCTCTCCAGTGCCAGGTCCAACCAACTCCTCTGTCGCCGTCGCCGCCGTCGTGCCCCATGCATCGTCCCCCTCTCCCTCCTCTGCCTTCACACCCCAGCCAGCATCACCATCATCATCCGCCTTCCCCCATCCCCCATCATCCGCCTCCTCCGCACCCCATCCATCATCGCCCGCCTTCTGCACACCCCAATCATCGTCCGCCTTTTGCAAACCCCATCCATCATCATCCGCCTTCTGCACGCCCCACCCATCATCTCCCCCCCATCCGTCCTCCTTCGCCGGATCAGTGGCGGCGGCGACCGCCTTCCGCCGCTTCGGCTTCGCAGTGGCGCCGCCGCGTGGCATCTTGATAGCGAGGGTTTGGGCGCGTGCCGGAGCGTGCCGTGTGAAACGCGGGCGGTGTATGTACCCTACTCCGCAGAAGTGCTTTTTTATAAAGTGCCAGGGAGGGAGGCGGTTGCGCGGAAGAGGGTGCACAGGTTCTGCATCATAGTAGGTAGTACTACGCTAGATCAGTGGTGCTGCAATCGATCGGTCAAACCAACCCCGCATCGTCGACGTTGACTCCCCCACTCACTCGCCTAGTAGTGCGCCAACCACCAACCACCACCAACCACCAAGCGGCTTGAACTCGAGCAGACTTCCAGTGCAGCAAAGGCGCGCAACACGGTCTGGTGATGCCAGAGCGCAAAAAGCACCGTTCAATCCATTATCAATCGCAACCCCAAGCCGTTGCAGCTCCGTCGAAACAACCACTCGCGACATCATTATCACCACCATCACCACCAACCTACGAACATCCAGTGGCTGCGGCTAGTGCTTAGCTGCAGACTTCACGACCTCAGGCGAGTCGTCTCGCGCGGTAGCCACAGCCACTGTATCATCCCCACCGCAGGCGACGCCGCTTCCCCGGCCGCAGAAACACGTCCAACCGCAGCGCTGCCTGCCTACAACGCCGATCGAGTGCAGCCAGCACGGGACGGGGCGACGCGGGGGGGCTTGGGCGGAACTGGCCGGTCCTCGCCATCGCAAGTCCGAGGCGCCGTTGACTTGTGATTGCAACATCCAGACCCGATCACAGCCCACATCCTCACTCACAGAATCAGCACATCCTCAAGAAATTTCCAGAATTGACTAGGCAGGTCTGTACGAGCACCACAGTGCATATATTACCCACTCCCTAGAGCCTGTAAACACCCATGCCCATGCTGATATTGATATTGTCGCCGACTGGGTTCCCGGGACCCCCCAGGGCCATGTCCGCAATATCCATCCCGAAGCTAGCCCCCAGGGCCCCAGCCCGCCGGACGACTAAGCTAAGCTTAAGCTTTCCGCCGGGTATTCGGTGCCGTCGTATATAGGCGGCGGCTGTTGGCCCCCATCAACACCATGTTACCTACCCACCATAGCCGTTATATCAGCCGCAATCTGAAATATTCTGTTTCCGGCTGCTGGCAGGCTGATATACAGAATACATATGTGACTTCAGTTCCCAGCGTGAGAGGTTGAAGGTATGTACTGCACGGCGCTCGCTGGTAGTCGGTATGGCAGTTAGCATGGGTTACCGTTATTGGTAATGCGGCGGTAGTGGGAGCCTTAACCGGTGGAGCCTGCCGCCCGTGGAATACCCAAATCAGTCTGCTCTGGACACTTTTCAGTTCCAGCAGCCATATAGCCTAACCACTATGCAATTGTGTCATGTTTGTGCAGCTGCTAGCGTCAAAAGACAGTAGGCGTACGAGATGAATAAGAAAGTTTGTCAAAGAGATGAAGAGTGAGTGTATTGAAGAGGTGATGTTCGATAAGATGGTGGGAGCAAGCAGAAAAATAAGAGTGAAACTATGGGTTGCAAAACCGAATGCTCGCCGGTGCAGAAGTGCCATCTGAATTCAGTAGTAATCACTATGGAATAGCTTCTCTGCCTAATTGGGACGGTGCTTATACTCAATACACTTTCGTGTAGGTTTGTTTACATAGTTTAATAGCGCCTACTTAATTCTCATCGTAATAGTGGCATAGTGACATGGCAGAGGGCTACGTGCATGAAAAGGAGGCTATGGATAAACGCAGCGGTATCTAGTAAATGGGCTTGTATGGGTGACAGCCGTAACACACGGTCTGAACCGTGGTTGTGTCAAGAGTAAGCCTGACTTCGTGTTATTATCACTCATTCACTCATTCACTACCCATCTCGGCGCAAGTACTTGTCAAACACTTCCATTATGTTCAATAAACCGTACAGAACGCGGCACAATTATATCCCATCACTCTCACATCATCACTAACCAACAGGTATTCCCCCCCCACCGCCATCATCCATCATCATCATTATGTCTAAAAGCAACGCAAAATAACGCCGTGTACTATACAAAACAATGCTTCCCATTTCCTCCGCTGTCTAAATCAACCCACTACAGCCGTTGTTGTGGTCTTGGTCGTTTTCCCATCGGTGCTGTCATAGTCCACCTCCCGGAACGCCACTTCCTTCCCTTTCCCTTCCTTGCCCCCGCCATTCTCGGCAGCAATGATGTTCCGCAATGTCGGTGTCGGCGGGACAGGACTCGGGCTGCGGCTCAACCCTATTCCGGCGGCGCCCTCGGGCTTCCCCACTTCCAGCAAGCGCAAGCTCAAGCTCGGCCTCGCACTCCCGGGCGCACTTCCGCCGCCTGCCGCAGCGTCAGAGCCTACCCACCCACCGCCGCCTCCTGCCACGAACAGTCCAAGGCTCTTTAAATTCCCCAAAGTGTGTCTGATGTCCACCGCCTGCAGCCCGACCCGCTTCATCAGCTGCTCCAGATCCTTGTTGACCAAAAAAAGCGCGTACTCGAAGCGGTAGTACACTGCGCCGCGCACATATAGCGGGAACGCGCGTGGGCCCTGTATCACCGAGATTGGGTCGAGAACCCATGACGTCGACCCGATGGTGCGCAACGGGTAGCGGAGCGGTGTACCAAGGTAGTAGGACAGCAGTGTGAGGATGTGGGAGACATGCCCCAGCGCCGCTGAGGTCTCGTGGGGGTTGCCGGCGTCTTCGTGGTTGCTGCTCGGGAGGTGTAAACCGCGTATAGTAAAGGCCAGGCCGTGGGCCGCACCGGGGAGAGAGACGATAGGATAGATTGACATCAGCTCGGCGACAATTCTCTGCCGTTGGGCGGCGGTTGCCTCTCTTGTCGAGGCCAGTGACGCTTTACTTCTGTCCAACGTAGTTCGGGCGGAGGTGAGGTAGGCCTCCCCCGAATCTTGGCTGGCGGCGCCGTCAGCCATTGCGGCGCGGCGGGCAGCGTGGGACTCTTTCAGCTCTGTGCGGCGGCGCTGGGCGGTAGCCAGGCGCCGGCGTTCTATGGCAAGTGATTTCTTAATGGCTTCGAGACGGACACGGGTAGTTGAAATGGAGGAGATGAGGGCGAGGGGTTCTGCAGAAGCTGTGAGGATGGATGAGATTTGTGCGGAAATTCGGGCAGTGGTGAAATTGGCATCATAGATGCAGGTTTCAAGGTTTGTTAGGCGGAGTAGTGTATCGTATGAGGAGGTTGTCTGCATCGTACCTATTAGCACGGTGGTAGAGACGGGGATGGGGGCGGGGATGGGTGATGTTTACAGTTGAGGGAATGCGGTCTGCCGCCGGTAGTGTGGGGACTTTTCGTAGCACAGGCACATCGGCGTAGCAGCCGTCCGCCAGGTGAAACACAATTGCATTGCGAGGTAGCGGAAATCTCCAATCAGCAATCTACAATCGCCCGTCAGCATTAGCATACCCCGATCCTCATCCTCGTCTCGGCCCATATCACTCACATTCTTCCCCAGATACCCTAACTCTCCCAATTTCACCTCGGACTCGACCAATAAGGACCAGCCCTCTGCTGCGCCATAATCAACCCACACCTTCACCACCACGCAATCACTCCTCGTCACCGCCGGGCCCGCTGAACTTAAGTCAAAGCTCTGGAAGTCGGGGTTCATGCTCTTCGGCACCACCTCACTAATATACAATGGCTTTCCTTCCTCGCCCTCGACGGTAGGCATACGGTGAAGAGAGAAGAAGGCATCCCCGCGCAGGGTCTGGCTGGCGCTCTCCCAGCGCTGGAGTAATACTTTCGTACTCCTCCTCCTACGCTGTTCTGGCTTTTTCATCTGTGAATTATCGAGTGTGGGAATTGGAGGAACATCGTCGTCTACCTCTCCTGCCGCTGTTGCTGGGGTAGTAGGTAGTTTAGAGGGTGCGGGAGAGGCGCCCGGAGGTGTAGCAGGAGCGCCGAGATTGCGGAGTGATAATCCTGAGAGATGGCGGAGACGGCGGTTTTGTGGGAGGAGTACCGGAAGCGGTATACTTGTAGCTGGGGCTTCTCCATCACTGGCGGACGGCATGGTGGGTGAAATATGATGTTGGGGGAGGACGAGGTTCGGCGATGAGCTCATGCAGGTGCCAGGAGGAAGGGCATGGATGGGTTTTAGCGTGGATTACATCAGCCTCGTTAGTGACTTATGTCAACTCAATCGCTCCTATTAAAGTTTGTATTCTAGAGGAAAAGTGAAGCGTGGACATAAATTTAGTCTAATCGGGTATTTTTTATCACCAGTAGCCGTTCCAGAGTAGAACAGAAGTTGGTAGATTCGTTTAATATCCCACCTGCCATTCACCCCATGCACACGCTCAAAAGTAAATAAGATACATCCTTTCCACAACCTTTCTCATTTCAATTCAGCACCAGGTGTGAATCCGCATTCATAAGCAAAAAAAAATACCACAGTACCAGCCCTCTAACCCACAACAATGAAATGGGAAGCGTAAAGAATAATGGGGAAAGAAAGAAACCATATCATCATTTTAGTCCTTTTTGCCGGTTAGTTTTTTATCCTCCTCGTCATCAGAACTCATGGGCTCGCCATCGCTCCAGCCACCCTCATCACCAACTTCAAATATTGGTTCCTCCATGCTTATCCGCCGATCTCTATCGGCCGCGGGCTCGGGGGGTACAGCCCGGAGTCCTGGGCCTGGGCCATGGCCTCGTTCGACAGCGTCTTCCTCGTCTTCATCAAGCTCACTACCACCGATGCTGGCGATTTCAAATCCGCCATCCTCGTCCTGAGCTAATTCGTCACTCATGGCAAAGCGGCGGTTGTTGGCTGTGGGGCGCCACAGATATGCAATAATCGCAATATCGGCAAGATAAACCAGATTGAGCCAACCGTCCAGAACAAACCATCGGGTGCGCCAGTGGGTAGGAATGAAGTCGGGGGAGCCGTGCCCAGCAAATGTCAGAGAATTGGCAAAGAAGAAACCGAATATGATGAAGATGCTAGAAAGTAGCACCCACCAAAGCCTTTTATACATAAGCCCTTTGGTATGTTGCTTCCGCTCCTCGAGCTCTTTCATGGTCAATTTGAGGGAATTGAGGGTCCACACATAGAATGCAGTGAGAGTAGCCGCGAGAGGTAGAATCACCAGCATAACCAGAGGTCCTGCTGAATCAGGGGTGATGGTAAGGGAGGCCACGGCGTATACAACTCCGAAGGCAAAATGCGTGAGTGCAAGTATCCGAACCCATTTCATCAGCTCACCGAGCGTGGGTTTAACCACACCGTATCCCATGCATACAATCAACAGCAGGAAGAACGAGAAAGAGTTCCGTGCGGCATTAAGAATTGCCACAATGATCATTAATACTCTGGAGAGCGTATTGGCTCCATGAATATTCATGTAATCGTAGAACGCCCAGGTAATCAGCATCTCAATTATCAAAAAGATAATGATAGCTGTGATGTAATTCTGTACCGGTAGAATATCTCGGCGATGTTGCACATAAAGGAATGCCCAAAGAGCTCCAACAACGGCATAAACGATGGTCAGTCCTCCGTAGAAAGGTAGTTTCGCAATCTGCGAAGCCGGTAGCTCTCCGAAAGAATTCTGAAACGTGACGACGCCGTTAAACTGCAGTCCATCAGGCTTGAAAGGTGCGCTCCACACGCAGTAATACCCGGTGCGTTTAATCTCGTACGTGATCGGCTTGCTCTTCTGCGTGATGAGATCGGTGTAGATAGACTTATGCGCCGTATTATTTGACGCACCATCAACCAAAAACTTGCCAATATCTTTCTCCTTGCACGATGGACTATCCCCCTTCGTCATACCTTCTTCACAGATAAATTGCCGCTACGAATCCCCATCAGTCCTACGCCTCCTATCCCAAAGACAGAGTAGGAGAAGCTCACCTCGCCATTCAGGATCTTCCCCAGAAACCGCTCATCCTCATACTCAAATATGATAAGGCTAACCTTCTCGTGCTCCTTCATGGTCGGAAATACCACCGTGATGCTCGGTTTCTTGTTACCGCCCCACGCCTTCTTACTGTACATGCCCGAGCACTGTTGCTGCTCATCGCCCTGATCCTGTATACACCACGACGTTAGCTCTGCGGCTGAACCCCCGGGCCTGGTGGTCATCATATTACCAGGGCGTATTCAGCGGCATTTGCAGCTCCAAGCAGGAGAGCAAGCGCTCCTGCGCAGAACCAGCGACGCATTGGATATTGTGTTTATGTTTGGGGATGGGGTGGAGGAAGACGCTGTTTCGATGGTTCGTGGAGAAGTGGGTTGAGGCGCAGGCGTCGTATGCAAGCTGCAACTATCGTATTGGCAGGGGGCTCTGGCTCTTGCTGACAATCACTTTGTGTCCGTTGTCGGAGAGCTCGGCTATGCACCCCTAACCCTTGTTGCCATGCCGCAACTGATGTACGCCATTGTGCTGTTTTGAATGAGTCGTATTTTCTAAAATCAGATTTCAGGGTAATCTGAAACGTTTCAGTTGTGATTGTAAAGTTCAAGGTTGTGTGCACCGAAGGTCACTCGACTAGGAGCAAGGACGTGGCGAATGCCCAGCTCAAGTATGTGGCAACACGTCGCTATATGCATAACAATTGATTCATACTTAATTATCACTTGGTTGTGCTTAAAGTGGGCATGCCGACGCGGCGGCATGCAAGGGACAATGGGTAGCGGCGGGCACGCACAGTGGCAGGTGGTTAGATAACAGCCGAAATGTTCCGAGAGTATTCATCACCATCATCAAGACTCCAGGCTCAGCAACTTGAAAGCATCAAAAACATTAATTCATTGCAAGTCTATGCTTCAGTAAGTTGAATCACCTGATATATATACTCCCCGGACCAAACAAAGGAAAAGGGAAAAGAAACCAAACATTATCCCAAATTCTAGAAGTTGAATTCACCAGCCTGTGCGCCCCAATTACTCCTCGGTGAACGTCTTATATGCGGCGTCATCCATGAGCTCGGATACGGCCGCCTCCCCACCCTCCGCAAGCTGGACCTTCACGATCCAGGCCTCGTCTTCGGGGCTCTTATTAATCAATCCGGGCTTATCCTCCAGCGCCGAGTTAGATTCCACGACCTCGCCTGATACCGGTGCCATGATATCAGAAGCACTCTTTACACTCTCGACGGCACCAAATGACTCGCCAGCTGTCACCTCCGAGCTAACCGACGGTAGCTCAACATAAACCACGTCACCGAGCGAGTTGGCAGCGTAAGCCGTTACGCCGATGGTAGCTATGCGAGATTCTGTATCAAGGGATACCCATTCATGGTCCTCGGTGTACTTCTTGATTATTTCTGTGCAATTATCAGCATGGCTGGTCGGCGCAAAGGATCTCCATAGCCGGATGACGGGCAACATACCATTGAGACGCGGACCCTGAGAAAAGGCGCGCACGTTGGGAACGGCGGCACGAGCAACACATGGCCGAGTAGCAGAAGCGAGTCTGATCGCAGAACGTGCAAAAAATGCCATTATAGTAGTATTGTAGTAGGTATCAGGTATGTCAGAGTGAGGAAAGTGGCTGTTGGTGATACGGTGGTGTGGAGAAAAATAATTCAGGTCAGAGCAGGGACGGCCCAAAAATTTAGTGACGTTTAAACTTTGCTTTTGACTCCGTCGGAAGCTTATCGCTGCACGTGCAGAGGCTTGGCTGCAGGGCCGGGCCGACAAAACGGGTGTAGATGAGATCCCAAGACAGCCAGCGGGAGCCTTTCGGCCACTTTTGACCAATTTCTTAGGATTTTTTTCCTCGTCTAGGGTGCTTCGTGCAGCAAAATCACAGGACTAAAGAATAAAGTTACCCAAGGGCAAAAAACCCCTGCAAAGTTGTAATGTTAATCAACCTTAATCTCATATTTCAAATTCATACATAAGTATATTTCACATACTCCGTACACTGCAGTTCGCCATGACCCCAAACAAATAACTCCGGCTAAAGGATACAAAATCGGATGGATATCGCAAAAGCCAAGGACACCAAAGCAACCGCCCAAAATAAAGTGATGATACACAGACCGCTCAACTATAATGAGTAAAGATATATACCTGGGGATAGAAAACCAAAGACTCGTCCAACCAACACCTGCCGATGGGAGAGGAAATATGGATCCATAATATAAAGCAAATGCGCCGCCGCCTGGACATAAGAAATAGAATGATCTCCCAATCGCCCCAAGACTCAAAACACCGTCGTCCCAGATGCAAAAAACGACCAAACCTTTGACTTTTGTTAAATAAAACATAACTCCGTTAAGGACTATCACCCCCACACCCCTCGAGCCAAGGGGAGTCGAGGATGTCCCTGATGCTCCATCTTTTTTCTGGATTTTTGCACAGACAACCTTTGAGGACGTCCATGACTCTGCTGGTCTCTACCGAACCAGCTTCGGCCAACCCCCAACATTCTCTTACTCGTTCGGTATTCCATTCGCCGCTCAGAATCATCATTTGCAGCTTTGGAGCAAAGCTGTGGTTGAATGGAAGCATGCCGGTATGCAAAGCATACATCATGATACCGAAAGCCCAAACATCAATACCTGGCGAAGAGAGGGGTTCTGACGCCTTGATTAACTCTGGGGCAGCATATTGAAAGGAACCAGTGATGCAATGCGAATCTGGCGTTCCCTTTTTCTTATTCTCACGCTTCCGGGTTTCCTCTTCCTCATCCTCGTCATGGGAACTTTTCATGTACGTTGACAATCCGAAATCACATAGGAGAATATTGCCACCTTCTTCAGTATCAACGGTTGTGTCAAGAAGACAGTTTTCTAACTTGACATCACCATGAACAATTCTCATATCTTCGTGTAGATAGCGTAGGGCACAAGCAAGCTGGAAACCGTATCTTCGGGCATGCGATGCGGATATTCCTTGTCGGTTATTCTTCACCAGGTCAAACAAAGTTCCAGTAGTGTTCAGTTTCATGAACGCAAATGTGGCAAACGGCGTGTCGTATACTGCTACGAGGGGCAGAATGTTAGGGTGGTTGAGAATACGCCATAAGGAAACCTCGTGCTCGAAGCTGGCCTGTACTCTGTCGTTCTCAGTATCAAAATCGTGCACACGTTTCCGCACAATCTTTACAGCACGCTTAACATTACTATTGTCCTCTAGGGTATATGCCTCTTTAACTGTGCTGAATCCACCATGGCCGATCTGCTTTCCCAGTACGTACGAACCAACCTCTTGTCCCTCGGAGTCTGGCTCTATTATCTGAGACGATAAAGGGCTATTGTTCATAGAATTTAAGAACATACTAGCAGGACTGATGCCAGCAGAGCAAGAGTTTGAACGCTCGCTAAACGCCTTCCGACTGTGTTGAGATCGAGATCTTGAGCGGTTAGACTTGAGAGATTTATTCATGCCAAATGCCGCCTGTGGCCATGGCGAGAGGCTTTGCAGTGAATCATCCGACGGAGATTGTGTAAGGTCCGTAGGAAAGTAACCGCCCATAGAATTTGTTTGCTGGGGAGGGGTATGAAATTCCGACATTGGTGACATAGTTGATTCTGATGTCAAGGAGGCGACACCTTCTGTCAGAATTGGAGATGCCTGTTGAAGGAACTTATGGGCAGCACTCTGCTGACGACGACGAGTTGACCCATATCTACCAATACTAATATTGTTGCTGCTGTTGCTTCGATGAAAAGATTCTCCCAATCCACCAAAGTTCGATTCACGGGCGATTTGGTCCATTTCTTTTTGCGGAAGGCTCGAGGACAGGTTTGATTCGAAACCGCTGGAATATCTTGAACCGGAACTACGCAGTGGTCGGTGCTTCCCACTGTCGAAAGTAACGCGTGGATCAAATGATATAGAAGGGTTTCTAGATCTGTTTGCTTGTTCGATAGGAGACATCATTGGAGAGCGCATGAATCGAGACCGATCATCTACTTCTCTGCCGCCGATGTTCTCGAACGAACTTGCGGGATGTGCTTCTTGCCATCCAGGGTTGGGAGGCGGAACGGCAATCGGGGGGGTGGAGCTGTGTTTCTCGGATGAGACGACATTATGGGATCTCGAGGTTCGAGGTGACGGTGCGCGCGATTCTCTATCAAACTTGTGATTCACAAACCGGGAACGCTGTATCTCAAGGTTTTCCATTAGATGGCTGGAGCGTAAGAACAACGGCTGTAGCTCTGAGCGATGGCGGTCCGTTTAAAGAGAGCCAGGGCTGGATGGTGTGTGTCGCGCGGGAGCGGGGAATATGCAGCTCCTGGGGTGCTTATCCTCAGTATTCTGATATAGACCGGGCTGTGGCTTTTTTAAAGCGTCGGGGTCGACTGGGTTTCCTGTTTGGAAATTCTGTGCGTCGTCGGTGCCGGGGGAATCCGTCGAAATGATAACAGAGAGTGCTCGACTGCCACTAGCTAAACCTTAGATATCGGGAGCTGATACCGGTGCACAAGCATTCGCCTTGTAAAGCAGACAACTGTGATGTAGGCGATGAATAAAACGGCTGGTTTCTCAAGTGGTGGATCGTATGAATGTGATTTTTCTTGTGTTGTGAAGGGCAAAGTCGTTAATGCTGAGGAAATGTTTCAAGGAAGGTGGGCGGTCGTCAGATGAAGAGGAAAGATGAAGGTGTGGAGCGTGGTGGGCATAGGCTAGATTTAGCAGAACGAACGTGGGATAATTGGCTAACATAGAGCGCACACGATTCGATTCGCAAAAGCAAAGCGTTTTTCAACCCCAGCTTCCGGGCGCACGAGATGGGGCCCCAGAAAGCGCGGCGGAGCTAGCTGTGATTGGTTGCTGGTACAGCTGAGAGGGTGCCTATACGCACGATGTGAGAAAAAAATGGTCAGGTTTCGGGAGAAATAGGGTGTGTGGCAGAATGGACGCCAGTGGGGAGTGGTAGGGAGCTTGTTCTGGGAGCTTGGAAAAGGTCCAAGGATTATTGGGGGGGCGTGTTGTCGCCGACGAACGTAAAAGAATTGAATCATTTTCGGAACCAGTCTGTGGGGTGTTTGTAGAGGTGAGATGGGCCCGGCGCCGCACTAGCGTTGGCTGCAGTACTAGCCTGCAGACGCATTCTAACTTAACGCACGTTAACCGGTGGAACGTTTGATCCCTGCCCAGCTATCCGTCTGCCCTGCATGCCTTCAATTGTGGACGCCCTCCTCTTAATGGAAATAAAACCACCATAAGGGCCTATTAAGCTCTGTATCCATCCATGACGACTCTGCAGTCATCATCCCTCCGGCACTCCGTCAATTATGCTCCTCCACCGCCGTCGCCTCCCTGGGTACATGCATTCGCACACTTACCATGTAGCTAGTTCCACACACTCACGATGTTTCGATTCTGATGTGATGCCTGCGACTGCAGCCCTCTTGAACCGATGTGGCCAAGCCGACCTGGAACCCCGCATCGATTAATCGCCGTCCTGAATAAACTTAACCAGATGATCTACCGGATCAACGCGGCAGAAGACAACGGAGAAAAAATCACCTTCGAAGTTGATGACTCCTGTGCTCGTGTCTCGTCATGGTGGTGTGGTAGTGCCATGACTTTTTGACTTCTGGCCTCTGTTCAGAAGCGGCGAAACTCCGTGCGCAGTGCATGCTTCAGGCTCACCAACCAACTATTTTCTGTTGCTCACCATAGAGTACCACTACACTACTCCTAAAACAAAGCTTCCGCCGCACCTTTTAGATTGATTTGGTGTTCCAAAAACAGGTTTCCTCAGCCACCATTGTGCTGCTGTCGTGCTGTCGAAATCCACGATCGCTAAAATCGCCCATGTGAAGTGGGAGAGTGGGCCTCGGGTATATGGATAGGCTGCAGATCTGTTTCCAAGATTCCAAGAGCCCACATCATTATCACGTGACGCGTTAAATTAACTTGATTATTTCAGAATTTACAATATTTGCAAGGTGCTTGGGTTGGTTGTGGACATCCAATTTCCATTCGCTGGCGGGCCTGGCGGTAATGCGGAGTTCAAGGCGAAGACTTTGACTAGGCGCCTCTTGGAGATGGAAGGCAGCTACGACCTTCCTTGTTGCAGTGCTTACAAGAGCGTTTTCTTGAGCAAATCCCAAAATACCTGTCACATCTGTTGGATCGTGGAAAATAACTAAAACATCAGTCTACGAAGTGGCACATGGTTAGAAGCCATCGTCAGCTTCCAACACGATCACAAACTGGTGTTGGCTTTACTAAGGAGTGTGGGAGTGTTCCCTAGCGTATGAGCTACCTACCCTAGGCGCAAGCTTACTCTTCAGTCATCTGCCCTAGATGAATTGCGGGTGAAAACTATGGCATCGGGCCGAACATCCCATGCATAGGTATGCCCAAATTGTGCAGCGGCGTTCGTGAATCGTGATAGTGTGAGATAGGGCAAGATAGAGTTGGCCATAAGGCAGACAATAGCGTTGAGGAACCTATGTGAAGCTCTTTGGAATGGCGCATATTATTTAAGTTGAATGTTCATTTTTAGCACAATAATAATCTATCTCTATAGCATCTGCTAAGTGCACAAGTCTCAAGCAGTGTATCTACATAAGTCTCCGCCGTATAGCCACATACCTATATTCAATCCCTTTAGCGTAATAGAAGAGCCTCTAATATCTTTGTTGTACTATTATAAACGACCATTTATGTCTCTCTTACATAATTGTGAAATATAGGTGTGAAATATAGGCATGATGGAACGTGCATAGAAATACCGGCGTTTTTACCAAGTGAGAAGCATTATGGCATATCATAGCAACTGGGCCCTTGATACTGTAATCCACGAATAGCGTTAGCTACTGAATTCCATGTAGAATAGAGTACATGCCGGAGAAATTCAGAAATATTCCGGGCAGCTCTAGCTAGTCTCGTATTTACATACAGGCGCTAGAGATTCACCAAAGTGAATATAAGAGTAACCCGGTGTTCGGTACCATTGCCTCAGGCCAGTATCGCTGGATGCTTCATGAGATCATAGCACACGCTCACATACATACTACTAATGTCGATGAGCTGGAGTTTCCTGGCTGTGGCGCAAAAGAGTTGGTCGGGCGCGTATGCTCGCACGAATATGCAGTGAGCGACATTCTACTCTACTTCATCATCGATGAAAACTTACTCCTGGTAAATAGTTTTCACTCCTTATATTTCTGAGGGGTTTTATAAATATTTCTTGTTGTAGCTGTGTTTCTTCTAGGTTGAGAACGGCTGTGAGGGTTTTAAACAGGATAAGTCTTCGAGTACATTATTTATCGAGAAATTCGATCGAACTTTCCATAGATGGAGCGATATAACCGGTAGATAAGCTACATTGCAGGTGGTAGGGAGACGTTGGATTGGCTGAAGATTGGGCCGCCCGTTGTCTCGACTCTCCAAGCGAATAAACACTTCCCGCGCGCGTCTCGTACCGCAGCCACACAATTAATTGCTTCTGGAATTCCATGCTTTCTGCAAGAGAACATGTCCTGAGTTTAGCTATCTCAAAGGCATTTATTTCTTAGGTATTTCAAGATCTACATGAAGTAGGTGGTGAAACCCCCGAAACAAAACGAGGAGTCAGTGGAAGGCGTGAGGTGAACCCTGCCCAAACCCGCCGCCTCCTGTCTTCCCAACCTCACGCCCATACCATCATTTGCGCACCGCCCCGACCGCTCAAGCCTACCCGCGCCCTACGACCTCTCATCTTTTCTTCAACACATGATCAAGCTCGAATCCTCATTCACTTCACATAGAGAAGCTCTTCCTGGTTGTAGGCCTCTCTGATTCACGCGATCATGCCTCGTCCGAATATTGTGCGAGCGGGTAAGTCAAATCGTGCCCCTTGAAATTCCCGATGGAGGTCGGCAAGCAGGACATCCGACAAAAAACTCCCGATCTTACGGGAGAGATATTACTTGGATACCCTTTTACCACTTCTCCTATTCCTTGTTTACCTCCTGGGGGAATTCACACAGTTCGACCATGTTGGAAATCGAGAAACTGACCACTTGGTCCTCTTATCTACAGATACCCACGATCTACAAAACCACAATGCACCCGCTGCCCAAGACCATTCCAGTGATCAAGTCGGCCCAAGGAATGCGAATGGATTTGGCCCATCTCAGGAGCATGCAATTAGACAGGTAGTCGAAGAACAGGCGCAGGCGCAACATGGGCAAAACGGAGGGCATATTCACCAGCAGATGGATGAGCGTGATGGCGATGAGCTCGATCGGGAACTTGCAGGCGCAGAAGTCGCAGGCGATGATGGCGGGTTTGACGATGACGAAATGATGGACAAAATGTCGAGCTCTCCCAGCATTGATGATGGTTAGAGATCCTGTTCTGCCATAACCCTGCTATTGCATTCACTAATGCAGGAACAGAGGACATTGATTTCCAGATGGTATATGCACTCCATACTTTCACGGCAACAGTTGAAGGCCAAGCAAATGCTGCAAAGGGTGAAAATATGGTGCTGTTGGATGACAGTAATTCTTACTGGTGGTTGGTTAGAATCGTGCGGGATTCTTCAATAGGTCCGCATCTGCACTTTTATGTCTGGTGGGATTGCAACTGAAACTTTATTCAAGGTTACCTACCGGCTGAGCATATCGAAACCCCGATGGAACGTTTAGCACGACTGAATAAACACCGGAACATCGATTTAGCTACGACAATGTTGAGTGATACTGCCAATGAGAAAAGCAAGAATCCTCTCAAAAAGGCTATGCGGAGAAGAAACGCAAAGTCTGTTGCATTTACTAGTCCTACATATATCGAAGCTTCCGAGTATGAATATTCTACAGATGAGGAGGAGGAGGCAGATGACGGGTTCTATGATGAGGAGGGTGCTGCTCGCGAGGAGACAGAGGATACCGAGGCAGGAAGCAGCAAAGCCACAAATAGTACAGTTGTAACCGCTACAGAGGGCGAGAAGGCTCAGGCCAAGGTAGAAGCTGGATCCAGTAATGGCACTGTACGGACAAGCGAAGATGGTATCAAAATGCGAGCCAATCCTACACCTGCTGCTCTACGACATCCAGACTCGGCTATCTTTAACGACGAGAATACGAGCACAAAGAAACTGACATTAACACCCAACCTTCTCCGCGATGATGGGACTTCAGAAAGTACTTCCAAAGAGGTTATCAAAGGGAGATCTTCTATGGAGAGAGATAAGTTACAGCCTAGCCAGGCGAAGAGAGAAGACTCTGTTCTGTCTCCACCCCCTGGAAAAGATGGAAAGAAACTTAAGAAGGGTGGAAGTGTACTTGGAAATTTGTTCAAGAAACGCTCGAGAAAAGGTAGGAAAGAAGAGGAAGAGGAGGTTGACGAGTGGTTGCACGGTAGTGAAAAGCAGTCAATCGACAGTAGTAGATCGATGGATAGTGTACGGGAACGGAACGGAAGTCGTGGTGAAGAGGGTCGGAAGGAATCTGAAGATGTAGTTCGGGAAGAAGCAAAGAAGCAGCGTATGCAACAACAACAGAGAGAGCAGAGAGAGAAGGAACAAAGAGAACAGGACCAAAAGAAGGCTCAACAACAGCAACAAGCAGCAGCAGCCACTGTCTCAACAATACGCCGAGTCGAATCAGAAACTGAAGACAAACCACAGCCTATCATGGAGGCCAGCAAATTTGACGAGCAATCAGAGAAAGCACCAGAAAAAACTCTAAGCTCTCCTACAATATGGTCTCCGACCACACGGTCTCCAGATATGTCCAGGAAAACGCCCGATCAAGAGCGAGAACTACGTCCGGAAAACGCTCCGATTAGAGTTAAATCTCCTGCCGGTGACCCGTCTCAAGGCCCATCAGTACAGCGTAAAATGTCTGGCGATAAGCCGGCATATTCACCAAATGTTTACCAGCCACAGCAGCATCACCAGCAACGGTCGATTGAGAGGCTCTCCGAATCACCGGAACAAATCACATTCCATGATGCTTCAGAGCGTCCGGATCTCGTTGTCGATACTTCTTCCGGCGCTGATTCATCATCACCTATCGATTCGTCGCCCGAGCTTATTGACAGATCCTCCACTTTTGATACTACCACATCGCCTGGAACTACAGTGACACCTGCTCCTGGTGACAACCTTGGCGGGCACACCATGACCCGAACATGGTCGGATTGGAGCCTGAAAACTTACTTTGAGGATGACAACGATGTGAGGGATATGTTGATTGTTGTAAAACAAGATAAGGGAGAGATGATTACCTCCGAGAAGATCCATCCTGAAGTTGGCCCCTTATTTGAGGAACCAAACCGAAGACTGGCAGACATCACTATGGTATGTTCAAAATGTTTCTGATATATCTTAAATTGTACTAATGGAATATGTGTAGCAATTGGACGGAATGCTTGGAGAATGGCTTCAACGAAGAGCTAAAGTCTGATCTATTTGACAGGGTTTTGCGAAATTTCCCCACGAACGGGGCTTGTCGTTGGGTTTACTTTTCACCATATAGCTTGGGGGCGTCACAATTTTTCCTTTGGGTCTGTTTTCATTTCACAGGAAACTATGGAGATGTGCTTTTTTACCACTAAGAAAGTATCTTCTTGATATACCCTTTCCCCATCCGTCACGTTGTTATGAACATGAGCTGCTACGAACCTATGAAAACCATTCTTTTCTTGATCTCCCTGGTCGGGTTCTCTTTCCTATATTCCTTTACTATTCTTCTACTGATGGACTGGATCATATGTATTAAATTCTCATTTTTTTCTTTCCTTTCTTACGCACATACCCAAAGTGGTGTGATGGTTTTATATAGTTGTCCTATAGCGTTCAGGTGTTTATTTCCTCTTCTCTTTTGTCGTACATTATTACTCTTCAACCAACCATGTAGTTTCTCTGTACTTTCCGTTTGTTGCTTCTTTTAGTCGAATTTGCCTTTTTTCTCATTTTCTTTTGTTGAACTATCTGGGGATTGCGGGTTGATTTTCGTTTCCTTAAACTGTTTGTATTGTTACTTTGGGGGTCTTTGCGTTACATGCTTTGTGAACAGCTGGAATTCTATACACATTTGTTCAGAACCGAAAAGTAAAAAGAACCTTCTTGAAACCTATTAGAATAGAGTGACACGAGTGCAACGTTTCGCTTCTTGCATGTGCCACCACAGATCATTGCGGTACAATGAGTCATGACGAAGCCAGATCCGAAGCTTTCGCTACGATCTCAACCAAACTCGCACCTTGCATGGCATCTTCCGAGCATTTCGTCGGCTGCATGGCATGACACGTTCAGCTTTCAGCCAGGCTAACGACGGCGGCCCACGGTTCACGGCTAGCCACCGAGCGAGTGACCACGAGTGGAGTGGCTCGAAACGTCAACACGATGCCATGCAACCAACGCGCGATACGGTTATAAAGTTAATCTTTAACTCTAACGGGGACCTGTAACGAGGTCCAGAGTCCCATGTCAAACATGCACTCTGCCTTCTCCGAACATTCCAGCGCCCTGGAGACTTTGGGTTTACTGTGCCGTGCGCGATGCTAGTTCCCGGTTGGCGGGCCCTGACTTGGGGTGTAATGGTCGCCGATCTGAGAAATATGGCGAACAAGATTTCCGAAGATTGTAGACGGGTGTGTAGATATGCTTTCGATCTTGCGGGAGAAGGGCGTAGCATCGTTGGTGATAAAAAGGCTTAGTATACCCAAAAATACCCAAGGCCGGACACTGCAGGCCTGAGAAGCTTTGATAGTAAGTTAATGTGGACTCAATTTGCATGTGCTTTGCTGCAGTACGTAGACGCAAGTATTTGTGCAGTTCCTAATCGGTGATGTATTGGCCATAATCTCGTTCGGAAAAGGAACACCGGAACGAAGATATAAGACTATAAGAGACTCCCTGCTGCTCGGATCATTTGTAGAACTTGAAAACCATTTCTCCTTATCTGATTGACAGTTGGATTCCCATTATTTTTGTTAAATACTAGCGTCGGGTAGATATACCCGAAATCAATTTGTGTTCATATCATGGGTGATTTTAGTCATTTGATAAAAGGAACAGAAAAGTGAATCTTAAACACGAGTTCAAAACCGGTCACTTGCACATATTTTCGGGCACCCTGTTTCGTATCACTCGATAATTTCTTAAAACAACATGAATATTAAAACTTTACGCAATCAAATGTCTACTCCAGAAGCTCTCTCTTCATTATCCTTGCCTTTTCAACTAACGATCCATCTCTGCCTTCAAAAAATGCCACCGGAATTCCACTCTCGTCCCTCAACACACACATCCCATTGCCCACTTTCTCCACCATCCACATCAACAGAGCCTTCTCCGCATGAAGCAGTTTCATATGCAAACTAATAGTATGATATGACGTCGGCCCCGGGAGTGTCTGCATCACCTCATACAGTTCCACGCACTTGGGAGCGTGGGTTGGTACGATATCGATCATCGCCGGATCAAGTTTACGATCAGTGCAACGCTCTGGAAGGGCGTTTATAAATAGTCGCCCGTCATCAAGAGAACGCTCTCTGTAGCTTGCCCAGCTTGAGGGTAGACCGAAGCGCTGTTGGAATGCAATTTTGGCCGCGGCGTTGGCAGCCGCGATGGTTTCATAGTTGCCGCAAAGGAGAGGAAGCGTAGAGTATCTCCCAGGCGCTCGTCTTTCAATGACTTTGTACATCATTTTGGAAGGTTGTGAGGAATTTTTGGGAGTTCCGTCGCCTTTTACGTTTCTGGTTCCGAGCAACACAACTTCGGAGTCGGGTTTGAACCTTTTGGTTGATGGAGGTGTTGAGGACATCATGAAAACTGAGAATATTGTTTGAAGGGTCTTTAGATTTGAAGGAATTGGGGTGAGTTCTGTGAATGCTGTATCATTCGAGTTTATCAAGCAGGATTGCTGATTGATATAAGTTTACTTCACATCGCAAGGTTCTTGGGGTTGGAATAGGCAACCATCGGTATTTCGTATTTCCTATGAGTATAGATCTTCATTGAACAAACATTGATGCATTCGGAATGTAATGCGGATAGCTACAGAATCAGGGGAGTTACGAAACCGACTCACGGGCCCTCACTCAATACCTAGAGTGATATTGTCGGGATCAAACACACTATCAAACTGTGAGATGCCTGCAGTACCATATATTCAAAAAAAGCATCTACCACTATCAACCATATTCCATCGTCCCGCTACCATTGAACACATAACACAAATACTAACATGATATTAGCACGTATAGACTCTACTTCTTCTCGTTCAAAACTATGAATATTTGATAACCTCAGCCTAACTAACTGGCAACTAAAGTACAAGGCAAACACCTCATGATTGTGAGCATTCGTACAGTCTCTAAACCATGTATAGCAGTTCAGCTAGTGAACCATGAGTGATCTTCATAAGACTCAATGGAGAGACAAGGCGAGGACGCCACAGTAACTGGAATGCTAGGATATCTTAGAAGTGGTCCGGTGGCTAATCCTAAAATGTAAAGCCTCAGCCTTGCGTGTCAAACATTCAGTTTTTTGTTCACCGGCAAAAAAGAAACTTCACTCCTGCCATACGCTTCTAGCTGCACATCAGCTCAGACCAAACAATTCCAATGTCCGACATAAATGACGTGTCAGCGTGTGTAGATCAATTTTACGGAAATCACGGAGCAAACCCACACAAATACAATCAAGGAACAAGACAGATCTACCCGTTCTGGAGGTACACCAAGCATTGGGGGTTTGCCGCTGTCCAATATGAGGGGTTTAAAATACGACTGGTGGCTGCTAGGAATGGAGAACCTGGTTCGCAAACAACATCCTTCGAATGAAGAGAAGCAAGTCTGAGCGCTGCTGCATGCATTTGTAGATTCAGCAGATTCGCAAAAGAAAAGAATCGTTGAACTCCTCAGAGGAATGTGCAAAAAGCAATTACGCGCTGTCTTAGGACCATGCACCCCACGCGTTTTCCCCACAACTCCACAAACCATCTTACCCCATAGCCGGCTGTGGTGGAGACCCTGCATAAACAAAAGGAACGCAATGGTACGAAGATGTGGGGTACAGTGAAACAAACATATCAGATGAGGGATATTATTGCTTTCTTGGCCTCTAAATCTCGGTTTCTAGTGCATCAGCTGATAGGTCACTAAAAGTACTAACTTTCAACTACATAGTATCCTATTTGATATGGAGGGACCTCCGCATACTCGTGTAGCCTGTGTTTAGTCAACATTAGTGGATCTCATTGAACTTAGTCTGAACAGAAATGTTAGCTGGTTACTAATGATTTTCCGGATGTAGTACAATTGCGCTGTGGCTATTGGTGACTATTGAACAAGGCTGATCAATTGTGTTGTCCGATAAAACCAATCAGAAACTGCCTAAGTGTGTAGGGTGCCCATGTCGACGAATATACTAACCACACTATGTTTCCATAGGGTGCGCCACTAGTACCGAAATTAAGTCCGTTTATGTAACTTAACCACTGATTACAACGATGACGCTGGACATTGTCTAGAAAAGAACAGGATTCGAACTTGTAACTGTTTTAAAAATCACAATTTAGACTCACTGTCAACAAAAGATATATGGATACTAGAATGACTAAGATTATACCGATCTAAGGATAAACAACAAAGTCTAATGACTTTGTCATTCATTATATGTGTTTTGGTAATAATTAGGCCTGTCTTCAGGCCCAACATGCGAGGATTGGCTGCGATTTGAATAGATGATTAGACATCTAAACACATGTTCAAATGCAGATGAAAGACTCGAAAAGTTAGATAACCCCAAATTATCTATCTGATAACTTGAAGGCCATCTAGTCCTATGTCTTTGGGTCCGCATAATGTGCGGGCACGTCTGGGTCGTGTTATCAAGCAGCTATATGCCCTTAACCCTAACCCAAAGATAAGGATTCATACTCAAGCTCACTTTCTCAAAGATCTACCGTGTGGCTCATTACTGGCTACCATTTCTGAAGCTGTAGTAGACATCTCTAAATTACTCGATGCGGTTTCTGACCCAATAGAGATAAGGGTTGTTGCTCCACAGTCCTATCAGCCTTGTCCGAAGCTCTTTCGAGCTTTGATAAGCACGAGAACAACACCCCCAAAGCAGGAACAACCCCCCTTGGAGCCCCCTGGAGCCCATATCCAATGGCCTTCTACGCTCTCATCTACATCCTGGGCGCGGAAGCACACCCAACAGCAGGCCTGCAGGCCATATCAACTGTCAGATTTTTGTTTCCTGCCCTCCAAGGCCCCCAACCAATCCCAGGCGCCACGTTCTCAGCAGCAAACGAAACACTGTTGGCCCTTCGACCTCGGGGACCCCTACCGGTTCCCTTGCAGTTGCCCTGCATAAACCTGCTGCCCGGGACGGTGAGGGAGGGAAAACTCTGTCGACCCTGACAGCAGCAGCAGCGGGAAGTGCCCTGCATAGAACTGCACGTACTCCCCGTTTCGCGTCCAGCTCCCCCTCCCCTCCCGTCGAACCCGCTAGCGTTTGTCCATATTAAGGGTCCAGAGCGCCGCTAAGGCACTAAAATACATATGTACGTTGTAGATCTCACTTACAGCTGTGCGGGGGATGCAAACAAACGGAATGTTTCATGTCACACAGATATTGGCTGGTAATTTTCCCTGCATACTGTCAACATTTATATATATTGGGAAAAGGAGGGCACAGGTAAAAGGAGGGCACACGTGAACATGCAGGGTATATGGGAAGATCATATGGACTCTGCTTGTTTGCTGATGTTTGATTCAACCGGGGCTAAGCATCCGAAGAGGGGTGGCTTATGTTTATGGAGGTCTAGAATCGTCGAGGTTGGTCTAACATGGTCACGTTCTGTCACTCGCAGGCGAACCAGACATCGTCGCAACGCAACCACCACGAATGCACCAACCGCGATGCGAACTACGTCCCAGACGCTCCATACTTTTTTCCTTCACAATGGAAAATTCCCTTTCATATTTCTTTCTTATATTATCTGTGTAACTATGTTTCGTTTCCTTCGAGCGCGCGTTACTGTGCCATTGTATTTGCGTCTATGTCGCCACTCAGCGTGACGTTGCCGTCGCGATATCGTGAATCCCGAATCACGCAACTCTTGCGCCATCTACGACCCTAAACACCACATAGGGTTTATGGGCTCTTTCAGGCCAGTTTTAAATTCCGCGACCAAATAAAAAAAGAAAACAAGTAACTGCTGTCTGTCTGCTGTAAAAAAAAACACCCGACCTCTTCCTCATCTCTGCGTTTTTACCCCACGGGTCCTCTTCCCCCTCAGCTCAACCGTACGTCCGCGTACGTCCGCGCGCTATCTCTGAACTTCTCCACGATTTATCGCTATCCGTCCATAGATACATCTCTTAGCTATCGGACCCTGGATCCAGACAGCAACAATCCTGTTTTCCATTGTGGGGCCGAGAGAATAGACCGGGGGAAAAGACCTCATCTCAGGTCGAAAACTGCTGGCGAGAGATAAGGATTTCAAGCCATGCGAAAAATGAAAAAAAAAACACCGCGCGGCATTTCAAACTGGAGTGTGGTGTTTTTTTGTATGGGCTCGCCTATGGGTGCTGTTTCGTGTTCATGCAAGATTGCTCAAAATCAAGGCAGGAACCGCCAGCGCTGGGTTCAACGAACACCAGACCACAACCAAACCACCGAAAAAGCAAGTTGGTTGGAAAAGTCTAAATTACAATATCCAGCACCACTATATACTGTACTAGCACAATACAAAGTTTGTGCAGGGCATATAGAATGGAATCTGGAGAAGGATGTTTTTTATATCTCAAATGGACAGATGAGATTAGTGTGTACATGGAGCGATCATTTATTTTCGGACCAATACTACTAGTGTACAATGCATCTTCATGAATACAAACAAGAAAAGACAACCCAAACAACCAATCTCCGGATACACAATACAATAGCCCAGCACAGCTAATTATTCCGCCCTATGGGCAAAGAAGGAAAGAAAGTTCAAAAAGAAAGAAAGGGATGTAAGCTGGAGAATGCGAACAAACCACCACAGCTGCATCCTATTTATACGGCAACGGACAGAACGCAGGGACACCATTGAATAAAGCCACAACCATAGACAGTTGGGTTGTTTGAATAGATATTTTAACATAGCAAACAAGTAAGTTATGTGAAGAGGAAGAAAGAAAATCTGATATCAATCCCACGCTATTGCAAAATATTCCAGCTCCTCGCGCTACCCATGCTAACCAATGCAGAAACGGAAAAAAAGAAAACCCCACTGTCCCCACATACAGACAGACCTAATGCAGGGACACAATACCCGCATAACGATGACCTATGGACAAAATAAAATGATAATGATTGAAACCCGACCAAACTATGAACTCCGGATGATGAACGCCTAATGAAACGAACCGTCTAAACAGTACGTCAAAAAAATGTTGAAAACATTGATGTTGTATACAGTGCCCCGTGATGCGAAATCTCTGCTGCTGCATTGCATGCAGGAGAGCCGCAAATCGGCAAGGAGATGAATCCTTCGATTCCCATTTTACTCGTCGACCGAGACACACGTCCAAGCTTTCCAGCGACTGGGGTCGCCCATCACCCTCATCTTGCAAGGTTGACGTGGCGGAAGAACGAGTCTTGCTCTCCCTTGCGCTGTCTCGCTCAGCTTTCCTTCCCGGCGCATGTTCATTTCTAGCACAATGACTCTAAGGAAACTGCTGTTTTCTCGGTTCTCACGTTGTCGCTCGGTTGGCTCAGGTGTCCGTGGTTGCGACTCAACTTCGGCCTTACGGGCGGATCTGCCCGATTTGCGACCTGTCGATGAATTATAGGTTTGCATTTGGATAGCACCAGTGCATGGCGACTCGTCATATGTGGCGGCCCATGGGTTGAGATATCGCCTTACGGCTGGAGTCGGGACTTCCTTGCTGAGTGCAGGTCGTTTCTCATCGGTATATTGGGGTGAGATCGAAAGAATACTTCGGGTAAGATAGTCATCCGGTTGCATGGCCGCGGCTGTGGCTGTAAGGGAGGAAAAGCTCCTTGCTGCTGATTTGAGAACCCTTAATGAAGCAGTGAGATTGGACTTGAGATTTAGCCGTCGAGTGACTCTTTTTAATGTATCCTCTGAAAATGTCGGGCCAGGTAGCTCTGGTGTTTTGGTCCCATCTTGCCCAAATAACAACGGGTGATCTGTATCACATTCTTCCGGCGGCGATGCAATAATGCGAGCTCTGGCATCGGCGCTTGCACGACGGCGCGAAGCATTTGAATAACTGCTGCTGTATGAGAATGTCGATTCATTATCTGTTTCGAGAGAAGGTACTGATTCTGTTGATGTTGATCGTACTGAGAGAAGTCCATCGCTGTCTGATCGAGACATCTCCGAGGAATCGTATTCGTCATCATCCTCGGGTGCACTAAGCAACATTTCCAAAGTTGTTTTAGTTGCACCCTGATGGTACAGCTCCTCCAGGGAACTCTCTCCACCCTCTATCTCAACCTCACAGTCATATTGTGCTGAAGGCGGTGTCGGTGGTCCATAAAAAACCTCCTCTGCCCTTCTGCGAGCTGCCCGTGCTTTTTTGGAAGTTGGTCGAGGAATAGCTGTAACCGCCAATAGAGCTGCTACTGCTGGTGGAACGCCGGCGTGACGACCCTGTGGTCGTTCATTTTCACTTCTTCGTTGTCCTTTTGAAGGAATGATCATCGGCTTTGTGGAGAACAGAGGCGGTAATGTGGTCGGCCTCAAAGACCTCTGGGAGTTATTCCAAGAATCCATATTATTCTGTGTGCGCTTTGGATCAGCTATCGAACGACTTGTGGTTGACAACATGATGGATGATGTATGGTGGATGTATGATGGGATGGTAGAGATCACTGAAGGGGAAAAGGAGTAGAAGACAGGTGGAGGAGGCCAAAGCTTAATACTTCGGATGATGGAATGGGTGCAACTTAGTAACTTGTTGGGGGAGCTCCAACGCACCTTATTCTATGTTTATTGTCTAACTGTTTGCGACTGACTAACCAGGTATAGCTGAGGTGATACTCGTGACAAGTCACCGGTGCAGACGAAGACAAAGGCAGTTAACTAAATATTCGTTGAAGTCGGTGTATAGTGTTGTCGTCGTCGTCTTCTTCTCAAGCATGCGAGATGCAGTACTAGCTATGGGGCTGATGGTAGATAGATAAAGGGTGAGTAATGTAGGGCTTGATGAGCGGATATAGTAGTCAACAATTATTTTTGGTGTGTACGATGCGAGCGGCAAGTGTAGCAAGCGTGCAGCTGGTGGTGGTAGCATAGATAAGAAAAGAAAGTAAATCAGGTTGGCAGCTTGCAGCAAGGAATAGTCCAGCAGGAGATATGGATGGATGAGGAACGGGACAAAAGAGGTGAGCAGATAGGGAATCGACGAAAGTACAAGTGAATTGTGTAGACTGACGGGGCATGGGCACACACCCAAGTTTCCCACAGCCGTCGCATCTGGCCGCCGCCTGGCTGGCTGGCTGGCTGGCCGATGACTGGCTGTTCTAGCAGTGCCTCAATTGTCATCGCGTTCCATGACCCGTGTGGAGTGCGTGGTGCTAACAAGTACTGCTAACCTCAGTAAGCGGTCCATTCCATCCATTCCATTTCCCAAGTGTTTTCTCGTCGTCAACAGTCGCTGTGCTACTGCTTG
The DNA here is from genome assembly GCA_024516215.1 of Geopyxis carbonaria. Taxonomy (NCBI): domain Eukaryota; kingdom Fungi; phylum Ascomycota; class Pezizomycetes; order Pezizales; family Tarzettaceae; genus Geopyxis; species Geopyxis carbonaria. The sequence continues at coordinate 634,205 of JAJJXG010000001.1, read as the reverse complement.
GTGCTTGCACGATCACGACCGGCCTTCATTCCTTGCCCAGCGTACTCACCGCTGCACGACCAGACCAGGACTGATCTCTCGTCTTGGACTTTTCCCCACGCTCTATTTAGTTGACTGGCTCTAAGACGCCCCTTCCGCATCATCCCCGTACATTTCAGTAAGTCTACGATGCTCTCTCACTTAGCAGATAGAGTAGTAGAGCGGCTTTATTACTGGACTAGTGGGCTTTGTAGAGTAGGAAGTTGGGTATGTAGAGTACTCTAAACCCACGCACTTCGGCGACCTCTATACACTGCAAATCTACGGCCTACATACAGCAGTATGTAGCATCGTGAGGCACTTTCCCCCAAACAAAAAAAAGCAGCAACAGAAGCAGAACTGGGTGGAAACATCATCACTGCCAATCAAAAAGCTATCGATCTAAGGGGTTAGCACGCCCCCTGTTCGGCCCAGCGTCATCCTGACAGCGCAGGCAAGCTTGGGTGAGCGGCGTTCAGAGTTGCATCCAGCACCAGGACGCTGCACCAGTCGCAGCCCCGTTCTTGCCTTTGATTTCCAACCCAGGCAGAAAAGCAGCAGGCCAGCGCTCGGGGACCCTTATCTTTGGTGCAGCGCAACAGGGGAGGTGCCTAAAACGGCCTGGATCGGTAATCTCTGAGCGGTCAGCCGTTCTTCGAGAAGGCGTGTCGCAGGCGCTGCTGTTGCAAGTGTCGACAGCCTGGCCCAGCCATTCGGTCGCGGCCCCCGTCCTCGGAGATATGAATCGCAACCAAGCCACAGCCCTGCTGTTAGCAGAGCACCTTTGTCGTTAGAGTCGTCCTCTCAACCCACACACCCACATCACAAGTGAGCCCGAACCGTGGGGAAACCCTGTCCTGATCCCCATGCGATTGAGTCTCAAGACTTTGCACCTAAGCAGGCCATCCCACTATTCCGTTCTGGTTGTCTAGCTGGTCGCTCGCAAAATAAAACAAAAACACGCGACACTGCTAGGGAAACCTCCACGAGACTCGTGAAGTAAGCGCGGGTATGGCTGTAGATGCTGGACAACAGCATCCAACAGCCCATACCCTTGCGACTTGAAACCTCCGCTCGTGAATGCATCGTGAAAAGTCTGCCAGCGTTTCGCTCCAGCCACCACGTCGTGCATGGTGGATCGCGGACGGTTTTACATAATGACTTTCTGCTATTGGCCCATCGTGGGATTCAGAGTGCTCACGAGACCAGGGTTAGGCTTCAAGTCCCCGTCATGCCAGTTTTACCATGGTCTACGCCATTTCGCAAGGCCCGAAATACCGAGGTGCCTGTGAACATTAATAAGGACCGCCCTTTCGTTTCCCGTGGCAGAACTCAACAACCGCGAAGTGTTTGGACTACGACAAACAAAAGACCCGCCTGCAGGCCCGCCAGCCCGCAGTACTAACTAATCTAAACAACTAAAATAGCCCTACTAATACTCGGCCCAACTAAAAAGAAGGAAAAAAAACCTTCCGACAGAAAAATTCTCCCCCCAACATTTCTTTTTTAATTAAACAACTAATGCACATTATCCGTCCTAGAGTGCGCGTTACTACTGATCCGGCGTCAACCGCGGTGTCGTGTATGTCTTTTTGCTCTCGTCGTCGTGAGTCTTTTGTTTGAGTTCACAGCAAATGCACTTCTGGGCCAATCACTTGCTGTAAAGGCCTCACGCTTGTTTCCAAACATTGTCCATTGGTGTCACCATGACGGCTCCACAATCTGTCGACTTCCCCACGATACGTTTCGTTCAGGGTCCAGCAAGGCAAGCGGAGCATATCTCACAAAATTTGCACTCAACAACGGACGAAACAGAACAAAGGAACAAGCAGCAATAGAAAAAAAACAAGCAATCATCATATCAGCGTGTTAGTGATTTTGATAGCCCCAATCCCAGCAGGAAAAAAGAAAAAAAGAATACCGCTGCATCGTTTTTAGGGCCCTGTCGTGACGCAGGTGGTGTCTGCTCACATTTTTTTCCTTGGCTTAAAGCGGGGTTCAGCGACAGCAACGCCCACGTTTGTTCACGAAGAAGGCAGAAAGCAACATCTAGTGCGGGGACGCACGGTAGCATGTCGACATGAAGGGGAGGGGGGGCGGCATCGAAGGGGGAGCGAATACCGAGTTGCATTGTTGCGTGAGCTCCTACCAAAGCCCGTCGTCGTTTTTTGGTGTTTTTTTTTCTTCGCTCCTTCCTGTGCAGCGCACTCTGCAACTGTCACTGGTCGATCTTCCGGCCGTGTCGTCACGGTGCTCACTCGCCAACTAATAGCCTTTTCCCTAGCGAGTTTCTGAAGGGCGCCGTCCGTCCCGCTAGGGACTTGGCTACGGTAGCAGACAGAAAAAAAAATATAACACCATAATCCTGTGCATATTCATTCGATTCCAACAAAAGTGACTGCTCACCACCACGTCTGCGGGCATCTGAAAACACACGACGACTTCAGCTCGTGATGAACATGCCCAATACGGGGCCTGTCTGCAATGGTGCTGCTGTATCCGCGTGAACACCAGATAGAGGTACCTAGATCTGTACTTCCCGCCCGTACATTCCCGCACAAATGAAAAGGAAAAACTTCTCTTGTAGCGTTGGTCTGCGTCGGTTTGCTTTTCTTTTCTGGCCCCTCGCTCGCCGCACGTCGCTCTCCGGAGTCCGGCGCGCTAGTGGAGAGTCCGCACAAGAGATATCTCGACTGCTGCGCCTATCCCAGCGCGCGGCGGCCGCAGCGCACCCTCTGTACGGCTACACGTGCATATGTACGAGCGACTCGCGTCGACTTCGGACGAAATCGAGCAGAAAAGCCCACAATTTTTGCAAAAATCGAGTATCACCAACTAATAGCCATGTACCCAACGCGTGCGCGCGCAGTTGTACCTGCTCTAACGAGGATAGACTAGCAGAATCTAAAGTAGAGCATTCTGCGTGCAGCAGCAGCAGCAGTCCGGCGACGCCCGGAGGTTGTAGGGTAGGCCGCACTGTACTGTAATTAGACGTGCTCGCAGTGCACGAGGGGGGGAGGGGGGCGAAAGCACGTCGACGACGATGATGACAACGACGACGTGTGTCCGTAAAACCGTTACCATGGCACCATGGGCTGGCAGAAGGCGTGCAGTGCACTGTTGCAGGGGGGCCGGTGGCGGCGGAAGGTACATGGGGAAGGTCAATCTCTACGTCACACGTACTGTGCGAGGCTGCATGCTGGAAAGTCACATTTGCGTGGATCGTTTGGCGGGCGCGGAATCTGATATGATCAACAGCTGCCGAACAAGGCGCGTGCAGCGAGCATCGCGACTTGCGAGAGCTCTGCGAGCTGGTCGGGCCAGTGAAATGCCTGAATTGATGGGGATATTGTTTCGACAGGGACTTGGATGTGCAATGCAATGCATGGGCAATCGTTTTTTTTTCTTAATCCCACAACAGACCAAGTGACAGTCACGGAGAGAAAAACAACGGACAAACGTTGCGGTGGAACAAAATTTTGTTAATATTTACAAATTATACAGGGCGCGCTGATGAAACGTCCAGATAAACAAGACCCCGTCTCTCCCCTCATCTACCCCCTAAGTATGAATACAAAAAACACAATCGCGGAGAAAATAAAACACTTTTTGCAAACATCGTGAAGAGAGAATAGTACTACTACTGCGCAGCCTTCTGCTTTGCAACGTAGATTTTGGCGCGTTCCATCACGTCCGCCACGCTCTTTGCGTTGCCCACCTTCTCCTCGTACTCCTTCCACTTCCTGAACAGCAGACTGGCCTGCTTGGGCGTGCACTTCTCCTCGGCAATGGCCCGCTTAAACAGACCCCGCACTTGGTCGGCCTGCTCCTTCTCGGCGCCGCCGTGCTTCATCTCCATGTCCAGGAAGACGTTCCAGATGTCCATGCGTTTGGCGTAGGCTCCGATCATGTTCTCGAACAGGGTTCGGCCCCGCTCGGGGTCACCCGTTCGGAACTCCATGGATGCGTACTTGATGATCAGGTCGCGGTGGAGATCTTTCGGCAGCGCCTGCATGGCGCGTTTCAGCATCTCTCGGGCGGTTGCGCGGTTGCCGTTAGACAGCAGGAAGTCGCCGTAGTTAACCCAGATCTTGGGGACCTGGCTGAACTTCTTGATCATCGACTTGAAGATTTCGTCGGCTTTCTGTAGAATTATTAGTTTCATACTCAATTGCATAGCTGAACGGGAATTCTTACGTTGGTCTTTCCACTCTGGATGTAGATGCTGGCCAGACGCTCATGGATATCCTGTGAATCGTTGTATTGGATTGCACGCTTGAAGGTCTCCTCCAGGGTATCATCATCCCCGAATGTGTTCTCCATGTTCAACATGGCAACCCAAACATTCCGCTTCTCGTCATCTTGCCGCTGGCTGATTGTGTTCAATGCACGCTCGGCGATCTCCCGTGCTCTTTCAATCTCGTTCAGCTGTAGGTGGAAGGCCATGTACTGAATCCACAGTTTGGATTCATTGGGGTCACCAAGCACCAACCGCTCGTAATCGATAGCATTCTGAGGTTCACGGGACATCATGTCTCCCGTAAGATCCTTCTGGATCTCAGCTCGCCGCTTCTTCTTACGCTTGATCTTCTCAACGCTATCTTCCTCTTCCTCTGATTCTTCATCTTGCATGTCGAAAAGAGCGTTTACATCCCAGCTGAAGCCACTTGTAGAAACACCGGTGTTTTCGGTAGGAGCATCGGCCATCTCAACATCATCGTTGCCGTCATCATTTCCTTCGTCCTCAGAATCATCTGACAAATCCTTGATATTGGAAAGATCAAGCTCAACACCGCCATCTTCGTCGCTCTCTTCATCCTCATCTTCATCCACATCCATTCCATCTTCATCGTCAGAAAGGTCCTCAAAGTAACTTGCCTTCAACCCAAACGAGATTCTTCTTTTTGCAACATCGATTTTGAGAATCTTGGCTTTTACGGGATCACCTGTCTCGTAGAGCTTGCTTATGTCCTCAATCTCTCTATCGGCGATTTGAGATTTGTGACAGAGGCCAGATACCTTGGTTCCATCAATGACGACAAATACACCATATTCAGCAACATTTTGAATCTTTCCAGTAACAATCTGGCCGACCTTGTAGTCTTTCACACTACCTGCGGTCTCGACTTTCTTTCCGGTGATTGCACTTGGCCTTAAGCTCATCTGAACATGGCCGACTTGAGGATCAACAGCAATAATTCTGCCTTCAACAACTTGACCAACCTCGTATGCAGGCTTCCAATCTTTGACAAATCTGTCAGAAAGATCACTGATCTTGACCCAAGCAGTGACATTCAGCCCCAAAGACACGAAGAGTCCCTTGTCGGAGACATTCTTCACGAAGCCGCGTCTCAATTCCCGGTCCTTGATGTCGTGGATTGAGTTAACTTCAGGGTCCTTTATGGGCAGTGTGGGGTCAAGCGTGCGCGATGGCCTCATCGACAGGGTGACACGCTTATTTGGCTTGTCAACATTGATCACACAAACCCGGATGATGCTGTTCTTCTCCACATCACTCATCTTAGCCTGACTGAAGTCATCGGCGATATCAATTAAATTGACAATACCAGCCACATTATCTCCTAGTTGCACTATAGCCTGTCGGTCCATGACTTTGTTCACGCGCCCGGGGACTACCATGCCCTTGCTAAGCCCTTCAAGGTTGAGTTGGGAGACCGATGTGCCCTTGGCAGATAGATCGAGCTTCCCATGCTCTTCGTCAACCTTAACCACGTGACACTTGAGTACTGAACCAATCGGAAAGTGTGTTTCAATATCCCTAAGTTGTGCGACATCGTCGGAAAGATCGAGCAACCGTATTCTCCCCCGGATTCCGGGCGAAATGTTCACCCAAACGCATTCCGGCGTAATATTATTCACAAAGGCTAACCAGGTTGATCCGATAACGACCTTATCTAGGGTAATTAGCTCGTAGTTGTCTGACTCGACAACGTCGCGTGGTTTTGCCGTTAGCTCAAAGATAGGAGATTTTTTGTTGGATGTTCGGTGTGTTATCGCGAGGAACCGGTGGTTTCGTGCATCATGAATTCCGATCACTCGGACTTTTAGGATTTCTCCTTTCTTATACCCTCCTAGTGGCTCCTTTTTATTTTTAATATCATCCCAAGAATCGAATAATTGCGAGACATCGACTCGGCCCTGGATGTTGTCTGCGAGCTGCACGTTGATTTGCGTCTCCTGCACTGATATAATTTTAGCTTTGGTGAGCTTTCCGGGAACGTAGTCATCAACTGTCTTGGACTTTCCGTCTACTGCATTAATAGCCGCCTTCGGTTCGACCTGCGTCGGAATCTCGCTTGTCGATTGCTTCTTCTCATCGGGTCTCAAAGATAGCAGAAATTTTTTCTGCGCGAGGTCTATCGATTTGACGCGAGCAGTGACAGACTGCTGCTTGAGGTAACCAAAATCTGGTAGCGACTGTTTCTCATCGGGAAGATCCCTCTTCAGAGCCAATCCAGTGACGCCACCGGGGAAAGTTACGAAAATTCCCATGTCGGCGGTATTCTGGACATACCCCTTCAGTTTCTTCCCCTCATAGAGAGTCTCCCAGAATTTTTCGAGAGCATCCTTAGATGCAGCAATTGTACCAGGGTCTTTACAAGATACGCGCATCTTTCTCTGTTCAGGGTCGACAGACAGGACAAAGACGTTAACCGACTGACCGACACGGAAATGCTCGCGAGGATCGCTAATGTAAGCTTCACTCATTTCAGCGACCGGTAGAAATGCCGAAACTCCAGAGTAGAATTTCACAACTGCTCCGTTCTCCAAAACGCTAATAAGAGTTCCAACAGTCTGTGTACCAGGAGTCACATCGTAAGAAGTGATTATTGGGGCATCAGAGTTGACGAGCGTCTTCTTGAGTGTCAAGTGCAGCTTGCGTCTTCCAGGATTCGTAGCAAGAACCTATATCGTGTTAAAATTCAAATGTATCACTCAGATTGAAGGGATTTTACTAACCCTAGCCCTAACGTCCGTTCCTACACGGAATTTCTTCTCGGGGTTCTTCAGTTTCACATCGCTCACATGTGTCTCCTCTACGAGTCCACTAATACCGTCGGCAAGCTTGATGACCAATCCACCTCTGTCGAGCACCTCTTCAACCTTTCCTTTGACTACAGCACCAACATCGATGTCCTCAATTCGTAGATATGGTTGTTCAATAACACGTTTTTCCGTGCTGAGAATGTAAAGTCCATCCATAACGTTGAATCCCAGTACTCTTGCTGCATGGGTTGCACCGATCTTGTACGGACCCTCATCCTTGACCAAGTCCTCAACTCTGGACTCGCTGGATATCCGCGAAATGTGAACGAAACCGGGAACATTGGATACTCCAATGTCCATGAACAGTCCGACTCGTGATTCTACTCCTACGATTTTGGCAGATTCAATGATAGTACCAATAGGAAGTGCAACAAGAGGGTCGGTCTCAGATGCCGAAACGAGTGATAGAATGTGAGGTAAGATAGAGAATGTGACCTTTTTGGGGTCGGAGTCTGGGACTGTGCTAGTGATCCGAGCTTTTATCTAGAGTACAATTTAGTTAATGGATCAAACGTGATGGGAGAACAATTACCTTAGTCCCAGGTTGTATTTTCTCTAAATCCTTCTCCCATCCAGCTGCGTGGAAGAAGTCACAGACAGCATCCAACATGCCCATAATCTTGCCCACAATCCCTCCTTGCTTGATATCAGTGACCAATACCTCTACACCGGTACCAGGCAGGAACATGTCGATAGATGGCATATCGGCTAACCACCAATTTGCTTTTCCACTAGCCAGTTTTCCTTTCTTGCTAAACTTCTGCTCAAGATCGGCTGAGAGCTTGACAATCTTTCCGTTCGATGATCGACCAGTGACTGTGCAAAAGATGACCTGTCCTTCCTGGGCCTTGGAGATGGTGAATCCAGGACCCAGTTCCTTCGACGACAGGAATCCCTTGACATCACCCTCAAGTCCCAAATCCATGACCAGACCATGATCCTCAATTGAAGCGATAGCTGCCTGCACTGTAGAACCGACAGGTAGGTTGATGGTTGAGAGACCAGTGTTTACTAGGCTTGGGTAGATTGAAAGCCCTATCCGCTTCTTTGTCTTGGTTTGTGTGTTTCTTTTGTCACCCTTGACTGCGACCTCTTCGGGTGCACGCAGGACACAGGCTCGGAGGTATTGTCCCACTCGGAAAATACTCTCTAAATCAATGTGGTCGGAGACAGATTTGTTGTCATCCTCCGCTTCTTCACCTTCGGACTCAGACTCCGCTAATGCCTCGATCTTGGAGGTGAGCTTGTCGGATATTTGAGTGATCGATATGAATCCCGTCAAGTTGTTTGGTAGAGAGAGCGCAATATCGGTCTTATTGATTTTTTGAATACATCCAAGAACCAATGCTCCGGGCACAAGTTTCTATTGTAAAATCATTAATATCATGACATACGCATCGAGCGGCACGACTAACCTTGAAACTGAGTCCCTCGACCTTGGGACCTGTTTCCTTCGGTGTAGCATCCGTTTTCTTATCTTTCTTGCCGTCAGTCCGCTTGGACTTCTTTTTGCTCATCTTCAAGTCGCTGTCGCCAGCCGATGCACCTCCGGCCTCAAATAGCACATCTTTCGCCGCCTCATTGGCCACTTCCTTATACTCGAGAGGTGTGAGGGCTTGGGCGCCGCCTCTGGGGAATGTCGCCTCATCATCCTTCACTTTCTTGAGAGTAGTTGGTGCTGCTGTAACTGGCGCATCGCTTGTCGCAGGAGCGGTTTTGGGACGTTTGTGTGAGGACCCGACATCGGATTTTGGCTCTTTTTGGACCTTCTTGGGTGTAGATGAAGAGTCTTGCGCTCTCTTACGCTTCTTCTCGGGAGCCATGGGTCCCATTGTTGTTAATTGGTGATTGAAGGAGGGGCAGAGGTATTCCACTGCTTGCACTTTTCTCTGCGTGATTGGGGTTTTTTTCCGTCAGGGATCGCAAACACGTGATGAAATCTTGGCAGTCGCACTACCGAAAAAAAGTTCGTGGAGTCCCACCTTGGTGAACACCTCTTTTGCTACTCAATCCCCAGACTCGCAACCATGGCGATTCAAAAGAAGGTAAGCTCCGATCCCCCCATTCGCCTCATTGGAAGTTTTATCTAACAGCGATCACCTTACAGCATGGTAAAGGTCGTCTCGACAAATGGTAAGACCACCGAAAACTCGGCCATGAGCCTCATGCTAACGTTGCGCCTCCAGGTACAAACTTGCCAAAGAGAAAGGATACCGCGCTCGTGCGGCCTTCAAGTTGATCCAACTCAACAAGAAGTATAACTTCCTGCAGAACTCCAAAGTCGTGATCGATCTTTGCGCCGCTCCCGGTTCTTGGTGTCAGGTCGCTGCAGAATGTATGCCAGTGAACTCTCTGATTGTCGGTGTCGATTTGTCGCCCATCAAGCCAATTCCCAAGGTTATCACCTTCCAAAGCGATATCACTACGGAGAAGTGTCGTGCGACAATCAGAGGTCATCTGAAGACGTGGAAGGCCGACTGTGTTCTCCACGATGGTGCGCCCAACGTCGGTACTGCCTGGGTGCAGGATGCTTTCACGCAGGCGGAGCTTGTGCTGCAGTCTTTGAAGTTAGCGACTGAATTTTTGATGCCCGGCGGAACCTTTGTCACCAAGGTCTTCCGCTCTCGTGATTTCAACAACCTCATGTGGGTGTTTAACCAACTGTTCGACAAGGTCGAGGCCACTAAGCCTCCCTCATCGCGAAACGTCTCTGCAGAGATTTTCGTTGTTTGCCGTGGATTCAAAGCGCCAAAGAGAATTGACCCGAAGTTTTTGGATGCTCGCACGGTGTTTGAGGAACTTCCCGACCCTACTCCCAATAACGAAGCGAAGGTCTTTAACCCTGAGAAGAAGAAGCGTAAGCGTGATGGTTACGAAGAGGGCGACTACCTGCAATTCAAAGAGCAGCCAATCAGCGACTTTATTGAGACCACCGATCCTATCCAGATGTTGGGTACGATAAACAAGCTGTCATTTGAAGAAAAGACTGGCGGCGATCTTGCCATTGCCGCGATCACAAAACTCCCAGAGACCACACCCGAAATCCGACTCTGCTGTGACGATCTACGAGTGCTTGGAAAGAAGGACTTTCGACGGCTCCTCAAGTGGCGACTGGCCGTTCGCGAGAAGTTCGGCCTCGCCGTTAAAAAGCCTGTGCTCAAAGAAGAAGCTGAAGTGGTCCCCATGGACGAAGAGATGCAGCTCGAAGAGGATCTCCAGCGTCTCAAAGATCGCGAGACCGCCGAAAAGAAGAAGAACCGGCGGAAAGGCAACGAGAAAAAGACCAAGGAGATTACCCGCATGCAGCTTAACATGGGTACGCCTATGGAAATCGGTATGGAGCAAGAGGGCGACATGTTCGGCCTCAAGGCCGTTGAAAAAGCCGGCCCCAACGCGCTGGTAAAGGTCACAAGGGGCAAAATGAACATTGTCCTTAAAGAAGAAGTCGAGGGTAAGCGGAAAGACCTTGATCTGGGCATGCACGGTCTGAGTGAAGGCGAGGAGGAGGAGGACGACGAAACGGCCAACAGACTCGAGGAGGAACTCGACAATCTCTACGAGCAGTACCAAGACCGCAAAGCCGAATCTGATGCCAAATTCCGGGCTAAAAAGGCGCGCAAGGAGCACGATGACGGCGAGTGGACTGGGTTCTCCGACCAGGAGAAGGAGGACAGCAGCGACGACGAGGTTGTGGAGCACGACCAGAGCAGTGACGAGGATGATAGCGAGGATGAAGAGGATGTCACGAAGTCACTTGTGAAGCGTTTGGACGGCCAGGACGAAGTGGGAGAGGACGGACTTAGTAAAAGAGCCGCCATGTTCTTTGACCAGGACATCTTTGAAGGTGTTGACCTAGACGGCGAGGACGAGTCAGACGATGAGAAGGAGGAGGAAGTGGAAGAGGAGGAAGAGGAAGAAGACGCCTTCTCCGGCTTCTCAGAAAGCGAGACCGAAGCCACCGCAACCACGAAGGGCACCAGCAGTTTCGCCGACTCAGAAGACGAGGACGACGGCTTCGAGATCGTCAAGACCAAGAAAGACACCAACTGGGACGCCGAAGACGAGCCCATGAAGAACGGCCGACCTGGTATATCCCTCTCCATCCGCTTACTATACCAAACATACTGACCAAGCCCCCCCACAGACATCGACATCATCACCGCCGAAGCCATGACGCTCGCGCAACAGCTCGCCACCGGCGAAAAGACATCGCACTCGCTGATCGACGACGGCTTCAACAAATACTCCTTCCGCGACCGCGACGGACTCCCCGACTGGTTCCTCGACACGGAAGACAAATACGCCAAGCCCATCAAGCCGATCACCGCCGCCGGTGCCGCCGCCATCAAAGAAAAGCTCCGCGCATTGAACGCGCGGCCGATCAAGAAGGTCGCCGAAGCCAAGGGGCGCAAGAAGTTCAAGGCGGCGCAGCGCATCGAGAAGCTGCGGCGCAAGAGCGCGCTGATGGCCGACGACGAGGGCATGAGCGAGAAGGACAAGGCGCAGAGCATTGCGCGCATGATGTCGCGCGCGGCGAAGCGCAAGCCCAAGACGCAGGTCAAGGTTGTGGTGGCGCGGGGCATGAATAAGGGACAGGGACGTCCGAGAGGTGTGAAGGGGCGGTATAAGATTGTGGATGCGAGGTTGAAGAAGGATGTCAGGGCGCAGAAGAGGGTGGCAAGGAGGGATAAGAAACGGTAGAGGTTGTAGGGTAATGGGGGGGGGTGTAGATATGTAGCGAAAAGTAATGTTTATCATGAGTGAGCGAGACATATATGAGCGAGTGAGTGAGACATGTGAGTGAGTGATTGATTGAGTGATTGATTGAGTGATTGAGTTCCACATTTGCTAGATCTGTTGCGACTCTCTTTAGCGCTACTCCACCGACCCCACGACCACCTGCCACCTGCCACACTCCCACCACCCCATCAACCCCGCTTGGCCGCCCCACCTGCCACTGAGGTCGGCCAAGCTGCCGTGTGAATAAATACCCACCCGCCCCGAACATTATCCCTCCTCTGTCTTTCATTCACACTTACCAGACCACAGGGCCCCTACCAACCACCCATTCCCTTCATCCCCAAAATACGCTACATAGCGATGTCCCACCCCGCCCCCGCTCCACCTGTCGTGTACACAGTGGACCGAGAGATGGAGTATGACCGCACCGTACCGTCCGGCGCCATGAATTCCGCGAACGACCGCTTGTGCGCCTCATTTACGCGGTGGAACGGACGGTATGAGCGAGTGAGTGGTACCGGAAGTCGCTCGCAGTCCCAATCTCATCCCCTGCCGCTCTCTGCTCTGCTGCTGCTCCAAGATCAAGTCCCCCACCGTCGCCTCTCCAACCCTGTTCCAACCGCCCAATTGCTTCACCCCGTCAATCCTGCACCACCTAGCCCAAGCCCGACCCGACCCCGACCCCGAGCTCACCGCCGACACCGCCGTTTACTGCTACAACAGTGGACGTATAGACGGCCACCCACCGCCGCCCCAGGGGTCACGCATAACTCCACCATACAGGCACAGATACAGGCGCAGGTGCCATCGCGAGACAAAGCTTTGACAGGCGTTGGTCCGCAGCGTTAAGACTTCGAGCGAAACTTTGGCGGGATTGGAGCGGCGGCTGGTGGAGGGGTGTTGGAATGGGTATGTACTATTGGGCGAGTGAGTGAGTGAGCGGAGTGAATGAGTTATACGTGCCTTTGTTGCGACTCTTTAGTGATACTGCAGCGATGCCACCACGGCTGCCTGCCACTGTGCCACTGTGCCAATCCTTGGTGTTTACTCCGTGCACTCTGCTCGAATATTTACGGGCACCACCAGCCCCCACTACCCAATGACGCCCCGGCGAACTATGCCGATATACGGGCACGACTGGACTGGACTAGGTGGGACTGTTGAGTGTGGTCAGGATACAGCGGCGTGGCTGGACCTGACCCAGCGGGATGCCTGCAAACGATCCCCGCATTCTTACCACTGCGTGCTTCTAGATTCAATGGTCGAGTCACAGATGTCGGGATGCACGGTTGAGTTAAAGCTCACTATAACGCTCAACACTGGCTATCGCGATGTTGACAAAACTTGTTCATTTCGCTATGGCCATGATATTCCGTCTCTAGCATGTCTCATGTCACCGTGTCCATCCCTCTATCCTTCCCTCCACCTTTCCCATCCCCCCTATCCACTCCCCTCCCACTCGTCCCCACTCCTCCCCACCCCACCGCTCTACCTCCTCCCCAATCCAAAGCACATACAACAAACATAGCAAACCCAAATGACGCCCATCCCTAGTATCCCTAGACAAAAAAGACATACACACTAAAACCAAGTAAACATGAAAAAGCAAGAAACGAGAAAATCCGGGGATCGAGAGATATAGAAACGAGATTAGAACAGACGTAGACGATAAGAGCAGGAGAAGTTGGTGGAGGAGCGGGAGGTGTAAGAGGAGGTGGAGGAAGAGGGGAGGGAGGGAGTGGTGGTACAGAGAGGGTATAGCAGACAAACTGAACTGAACAAAGAAGCAACGAGAAGGGAACAGAAGAGAGGGACTCAGACCAAACCCCCCTCTCTCCCCTTCCCTCTCCGCCGCACGTGAAATCCAACTTCTACAAAACTTTTCCCCGCCCTTCGTCGCTCCATCTCAGCGACTCTGGCGCTTCGCAAAAAACGCCTGCAGCCGGGAGCTATCGACCGTATGGATATAATACTTCCCGCCAGCATCCGTCCAGCTCACCTCGCGCGAAAAGTACTCCCTCTCCACCATCCTTAGTCGATTCACCGGGCTCTCCGCGTTGCGCGTCGTGATCACGTGGTTCGCGGGCACGAACGGCTTCAAGCTCACGATGACCGCGCCCTCCTTCAGGTCCAGGAAGATATCCAGCAGCTTCTGGTTCAGATCGGGCTCGAACGCGAAGTTGTTCACCAGCAGCACGTCGGCGCGCCGCAGCGTGGCCGCGATGTTGCGGTTCTCGAGGAACGTGTCGTGCTCGAGGTGCACCGCGCCGTGGTTGAGCCCCCACATGCGGCAGCGCGCGATGAACTCGGCGCGCTGGGCTGCCGCGAGCTCGGCGGGCTTCGGCATCTTCTCGCAGCCCCAGGATTCGCAGCCGCATTCGAGGGCCGCGTGCAGCACGACGTTGCCGGTGCCGCTGCCGAGGTCGACGAATACTTTGCTGCTGTCCAGCGCGGTCTCTTTGAAGATCTTGCGTGTGAACTTGGGCAGCAGCTCGCCGTAGACTTCGGACGTGAAGGAGCGGTAGTTGCGCAGGGCCTCGACCTGCAGTGCGACGGTGCGCGCGTACGCCTGCGAGAGGATGTGCTCGACGAGGGGGGCGGGGACGGTGATCATCCCGCTGATGCGCTTCTTGAAGCTGCCGTCGCGCCGGCATTGACGGAGGATGGTGTTGTACCCCTTGAGCTGCTCGAGGAACTTGGGCGCGTCGCCGTCTTTGAGCGCCCGCCGCATGCGCCACACGATCCCGCCGCCGGAGACTTCCGAGTGGATCGGGTCGCCGAGCTCGGGCTGCATCAGGTGTGTGGCGACGCATTCCATCGTCGTGAACATTTCGGCCACTGGGTTGAACTCGTCTGGGTCGCTGTTGCGTGCGAGCTGGTAGCGCTCCTGTTGCGGGATGCCCGGGTAGTGCAGGCCGACTTGCTGTACTGCGTTGCTGACATTGCGGAACTCTATTTCAGAACCTCAGTTAACACGGCATTCCCGAGGGGTTGGGCGGGGTGGATGAGATAGCGGGTAGGTGGGCAGGCGGGATAGCCGAGACGTGGCATCTCCGCCTGCAGTGCATACACACCCTTAAGCTTCCCCCAATTCTTCAGTTTCGTATTCGCAATCTCCTCGGCATGGACAAACACACACGGCGGCACCGGCTCGCCCGTCTTCCGATTCCTCGTATGAAAACTCACGGGGTGCACCATGCGTCTGCGCGTGTCCAGCACCATGGGCGACGCCGACCCCAGCTTCGACCGCTTGCTCCGGCACCCATCGCTGTCGTCATCCTCGCCCTCGTCGTCGTCGTCGCTGCTCGACTCCAGCCGCACCCGCGGCGACCGCGACCGCGACACCGACGCCGGCGGCGGCGGCTTGAGCCCGCACGAGCGCGCGCGCTTCAGGTTCGGCGTCGACTTGGACGGGCGGATGCCGGCGCGGGATGCGGCGTCGGGCGTCGGCGGCGTCACCGTGCGCCGTGCTGCCGGCGCCGTCTTGATTACCGGCTTCTCGCGAGCCAGCGGGGTGCTCCCCGCCGGCGTGTACTTTGCGAAAAAGCTCATGCGTGGTGGGGCGTGGTGGGGGGGCTAGCAATAGTGGGGTGTCGTCGGAGTCGTGGGTGTCGTGTCGTCGTGGGCGTCGTGGGGCAGGAGAAGCAGGAGTAGAGATGTGATGATGGTGTAAAGGGCGTCGTTGTGCTTCGTCAGGCAGAAACGCGACGCCTGCCTGCCAGCCGCGTGAGGTGCCAGGCGCCAAGGGGAAAATCTGCCGGGCATTAGGTGAACCCCTGCAAGCCTGCTGTTGCGATGAGAGCGACAGCCCCGGCCGAGTGGTCGAAGGTTCCAGAGCCGCGAGGAACACTATCCATATAGCGGGGTGCAGCTGTGGCGGCGGTGGTGGTTGTGGTGGTTGTAGTCGTGGACTCGTGGTGGTCAGTAGTAGACATTGGACGAGCAGAGTGGTTATAGATCACGAGGGCTGTTTGAATACACCTGGGAGGGTTGGCAGTGTGTTTTTTTCATATATCACTGGTGATTCAACGAAGTACTGTCACTCATTCAACGTTTGAAAGCGTGTGTTGACAAAATCACTGCAACAGAGATGGAGGCTCACTTGCTGACTGGGTTGGCTGGTTATTCGATGGTGGCTGGCTGTCAACAAGCGGGCACCTGCGGCACAACCTGCACCCCATCACCCGTATTGCCTCCAACCCGCTCACCTGCCATCGTCCCATCCCCATGCTACCGCTCCTCCCAGTCCAGTCCAGCTCACGCCGAATCCAGCAGTAGCTGAAACCCATCCACCCCCAGCACCAGTGCAGCCCCATTCCAGCAGCAGCATCACCCTCCATCCATAGAACTAACAGCATGCAACGCCACTAACTGCACCACCCAACGTTTGCTACGGCTTACCTAATCACCACTCCCACCCCACGACACCCCACCACGACACCGGTCATCCGCAACCATGGCCTCCACCACGCCCTGGCACGTCGACTTCCTCGCCGCGCTGGAGGTGCGCGACCGTCGCGAGAAGGCGTACGACGACATCATTTCTGCGTGTACCGCCCCCGCCCCTCCTCCTGCTCCTGCTCCTCCGTCGCTGCACAGCTACTAACCCGCCGCGTGCGGCAGATACACGACTCGCGGACCGGACCCACACCATCCCCGTCGCCGCCGCACCCCCAACCACCGCCTCTCCCTCCCCCGGCACTCCCACCACCTCCGCCGCAAACCCACCCCTCGGCTCCCCCGCCGACGCAATAACCATCTCCACCCTCACCCTCCAAACCACCTCCCTCACATCCGCCAACGCCTCCCTCACCACGCAGCTCGCCGCCTCAGAACGCGAGCGCACGCGGCTCGAGCGGCGGTGCAAAGACCTGGTCGACGAGCTAAAGAGCAAAGACAAAGTCGTGCAGAACACGCAGGACGAGATGGTGGCGCTCGAGATGGAGCTGAATGTGGCGCTGCAGAAGCGCGAGGAGGTGGTGCGGGACAATCAGATGCTGCTCGATCGGTGGATGGCGTACAAGCTCAAGGAGGCGGAGAGGATGAATGAGATGAACCAGGCGGAGGCGGGGGGGAAGGCGAAGTAGGGGAACTAGAGGGGATGGAGGATGGGAGGGACTGGAGGGGGATATGGGACATGAGGATGGGATGGGAAACCGGAACGGTGGAGCATATTAAGCATGGTGTTAGGCCGGAGTTTTTTTCCATTGATATTCAGGAGTCATCGAGTGATATAACATGGCTTTATATTCACAAAAGACAGACGGCATCACACAGTGACTAAAGAACGTTTGCGCACTTAGATATTACATATAGTTGAAACAGGAAGCCCACTACATAGCAAATCACATAGTGACTCCCAAACTTAGTACTCAACCCACTATCTAACTATGCGAGACCGCAGTGCAGCATCTCGTATCGTCCATACGTTACAGTGCAACAACGGCGGCCGCCGCAACCCCACACCCCTTGCCAATAGTACTTGTACATACACGTGTGCGGCCATGATATCCGTGCCATGGCGGCGTATAACATTCAGCCGCCGCAGCCTGGCGCGGCGAAGCGCGGCGGTGTGTGTTGGTTTGCGGTGTCTGCTACACGGGGTTGGGTGTGGAGTAACATCACTCACCCCACTCACCCACTCACCCACACCGTGCCACTACAACCCTCTCTACCCCACCAACCGACGCTCCAATCCGCGCAACCTTTCCTCGACGCCCCAACACACACTGCAGACCAACGCCTGCCAGAGACCTGCCAAAGCCGCGTCTGGCGATGGCGATGGCGATGGCGCATGCACGATGGATCAGTTGTGTGGGACCCCTGGGGTCGGTGGGTAGCCTGCCATCCATCCTGTATCTGCTGTTTTGGCAGTAAACGGCGGGGTCGGGGTCGGGGGTTGCGGGGAATTGAAGGGGTGGGGAGAAGTGGGATGGTTGTTGCGACGGGGTTGCAGCGGGACTGGAGAGGCGGTTGTGGAACTGTGTGGTAGGGGAGTGGTCGCGCGGTCTGTACTCGGTCACTCATTCACTCACCCAACTTGCGTCTCGTACACACTGCCCACCATACCCAGGCCGGACAACAGAAGCGGTGCAGGTACAGCCGTCTGTGCCATCTGTCTGGGAGCTTTAAGCCGCTGTAGACGCCAGCAGTTCTTGGGGGCGTCTGTGGGTTCTCAGAAACCCCGTCTTGTAAGTCGCGGGAGACGCAACTTGTTGGTACGGCGTATGCGCGTCGACGTCGCCGTGGCGTGGCGTGGTAAAAGGTGTGTTACCGCCGTTGGCCATCACAAGACGTCGAGGGGCTCCGATATGGCCACTGGCGACTCCACGCCGCATCCACGCCACACCACGCCACACCACGCCACACGGCACAGACCCGCTGTTGGGGCATGGCGTACCGTGCGTTGTGTTGCTGCCGCCGTGGCTGGGTCGACCGCTGGCCACTCACAATGCCCATCGCATGTCAATGCGTAAACAGTTGGGTACATATCCAACAGTCGACACGCGGGGCGGGGAGGGCGTCGCTATGTAGCGTGTTTTGAGGATGGAGGGTCAGGGTGGTTCCCATAGACCCTGCTGGGGGAGTGGGAAAGAATGAATGAATAATGGTGCGGGGTGGGAGTAGCTATTTATACATGCAACAGAATTGCATCGTGGCCGAGCCAAGTGTCAGCCTACCGGGAGTGGGCGGCCAAGCTTGGGTTGGGGGGTAGCTCTTCAAGCCTGATACGATACGATACGATGCGCCAGGCTTGTGAAGTATCTTGTAGAGTAGAGTACAAGTGTGCACACCCCGCGTTTCCTGCGCCTGTTCTACGTCGGCCATGGCATTTCTTTAGCACAAACAGTGTGCAGGACGCTGCCCTTGCACTCGTACTATGGCCGATTGTGTTGTTCCTGTAACGATGCATGCAATGGATGGCTTACATCCATATTTTCTATAGTTTTTTAGGACTGATTCGTAATCACTCCCCCCGGCTGCTTATCAGGCTTTGGGAGGTGAGAACGATCGAAGGGAGCGATAAATGTAGAACGGCTTGGACAATATTTAGATTATATATGGGATGGTCATCAGGTCATGAACATCACGGTTTGGATGATTGGAGAGGATTGAGTCTCTAGAAGAGTTTCAAAGATTACTACATATAGCGTGACAAGAGACGATCTAGACGGGATAGGGTACAGGTAGCTTGAACATGCATACAGTTCCAGGCCTCCATACATCTCCGACCCGGTCACCAGAGTTCAATACCTCGATAACAACCAAAATAATTGCTTCAACATCGTGCAAAATTACAAAGTCATATTGTCAGAGAATAAGCCTAGATATAGGTGTTAAATACGACAAGTATTTTTCTCGTTTCGTGAGGCGTTGAAGTGTTGAAACGAAGGTCGAAAGTTCACGTCCAAGTGTGAGTCTAGCAAAAACAGGCTATGAGTGAGTATGTACAAGTACCAGGTAACCTCCGGCAGTTACCCGGTCCGTGGCACAGACCTCGTATCAATCACTCACCTTGCAAAGCTACTTACTCAACCAAAGCTCTATCGACTGTGTGGCGAATTGCCACAGAGGCAACCCCGAGCATAGGGTCGCAGAACCACTATGAGGGGTGGAAGAGTGTTTGGACGTGCGACCACCCTTCATACCTATATTGAACCCACGCACTTCGACGTTGCATGCAAGCATCAAGTAAACGAATCCACCTGCATTCAAGCAAGGTACCAAACATTAGTATACTCTCGCAATCTCGCACAGTGCGTGCGCACATGTATTCAGAGTGCGCACGCACATCGATGTCCCTCTGCCACGTCCCGCGGCTTCTCAAAGCACATACTCGTACTCGTACTCGCACATGTGAGACGTCCATTGACAAGTCTCAGATCGACCCTGACCTCCGAAACCACATGGATCCGCATGGAACCTCCCCTGACATCCAACCCCGTGTCATCATTCAGAGGTGCGCGCGCGCACTCTCTTTGACACTGAAGTGCGCGAGTGCGCACCTTCAATCCGCACACAACTTTTGCAAGTTTTGGACAGTCCGTGGCCAATGGATTTTCGGATGTGTGCAGAGCTTGTCGGGAGCTTGACTGGTAGATGTGCAGCTTCCTTGTCGTTAGGGATGTCAAAAGTCTGGTTCGTTGAAGTGCTTCACACATAGGCTCGCACGCTCGTCGAACGTCCCGCACTATCAAGCTCTGTAGCATCCACTACTTCATGGTTCGGTGGTGCGCGCACGCACTCTCTCAAGTGCGCACCTCGAATCCGCACACAACTTTTACACATTTTGGACACTCCGTAGCCAATGGATTTTCGGATGTATGCAGAGCTTGTCGGGAGTAGATGCTTAGCTCCCGTGGCGTTGTCAAAAGTCTGGTTCGCTGAAGTGCGTGAGTGCTTCACTTCAGTTTCCACGGATCGTCCCGCACTACCAAGCTTTCTAACATCCAACTATGTCATGATTCAGTGGTGTGCGCGCGCGCACTCTCTCACTCAAGTGCGCACCCCGAATCCGTACACAACTTTTTCAACTTTTGAACAATCCATGGCCAATGGTTTTTCAGTAGCTTGTCGGGATTGGTGCATGTTCAGACGCCATGTGCAAATCCTTCCCTGTAGTTAGAGAGTTACGGACGTCTAGTTATTTTTCCGTATGCCTGTCGAGTTACAGCGATTGCAATAACTGTAACTGGGTGACCGATTACACATCATGCATAAACCCGCACAGGACGTCGGCCCGCACTATCAAACTCTGCAACATCCAACTATGGCACAATCGAAGAGTGCGCGCGCGCACTTCTGAAGTGCGCACCTTAAATCTCGACACAGCTTGAACAGCTTTTCGACCATCCATAGCCAATGAATTTTCGGTGTGCATACTTAGGGTGAAGAAATAACCGGAATGCTATAGTTCCACAGTGCCTCGACATGCTATATTCATACCTTTAGGCCATTCGCAGTCTTTTCTAGAGGATCTCCATCGATTTTTTGGTCGAGCTATCAAGAAATTATGTAACTTGGCCGGCAAACTTCCTAGCCCATACCAAAAAGTGCCCACTAGCAAATCTTTTGCAGTTCGATATCAAATCTGTATTGCACAGAATTATTTCCAGCTAGTTATGTGCAAAGTAATAGCAGAAATAATAGTAGGATTATTCAAAAAATCTAAAGTAGATTTTAGGACCTAATTCTTTCGTGGATTTCCTGTTCGGAAGAATATTCAAGGTCTCAAGGACAGTAGAATATGGCCCATCCATAGAACAATAACCATTGTTTGCCGTATCGGCCAGTCAATTGAACAAGACCGCCGATTGGCCACACGGCTGGCCGGGGTTCGCCATCTAGCCCCTCGGCCAGCTGGTTAGCCAAGTTGATTACTTGGCCACTCAGCCGGCATAGGTTTTAGGTGCTGCGTTGAGGTCTAGGTCTGGGAGCGGTATGAACATCACCGTATAGACTATTACCCGAGGTTTTCTATCATTGGAGACGTGTTAAACTCCATCGATAGTAATACGAGTGATAAAAATCACAACGTAACCTATAGAGCACTCATTTGAGTGGACACTCGTGCCAAAACTTACTCCCGAGGAGTAGCTAAAGCTACACCAATAACCACTTCTGAGTCTGCATCCACTCATAACACAAGAATCCTATGACGACATACCTCTGGGTGCGTCTGCGCACCCCAACGACCCCAGAAGTGCGCACTTGGGGTTTTGACATGGTGGGTATGTTTTTTTTCGCTCTCGACAATCTGTGCCCAATGATTTTTCTGCAAGCCTAGAATGCACGGACATATCACCGTATAGAGCACCGCATGGTTATCTTCTTCCCCAAGCACTATGTCGAGTGACATTTTTGGCTCTGTAGCGACCCAGGTGCATCGTTCATATGAGTTAGATTCCATGAAAGCAGGCTGAAATTTATTCCAAACAAGCCTCTTCTAGAGCAAATAATCTAGAGAACTCGTACGGTACGGCGAAAACTATGGCGGAACACCAGGTGCGCGTGCGCACCTCACCCATCGATTGCGCACCTCGAATTTCTTTTGATGTCCACAGCCAATGAAATATATCTCTGGGATATTAGATGTATCACAAAATTACACATGTTGCATCCCGCACCCGCAGCCCCGGTTTGACATAAGGATCGTGCGACCCAATAAGCAAGCAACGTCCCTAACGGTCAATGTGGAAAGTGCGAGCGCACATTTACATAATTTCCTTAGGTGTGCGGACGCACATTTGGAGAAAGCTGTGAAGTGCGCGCGCGCGTTGTGCTTCTGCTAGACTGCTACAGTATATAAACCAGTTTCAGGACCTCTGCCTCTCCCATCAAGACATCAGGTATGCTGAGTTGTGTACATCGTCCAGTGGTAAATATCCTCATAAGTATAGAGTGCTTCACACGCGTATTATGTAAAGTTGTAAATTATTGGCAATATCCCTCTAGTTTGGTGTCCCATAGATAATCGGCATGGGAACTTGCATGACTTGGAGCATCCGTTCAGCCCTATATTTTCAGTTAGCTAATCGCAATATGTATTCACGTACAAGCTAAGGGGTAAAGTGATAAAGATACAAGCCATAGATCGACTGTGTATGCCGTTAGTCTCATACAAACCCTCACCAACAATTATTGTTTTTGGTGGCTTTTCAGTAATACCCCCTTTATTTTACGTGACCCCATCTTGTACACCTTAGATTCAAAATAGGTATTCCAAGCATGTATCATACAGAGCGTGTATTATAATTCCAAGTGCTAATCGCACGCTCTATTCTCTAGCGAATTCGATGTAGGCTAGCACCGAGTCGAAAATTCCACTTTCGAATCAAAAGTATAAAACTCAGCGCCCATAAGTTCAATATAATTTGCTTAGAGTAGTTGAAATTATGCTTGGCTTTCAAATCGAGCCTCAATGCCTCCGGGGTTGGTATGATACTAGATTCTGAACGCCCGGTCACATGACCATCCTTTATGCGTGTGCGCACTGCGCACCTCGGAGACTGAAGTGCGTGCGCACGCACATTGCCACCGCACGCCGGGTTATGCCTACATAGTCCTGGCTTCCACGCCGACAATCCACCAAAACCTACCCTCAACCCTGAGGTGCGGGAGATCGTAGCATCGAGTACCTATTGTGCGCACGCGAAGGGACGTCTCCGAACGTAGCCAAAGAGTGTGCGCACGCACTTGAATTGCTTTTAGAGCATGGACTCCAGTGCATAGTAGTTGATCCTGGTCAAACCCGACCATGTTGTATATTTTGAATCCATCCAAAGCCTTGTATAGTGCAAATTATGTATCTAGTCGGCAAATTTGGTGTCCTGCGTGCTCTCCAATTATTCTGATACCAGCCGCCCGGCACATACCATCGTCCGAATAGACAGCTCTGAGTTACTCAAGCGTTCGCGCCCTTGAAATTATAGACTTCTGTGCGCCCGCGCACTTCACAGACAGATGCCTTCTAGACTTAGTTCTAGCAAATCCTGCCGTATTGAATTATGCATATACCGAGTCTTCTAGAGTCTTTAGTTTGATAGAGTGGACATTTTCACAACCTAGCAAACAGCCAACGTGCTGCGCAATAATCAATGCGTTCATGGACGACGAGATGTCTTTGAAGACTATCATTATGAATTCTGGTGCTTTGGTGAACATTACTAAGCCCAATATAGCCAGTTTCCAAAAGCCTTGCCTCTGTGAAGCAGTGGATTTGACGGGAGGTCGCATAGTATAAAGTGATGGTTTGGTAAAACTGTAGTCATCAATCGTGTGATATGCTCCACGCACCTTGCCTTAGGTACTTTAGATGTGCGCACCTAGAGACTACAGCTTTGAAGTCGAAAGAGCACGCACGCACCTCAATACTGGGCCAAAAAGTCCGGTGTATCACGCACATCACCAGAACCAATGAAATGTTCAGCAGTGACGTCCAAAATGAACCACTGCCCAACCTCAGCCCGTTGCATATCCGGAACCTTTGAATAGCAAATTCCTGTCCAGTAACCCCTCTGTCGATGTGCGCACGGACTCTCCAGACTTGCCCGACGCACTTCCCATGTAAGCCAAATCCCATAGCTATGGATAGTAGAGTAGTGAACGTCTTTCTCCAGCTACCGGTGCGCCTGCGCACTTCAGATCAGACTCAATTCCAGGTGCGCACGCGCACATCAATTGTTGCAGTGACAACATTCTAAGCTAGACCCAGGGCCAGTTGCATTAGAAATAATTAAAAAGCTCTTTGCTCGGTACCGTTCTTGGCTAGGTGCTCCTTGTCATGCAGTGGCAGTTGGCAACTCCAGAGTCCGGCGAATCGTTGCAATGTCGATGTGCGGGAACAATAGGATAGCGGCACAAGAGGACGAGGATCGTGCGCACACTGAAAGACATCCAACATGCACGGCGTCACTGACGTTATATCCGAAGGAGCGTGTGCGCACCTGAAGTTGGATTTTGGTGTGTGTGCGTGTGCGCACTTGACTAGAACACTGGAGTGCGCACACGCACTTGAGGTGTTATCTGATCAAAGGTGCGCGCGCGCACCTAGAGACTCCGATCGATAGGTATGGATATTGATTTGCAGCATAGATCCACATCACACATCATGTTCTAACTTCAATTTTTGTTGAAAGTCGAGCATGGTCGCTCTTTAAACCAAAATTCCTCCTATCTTCTGAACCGCACAATTGATCGCTGGCTTCCAGTCTGTCGCACTTGTCGGAATCGCTTTCCAAGACCTCTTAACGTTAGCTCTAGATTCTAGAGATAATATCTCTATACCTCCAAAGACGACAACGAGATAGTAGTTCGTCTATTATTTTAAGGCCCCTCAGCTCAAAACGTTATTTGTTCGACAATGTTTTTCAATCCGTGCCATAGGAAGATAGTTATCAATATCCAGCCCTGGTCGGTTCTTACTTCCAGCATGGAGCTCCGTTCCTAGAGACGGGTAGCTTGAGTATTAGGATTAGTGTTTCCTAAAACTTTGGACGCTGTCCAAGGTGGATATCCAAATGTTTATTCGACTCTAATAAGATCTATTGATACCCTCCTTTGTGGTCTTGTGATGAGAAGTATATATCCAAGTTCTACTCACATAAAGGATTCCAGACTATTATAATTGTTGAATGTTTAGGTTGGGAAAATTAATTGCTCTCCGTATGATGGCAATATCCTAATATTTGTGAAATTCGAATATCAATAAGGTTTATCTTAATTTTCCGTCCACAATAACATAAGATTTTGCTGTAGACATCGAGGTGGCGTATATCTTATACTCGCTTAGGGATCCAGCGAATTTAATACTGCATGAGTATGTCAGCACTATTGTTCTCAAAAATGCAGTATAAATCACTAGGGTGATGCTTCGTCTCCAGAAATTTTGTCGTTGTTCTCATGATCATGTTACATGCTATTTCCTATAAAATGGGTGACTTCGATTCTCAGTATTCTGTCCCTGACTTTTTGATCTTCACCTATTGTATCCGCTTGTATTATAAGTTCACTAGAGTTGAGCCGAATTCTAGGACAAACGAATCGTCATTTGTACTCGGATAAGATCTCGTTCGAGTGCACTCAGTGGTCACTCGTAGCTATCATGTCGCTCCATTTGTACTCGATACGTGAGTAGCATCGTAAACAGACTTCACCTGAGCATTTTGCTTGTGTCATTAAATCAATTGTGTTGTGTGCAATCCATTTTCCCAAGCTCCTGTTACTGATACATGGTGTTCCATGCTGGTATTTCAGACATCTCAATATTAACTGGCCTGCATGCGAAGATTGCGTCCTAAGCCTATCGTGATCCGGAAACTTGAGTTAATCCGGAAGCTTAGATTTTGAGCCATAATCAGTCGGGGCATGAATTTACTCGTGCCGCTGAGTCCCGTGAGTTATGTTTCGTTTGATTGTGCTATTTGATGACAAGTAATTATTCCTGATACGAGTGATAGCCTGCGACACACAACTCCTGAGCGGTTTATGAGTAATTGCTTCATATCGCTGGGCTCGTTGATTCGAATTCTGAAGGGCCTTGAAGTTTTGTAATGAATTCAGACTATCTCTCGGTGAGGGGTGCTGGGCCTGGAGTAGCTAACTGCATAGATTATTAGTTGGAGTAGATTAAACAAAAAGTGATGCGACTATGCTGAAAAGAAGCCGCCGAGTGAGTCAATATAGTAACAAAAGAACTCGATGAAATGAATCTGTTATTTTCTGAAGTTTCCTCGTGACTCGTGCAAGCGCTGCGCCACAGTGGTCGACCGTCATCATTGATCACGCTGCCTTCTTATCATTCGGCCCCCAATTTGAAGAAATCTAGCTTTTCAATCAGGTCTTTTATGGTTATTCTGTTATCGATGTGTTTGTCTCTTTTGTTGGGGCTGCTTCTGGTGTTCGGAGAGTTGCTGCCTAGAAGGCGGGTAGATTGAGTGAATAAATCCTGCCTTGCGTGGCTCTCAGAGCCTTGCCAGTCGTTTTCCCATCTTAACTACCTGTAATGGGTCTAGCCTATATCCGCATCTAATAGTCAGTTTTCATGATCTGTTGTGTCCGCTTGGGTTGCTTTTTCCAACTGCCGATAAATATATTGTGAACAACTGGCTGTAGGGGGTGGGCGGGCTGTCAAGTTATGTTCCGCTCGCCGCAGTCAGTGTATTATGTTCACATGGCCGCTTCTTGTAATACAAGCTTGTAAATCTGCCTTGCTCGTCCATGCGACTCAGTATTCCAGTGGGATAGCATACTGTTTCGGTTTGCCAAATACCAACCGACAGATAAATGTATGTCCCACGCTAGTGTGCTGGCTGGCGAAGCAAATTATGTCTGTGCTATAGTTTGACAGCCTCTTATATTCAATGTAGAACTGGATACCTCCTCCTAAGGATGTCCAGTCGCAACCTACATCTGACCCCTGTTTTCGTGTTCTTCGCCACCGAGTGATATGCCTGATCTGAGTTGTTGAAAGTCAGTTGGTGTCACAGGACAACTGCCATGTATACTTGGCTTCGAGTGAATGATGGTGTGTGGTGGTGGTCGGGCCGCGGATTCGGGGTCGTGGTCCTGTAGGTGGTTGGTGATGATTGTAGTAGGTTGTAGGTGGTGGTGGTAGCAAGAAGCCCGGTTTTATTGAGAGAAAGTACTTTTAATGCGCGCTGCCAAAACTGAGTCTGTCATTCACTTGGCTCTGGAATTTTTGGTGCACCAGTTTGATCATCCGCAAATTAAAGCGAGTGATACTACATGACTCAGGCAAAATATACTTTGGTCATGTCACAGGACAACTAAGCACAAGTTCCATGTATTACTAATCTGCCTGTTACCTCGCTATTACACTCGAGCATCCACACTCACCCCCTCTTTTATCAATATTATTCGATTTTAAAAAACAAACAACAGTCGATAACTCCCAATATTCAACACAGCAAAACATAAATCAGCCACGGAGAATTCTGAGATCGTGAATGCTTTAACTAGCGAAGATATAAAATTCACAATAAAATAATACACACTCAGAAGCGAAGAGGGAATGGCTTGATGGAGAGTACCCGGACCATATCATGGCAGTGCACAGAGACTGATCAGCTTTGGAACAAAAATACTCTATCACCGCATACTTAGGATCTTTTTAAGACTGCGGCTGCCAAACAGAATACTTTCAGCATGGATAATTCAAAAGGCATAAAACCATGTCGATAATATTCTCCAACGCTATGTCACCAGTCTATTCGTACGAGTTTCAAGCAGTGGATTAAGCATCACTTCCATAAATATATATGGAGATTCACTTTGTTCATCGTAAACGGATGTCACGATGCGAGTTCTGCACAAAGAGGCCACTTAATAAAAACGGATGTTCGGGTCGGTGTTTTTACGCAGAACCGCATAAAATTATCTTCTCACAAGGACCACACGGATAATTTAGGCTCCAATGTCCTTCGTGGTTTGAGTTCAACGGCCGGTCTGGGTGGATATATCATGCATTCTCTGTGGTATCTTGATTGTCTCGTGCCCATTTTTTTCCCGATCCGGAAATCTTCGTATGTGTGTTTACTTCTTTACTTCACGGAGGACTTTGGAATCTTGGTTTAGGTAATAAGCGGGCGGACTAAGTATAAGACGAAAATCTTGACACTGCCCTTGTGATTTTTCACTCAAGATTTATAGCTGGCGTACTAGCGTCTAGGAACATCATTTCAGGAATCTAGGTGTACTTTGGGTATTTCTACAAAGGAGATTCTACAAAAAGTACTAAATATCATCATCATCACGTGTGCTTCGAGCACCACCAAAGTTTGTTTCATCCATCAGCGACCAATCAACGATTCTGTTTACTAAAAACATATAGAAAAGTTCCGCTACTTTTTAAGTAACAAACCATTTCTTTAACTGAACTAACGCATGCATTAGCAACTCTCCAGGCCATTCTGAATTTGCCACGATTCATTGTTGAGGCAGCTACTCTCAGAACTTTTTTTTTGCAGAACTCCCCTGCATCGACGAACTTGCAAGAGTACGATCAACTTTAGCTAGTATATCATTCGTCACATGAGTCTATTAACTTTCGACACAATCGGGTACTGGAACCTGATTTTGGGGATAACGTAGTGATGAATCATGATTAGGCGTATCAAAGTCAATCTTCCTGACTTTCAAATCACAACGACGACACATCGGAAGCAACTACGGTCCACAATATTTATACATAAGCATATATATGTATAATTCTGCAGCATAGACTTTCAAAAAAAGGAAATATGGGATTATGTTTTGCATTGAACTCAATCTCATCTTCATGGGATTCACGATGCAACATACACGAGCCAATCACGACGCAAACGTCTTCCAGAGTTCATACCAATAGCTATCGCCCAACTAAGGTGGACACGGAGTTCTTATTTTACTCTAAACAGCTTATATCTGTGCATCCGTCCGTGCAATGCAAAACAAAAGAGCAACACCGCCTTGACACCGGTCCGAACCGGTTTCCCTTAGATACATGCTCAATCTTGAAGAGTTTACTCAGCACAAGATATTTTTTTCTCAAGGTAAAAAAAAAGAAAAAGAAAAAGAAAAGAAAATACCGCGAAATTTCATAGCACCAAATGCACAATCGTTAGAACAGAACAGCAAAAAAAAAAAAAGAAAACACAATTCGGCCCCAAGTTTTCGTTAATCCTGTTCCCTGTTCATACGGTCGTAAAAAAACAAAAAAACAACGCACAACAGCGGCTATCAAAACATCGGATCATTTCTCCCCCGAATCTCTGTTTCTAGAGACTCGCGGGTCACACAGATAGGTACATTCGTAGTAAGCGTTGTAAAAAACAACAACTTCAAGCCAGAAAAAGTAAGTTCATCATACATGCATGCAAAAAACTCCATATTTCCCTGATAGTTGAAAATACAAGGTTAGGACAAAAGAAAAGGTTAAAAAAGACAAATCAACCAACCCAATTCAACGACGAAGCCAACCAACCAGATCTCCCTAACATGAGTTTGTGACGGAATGAAGGAAATTATATAAAAATGTTTACTCCCTTATTTACTAGTTTCAAAGATGACCGGACAAATAAAATACGGTATGAAATAAGTGGTTACTCAAAATAGACAGTAGAATGCAAAGGGGCGCACAAAGCCAGAGCTAGTTTTCGAAAAGGCTCAAGGTAATGGGGTGGATACAGGGGGGGAGAACGGTCAAATCAACAAAAGAGCCAATATAAGAATATCAAAATACCCGCCAAATAAAGTCCACGAGAAGAACGGAAATGCTTCAAATAACCCTCTCTCCTTGATTTCGGAGAGGAAATCGCTAAAACGAGTACAGATCATGCAAATATTGTACATATTATCACACTTTGGACTGCCGTCGAACTAGCGTACTTTACGTTAAATCAGACTCGAAGGCTATGTAGTTGAAGCTGTTTCGTTGGCAGCGAGAAGGTGAAAAGTCGAATTGAAGAACTTTCGTATTCAGGGGAATCAGGATTTTAGGCGGCGATTTAGTTTTGTTGAACCGGTAGGAAACATTTGGTTCTGGCATCCATGTGTTCTGCCTGTGCTCTCAAAGCCTCTGCCATCAAGCGAGTTGCAGGCCAAACGACAGCTTGCTCTAACAAATATGCGCTAACTCTGAGGACTGTGGGGCCAAGACCACTGTTCAGAACAAATGGATGGTCCGTTCGCGGTTGTTCCATTGAAATTTTCGTCTCTGCGGTCCTCAACATGTCACGGACTTTGCCCAATAGTTTGCGATCTTCGTTCTCTAGAATCATCAATGCTTCCAGGGTATCCAGGTCACAATGGTCAAGAGTAAGCAATCCCATGAAAGGTGCAATCCGGTTCTGTACAGTAGCAATCCACTCAGCCATAACTTGCGCACAGTCGAAGGTGCAAAGTGCCGACTGAAGTGGCAATTCCCGACAGAGCTCCTGGCATGCTGCGTAGGAAGTGGTCTTTGTAGTGCATAGAGTGTCGGACATAGCTAGGGAATCTGCTGCGTAGAAAGCTGCCTTCCGGAGGTGTCTTTCCCGCCTAGATGAACCGCTCAGCTGTGAACCAGGCATGGGGGGCATATGGGCTTCAATGTTGCTAGAGAACCGCGGGCTTGTGATAACAGGCTCCATTTTGATAGGATGAAGATTAGGAGACGGCGAAGTAGTTGACCCAGGTGATGAAGCAGGCGAGATGGCATTGGAAAACGAGGTGTCAGATCCTGCAGAAACAGACGATGCGGACGATGGAGGTGTGCTGTGGCCACTGTCCCAACCTTTAGCAAGCTCATCGGCCATCGCATCAAAATCTCTAGCCCAGAAATGTTCTTTGGCTCGTCCAAGATCGACAAACAGACGAATGTAAGCCAAGTCGAGGAGAGGTATGCTGTCAGCCGAAAGTGGTCCCATGTTGTATGGATTCGGGCGCTCAATACTATGATGAGGAGTAAGGTACCATGCTGATTGCCACGCCTTCAGACCCGGCTCGATATGGGCATGCATAACCTCAGCCTCGGAAGAAGTCCAATGGCGTGCCTGATTACTTTGACGGGTCTCCCAGATATATACATGAAGAGCACATATTAAAACTAAACAGCCAAAGGTACTTGGAATGATGCCTGAGGGTGGGTAAGGTGGTATCCCTCCTTGTTGTCCATGGGCGTAGTTCTGGAAAGAAGCATGGGGACCGTATTGTTGTTGGCCAACAGACAAAAGTCCACTCAATGCAACAGCAAAATTAGGTGAGCTTTGGGATGCTGCCACAAGACCACCTTTTGCAGACCAGGCGGATGCGTTCTCGGCAGTCCAGAATTCCTCACCACAGGGAAGATCAATTCGAATCTCGTTATTGACGAGCTTTGGATCGTGGTTGTGAGCAGCAACAAGTAAGCTGGAAAGGAAATGCACGGCATATAAGGTTCGCTTTCTTTCTTCTGCCAAGATCCAATTTGACCATGCCACCCCCTCATCCGCCTCAACCTTAATCCCTAGTCCACACCACCCATCGCTCCCAAGGCTACCGCCAAACGAAGACAACTCGAGGTCGGACATTTGAATGTCAGCATCTTCCTGGTTATAAGAGTCTCCAGTTGGCATTGAGGTAGGGCGAGTCAGCCCTCCAGCTCGAGCAAGTTGAACCAATGTCGATATGTGACTGGTAGCAACATCGCAAGCTGAAGAGTCTCCGCACTGAAGACCGAAAACAACATTAAGGAGCATTGCCTGGACAAGCCATACTGGCGTATTGCTACCATCACTGCCCTGTGAATTTGAGCCATGAAGGCCATTAGTAGCAGCACTGACAGCTGCTTTACGACGCTCTTCAATAAATATCTCGACAGTTTTCTTCGCAGCTTCGAAGAGTTCGCCTGCAGCCTGCTGCTCGAATTCATACAATGCACCAACTGCTGCAATTGAAAGTACAAGATACTCCCTTCCATTTGATCCGTGCTGGCCGGATCCTGTTGCAGAAGGGTCGAATCTCAATGTGGGAAGGTGTAAGAAAGGAAGATGGGGATGAAAGAATTTTATATACGAATCCACGTATCGTTGAAGATCCTTGATTAGGGGAAGATTAATTGAGCCTTGTTTAGGATAGCTCTGATTCATTGTTTGGGCGTTAATTGATGCTCTTCTTTGATGACCTCCAACCCCAAATCCCGAGTTTTGTACCAATGCTGTAGCCAACGCAGCCCGCGTTGCATCAGTAACCGATTCGGCTGCTGCCGAGAGTGTGCGAGGACCATCTTGGACGTAGGGAACTGAAGTTGTAGAATTTTCATCACCGGAGTTATTTGCATATGGGGAAGGGAAACGCTGGTTCATCGCAGAAGGTGCACCGGACAGAGGATCTGCATGAATACACTCGTCATCAGATATCTACAAAAGAAATCTAATGATAATGATGTGGGATGGTACCAGGCGGTGGGGTATCATGAAAATTCGGTGTCGTAAAATCTGTTGAAAACATCGAACTGCTGGGGGGACCCGATGATTGCCAGACCGGGTCATTCAACACAACTTCGCTAATGCCACCTGATCCCGTGCTAAAAGCACTGGGTGACGATTTATCAGCCGGCTCCGGCAACATGTTTCCACCCATCATGTTCATCCACTCAAAGTCATCATCAGCATCGTCCACACAGTAATAAGTGGAATCAACGCCAGAAAAGGATGGACCAAACGGGGAGGTGGGAGACCCAAGTGGTTGCTGGGGTGACATGTTGAAATGCAGTGCTGCCGGATTGACAGTGTTTCCGAATAGGAACCCTTCCAAATCATCGAAGTTTGAAGGAAGAATACCTGCAGAACGAGGCATCATACCCCCAAGATCTAATGAGGAGATAGAGGTATCAATCTTGGGCATGGAATGACGACTGGTGGTTTCAAAATGAGCTCAGGTTACCTGGGTCCAAATTGGAAATAACATACTTGGAATCATCATGGTGGTTTGTCCCATAGTTACCGATACCCATGTTTGCAATTCCTGGGCCTCGGTTGGTGGACGTCCGCCCATTGGGCATGTTTCCGTTGGCAATCATGCCCAGAGTTGATGAATCTATATGAGCGATGGTGTTGGCTCGAGGCCGGGATCTCATGGTAGAGGCACCTCCGTCTCCATTACTCACTGTAGCAGTGGTAGTCGCTGCGTTGGAGACGGAGTTCTTACGGACCCTACCACCTGTCGAAGCAACCGTGCTGGTGCTGTCTCTCCGGGAGCCAGCTCTAGGGCGGCTGGGAGTGGCAGTCATGTGTAGTTTTTGCTGATGCCGAAGCAAAAGATCTCGACGGGCAAAACATCGTGTACACTCTGGACATTCGAAGGGCTTTTCTTTTGTGTGGGAGCGTTCGTGTCTTTTGAGATGTTCTAATCGAGCAAAAGAACGACCACAAGTTTGACAAACGTGAGGTCTCGGTTTATCGTTTTTTGATAGCGGTGGGTTTTTTGGATGGATCGGGGGGGAATGGTGACCTATGTCATCTGGATTAGCAAAAGACATTAAACCCCAATTGCCTAGATTGTAGCCAGCAGAATGAATTTCACACAAAGAGCCCACGACGTAGCTGAAATGTGGCCAAAAGATTAAGCGAGAAATCATTCAACTTACCAGCAACTTGCGCGTAGTTTCCAGACATTCTCGTAGGGACGTTTGACAGCTGTGATGTGGCAACGTCCGCTACCATCTAAGTATTCGAATAAAGTTCGAATAGTGGGAGCAAAGCTGAAGATATTTGAAAACACAGCTAACTTTGAACTTTCTTTCAAATGGTATTACTAGATGACCTTTAGGTTGAAAAGGTTGAAAAGGCTCGGGTCGAAGTCGAGTCGTAATAGCGAAGCCTAATTTTGAACGAGGCCAACTTTCGAGTTATAAGGAAACCGTAATCTCGTTATATTCGAATCTAAACGAGATGGTTAGCCAACGTTTCTTATAGGTTATCTAGTCGCAACACACAATTGTGCGGATGGTATTCGTTGCTTGATGCGATCAAATCGTTTGAGATGCAATAAGGTTTAAACGATAAGTCTGCCGTCTCTTGTACACTGAAGAAAATACGCAACAAAAACCCCAAAAAAAGCTGACAATTTGTAACAATAAATGTTTATAAAATCAAGTATATTACCTTCAAGCGGATTGGATGAAGGGTTTTAACCAGTTAGCTATGAGGCAGGGGTTTCCGCTGAAGATCTTCCCGGTTGACAACTGATCTTCGAAGGATCAAGAAGGAGTGAATGGTTTGGGGCAGGAAGTGCAAGCTGTAGCTTGTGGCCAAATAATCGGTGCGTTAAGGGTCTATGTACGTTTCCAGCGAGGTATAGTGGTCGTAGTAGTCTCGTTAACTACGTTTGTGACTTGCCGCCGCGTCGTTCAGGTCAACGAGGGGTGGTGGGGCAAATGAGATGCGCTCGGTTGGTTGGCAAAATGGTATACAGTCGAGTTGTGCACTTCTTGACCTCAACCTCAGGTCGGTGTCAATATTGACAGTGAGGTAAGTTCGAGGGTGGTTGGTTCTTTTTGGATGGTAGCAGATGGTGGTCACTGCACTGGCGGCGATGGATGGTGGGCCCGTGGTGGTAATGCTGATTGTGTGACTAAGTCCAACCGGAAGTGTTCCGGCTCTGATTCTGGCGAGGTAATCGCGATAGGAGCCCGGTCAATGTGGGAAAAAGATGACTAGGTAGGTGGTGCAACGAAGTAGGCACCAATCGACTTTTTCAGTGTGAATATTTTTTTCTCTTATTGCGGCGTTCCGTGGGCTGATGGCTGGATGTGTGTAGCAGTACCTGGTGGCTGTAGCGTGCGTGTTATTGGCGATGTGGGATGGATGGGATGGGATGGTACGGCTGCCTTGCACAGCTACTAGGTCAAGACAAATCGAGTCCAGTCCGAACAGCTTTCTGATCTGCAGACAGGTAGCGGCAGCGGTGGTGGATGGTGGACCACACCGGGAGATGGGAAAGGAAGATAAAAAAAATGAAAATATTGACGAGCCAGTTCAGTTCTACCTGGCCGGTGATTTTGATGGTGCAAGCAAGCAAGCAAGCAGCAAGTAAGTTAGTGCAAGCAGGCAAGTGTATCGCAAGTGTTTTGGGGACTTGAGCACTCGGAGAACTAGAAGAGAATATGTTTTCTTATTCTGACTTACTGTTCCCACCGGTTTGCTGCGGTGTCGCGCGCGCTCAGCGAGAATGTCTACGTTATATCTGGATTCTCTACCTATATTGGCCTAGGGGCGGACCGAGCTAGCACGGGTTGAAACGTTCACTCAGACTGGCCTGCTGCTGGAGGTGACACGGGAGTTCCAGAGGCTTCAGCCAAAACAAAATAGCAGGTAAGAGTAGCGAGGCTGGCCTCTTCGTGCTACGCGCTCGGCCTATGGACTAACTTACGGGCTCTCCTATTGGCACTTGGTCGCTCAATTGGGACGTTTTTCATGCAGGTTGTGGGTCTCGCAGCAGCAGCCAGCAGACGTCCTGTACGATCAACACCAGCAGCAACTCCCAGTGAACACAATGCGCGACTGAAGAGCCTGCAACATGTACAATATGTGTACTTATGTATGTGTGTATGTTTTTGGATTCGTTCTAGTCTACACTTCTGTGTCTGTTGGAACGCGGAGAGAGAGAGAAATACAGAGTGTGTGTGCGTGTGTGTGTGTGTGGGATGCAAAAGCGAAGGAGGCAGAAAGGCTTCGAGATGTGCGCAGCGGCAGCAACCAGCAGAAGCACCGACGACGATCAACAGGGTTCCGGATAGCACCGATATGATAGGATTGGGTCATATCCGCGCTTTGACGGAGGTCACAGCAGAACAGGGTACAGGCTAGAATAAACTACTTTATAAGGCAAAATCGAGTATCAACAGATGATAGATCCCGTCTCCGTCGGATCTCGTCTCGGTGGAATGCCGGTAAGGCTTCAACCATTATCAATTCTCGGGATACCCGTATCGTGTCCATGGAATTGGCTACATGTAAGCATGAGTACATATACAAGAGTGCCGTCGTGTACAAACGCCAAACGCAGACCTCATGTACTATACAATATATGTATATGTGGATGCATATCTAGATCTCAAACACATCCACCGCGTGCGCCGAAACTAAGAAGTACTTGCGACGCAATGTTATCAGACTGAAGCATGACAAAAAGAGCACTTGCCTTTAGCCGGACATAATCAGAATATCGCCGTGCTGGACTCCCATGTCGGTCGGCCTCACTCAATTCTCGACAAACAAATCTCACCTTACTCAGGAAAAAAGTCACGCCTCGTGCTTATGTTTTCTGGTATGTCTAATATAGCAGTTATTTGCACGCTACTCACTCAATTCATGGCAATTTATAAACACCCATATCCAATTTGTTTCCATTAGACGCTCTGTCGCCAAAACATTGGCGATATTTCGGGAGAAGCTTGAAACTTCTTCCTTCGTGCTACGCCGCAACTAAGCTCCCTGGTCCGCGCGCGAACGGAGACAAGTCGCTCCCCAAGCTGCAAATGCAAAGTGCATGCGACTGCCGCTGCCGAATGACAACACCATCTCCCAAGGATGACAGGACGAATTCAGTCTGGCACATAAGCCCTGCGTCTTTCTTTTTTCATCTTTACGACAGGTGCTTGCGCGTTTTGAAACCCGTATTCCTCGTGACCCGCGATCTTCAACCGAAAAGCCCCAGTGCTGGCGCACGCATGCAATACAATATATATCTGCGCATTTTCATCTCGGTTTCCGAAGGCTTTTTTTTTCTCAGACACCTACATGCTACATAGTGTCTATCACACCGGGTAAATGTGTTTATATATTTCGAAATGTGTCTGTCAATGGCCCACACAGTACAATAAGGTTTCGGGGGCTCTTAAAAATGGCTTGCATTTCGACACCTCCTTGTCGATTGTCTTCTGCGCGGGAGCACCCTTTTCCGCATGGAAAATATGTCTCATAACACCTGTTTTGTGCAATTTCTGACCTCCAGCCCTCGGGGCACCCGCTACTCTAGTTCAAATGAAGCATTATCATCTTTTGAAGAAAGAACTTGAAGAGGATATGACACTGTTCAGGGTACCCCCATCCAATTGCGCGCATGACCCCAGATTTCTTTGGTGTCGACCGGGCAAGTTGATTGGATCGAGTCCGCAGAGAAGCCCACGCTGCGCGCCGACGCCGCGCTTCATACAACCTCGCTTCGCACGGCGCCGCAGGGGAAAACCCACCCTGCAGGTCGTCCGATTCAGCAGTTATTGGTATCGGATGAGCTTATTACGATCACATTATTAATCTTGTTATTTCCACAGGAAATGCCCGGCTTGGGTGTGAAAAAGAGAGTCTTAAAGATCTCTGTCGGGGCTTGTCGGAGAAATCTATGTGATCTTGAGCCTCATCAGTAGTGATATGTGACCTGTCTGTGCGCATATATATTAGAAGGTCTATCTACAATTTGGAGTACATAGGATCATTAGGTATCTGTTTATTGATAGTATTGCCGAGCGGAACACGGCTAGATTTATATATGTGGGCTGTAACTTTTTAATGATCAAAACTGTAACACTTAGGAAAACAAACCTCGCTTTGAACCCGCAATGCATGGGCCAATCAAACTGGCCAATCAAATGCACCAATGGGAATGATTGAAACTTTTATTAGCCTTTACCTCGGTTTTAACTGATTTAGCCTTTATGGAACCGAAATCAGATAAGTATTTACTCTACATATAGAGGTAATTATGACCTGGTACCTAATCATGAGCCTGTGCGTAGAAATCACGGGCCAACCTGTGGAGTTGAAACTTATTAGCAAGACACGACCTCTCGTTTAGGTATAACGTGGCAATTATTAGGTGCCAGTACTAGTAACTTGCCCAGAGAAAAAAGTGAGGCTCGAAAATTTGTTGAAAGAAACTCCTTCCCATGGGATTGGTTTCAGATGACGGCCTGATTGGTGTGCTCGTGCACGATATGTATCAAATCGCAATCAACCTGGTACATGTGCCCAGACTGGGCTCGACTCCTCGGTCAATTGAACTTAAACAGCCACCCTGATCCGATGAAATCTTTGCACGAAACTATCGGTTAGTCAGGGGCTGAAGGGAGAATATATCATGACCCAAAAAATAGAGACAGCAAACAACAGCCGTCACTCAACAGTATCGTCCGCCAAGCTGTCCGTTGGTAACAATAGACCGGTCCAGGTCATAGTGGCGAGCACGCAATATGGAACCATGCCTTGCCGGCATGACTTGCCTGACTGGGTTTGCCGTGGCAAGGCTGGGAGTTCAGCCTTCAGCCTTGGACGAGGGTCACGATATTGTGCCGTATGAGGAAAAGCTTCCGTTGCACTTTCGGATTGATACATGGACCCTGTGTATGTATCATAAACCTGTCTATCAATGGTGAAGATGTGAAAAATGAGGTATGTATTCGCATCGCGGAGGTATCATCCTTCAATACCCGATGATCAGCCATCGTATTCCTTGGAAGCGATAAACCCCCAGATGAGTGAATTTTTGATGATGGATTTCAGGATAACCAATGCTTCACTAAATTTCAGTGGAATTGTGCATCACCTATTATTAGATTGTATATAAAGTTCTGCGATCCTTTCGATCGAAAATCAAGCTCTTCGCTTCCCCACGGATTCCCACGGATTTCAATGCTGTCCACAGGTTTGTCACCTTGCTTCAATCGTGGGGGTAGATGCAGGAACGACCCAAATCATTTTATGAATTATAACTCGGAATATAAATAATATGAAGCCTTGATGTTTCCTATCTTGAATACCCTCAACATCGAATTCCGATTTCGCGAACTTCAATTCGATCGCCGCAGACACTGCCCTGGTAACTTTCATGATAAGATTTTTGAAGAAGATAGCGCCCTGGCATCAATTCTACAAGGCATAACTGGGGGCCTCCGTCAAATGCGGCAAACCATTATATAATATATCTCGTTCGCTAACATCAACTGAGCTTTTCCTGCAGACGTGTTGAGAAGTGTACGAGTACATGCACAGCACAGACGAGGCCTTTTTGTGTAAGATTCAGCTGCATTCAAAACTTCAACTAGAATGGATCGGCTTTATATCAGGAAGACAGAGTACACCGACAAACTTAGCCCTAAAACAAGCAGTGATTGCTCAGTAAGCCCCAGGACTCCTGTCGCAGTTGTCGTTGGGATGATTACACATGGAAAATTATCCAGTCGCGGGTGAGGTTGATCGGCCAGCAGGATCTACGCGCTTGGACCACAGGGCGGCTTCCCTTAGTGGTACTCTTCCGCTCGTGTCCGGAAATTGATTTTCCCACGGTTTCCTGCAAGTCGATAGAAGTGGTTGAAGGCTCATTACACATGCTCTTGGCAGACAGGGAGCTAAGCAGTGAGTGGACCCGCTGCTAAACACATCCCACCATGACTTCCCATTCCACTCTAGACTCAAATTCGAATTATTCAATTGGATTGCCTGTCGATTTGCATATGGCTTTTGATACATGCTACATAGGATGCCGCGTATGACCGCGCTTCATCCGAGCTATCATGCAGCTCAGAGTCTCAGACTGCTCTTTCGGGCACTTCAGTCTTACTACTCCCATTCACGTGGTTGGTCATGTGGTCTGCGCGAGGGACAAGAACGGAAACCAGTGACGACTCCAGCCCCCAGCACTCTCTCTGTCACTCCTATGTAACGGCGTTCTCGCTCATTCTGCCGGTCGTAGGTGTGTATTTATCCATTCAGACTGGACTAGAGCTGCAGGTCAAGCGACAGATGAAGGAATCAGAAAGACGACGAAGCACTTGGAGAATAGAAAACTCGCATGCAGCGCACAGCATGCATTGCAGTAGCTCCATGCATGCATCAAGCACCACCTTAGCAGAAGATAAACTGACATGGGTAGCTTTCAGAGTGCCTGTTGATGCCACCAGACAGAGGGTTTCTGACTCGGTTTCGGCTGTGCTGAGCGATTTTATTCGATCAGGCTCTTCGTGAGCGCAAGATGGACGGCCTCAAATGGCTTCAAAAAGACATGCCAATACTCCCATCTCCTCCACATTAGTCCGAGCACTTGTACCGGGCAAGGGGGCGCGCCGCCGTTACCGCCCTGCATTCGTTCGTCTCGTCTTTGCATAAGCAATATTCAATGAGGGAGGT
Organism: Geopyxis carbonaria; assembly: GCA_024516215.1. Lineage (NCBI taxonomy): Eukaryota > Fungi > Ascomycota > Pezizomycetes > Pezizales > Tarzettaceae > Geopyxis > Geopyxis carbonaria. The sequence continues at coordinate 594,240 of JAJJXG010000001.1, read as the reverse complement.
ACCGGCGGTCTGTCAATTATGACGTCAATATGGACTGATATGTTTCTCGGGGAGATGCTGCACGTTTCCTCTTGACGCGTTGTGGTCTCACCTCAGCATGTGCAACGTAGTTTTCATCTGGTACGCTTTATCGATGCCAATCATTGAGAGGGTTCGCCCTGCGTCGGCATGTTATCGGACCCTGGAAAATGCCCCGCACCTTATCAGAATGCCCCTCACTACCCCTCCATGCCCCTCCACTAGAGCCTCAGCAGTTTATATATTTCACCATTTGTCCTGCTTCAATGGGGTCCAGAGTGTATGTATGTACATGTGCATGAGACGAGATGCGCATGAAGATGTGTTGGAACGACGGAACCTTTGAAGAAAATTTTCTAACAACTCGGCGAGATGACGGTGCTGCTGTTCGTGACTGATTTCATGGCCAGTCCGGGGTAACGGGGATGATAACAACAGAGGTTGTGAAAATGACATGAATGAATTGGAGACCGGACTAAAGAGCGATGCCAGCTGTACAGTTGTCACCAGAGGGTGGTCGTACAAAACGATGTGGTGTTTTGAATGAATTGTCCAACTGCACACCACTCAGCTAAGATCCAGCTAAAAATCTGCGAGTAAGCAAGGGCCTTACGCGGGTTGATATCATCGTGAGTTTTTGGTACTACCTGAAAATCCTCATGCACGAAACAGTTGCATTATTAGGTTGACATGTGCACCACAAACCTATCACGATACACATCTGAGTTTCATCCCAAGAGTTTCCAGCTAAATCATCATGTAGGAGTTGCTTTTTCCCCGCGATCCTCGAAAAATGCATCAAACGGACCTGTTCCTGCGTCTAGAATATGCGGAGAAGCATCATCGATTGACCACGTAGCAGCTCCCCCGCAAACGCGTGAAACATGTGAACAAATTGCCAAAAGTTTTCTTCTCCAGGATGACGAAGCTTTGTTCTAGATTGTGAATTTTTCTTTTTCTACCCCATATTTCGTGGACAAACTCATGCAGGGACTGATGGTTGCAAAAGTAAAGTGCGGAGATACTTCCATCACGCGAGTCTTTACGGGGTAGTACTCAAGATGTGTGACTTTGCCAATTAGTAACTAGTTTTCCAAAGTAGGTCCGTGACCTCCAAGCTATCACGGCCACACGGCATTGCGGAAACAGAACATACTGAACTGCGGAACTGTAACTTGTGGATGTATGTATGTAGTTAATTTTGCTTTGGAAAGACAGTGATGGCATGCACATGAGTAGGCCACAGAATATTGTTGATTAGGGGTAGCCAATCCAAAACATACTATGAGGTGCAGTATCTCATCTTCTCATCCGATTGGTTAGCGGCACTTAGTCGAAGGCCGGGGGTCTTCCACGGAGTAAACACCATAACACCATAAAAGCCGAATGAGTGAGAATTTGTGACCATTTTGTGTTAATGTTTATCCTAGGAAAAAACGGCGGGTAAGATGGCGAATTGATTGCATGTCGCGAATCTCATCAATCTGGTTCCAGATTTTCTTACCCAATTCACCCACTTCCAAGGACGCACAGGGACGATCAGAGATCCGCCTATCGGGTGATTATAGCAGGTAGAACATATGCCAGATATGCCGGATAACGGATATATCGATCGTTATTGTTTCGGGAGAATGCGGAGACTGTCTGTTTGCAAACGTGCAGCAGATGTTCCTGGACGCCTAGGTATGCAGTGTATGGGGACGTCGATAGATGGGGTTGGACGTGACGGGTGGCTGGGTTAATGGGCGCCTTCGATAGAGTGTGCATTATGTACACAACGTAGAGTACAGACATATGTACTTAATAGAGCTTGACGCAGAAGCGCAAGCATGCGGGAGACCGATCCAAGTAGACCCTGCGTCGACAGCACCAGTCATTTTAAACAAAACTTGCTGAGTGCAGAAAGATTTGTTGTAAGAAAATTTACACTGCAGAGTTTTCTTTGATCTGGTGACACAATTCATGTCACTCCTGGAGCACAACGCATAATTCAAGTGAAATTTAGACGCGAGAAAGGTCCTCGTACAGGGATGTAGAGTTGATGATTAAGCAAATTGGTTGTGTGTTGGGTGAGGATGACATCGTCGCATTTCAATAAAGTATCACTCGCTTTTGAAGTAGTTACAAAATGGTTTACACGATATCCTTGACGAAAATACATTTGACTAACTTAAAGCTACGGATTCTTTCATTTTTTGTCGAGTTTTTGGATTTGGATTGATTTTATGGCTGCACAATGCGTACCAGACCGTTCTACCGTCCTACCGGCTTCCAAATCGATAAGATGTGTGTGGGGAACCTACAATAGGGATGAACGAGTAAGATGATAGTTGAGATTATGAAAAAGGCTCTTCTAACAATTCAATTACCAATCAGGTAACGATACTACTTCATATTCTTGGTGCAATGATGTATAAAATTGGTTGCGAGCTTTTCACAGCCTCGATAACGTGAGCACGATCTCGCTAGTGCACCGATATATATTGAGAGACTCGCAGCACCATGACTTTACAAAGATGGGCATTAGACGCAGGATATCGAAAACTAGGGCTATTGAATGGAATAAATCTCGTTTTTCAGGTTGGAGCCTCACCTCAATATAACGGAAGATGAAAAACTATCCTAATGTGGTGAAGTTCTTGGGTACCATGGTAGCTCCGGTTTTATTACGACGAATGTCAATTAGGGAAGCGCTTTTCTACATGAATGTGGGATTAGCCAGTATACCCGCTGTGTTTTTGATTATGAACTTCGCCACAGGCGGCCATTTCAAACCCAACGTATTACAAGCTGAAATTTATGGCTCCTGGCCATTGTCTGCGCTTTTTGCACTGTTCTCAGCCAGGGGTGTCTGTGATGGAGTGGTTGAGCTGGTAAAGAGAGTGACTTGCCGGCATATTGTTGGGATTGATCTGTTGAAACTGCGGCAAGTAGACTCAGTGGTACTAGCCAAACCATTGATTATGGCGCATTTCTGATCATTCTGTAATGAAGACACACATATTTGAGAACGTGGCAGGAATCGGAGGTGCTTTGCTCTCGGCTCTAATAATCGTCCACCTTGGAACTGCTTTCTGCATGGTTGGTGTACTATTTTGCAACATATTTGCGGCGGTGTTTTGGTGGAGACTTGGGCAACTGGGCTATGAAAAATCTCAGACAATGGGAAACCTGACTATCTGGCAATTTTTCGTAAACTGTAGGTAGTCAGGTCACTTTATTATTTCTTCACTTCTAATGCCGATCTACGGAAATTTTAGGTATCATAGACTTCTGGCTTACTATACGTTACGGAATGGAGCTCTTATTTAAAAACCGAAAATTCTGTTGGCTACCAGTCAGCTACTCGCTCTCATTGTATGCCCATAGGTTTATCGAGAACGGACTAATGCCGGTTATTGCGCAAGACTATCTCATGGAGCCTAGTTACCTTTCGATTCTGATTTGTGGTTCGAACCTCGGAGAGTTTCTTGGGGCTATGATAGTGTTAGGGGTAGGAAAAAGGGTCTCAACGCCTATATTGTGGTTAAGATTGGATTCTGTGATGCTACTTCTAGTGTGGATTCTTCCATTCTATAAAGTATACCATAAGGTAAGCTTTTGTCACAACATGTCACGCATGTTATTTTGAAAATTTGCTAACTATATGTATTTAAAACTAGGATAATCAACCTATGGATTCCCTCCATGCTTGGGCTGTACGTACTTCAAGTGGCCACTATTACAACGGTTGGGAACTTACAATGTAATAGCTGGCAACAATGCTCATTCCAATGTCATTTTCCTGGGCAGCAGGTGAGGTTTCATTAGTAGCATACATACCAAGTACTTTACCGGAAATGAAATCTGACGCTTCAGTAATACCACTTGATGCTACACTAGCTTGTACGTGTCAATATTCCTTTTGATAGCTGAGCTAATTCGCAAAAAGCGTTAAGCTCAATGTACATTGCCCTCTTTGCAATCCTAACACCAATTTTGGGAGATTATGCCGATTCAATTGGCAGAAAGAGCCCAAACAAAGCCCTCTATGACTTGGGTGGGATACAGCTTACAGTGATAGCCATCTTACTCTTCATAAATACATTTGTGCCTAAAGGAGCGCTGAAATTTAACCCGAAGGTGTTGGGAGCTGGGCCGACGGTACTCGAAGAAGATGTTGAGATGAATACCAGAACGAAGGACTTTCAAAGTAGAGATGATGAAAACTGCTGTCCAATTCCTTGCATTATTGGGGTTGAGGTTGATGAAGTATCTTATCATAGCCCACCTAAGAGATTAAAAGTTAGGTTTGAAACGGAGTAAGGTTCTGTTTCTATGATACAAAAAAGATATCCCGAATTAAAGGATGTAGTTGTTTATAACGGCTTCAGTACTATTATAGTACCTTTTATAAGCCAAGACTTAGTCTGATTCATGAATAATCACACATCAACTAGAAATTTGATTGCACTTGAATACGATTATCCGAAGTGATTCTAATTTCGTTGAACAAAATGATTTGTATTGAACCAGCACCGAGCTTAACAACTTTGTGAAACTTGACTATTCCTTAGGATTTAGTAAGAATGCAGATTGTTCGCCATGGATATGTGTCCGTCTAATGCTCAATGATAGCAGCATAACTACCAACTGTGGTAAAATCTGGAGGGATTCGTTTGAAAGGCTTGCCATAAAATCCTCGGAGAGTACTAAAGTTTGATCTTCTGTGATATTGCCGGAATATGGATGTGAATTTGTAGTTAGGCCGACCAGTTGATCAAGTACTGCACTTTAACGGAGGATTAGATTATATTGATGATTGTCTATTTTTTAAACTGCAGCCGATACGGCCGAAGCCCTAATCGAAAGGACCGTTAACAATATCTTCGAAAACAAATATTTCACCTGTAATAAAACTGCAGTCCCATTGGCTAAACCAGCTTCGACACGTTTAGCAGAGGAGCTAACTGTACTAATAATGCGATCAAGAAATGGAAACCTCGATATCAATTCGGCTACTTTCGAGTCGTGGCTTCGTTTTGCGATGTTGATATCAAAGCTCCAGGGCAACTGAAGAATGTGTCTATGTGCTTAAGAAACCCATCAGTTCATGTAATTATCACCTCATCAGCCTCCGGCTTGCATAATATATCCGTACCCACAGGACTCCTTGCACAAACCCCGCCTCCATGCAACCCCAGCATTCCTAAGTACTTTCACGGCAATGGTAGTTCCCAGTGTGTAAGAAGTGGGCCCGAGATAGGGGGGGCCTGGAGTTAAGAAGCTGCTAGGATTATTTTTTATTATTCCGCACTAGAAAACGACATTTTGCAAAAAAAAACAAAGGTACTTATGTGCCTTTGTGATAGTCTAGATCCCCACGCACTATAGAGTTTGTCAACGTGGTTAGAACGTGTTATCGAGAGCTAGGTACCACTGGTGGTTCCAGCTTTTCCTAGAACCCAACCTGCATGCAGTCCAAGTGAGACAGTCCCGACCCTGGGTACCTGGCAGCCGTTTAGGCACAGAAACAAACCGAATAAGCAAACATGTCTAATAAATGCCATTGATGATAAGATATTTCTGAGAAGTATGTGACCCTCTCTTTTTGGGCTTCTCGCTAATATCGTGGGGCTAAACATACTACTTTATTCTCGAGCTCTTGGCATTTAGTATCGTCCTTTGGGAAAACATGCAAGTGTCAATTGACTTAGACATGCATACCACCAGGTCTAAGCAATCTAAAGTTCCCTGTATAATATAAGTATGTCTGTACATAAAGAAAGGCGGTACACAAAAATTTATGTACATGTGGAGACATTGATGATATTGTCATCCATGTCTAGATCACATCCACCTAAGAACTGTTCGACGTCGTACCTCCCTGGCGTGTACAACAATCGGTTAACCAACTATCACGCTAAGAAGCAAAACATCTCTTAATCTTGTCGGATTGCGCGTCTGCACTCCAACGCTAAGTATTGGTCTCGTAGACATACTTTTCGGGAATCACTCGATGGCGACTTGGTCTGGGCTTGACAAGTACGATGCACGTACGTACATATCAGCTTCACTGTTGCCGACAGCCGTCGGTAAATACCCGTGTCTATGGCTTCCATTAGTCCACAGTACTAACTCATCCAAGGAAAACTGCACAAATTAAGCCTTGTGGGCTCTGGCCCAAGACATAGACATTGGAAACCTAGGGTTGATTCATCTCGGTGTCTAACCTGACCCTGCTTGTCAACTTTTAGCGGACCCACCGGTGTCTTTTGAGCTACTGACGAGTCATGAATATGTGGGGTGTTGTCTTTATTCGGTTACTGGAGGCTCTAGTTGCAGTGCTTCACAAGTACGATTTTGTTTTCAAATCAGTGGGGGCGGTGAAGTTGATAGGTGACCAAGCAACAGTAAATGCTCCACATTTACATGCTACACAACTTGGGATACTTTGGATTCTGATATACATCTTGGCGAAATACCAAGCGTTAACTCATCGACTCCGCATGGAACTTACCGTAACCACTCACTGGCGTCTTCCGCAGTGCTCGACAGATTAATACCTATTCTAGTCATAAGACCAGATAATTTTGACTGCCCCATGGGACGGTTAAACACACGGCATCTCGGATTAATTCAGCCTAACCATTCCCTTGGCCAGTACACCGGAACAACTAGCTTCCGCGATATCGTGGACAACGACGACGCCAAAAAGGGTGTCGGACAAGCACATGTGCCTCCTTCACGATAAAATTCTGCCCGGTTAGATTGCTGATGTATCACAAGAAATTGCGTCGTAGCGATACCTACAGGGAACTTTACCACACCTGCGTCATTTCGAATAGCTTTTTTATCTATTTTGTTTGAATAAAAGCAATCATGCGCGGAAGATCTGAATGGGGGCTTTAGTTTCTTACTGCATGAAACCGCAAAATATAATCACGCATATTTGTAGATCAGTGTTCAGCCACAGATGTCTACAATGATAACACAAATTAGACCATGATTGATCATGGTGCAAAACAGCACAAAAAACCGAAGATGTCGTTGATTCAAACTGAGGGCCTTGGCTACAATACCAAGAGATCTCTCGGTGCTTAAATTAACCCGAAAACCCAGCTACCTATGTTTTATGAGTTCTAGCTCTGCTCTAATTCCATTGCTTAACTTTAACGCCTGGCTATCCGATTCGTTTGTGTGGGTTCATACCCCATGGGCCCGGATTCGGAACCCGGCAAAAATTGGTGGAGAGAAAATGGAGATATGGAGACCCCACTGGCCATGGGGTTAATAGACCTGTAGAATTGGTCGAAACATCAAATTGCAGAAAACAACAGGGAAGGAACGACCGACCATCCCCGGTGATGTCAATCACTGCCAAGGACGGGAGTGGCGTAACCGTTTGAGTGCTTAGGGCTGCGCCCGGCACGTTTTTTCCGAGTATTACCCTTGTAGCGTACAAAGGAGTATCTGGGAGAGAGCAATATCTCGAGATGGGTGCATGCCAGGTATCCAAAGGAAGAGCTCGTCTATGTTATGGGCTGTTCCTGGAGCTGCCGACATTCAGGTTGCCTAATATTGGGGCTATCAAACGAGGATTAAACGCTAGTAGTTTTCTCCATGGGGTTATTGAGTTTACCTCCGCATTTGAATTCACGTGCCTTACCTCCCTATATAAACACTGGGGGTACGCATACTTCGGAGTCCGTACTCGACAGCTTTCTGGGACCGATAATCCAGAAACTCAATTGCTGGCTGCAGCCAAGTAGTCCGTAACGTGGAATAAATCCACCTTTCTCCAACCCAACCTATCCAAGAGAAGCAAAGATCGACTACAATGTATCAGATAAGCAATATTTATTTTATAACGTATGTACTCAGTATTCCATCTCAGTTACCAGAAGACTAATGATTTCACAGGGGCATTGCCGTTATTGGCGGTGGGCTGTTTGGTTTCGATATTGCATCAATGTCGGCCATCTTAGGCACCGATCAATACAACAACTACTTTGGCCCAAACATTGCCTCTGATGTTCAAGGTGGAATTACAGCAGCAATGCCCGGTGGTTCTTTCGTTGGAGCTATTTGCTCTGGCTGGCTTTCCGACAGAATGGGCCGGAAGTACAGTATTCAGGTTGGCTCTGTCATTTGGTAAGTCTTCGGGTATCTATTTGCCCTCGGCGATGCTAATTGAGTAGGATTATTGGTTCTATAATTTCGTGTGCATCTCAGAACATTGGGATGTTGGTTGCCGGTCGTTTCATCAACGGTTTCTCTGTCGGAATTTGCAGTGCTCAGGTACCTGTCTATGTTTCTGAGATTGCTCGTCCGGAAATTCGAGGCCGTCTTGTTGGTTGCCAACAGTGGGCAATCACTTGGGGTATCATGATCATGTTTTACATTTCCTTCGGCTGCAGCTTTGTGACTGGAACCGCTTCTTTCCGTATTCCATGGGCTATCCAGATGGTACCGGCCATTATTCTGTTCTTCGGTCTTCTCTTCCTTCCTCGCTCCCCGCGTTGGTTGGCTCGCAAGGACCGATGGGAGGAAGCCGAACAAGTTCTTGCATTGCTCCATGGCAACGGCGACACTCGTCACCCGTACGTGGTTCAAGAAATGGAGGAGATCAAATCGATGGTCGAATTCGAGAGAAATAATGCAGATGCCTCATTTATGGAACTATTCAAGCCTAACATGATTAACCGGACACACATTGGTGTTTTTACACAAGTTTGGTCTCAGTTGACTGGTATGAACGTCATGATGGTAAATTCTCCTTTGAAAGTCGATTTCATATTCACGTATTAACAAATTACGCATAGTACTACATTACCTACGTCTTTAAGATGGCTGGTCTGACAGGCAACAACGTCTTGGTTTCATCTTCAATTCAATACGTTATCAACGTCGTGATGACTATCCCAGCACTTCTATTCATCGACAAATTCGGCCGTCGCCCAACATTCCTCATTGGATCTACTCTCATGATGACTTGGCTGTTTGCCAACGGTGGTCTAATGGCTAGCTATGGTAAGCCAGCACCACCCGGTGGAATCGATGGTATTCCAGCTGCTAGTTGGATTGTGCACGGACCTGCTAGTAAGGCCATCATTGCCTGCTCATACCTGTTTGTTGCCTCATACGCCATTACCTGGGGTCCCGCTAGTTGGATCTACCCCCCTGAGCTCTTCCCTCTCCGCATCCGTGGAAAGGCCGTGTCTCTTGCCACATGCTCTAACTGGGTAAGTTTCTACTCTCGAAGCTTCTATGTAATCCTACAAAATTCTAACCAGCCTTAGATTATGAACTTTGCTCTGGGATACTTCGTACCCCCTGCTTTTGAGAACATCCAGTGGAAAGTATACATTGTCTTTGGTGTCTTCTGCGCTGCCATGACCCTCCACGTCTTTTTCCTCTTCCCCGAGACCGCTGGTAAGACCCTTGAGCAGGTCGAGGAGATGTTCATTGAGGGCGGACCGGCCTGGAAGACCGGCGTTGTCAAGAACGCTGTTGATGAACACATGCGCCCATACAAGAAGGGAGATTCAGAAGTTGTTCACAGCGAGAAACTTGATGTGTAAATTGCATGGCTATTAGTTGAATAGTATTTGAGCGTACATACAAATATCGTTATATAAACTTGTTGGTTATATAGTTGCATGTATTTAGTACATAATTTGAGCATAACGCATTGAATATTAAAATTACACCAATGAGATATTGAACGTTTGCCCAGCATCTTTAAACCTAGAAATAATCGTCTACCACTGACCAAGCTCATAAATCACATCGACCAGTTCTGGCATTTTATTTCTGAAATACCCCATCCCCCCGGGAATACATCTCTAATAACTTGTATTGCTGGCTGGTTTTCTGGAGCTTGTCGCAAGCGGTGTCGTGTTTTTATCCCACATGCACATTGCGTCTGGGCTTCGGCTCTGCTGAAACCGACTACCACTAGGTCCGGATACAGCCGGAGCTATCGTGGCATTCCACCGCCATCCGCTACTAAACGACTCGACTTGTCACTTCCCTGTGTGGGGCCGACGATGTTACACATGGCATCATGTCGGTCATACATTTCAGCGTACTCCGATCTGACATCGCCGATGAAATTATCACATGACGCATGCAAGTGGACGCGGTGAATAATCAATATTTTGCATTTCTCCACACGTTTTAGTTTGCATGATGTTGAATTATGAAAAAAACACCAGACCCGGGTTTTGCAACTTCCCCACGCACTATTTTCCCCATCAACTCTATCTTGCCAGCTTCAACCCGGGCGCGGGGGAATGCGCTTGTGCGCGCGGTGGGAATTCCAGCGCCGCTGGCTGCGGAGAAAGTGGAGCGCTGAGATCTGAGGGTGGAGCACGCTGAGATCTCAGAGTGGAGTCGGGTGGAGGTGAGTCCAGGAGATGACACGGGCTCGGAACCGGCGTGACAGGCTTAATCCCGGATTAATATAAATCCCCGCCCGACGCTTGCGTGATGTCCGCGATGCCGAGGCCCGTGTGTGGCTGGTGCGGCCGCCGGTTAAATACGGGATGAGTAAGTGCAACGTGTGGGGGGGTCACGAGTCAGAATTTGTGAGCTGAGAGGTGGGTGAATGGGAGATTGTGAGTAGATGCTGGTACAGTGGTACTTGGGAATATTTACTGTGAATGACGTGCGGATCGTGTAAATATATATGGGGGCCGAAAGCGCGTCGGAGTGCGCATACGGCATTGACTCACGACGGAATGAAGGTTGATGTTCCTCCGGTAGGTACGTAGGGACAGTTACCAGGCCCAGTCCTTAATGTGATGAGTTGAGGATATCAGTTATTGAAATATAATACACTTTGCAGAAATCGTTTTTTTGCATGTCTCCTCACTCAGATATCCGCCTGTAAGTCAAGCAGTTGATTCATCGTCTCTAGCATAACTCATGCCACCACCGTGCCTATTCCTCTAATTAATCGTGCCGTCGACTGTGTCGCGGCTCGCCACAACAAGGTGGTGACCAAACTCGACTCCACGATTACCCTTCCTATCCGCCCTCCACTCCCCCTCTCCCCCATCCTATCCCTCTACCTCCATCCCCCGCACTACCGCCCACCCTCTTCCCGAAATGGCTACCCGCCCTGTCTTAGACGCTGTGTTCATACTGAATTGATTGTCTCCTCATATTGCTGGGGTTGTAGTCCAGGTTGCGGCCAGGTAGTGCAGCACTATTTGAATCATTATTGTCGAGTACCTTTATCCTTCTGACTAGATTGTTTTCCCGGTGAGTGAAATGCAGGCAAGGATTTCAATTGTGACTGACTACTTGTTGCGCAATTTTTCAAGTTTTCAAAGAACATAGCTTCAGAACGGTTTCAACCTCCATATCTCATCATTCGCTTTACCAAGCGCGATCAATCGATGATAACCAGAATTCGTAGTTGATTGTGGTGTGCAATCTTTGGGCCACTCGATTTCCCCCGTAATCAACTACGAATTGTGAATTGTAATCGCCTGATAGGTACTCATCTTAAGGATAACGCGAGGAACCAATGAATAATTCTTGAGCTTCTGCACCCACATGATGGATAGGAACAATCTCGTTGAGCTTGCGGCCCTGCGTGTCGGCGCCGTGGCAGCACGCGCGCCGCTTCTAGAACTTCGCCATGTCTAGTGGGAACGCACCTGTGTTGTATCAATGTATCGACATAATGTGGGCGAGGAGACAGTCGTGATAACCCATGACGTTGGATCCAGATGTCGAATCAAGAGGACAATCCCGGATGGGAGTTGTTTGTTGTTCCCGCGGCTCAATGGTCTAGTGCTGATTCGGTCCTGGTTGGTAGATTGATTAAGTATATATTCGATTAAGTATATATTCGATCAGTATAGGTTATAAAAGTTGATGGATAGTCCGGTCACCGGTGGTCGACGATAGTTGAGATGAAAACTCCCGGATGGGAATTAGTTTGTTGTTCCCGCGGCTCGATGGTTCGATGCTAGTTCGTTCATGGTCGGTAAATACATACTAATCAAGTTGTAGAAGTCTAGTATTGTGAGGTTCCGAATGATAGCCTGTGATGTTGGAAGTTGCGAAGCGTGTTCTGGTAGATATAGTTAGCATTCAGTGTCGACTCTCAATAGAGCATGGTAGCAAACATTGCAACGGTCGCCGCAGTTGTCCAGAAAGTCGGATAGCCCATGACACCAGTCACGGATGATGCGCTGCAGCGACAGTACTGTATCTGAGTGCCAACCTCGTCTGTGATATTCGTGGTGGTATTTACCGTAGAAGGCTTGAAGATCCGGCTCAAATATTTTGTAGTATGCCACCGCGTATGAGACGATAGCAAAGACGACGATGGACGTTAGATGGCAGTTACAGAATCGACCATCTTTTAATCGCTCTCTTCTCCATCGCTATGGTCATTGTAGAGAATGCCGCTGTCAACAAAGGATGTGTGCGGTTTTCAGCTCGTTTCTGGTAGATGTCATCAACTATCTTGCGTTCGGCCGAAGTAATCTGACTAAATAGACATCAAAGCTACGAAGTCACACGCGGCCAAGCACTTTCATGGTGGTGGCATACATAAAATAGGGATCAAAATTACAATGCTGAATCCAATATGACATTTGGGTACCCAGTTCGGCAAGCACGACATCCGTATTGGCAGATATTGAGCAAGATTAGTATTGAGAACTTAGAACATGTCATTCATTTCACGACGGTCAATAGCATGAAGTAGTTAACCCGGGTTCATATCATTAAAAGCCGTGCATCCAAAAATCATTACATACCAGAATCATAACAAGGAAAACAAAAATACACAATATCCCAAACATACAAAAGAAAACGCTACCATAACGTACAATCCCTTCCCTCATTTCACCTACTTAAATGATATCATCAAACCGGACCTTCATGGTCGTCGGGAACGGCCAGAACCCGCTCCAGTCCTCCTTCATGTACACCTTAAACCCACCGGGCTTGGGGATCGCCTTCATCTCTCCGGCGAGGCCAGGTGCCCTCCTCAACCCCTTCAACTTTCCGAACTGCTGCAGCATGGTCGTGAGACCGATGATGTTTGCCGCCTTGCCGAGGCACTCGTGCGGGCCGTCACCGTACTGCATGTAGCTGTTCTCGGGGCGGTCGGTGCGGATCTGCAGCGGGTCGGGGAAGACAGTGGGGTCGCGCGAGGCGCTGATGAAGGACACGAAGACCATGTCGTCCTTGACGAGCTGCACGTCGCGGCCCTGGTCATGGAGGGTGATGGAGTCGCAGTCGACGCGGCGGTACAGGCCAAAGGTGCCGGCAAGACGACCACCTTCGAGCGCGTACTTCTTGATGGTTTCCCAAGCCTCATCCGTCTCCAGATTTGCGAGACGCTGGATTTCGGCAAGGTGGACGGCGTTGTCGGGCTGGAGGTAGAAGTCGAGGACCTGGGCGAAGATCTGACCCTGATTGGGGGCAGAGGCCCCGGCAGTCGGGATGATGTATTTCCATGTCACATCGTAAGGGGAGTCGCCGGAATCTAGCAGGCGGTTGACCATGTGGTAACCATAGTCGCGGAGGGCCGACTTGTTGCGGGAGCGGATGTTCATCGGGTCCCAGACTCCTTGCAGCCAGCCCCATGATTTCAGAGCCTTGACTTGCGCTTCTACAAGGGCGCCGAGCTGGCGGGTGGCGGCATAGGCAGCGTGGCGCATCGGGAAGGATTTGGAGGAGTCCATGTCGAAGAAGATGCAGATGAACATAGCACATAGAACCATGTAGAGCTCTTGTTCAGTGTAGATGCCCTTCGGGTTATCTTCGCTCTTGAGCGGCAGGTTGAAGATGGTGGCAGCAAAGGTAGTCTGTGCGATATTACCGATATCTCGCACGGCGTCGACTTGGTAACAGTCTGCACCGACAATGTTATAGGCCTTCTTGCGGATCAGCTTAACAGTGAGTTGCGTGTAAAAGTCTTTGATCTGTGCCTGCCAGTCGACGTCATGCTTGTAGAAGCGGTCGCCAACATATTTCTTCATGGCCGAGTATGGGCCACCATCACCAGACAACATGAAAGGTGCTTCCATGACATAGTCGAAGCCGGCTCCCCAGGTGACCTTGAAGGAATCATTGTCGTTGAGGATCTGCTTGACTGCAGAGTACGACGCAACAGGGATACGCTGCTTGACGAACTGAGGACGGTCAAAGTTGAACTGGTTGTCGGTACCCAGTGCTGTGAGGATCTTCTTGTTCTCAGAGGGAATAGTAAGAGGGTACATCACGTAGACCGAGTTATACTTGAAGTGGTTGGGGAATGCCTTCAAGAACAACTTGTAGCCCACACAGCCATGCACGATGTTGGGGTTGGACGACGCCTCTTCGATACCCCAGTTGGTGAGGGACGCAGCCGTGTAGTCGACAGTGTAGAACCTGTCCGCACGCACCAAGGTCACAGCATCACTGAGAATGGCTCGCGAAATTGTGTAGGTGGGACCGATTCCGACACCGGGAACCATGGGCTCCTTGTCGTCCTCAGCAACCAAACCAGGGTACAGCTCGACAAAGTCTGGGTGATCGTAGAGCTGGCGAAGAGTGTTCGCAATGGCGGGGTCGGGGTTGATGTCCTCGAACGTCTTGTGGGCCTGTAGGCCAAAGAACTCACGGAACTCGTTCAGCGAAGCAACCTTCCATTTACGGGTCTGCTCGATACCCATGACCTCAACGAGCTTGAGAACGTGAGGGACGTTACGAGAGCCGAAAGCACCGGCAGGGTCCTCGATACTCTCAGTCAAGATCTTGACAAGGTCATTATCATCGAAAGCACCGGTCTTTGTTCTGCGCAAGCCCTCGAAAGTCCGCTCAGCCGGATCCGTTGGGATGCCAGCCTCCCATTTCCGCACACCCATGATGAATTGCATGAGCGTCAACTTATCGGTGTCCATTCCAGGGAACAGACTCTTGTAGAACTCCTGTGTCCACTCGTCGTCACGCTGCGAGATGCACGAATGCCATCTGTAGACCAGATTGAATTCAACCGACACCATGTTGCCAACACCGGAAGGAGTACCATCGGGGTTGTACACCTTTGAGGGGTCGAACCGCGGGTCAAGCGTCCATGTGGTGTCCACACGGTTAAGATTGACAATGGTGCGCAGGTAGTCGTTAAGGATGAAGTTGATGTATAGACCGCAAGTAACGAGGCGAGACACCTGGAACAAGTCCTCGTCCTGCTGCTTCAGCGCTTTGCGATTCTTGGTCTCCTCGTCGTCATGGTGCCATGCCCGGTCATGCTTCAGACCGAAGCGATCGCCCTGGTTGATCGTCTTTAATCTAGTTTATGTTAGCAGAATTCAACTCTGTTAGAAACGGGGTAAAACATACTGATCAGCAACGTAGTTGTGGAATCGGTTGAAGGTGATCAAGAACACAGCTACACCAGGGGGGAACGCCAGAATTCGCTTCTCAGCGAATGCATCTGGCTTCAGCTTTCCGTCCTTGAACGTGCGGACAGTGTTCTGTTGCTCTTGGTTGATACCGTACAGGGGACTCAGATCCAGGTAGGACGAAGTGTCGGATATGTTTGGGTCCACTCGGTTGGTTCGGAACAAGTCTGTTACACACATCGGTCAGATCCCATACTTTGGTACCGACTATACCCCATAGTATCGGCCGCATATAGATAAAACCTACCATGAATAATAATGCTCGCAGTGTAAAACAACATACTGCTAATGTTGTTGTTGCTCGGCCGAAAGTTTTCACCATCTTTTCCTCTGCTGAAGATAGCATCGAAAACTGTGTGCGGGTCTGGCAGTGCACCAGGCATCTTGGTCATAGGCTTGACAGAGCGGGCATACGGTGAGCCAGCCTGTCCGAGCGTTGGCTCCATAATGTTGTTGAATGAGCCATCAGCCTGGCGGTACTCGAACTTGCTGCCGCAGTACGATAGCGGCGGGTGTTGCAGTGAGTCCCATAGCTGGTCAACTTGGTGGCTAGTGAGCTTTACGCGCAGCTTGCTGGTAGGCGGCAGACGCGAGGTCAATTGGATAAGTTTCTCCATCTGTGCACATATTGTCAGTGTGTTCTTATGATTCAGTTCATATCTCAATGGTGTGGACTCACCAGCATGGTCTTGTCATCTGTAGGGCCGCCCTTCTTCTTGGTCTGCAAGGCCAGGTGCAGCGTCTTGATACTGTCCATCAGGAAGCCGCCCTTTCGCAACGCCTTGATGTCCTCCCGAATTCCGGTCTGCTTCTGGTCATACTCGGTCTTGCGGTCGCGGCCGTCGCCATAGCGATTGGGCAGTGGCCGGTTCGAGGCATGTATCAATGATGCGAACTTAGAGAATGTGTCGTCGAGTTCTTTTCGTGTGGGCTTTGCCACTGGTGGGTTGGGCCGCTTGGGAGCCTTCTCTATGGTGGTGTTGCCATTGCTCAATGGCGTATTCGACGAGGCACGGGAAGAAGACTGCCCTTCGGGAATGTGGGGGCATGAAGATGCCTTGGATCCATTGGATGCCATTGTGGTATTAGGGTTTATGTATTAGGAAGAGAGAGAATTGTTTATGATTTTATATGAATAGCTGAAGGGAGAGCAGGTGGGGAGTGTATTGATCAAGGAAGGGGGGGCGAGCTGCTTTTCTACTCCGTAGTATCTACAGCCACTCATGGGACGGAATACAAGCAGATATAGGCATATAATAGAGGCCTCCTTGCATAGCGTAAGTAGGTGGCACACCACACCCTCCCACGCACTTGTTGGTACGCCCTCAATAGCAACAGTGCGCCCTCAATAGTCCTCACACTGCACATCCATTCCGAGAAAATGTTCGCTCCGGGCTTGTCGGACCAACTGCGCAGCGTGTGCCCGCCCTTCTTCCCTTAGGCCCGGTGCTTGCAAAGGACCTCGGGGGTTGAGGTGGGTTGTGTTAGCACGGCATAACCTGATTGATAACAATCACTAGCTGCTATATACCCAATTGAAAAATGCGACCCGACAGTGCTAGGGAGGGACTCAGCGCACTACTCCTTCAGCTATGCAGTACAGACTTAGGCAGGGCCGCTAGCAGATCGATAGCCGAATATCAATAACATCGAACCAATCGACGGTGAGGGGGGGGCAGGGAGACAGGGAACGACAGACGGGGGAGGGCAGAGAAACGCGACGCTGGTTCGATCGCGCGGGTCGCTTGGTCTCCCTGTATGTATGCATGACGGAAAACCTGGCATCCCAAAGTGGTTGGGTTGCATTCCCAATGTTTTGTTCAGATGTAGAGTTCAGGTGCATGTTCAGCTGGAAATGACACTGGCAATTTACTATTCGGGTATTAGTTCTGTTGCACAGAAAGTGCTAGTGGCTGCCGGTGTTGGATTATAGGACTTTGCTTATTATTCAATTGCTAATCGCGCAAGTATCAGAGGCCCGTTTTTGACGTTGCGTGGAGGTCTGCAGAAATATCTGGGTGTGTACTCGTATGTAGGGACTCTTGTAGCCTGCAGCTGTCTCACCCAGGCGTGGCACAGAAGTTCTACGAACACAAAACTCCGTGCATCCTACATGTCATCTAATATATCAATCAGTCACAGCTGCACTGTCATTTTGAATATGTATTTACTTTAAGGCAACAGCATATCCTCCACCTCTTTTCCTCCAGCCTCGCGCACCCAACACTGTATTCATCATCCTCGCCGCCGGCAGAGTCGTCCAAAGAAGCATAACCAACCGAAGCTACCGACATGCGCCTTTCCCGGTCGGCGCCCTGCCGCCAGCCAAGAGCAGTTTATCGAGATCGATCCAATCCCTGCCCCACCCCGTTCGATACGACGCTTAGTTCAGCCCGCAACTGCAAAACCCAGGACACCAGCGCCGCGCGAACGGCGATCAGCGAAACGCAACCCACCGTCTAACCAACCATAGTAGCCATTACTATTAGGCTTGCCATATCCTTGGAGTACGGTCCAGTAGAGCAGGCATCACGCGTAATAACCTTTGCTTTTCATGCTTTCTCTAATCTCCAATTGGGAAATAAATTGCTGTGATTGGCTCTCGTTGCCGGACATTAGTAGTGTAGCTGAATCCAGCTCTGCTTTTTTATTTTCTCCTCAGTGAGCACGTATAGTAGACTAGGGTGCGCCGGACGTGTAACCTCTGCATGCGGATTGTCCTGAGACATACAGCCAACTGGTCACAAGAGCTCTGCAGCTCACCACTTCCGGTGCATTCTCGGTTATTGGGGCCGACGAGGGAAAGTAGTCTCAGTTAGTAGAGTCAATGTTTCCTGTTGATCGACATCCAACTTCAACAGTCCTGCAGAAAAAAAAACATCTCCAGTCACTGTTTAGACCGAGGCTGCGGGGTGGCACCCCTCTCGATTGCTCTGTATCTTCCCCCGCACCCACACTCCGGAATAATCGGAGGTAAATCGGAAGGATTTGACCTAATCTAATGATATCAAACAGAATTCTCAACTAGATAATACCCAATAGGTAGATGATCTCGATGCAATGCACTTCAAACATCCACCAGTAATCAATGTTTTCAGCATGACAAACACGGCCTGCACTTCCTAAGCTAGGTAACTGACTGTGTCTCAGAAGTAGTACTGCATGACAGCCTAGCGTGTTTATCCAACAACACTTGGATACAAAGTCAATGATACCTTACCTCTACAGCCTAGGGTACCCGTGAGTACGAACGTTCGCAGCACAGAATTGTTCCTCGCCTTCTAGTAAGCACATTGAGAATAAGCTCACGGCTTATGAGTATTGATTGTGCACTACTTCCAAGAGCGACAACGATATACCTAGGTATATTGCTTGTCTGCAGGGCCCCACTTGCCTCAAATAAAGTCATGTTATCCGGTGGAGGGCATGATAGTAATTGAGGGGGGGGCCGATAATTGAGCCTGGTAGATAGGAAAACATAGAGTTTCAAATGATACATGATCATCTTTGTACGCCCCGTAAAACGAGAGGTCCATGAGAGATTCTAAGATTCGACACATTGAATTTTGCTCCATTCGTACCTCCATACCATGAATCTTGAGTTACATTGCACTCAGTCTGCCCGGTATGTATCGTATGATTAAAACTGACAGTATCGTCCGAAATCAAGGCATAGCGGGTTCCGCTTGCATGCACGTTCAATTTCAAACCGTCTGCACGGATTCTGCATTGAGTGCCGTTGTCGATTTTCGTCATGATCGATATTACAGCGTTCCGACGGTGCGCCGCGAGCGCCACTTTTATTTTTCCGTGTACCAATGAACACGCACAGCTGCACAATCAGATCCGCGTGTGTTGGATCTGATTAGTTTATCGCCCGAGTCCTTAGATGAACTTCGGACGTACATACGTGCGGGCCAATCAAAGTATCGCATGCCTGCATGACCCAGGCGACCTGCGGATGTTTACATGTCCCGCGATGTGTGTCCAAAATGTAAATTTCGCAGAGTTTGTATGTCGGAAAGTTTAAACATCATATGCAGTATCTAGAATATCTCATTACTTATGATGAAGAAATTGTAGGTTTGAAATTTTGGCCAAGTAGCCTTATCTCATATCAGCTTAGCTGTTAGACACTACCGTGACGGAGAAAATTTGTGGCTGTGCTGCATCAGTAAAAGTACATCCCATAGTGGTTTGTAGTACCTAGTTTTTTTGTCACTTCCTGAATAGTTCTCCATGATGTACCGCTATGATATGGTTTAAGTACGATCAAGTTGGATGATAAGTAAGTAACTACTGGGAATATTCTGTTACCTGCAGCCAAACCCTGACCCACGAATATGTGGCTGCAATACACCCCACAGTTTGATCACCACTAGGATTCTTCATTCGGAACACGTTGGGTTGAACTTTACGTTTGATATAAGGTGTAGCCAACGACGTTGTGGAATGTTGTTGGCGGCGGTGTCACAATTAATGGAAACTTTTAATGGTGTCGCGATCCAATTGATATGATATGGTATTAAGCTTGTATAGATGTCCCACCATTCGTCATAATCAAATTATTTCAAGATGCTAGTGATTTCGACTTCCCCAGCTTTCGTTAATCCCAAGCAGGTGTGACAAAGATTGATCGTAGTTGTTGGTTTTCGAGAATCATACCAGCTAGACTTCGATGCGAGCTGATGTCATACAATCTCACCCAGCCTTAGAGAGTGTAGTTTTGAGGCTGGCCGTATAGTTCGAATGATGATAAGTAACGTCTTGTCTTGCCTATCATGCAGCTTTTAGGGTTGATTTGATATTACGTTGAAGATTGGCCTGATTGTATCAGCATGTGTTGTTGGTCGGATGGTTCGTGCAGCAGTTGCATGTCAGCGGCCAATCAGCCTGGAAGTAAATTCTGGATTTGGTCAAGATCGCCGCTGCCACTATGGCCCAAAAGCCGAGGTCGTGCTGCGGGCCCTGCGCAGGCCTAAAAAAGACGTTCCGCTAACAGCCTAACAATGACATAATACTAGTACTGCTGCCTTAAATCATCCCGCTGTTAGCGCATATTCCCCTTCCCATCACCGGTTGACCAAGTGATATATACAAGTGTGCCACCGGAAATCTAAGCTTCTGGTGGCCAGAGGATACGTATACTCTGGAACTGCGGATATCAGCAGGTCTCTCGTCTGCTGTGGTTGAGCTTCTTCCTTACTCCGCTCTACTGTGCGGATTCTTAATTTAGGATCCCTGACATGTGCTAGCTGGCGTCGTCGAGTGACAGCACATGAATATCGAAGTTAATGGGACTTCAAGGAACAAAATGTCTTGGCAACCTCCGGACTAACAACATCCGGTGAGACAGTCGACAGACTTCTACATGCCCCTCTCCTCCGCCCTTTCACCGTCTCAGCGACGACGGTCAGCCCAAGACGACGACCATCTTTAAGACGATATGTTCGACTATTTGGATCCCTCAGCGTGTTGCCGTATGGACGGCGAGCGCCCTACACTCCCGCTCGACGTCATGTCCATCATCCTTAGTTATGTGCGGACACTGCCCAGACGCGCGTTCACTCGGCGGGCGGATTAAATGTTTCCCGTGTGCTGATATCCGGGCCAGATAGAATCGCCAGCAGATCTTGCAAGAATCGGCCGTATCTCACGCATCTACCACTTCATCACGATCCCGTATTTGTATTCTACCGTAGTCCTCTGCCCAGTGCGCCATCCGCCCACGCCCTCCGCTGGCCCGTCGTTATCGCAGCGACGCCATTCGCCGTTCCTCGCCGCACTCGCGACTCTGCAGAAGCCGGCTACAGCCGCCTGCGTTAAGAGACTTATAGTAAAAGGCGAGCTGAATTCACATGCTCAGTCGCACTACTGGCAGAATGGACTGTGGTCGGACTACGAGGGTGGAATTGCACTATCTATCGCGGGAGTGCTGCCCGGAATGACTGGCCTGGTAGATTTTGTATGGGATGTATCAGATACCTATGTGCACCCGTTTCTCTATGTGGCGCTCTCGCGGCACCCGACTCTAGAACGGTTCGAAGTCAAATATCCCAACCCACTCGAAATGCCAGATATGCAGCGCCCGCCGGCTACCTCAGTACCGCCATTCCGCAGTTTGAAGAAACTGCGCTTGCTTGGACTTGCTGGGCCGCTTTATGCCGACGATATAGTGTTAATGGTCATTGCATCGCCGCACTTTGAGAGCATCCGTGTTGCATGGCGGCCCGAATCCATGCTGAGCCAAATGCAATTTTTAGAATTGATGCGGAAGTTTTCACAGCGATTCGGAATGAAGCAAGGATTGAAATTGAGAGATGTGGGCTTGTCCGGTGCGATCATCGATAAACCAGACGCTCTTGACACAACTTTCGTCACCGAAACTATCACCAGTCTAACATTATGGGATTGTATAATACCACCTGAGGCCTGGCGAGGCCTATTCCAACGCCCATACTACCTAGCCACCAAGAAAGTCCTCTCACAAGCCTCCACCCCAGTTTCCACACCCGGAACTCACCACAGCAGCACCTCCACCTCTTCATCCCGCACAGCTTCCGCACGCCTGCGTCGCACGCCCCGCGAACGCGAACGCGACGAAGAACCAGCACCCCCGGGTCTAGCCCTTAAAAAGTTCTCTACTAACACCGTGACTGATCAATACATTCACATAATCGAAAACGCAACATCGACTATCGAAGAACTCTACTTCATCGATAACCCCGACAACTTCCTCCCCGGCTCCGAATCACTAAAGCCGCGCGCCCTCGCCGCAATCCACCAGATGGGTCCTAATCTCCGTAAACTCCGCCTCGCCCACGCCTGGGTCCTCACCCGCGAAGAAGCCACCCGGCTTATCCGCGCCTGCCCAAATCTCGAAGAGCTCGCCCTCGCAATGGGCTTCTACGAATGGGAGCTGCTGCGCTTCCTAATCCCCTTCCTGCCGCACCTGCGCGCCTTGTTCATGCTCGACGGCGGTCCGAACGCCAAGTTTGCCAAAATGCTGCCACTGCCGGTCAGCAGCGGCTCGTTCTTTGAGCAGCAGGACGAGATGGAGGCGTGTCTGGGCGAGCTGGAGCTGAGCCACCTGCGCTGGATCGCGCTGGGCCCGTGTGTATTCCACATCGAGCATCACGTGCGGATCCGCGAAGACGGACGCCCGTCACGGGCCGTGGCGCACATGGATATCGCGCAGGCGATGAAGGGGCGGGGGGCGGGCGTGGGCATTCTGGATTGCTTGAATGGCCTAGAGTCGTCCTGGTAGAATGCGCCCGTAGACGGACTGACGGTGCGGAGACAGCATGGCGGGACATCGGAGTTTTATGCATTGCATTATTGTAACATACTTATTGGGCGCAGCGGAACAGGAGGCTGGCCGGGCTAATATGGCGTTAGGAATATTTGGGCAACTTACATAAATTTTGATTTAGTTTTATACCTCAACTGTCTTCTTTCATTTCCTTGAGGCGGGTTTTTGGTTTGCATACATTTTTTACAATATACATACAATAATAAAGCTCTCCTATCTTGATGGATTCATTATGATGTATCTGCAGCTCTTACTAGAAATCTGGACTGTTTAATAGAATAAAAAACATACCCTGACTCAATATTCGCGTTCTTGGGACGTTCCGTGCACATTTTTTAGCTCGTGGCTCGGATTAGGTAACGAGTACAGGTCTGGGCACGAGACAAGCTTTTCCAACGCCAGTTGCCAGATCGAGTGAGACTATGTGCGCCTGCCCGCACATGTCAATCGATCAATCTAAGACTCCGGATATATCAGGTAAGAATTCATGTCCCCGCAGCATGCCGGTTAACTATGAGCCATGGTTGAAGTTTCCACTCTGCGAACAGAACTTAAGTTAGTTACTTGAAGATATCTAGCCTAGGTGGGCGGCAGGAACCTGGAACGTCCGTCGGACCCCCGTATTTAGACTAAATGGATCTTGAAAGGCAAGAACAGTTTGGAGCTCGTGGAATTGTAGTTGTACCACGTATTTACCATAGAGGTGTCTTGACCGGCGCGAGGTTCGCAATCGGAATGCTAAAGCTTTTACAAGCAATGCAGTGAATTGTGTCTAATTTTGTTAATCAATGTCCCCTGAATTCGAACCGCGATCCTGCCATTGAAATTCGCAACCTTTAAATGACAAAGTTATATAGCTAGCTACACAGAACAAAACGCCTATAAAATAACGCCGGAGAACGACCCCAATCCCGAATACATCTCTACGTAGTCGTTCGGTCTATATGTTTACAACCCCTTGCATCACTTCTTATAGCCACCTGGCTAGCAGTGCAGCGTGCTTTACACAACCATTTTCTTGACTAGATCGCGTATCCTCCGCACGATCTCTGCCTTCACCTCGCGGGGGACCTCTTTCCTCGCGGCGCCTCCCACAGCTTTCAAGAGCTCCGCAAAGTTCGTTGCCGGCTTCTCGGGGTCCCTCAGCTTCGTCCGACACGAGTCGCCCAGCGTCTCGGTCCATCCTGCGGCCTGTAGCAGCGCCAGAAGCTCGCTTTCCAACCTATCGTGTACCGCGTCCCCTCGTCAGCCTCTCTCTCCCCAATCACGACAGGGGAGGGGCGGTACTTTGCGAGGTCGCCGCTCTCGAGCAGGCGCCGGTTGATCTCGGTGCGCGTGGAATCGGCGGGGGCAGGGGGCGTGGGGTCGGTCATGGCGCGGGTGGAGTGGGTGTCGGAGGACGTGGAGGCTGGGGGACGTGTCCGGCGCGAGGAACGACGGGAGGCTTGGCGTGGCGACGACATGTGATCGCTTAGTGTCTGGTGAAGGATTTCGACTCAGGTAGTGGGGAACCGGTGCAACGATGCAGCGGCTGCAGACGTGTCTAGCGATAGAGATATGGACACTGGACTGAAGGAGGGATTCATCGGCGTGTTAAAAAATGTACACTGAGAGGAGAGAGAACTGTGAGCGGGGTAGGATGCAGTAGAGCAAGTAAGTAGAGAACGTTTGATCAGCTGTAGTAGCAGGAACTGGTAGAGGAGAAGCGTGATTCTTAACTTCTAAGAGATGGAGAATCAACTACTGCTACTGAGCATTGAAGAGGGCGGAGAAGAATACTCTAATGAACAGAGGAAGAGAAGATGGCAGACTTTGATGGAGGGACGTCGTGTTGGAAATTCTAGTAACCAACTTCAGAAGTAGATACATAGTGCATTCTGAGCTAGCTAAGCTCAAAGTGAGAGAATTATTTGGAATCCCACGTTCATGTATCCTTGTATGCTAAACCCGATCTCCTGTAGTGTTAAATATTACTTAGTGCAGTGTGGGGCACTTATGACGACTTCACGATTGAGAGTCAAGAGTAACATACGATTTCAAGTATGGTTTTATATATGTAAGTAGTGACGAATTTCCTCATAACATTTAATAAGAATGTGCTATATCTTTAGTTTTGTCATGAGATATATCATGTATCACTGTCTTATATAGAAATATCGTGATACTTACGCTACCATAGTGTTTTTATACACAGCTTGGCATATTAATAATGGGAGGTTTCATGGTGTTTGACTGGACTTTAATGTTACATGCAGTGTTCAAGAGTATAGAATTAGAGATATTGTGTATAGTAGGTTTCAATTCCATAAACTCAGAAGATTCTTCTTTTTTTCCCTATAAGTGCAACACGCGTCCATCCAATAAGCTAAGCCGTACAAGGTCTGGAGCTTGAGAGGTTAATAAAAGGCTGGGAACGAGAAAAGCTAAACATAAAGTAATCGATCTTGATTGCTCAAAGAACTTAAAACAGACAGAATGACTTAGAGACTACAATTATTAGCTTTGTGTATAGAAATATCTATAGCTATGAAGTATGAGAATAGTAATACTTGGATTCATTCTGAGCCGAACTTGTGATTTCGGATCAACAGTGGTTCATGGGGGTTTGGATACCTGCTCTAGACATTTATTATTCTCTAAGGCTGTGGTTCGAACCTCCGAACCATCGTACCTTCACTGTCCAATGTGGGTTGTAGAAGATGCTCAAAAATTCACGCGTACGACCATAAGTGCCGCTCACGATCTTTGCGGTTTCCAGACTGTGGACGAAATGGCTGAGAAGTATACATGATTTTTCACTCGACATGAATCAAGATATAAATTATATAGATCTCCCTCCAATTAGTGATATCTTAATTTTTCTTCGACTTGGATGTTATGCATGATCATGGCTTGTAACTTTTCTAGCCAAAGCGGGCTTCGTGCCTCGTGCGTAAAGCCTTAACTGAAATCAAACGGTTGGGGCAAAGCTTCCATCAGCCTCCACACGATCATGCTCGGCTTGCGAGCTGGCTTTCTCAAAGACGCATTATTGTGGCCACATATGACCAATATCTTTCAATATTCTATAGTTATCTGGCGTTCAAAATTTTCATATCACTGTAGAGATAATAGAGAACCTTCGCCAAATTCCTCTATGATCTCTTTTGCCCCCTCTCCCTCTGAAAGCAGTGTCCTCAAAAAAGTTCTCACGTCTTCCAATATTTTTCCACTAACTTTGACCAATAGAAACCCTCTAATATTGGCAACCGTCCACAGTACCCCCTGTGGCGCTTTTTGTATCTTCTGCGCTTTTCCGTCAAAATTCTTCCCCCCAACTCTTGGCTCTTTTTTAAATATATCTGTGATCTGGGCGCAAAGCCCTGAAAACTTCGGTCCGTGTATGACCATTGTGGCAAATACTGTAAAGCCATCCATCCGGTCACGAATGTCGTCTGGTTCGTTTCCCCAGCGCTCAAGAATCATTGCATCTCGCAGCATGAGGCGCCAAGTTCCATCATCTCTTTCTCTGAATAATTCGTTCCTAGACACAAAAGAATGACAATCCCAGTGTTCACTAAGTGCGGAACGTCCCTCGGTGACCCAGTCCAATACAACCAGAGAAGCCGAGTCATCGTTGGGCAAACGAAAGCGTTGATGCTGTTTGTACGCGGAAGAAGCAAAGGGCTGGATAGGGTCCGGGAGTAACAAGAGGGAGGAATTGACGTGAAGATTAACTTCAAGAGTTTGAGTTGTCAAATGCTCGGGTTGTTTACGTTTGAAGATCTTGGTACTACCTTTGGCTGTCAGATCATTGGGCCATTGACACAACCGAGGGAAAAAAAACCCTGAGTGAGCAGACAAAGCTTCGCCGAGTCTTCAATAGTAACCGAAAGACTTATCGCGTCGTTGGAAACCAGACCACCTCCATATGAAAGGATGAACACAGTGAGACATTTTGATGAAGATGTTGAGGTTGATATTAACTTTAGAGGGTATTGGAAGCTTAAGGATGGAAGGACAAGCCTCGAAGGGGGTAAGAGGCGTGCACATATGACACCGACTCCAGGAGATGACACTGGTGGGTGCATTGGGCCTGTGATGAATGCGGGATTTGGTAATTTACACGCTATGCATCACTAACCCCGCTTTCAACCCCAACCCACGGTGACTGCACGTGCCCGCCATGCTAGTACAGCCGATCATACATACATCAGTTTACAGATTAAATGTATAAAACGGTCAAGAAATATTATTACTAACTTTGACATAGAACTACCAGATATTAGAGACCGATGCGATACTTATAGAACGTAGTTGGTCGGGTGGTTGGAACGGATATTCGCGTCGCATCCATGATCCATCGCCGACACATGTGCAGCTGCAGCAGCACATCAACACCAATACCGTCACGTCTCCTCAGCCTCCTAGTTCCACAACGAATTTGTATATGCCAGCCAGAACAACGTCTAACGACCCACAGGAGATGGATGTCGATATAGATGCTGATGATTCGTCTTCCCTTTCATCATTGTCCGAGCACGAGGAGCTTGATGAGCCAAAGCCTAAGGCTAAGACATCAAAAAAAGACGCGTCGAAATTGACGACAAACGGCGCGCCCCCGCCTCCACCCGAGACACCCGACCATCGTCGTCGCTCAACGCGAGTTATCAAGAGGCCGACGCCATACATCGAGCCACCAACTACCTCGCGGCGCTCGAAGCGCAAGCGACATGAAAGTGACGATGAGGGTGATAGCGACACAGCCGGCGCGGAACAGGAAGGCGATGAGGATGACGCGTCATCCAACACAGTACAGGGCGATGAGGACAACGACGACGCAGAATCTGATGAAGAAGCCTCTAGCGAAAGTGAATCTGAGGAAGAGAGTGAAGGCGAACCCGACGAAGAGGAACTCAAGGAGCAGCGCCGACGAAGCAAACCGGCAGCTTCGAGAGGAAGGGGTAGAGGATCACGCGCGATAAGCGGCACGCCGAGGCCCGCTGCTAAGAGGGCGAAGACAGCTCCTGGCAATAGTGCTGCGCGTGCGGAGCCACGAAAGAAGAAGGCTCCGGCAGCGAAGAAAGCCAAAGAACGGGCTCCGGCGCCGGCCCCAACTGGAGATGGGGAAGTCCCGCAAATGGCGAATGACATCTATGGTGCGATCTCGTTTTAAGCCAATCCCATGCCATGAATTAACAGTTATAGATGCCGTTTTCGTGAATCGCGTTGAGTACGATGAAGTAGCGTCTGACTGGATCGCGAAGTACCAGGAAAATCTTCCTGAGGCAATGAAGATGATGGTCAACTTCATTTTAAAGGTGCGTAGCATTCAATGGGCTTCCTAAATGGGCACTAACATGACAAATAGTGTTGTGGGTGCGAGCACGAAGTCACCAACTATGATATTGAGGATAATGATTCACATACCGCCACACTTTCACAGATTCAAGAGGTTTTCCAAAAGCAACAGTTGGCTGACTACCCATTAACTTCCAAAAAAGCAGCTTTCCGTAGATTCCGACAGGGTCTAAAGACGTTCTTTGCATCTCTCATAAACACATTATATGAAAAGGAGCTGCTCATAGAGGATCCTGGGCTCATGGAAAATGTTCAGATATGGATTGCTGCAATGTCTTCAAGTACTTTGCGACAGTTTCGACATACTTCTACCATCATAGCTCTTGACATCGTCTCAGAACTCTCAGAAGTAGCTGCAAAAATTCGCAAAGCAAATGGTACAACGAATCGGCAATTGGAGGCCGAGGTTCAGAAGACGACCAAGAATCCTGCGAGAGAAACAGCTCTAAAGGATAAATTGACGGAAGGAGAGGCAAGAGGGGATGCTATCGAAGCAATAATCAAGGATGTTGTTGATACGTATGTTGAACTCTTGGATCATAAAATGCATTTACTAAGTCTATTCGAACAGCGTGTTTGTACACAGATATCGCGATATCGACCCAAAAATCAGATCCGACTGTATACATGAACTCGGTAACTGGATTCTTGTACTCCCAGAACTATTCTTCGATGGCTCGTACCTGCGCTATCTTGGCTGGATCCTATCAGACACTACCCCAACCGCCCGACTTGAAGTCATTCGATCACTGACAAAGCTTTTCAAGAAAAAAGAGTCTGTTTCCGGACTACGACATTTCACTGAACGGTTCCGGGAGAGACTTGTTGAGATGGGCACGCGTGACGCTGACTCCAGTGTGCGTGTTGCAACAGTGGAATTATTAGATGTCATCCGTGAGGTCGGGTACCTTGAGCCGGATGATATTCAGACTGTCTGCAAATTGCTATTTGACACGGAGCAAAAGGTTAGGAGGGCTGTTGTGCCCTTTTTTGTTGAATATATAAACGACTTGTATGAGAGGAAGCTAGAGGAGCTTGGCGAGAAGGAAGAAGTATTGGAAGCTCTTGACGGCGATGACGATGAAGAACCTGAAGGACCTACACTATCTTGGATTAAGCTGAAATCACTCGCCGAGGTCCTCGTTGCATTTGATGAGGACGGCCTTGATCCAGATGGTGAAAGTAATGACCCTGCCGTACTAGCTCAAAAGAATCTAGGCATGGTTAGAAAGGTAGGGGACGTCGTAAGTAGGTTTTCGCTGGCTGGTGCAGTGCTCTGGGATGCACTTGACGAAGTGAGGGATTGGGAAGGCTTGGCGCAGTACCTTCTCTATGATCATTCTGCAGGCAAATCAGCCGAGTCTCAGGCGGAAGACGAGGAAGAGGAAGAGGCAATCGAACAGAAGGCAAGAAAACTAGTTGCACTGGATGCAAAGGAAGACGTAATTTTGCTGCATATACTCAATGCAAGTGTCACGGGAACCATTTACAAGGGGGGACAAGACAAGAAAAAGGGACAGCCAACAGTACGTTCCCTTCCGCTTTTCTTTTTGGAAAGAGCTTTATTTAACAATTGATAGCGCACGCCAAAGGAAATTGAGAAACATAAAGAGAATGTTTCTCGTAATCTCATGCAGTACATTCCGTTGCTTTTAAAGAAATTTGGCCCAGCACCTGATGCAGCATCTGCTGTTTTGCGTTTGGAGCAGCTTATGAACCTGGAAGTATTTCAAGAATTGCGGCAAAGCGCCGCTTACTCAGCCTTATTAGACGAAATCAATCGACAGTTCCTCACTCATGCTGACGAAAATGTTTTGAAAGAGGCTTCGGCAGCCCTATTGCATGCGATTTCTTTCCAGGAGCTTGACGAACTGACAGAAAGCAAGCTTGGTCAACTCAAAGAAGAAACCCTTAACGTTCTTGTCAACTGTGTGCGTGGAAAGGATATTGAAAGTGCTAAATTTTCGGAAGGTGCATCAACGGAACTGATCAACACTGCACGGCGGCTTGAATACATTGCTGGCATTGCAGATTGCGTAGAAATGCTTGAAACAAAGCCCTCAAAGGATACACAATTACCTATTGATATACTTTTAAGCCTTGCAAAGCGTGGTGCCAAAGATAACGACGAAGACGAGATGGTTATTCGAATATTGAGAACGGTTTCCTTCTATTTCATGTGGAAAGTCAAAAACTTCAACGATAATCAAGACGGTATCACAGACGCTGATATAGACGAGCTAATTGATCGACGCACCAAAGCCATTGGTGTCATTAATACCATTCTGGAGAATCGTCCCAAAGTCGATTCGGTCAAAAAAGCAGCTGCTGGAACAATGCTCGATTTGACAACCCTCTTCGTTTCATGTATGATCCCTCGAGTTGCATCTCAGTGTACAGCATTAGATACAGGACATCAAAATCACGTCATGTCAGTCTTAAATGACGTGGAGAAGAGTTACGCAAAAGCTGCCAATAAAACTTTGGAAATCGATGAAAATGCTGACCCGGAAGATGATGAAGAGGACGAGGCTAATCAAGAAGAGTTTAGTGCAACCGATATACTCGTACTTGAACATCAACTTTGTGAATTTGCGGCCAAGATTGTTCTTGCAATACTAGCTAGGGTATTGGATGCCAAAAGCTGGCGCAAAAGATTAAGCAGGAACCAATCACGCCTAGGCTCAAATTACCGGGAAGTTGTTAATCATCTCGACAAAAAGCCGCCCGGTCAGCCCAAAAAGCAACCTGCTGCAAAGACACCAAATCCTGCCCATAAAAGCGCAGAAACTGTTGAAGATGAGGACGAGGAAGACGAGATCGAAGAGAATCATGGTCATGAGGACGGACATGAAGATGACCCAGATGCGGAAGATGAAGATGAAGGTCGTGGTGACGATGGAAGTGAGGATGAGCATCATGAGGAGGATGAACATCACGAGGAGGATGAACATCATGAAGAGGAAGAGCGTCATGAGGAACAGGATGAGGAAGAAACCAATGATCAGTCTGATCAAGAATCGGAACCTGATCCAGAGGTTGAGGTATCACCTGATGGTGATGATGACGAGGATACGGAGATGGTTGATGCGTAATACCTCTCTTTGAACACTAAATATCTCATATCAAGTTTTTTTGCTGTTTTAATCTATTCACTTTGTCTTATTTGTCTTTTGGGCTTGGGATGGTACTTTGGTCTGTAACTATCAGTTTCTTTAGGTGCTTTACAATGACACGCATGGGTTATGTAGTGGAATAGTCTGCTTTAGCGGGGATGCCCCTTGTTTTTACAGCACGGTGTTTATATTCCCGATTAGGCTTCTTTTTTATTCTCGTTCTTCTCTCCGAGTCTTGAAGAAGTTCGTTTTAATCAAGGTCCAGGTAAGTAAATTGGGGCAACGTCAAAAGCTAGGTGGCTCTAAGTATATTTGCACTCTGGATCGCCGTGTTTTATTCAACTAGATGCTTTGTAAATTTTTTAGGATTGTGCTGGGATATCCGGATCGGGGTTTTCTAGAGTGTCCAAATTATGTATCGTAATAGGAGTAAGGGATGTTTCGCACTGTGGCTGTCTAATCTAAGTCTTTCTTGAATCTTGATGTTGGCCAGTGAAGTATGGTATCGTAGAGACTACATATCGCATCATGGATGTAGTGCTGCACACATCCTTGTCTGGCGGTTATCAACAACTAACCTCCCACGGGTACCGGAACGGTACGAGCGCCCGTAGACAACCTCTTGTCTTCACCTCCACCACCAACATAACCACGTCTTCCTCAACTGCAACAGAGATGACCCCACTCCCAGCCTCCCCAAGGCCGGGAGACGCACAGGGTACTAGTCATCGCCAGCGCAATAGCAGTTCCCCAGAAAATGAACACGAGGAACCGCTACTGGGAACCCCAGACCACAGCGACACACCCGCTAGTAACCACCGGCGTCGAGAGAAATGGGGAATAATACCGACGAGCGTGCGAGCACGACACAGCTTTGGAATGCTGTTGCTCGGGGTGGTGGTCGTGCTGTGGGTCTCCAGCAGCTTCCTGACGTACGCTATATTTGCCGACAACTCGTACCAGAAGCCGTACTTTATTACATATCTCAACACCAGCGTGTTTTGTCTATACCTGGTACCATTTGTGATTCGTTCATGGGGGCAATGGCGGTTGCGGTCGTCGCCGCCGCCTATAAGGCGGCTGAGCGTTGACACTGAGGACGGAGAGAGATATCATCCGAGAGAGGAACAGGAGAAGCTGAACACACGCGAAACTATGCGACTGAGTGCAGAGTTCTGTTTGCTGTGGTTCATAGCCAATTATTTCTCGTCCTACTGCCTTGCATTTACAACCGTGTCGTCTGCGACGGTTCTGCAAAGCACGTCGGGGATGTTTACGTTGCTAATTGGCGCGGCACTTCGTGTTGAGCGGTTCACGTTCACAAAACTGCTATCTGTAGTAGCATCACTGATTGGTATCTCACTGGTTTCAACGGCTGATCTGTCACCTGCTCCAATGATGTCGGGAAACACCCCGCTGGAGATCATCGTTGGGGATGGCATGGCATTATTCTCCGCGCTGGCCTACGGCACTTACATTACCCTGCTAAAATCGCGGGTGGGATCGGAGTCTAGAGTGGATATGCAGTTGTTTTTTGGCTTTGTAGGACTGTTCAATGTGCTTTGCCTGTGGCCAGGACTGATCATTCTCCACTATACGGGTACCGAAACATTTGAGATGCCTGGTGACAGGAGAGTATGGGCTATTGTCTTGGTCAACGCCTCCATCACATTAGTGAGCGATTATTGTTGGGCATATTCCATGTTGCTTACCACCCCGCTCATCGTTACTTTGGGCTTGAGCTTGACAATACCGTTAGCAATGCTAGGACAAATGTTCTTTATTGGGAGTATTGCGGGCGGCTGGTATTGGATCGGTGCTGGATGTGTGTTTGTGGCGTTCTGGTTCTTAAATCGAGAGGAAGCAGAAGAGGCAGCAGAGGCAGATCAAAATTCATGATCAGTGATGAACCATTTTCCGTGCGTAACTTTTGCCATGTTTTAGATGCACACTCATAGCTGCTTTTTTTTATTATAGATATCCTTTGGTGACACAATATATACCGCGTTTTTTTTAAAGGTGTCTCGAGTTATTTCGATCAAGGTCGCAAATATCTGAGGCCGCCTCGGCGAAGTACTGCAGCCCCTTATTGTATTGAACCAGAGGGTTCGGTGACCATAACCATGCATGATGAGGGCAGGCAGATAGTGGTGATCTAAAGCTCGGTAGTTTTGTAAGTATACAAAGAAGGATGGCTGATATAAAAAGGGTGGACTAGGGGATGATAAGTATTCCGATGGCTAATATGGCCAAGGGGAATATATTGATTACGAACTGGGATGTGAGCCTTGGTTAACACGGACTTCTAAGACTATAAACGTAGATTAGTTTGTTTATCCGCAAGATCTGTGCTGTAGTCCAGGTTACACTAGTAAGTGCAAATATGGCGTTCACTCCTTGCAATTTCTTGAACCATGGTTTTGATAGCATGGGTGGAGGATTGTTTAGTGGATGCGTTTGCCCACTGGCACCAACCTCCCATACCCGGCGATTAAGCACATACCGCCGCTCTTCTTGGAATTAATACATCACCGTTTTGCCACGTCCTTATTTGGATTTACTAGACTAGTAAGTTTGAGGGTTGTTCTGTCCGGATGCTGGTGTTGCGACTCGATTATCACAACAAGAATCTTTTGACAGGGCTTGGACCGGTGAATTTAACCACTCCCTACAACTAGTGACATACATCCAATCCCACGATTTATTCTGTCTGACATCAAGGCCAACCTATTTTCGTTCATGTCCAAATAATAATGGTTGTTTCGCTTTCAGCGCACGGTTCCGAGGAAGTGTCAATCCAAGGCCATGGCACCCTGGCGTACCGGATCCTTTGTTTTGCTTGCCTGGGATGAGCCTGTAATTTCGCAATAGGCTGAACTACGGCACGGGAATGCAAATGTGACGTGCATGATGAAAGCCTTTGAAGCGAGCTGAATAAAAAAAGCCGTTACCTGACCGGATGGATGCACGTCGAGGTTGAAGCGTAGGAGATGCGATGCGCAATGTATCTCCACTACATACGTCTGACCTCCACAACATCGTTCGATTTCTGCTTGTTGTATCAACACAACAACACAGTGGATTACTGGTGGGAGAAGTCAATGGATACATATCATGAAACTGCGGTTCCGAGACTAGGCTAGGGATTTTCCAAGGTGGCCTGGTCCCATGGCTGACAATTGACGTCCAGTGCGCAAACGAACGCGGTTTCTGCGGAATTTGTATTAATCCGTGCGCGGGAGGGAGCGAGCGAGAGAATAAGTGTGCATGGAAGTCTTGGAGCTGAACAGGAGTCGATATGAATTCTCCGACCCAGATACACTCCGCATTATGGGAACCTATCCTGAAGGGACCCCCTCGCTCTGCCTCGAGTGCCATTATATCCAGGGTATTCCACGGTAGCCAAGTTGCTGGTGAGACGAACGACACTGGCTTGGTTCTAAAGCGGCATAATACAAAACTTCTTCGGGATAATTATAGAAGTTCATGTATTTATTAATAGGAACAAGATGTTCTTTCTTTCCTTCAGATATAAACCCCAGAACCTGGTTGCGGATCAACGATTTGCATGGATATAAGTGAAACAGGTACCCGCCTGTCGAAACGCTCATCTCAAACACAACAGGAGCTCCAACGAGGGCGATCTCACTCTCCGCATCACCCCTCAAAGAGCCGTAAGCACCAAAGAAAAGACACCTAGCTAGATCTACATTGGTATTAGGAGGGTAGGAGAATTCTTGAAACCGGCTGGACGCTTCTGCTACCATCTCTTTTTTTCAACACTAGGTACAACCCCCGGCACATACACGGGCAAGTACCCGTGAAAGGGGATGGAATCTATGGTTTATTGCGGGAAAAAAAGAATATACGTAGATAGTGTGGGGCTGGTAAAGGTATAGCGGACGGGAGGCCAATAAACCGAGGCTGAATTGTGGATAAATCCATAAATATGACCCGAATCTCGGTGCTTTTTTATTTATTTATTTATTTTATTTATCCAACCTCACGACGCAGCAGAAACGGACGACCGTGGTTGCAAGTTGTGCAAGTCCGCAACGATAGTTGAAGAAGAAAAAGCGTGTGTTGGTTCTGTTGCTGGTGTGAGACGTAGGTTGAAGTGAAGTCGGACGACGAACGAAGTACAGCGCAGAGACGCCTGACAGACGACGTACAGACGGCACGAGGAACGTACGACACGCGACACGATACACGCCGGTCAGAGCATACACTGAGGGTGACTGAACTTGGTCTTTTGCTTCGTGGGACCACAGCCATTCCCATACGTTACCCAGGACTTTTGCAACAATAATCTACTCCGGACTCGGGGTA
This sequence comes from Geopyxis carbonaria, assembly GCA_024516215.1. Classification (NCBI taxonomy): domain Eukaryota; kingdom Fungi; phylum Ascomycota; class Pezizomycetes; order Pezizales; family Tarzettaceae; genus Geopyxis; species Geopyxis carbonaria. Next base: position 558,727 of record JAJJXG010000001.1, on the reverse strand, counting down.
TCTTGACGTTTCAAGCAATAAGCGCGTCAGTTCAACTACCCTTTCTCCTTCATCTCTCAAGCATCGGCGGCCACGGACTAGCCCTACGGAGAGAGGGAGGGGTGGTACAGAGACAACCGGATCAGAAGTAGAATCGGGCAGGGCAAGGAGACGAACCTCGATCCCAAATCCTTTTGCATTTAAGTTGTGAGGACAGCAGCTATTCGTCATGTCAAATACACAAATCCCAATCTCGATACCGCCTCTTTCGCATCCTTTCGGTGGCCATCATAATATCCAATCTCTACCAACACTCCTTGAAATGACACCAACTTTCCCTTCATCTTCACTGCCCGGTTCCCAGCATCAGAACTATGGCCAGCAGCAGCAACGGCAAGGCCAGGCGCAGCCATCAGCGCCAATTGACCATCTCCAGTACACGGCGCATCATGACCAGACTACCCTAGTTTTGGGCGTGTTAAACTATCTTGAAAGACTTGAACATGAAATCGCAGAGATGCGAGAGTTTGTTAACCTTGGATTCAAGAAATTCGATGGAATTAACGATATGGACGGTGGATTAGCGTCCAGAGTCGAAACGTATGTACCACCATGTTTCATGTTTAGTTTTCCATGACGCAACTTCCGAGATTCCCTTGTGAAAATCAATCAATATGTTTACTAACGGCTGAATGATAGTCAACGCCTTCAATCCCGCAACTGGAATCGAGCAAACGTAACAGAGCTTGACGAACAATTCAGGATCCTGCCTCGTTCGACCGGTGAATATCCGAACGACGTCCCCTCCACCGGCGGGGTCTTGCGTGACTCTCCTCGTATGCCATCCCCCTGCGTCTATGTGATACCAACCTAAGCTGACTGCTTGTGTAGACAAAGTAATCGACCATATCCTCGACATGTACGATATCCCCTTCATCCCGACCATGTTTTTGGTCGAGAAGAAAATGCTCTACCTCCGATTCTTGGGGGCCAATCGCATTGTCATGCACCGTATCTTGGACTAGCCAAAACAGTTGTAAACCCATCCATACATACGTCGCCATTATATTCATACCAGCATATATAAAACTATAGAAACAGCATTTTTGAGTTTTTTGACCACCATCGAGCAGTTTAATTACTATTATTATCTTTGTTTTCTTCTGCATTTTTTCTAGTTTTTGCCTTTTTTTCGTTTCTTGGCCGCCAGCTGGCCCCTAATAATTACCTTAGAAGTTTTTTCTTTACTTTTGAAGCTATCTAGAGTTTTAGGATGCGCATTAGTATAGTACCGAGTATTCATAGTAGTTTTAGTTGCAGATAGGCGAGCGTTAATAATAGTTACCTGGATTCATTTGTCCAGGACTTTATTTGTCAAGTCACTTCCCCTTAAGCTTAGTGACCAATAAAAGTTAAATTTGCCCCAAAAGGCTTTGAAATAGTGCCTCGACGCGACTAGAGTATTTCTAACAGCCACGAGTAGTCCACATGGACAGCCTTAAAATCCTACCCTAATTAGTGTTTAGGCGGCTTACCGTGGAGTATGTGCCGCAATGGCTCGCCGCCGGTGCAATATATCGGAAGGTTCTGTGCCTGATTAATAGGCCCCTAGCGCTAGCTACCTCAGTCATTCGTATTGTAGCAAGTTGATTGGCTCAGGAGGTTCGGTTTAAAAACACTAAGAGAGGCTCTGGTAAGGCGTGCGATGTAGACTGGACTCAAGGCTGCATCTAATCTGAGCTAAGCTGCCGTTTTGTGCACAACGCTTTGAATCACACATGCTCATTCGGAATCCAAGGTAATCGGTGATCAGATCGCCACAACTCTAGCCATCCTCAGCCGTAATCGATCAATGCCCATATTTTTCCAACCTTCCCATTGTTGAGAGAAAACAGTAATATCAACACATTGATATAGCCAATGCAAATTCTAACAACCCCAGTAACAATTGGTAAAAAATCTAAAGCCCTCTATTCCATATGTGCTCTCCAAAAAACTTTGAATACAAGTAAGAAACCCTTCATGCCACCTTTTCGGTGGGTGTGGGCTAAACAAACCCAAAAAACCGAGCAATCTGCTGCCTCTGATACTCAACTGGGAAGCCAACAAGCGGAGCATATGGACGTCCAAGAATATTACAGATGACCTCGCATTGTGCCACTGGCAATCGTGGAGTGTTAGTAACATATCTTTACTACTACTGAGGAAGACTTGCAATCTAAATTATACAGATCTTGACGGTAGCGTGGAAGTGGATAATCTACAATTAACCCGGGAGGGTATTGAAGCTCCTCGTTGTTGGTGAAGCAGGCATTATCGAGGCTGTGTCCAGTCTTTGTAAGTCTTGATATCTCAGGAAACGGTAATAGGCAAATATACTCGGGTAATTTGTAAATTTGATCTTGTATCTGTCCAATAATAAACACTATTTGCTTGTTGTATGCAGAAACCAGGGATTGCAAGTCATCGAGAAGCTTAACAACTACTACTCCAGGTTTATCATTGTTGACTGGCAAGCAGGCGTCATCTTTTAAAACAGGCATCGTGGTATCAGCTGAAAGTATTCTTGAGGTCGTCATAAAACCTCTCGAGAACCTATTGATCAAGGTGTTAGTTAGGCGCAGTGTATGGTTTGTCCCATTGAACATACTTATAATATCGTCTTATTGCGTTGTCTTGCTAGGCTTGAGGGGATTTCGTTAAGAATGCACGAATAAGGATGACACTGCAGACTATACGGATAAACGAGAAGAGAATGCATGTATTGTGTATCAATCAGAGAGAGAAGTAGCTAAGCAAGAAAGTGCAAGCAGAATATGCTTAGTCATACATGAGACATCAAAGCTCCCATTCGCTCAACCTTATTTAAGCAAGAACATTATCGATTATCACGCATGTGAGTCGTGAATTTTGGAGCTTGTTGGTTTTGGGCATGACGCCTTGCTGTTTGTACTTATGCTTACGGTCATAATTAACAGAATTGGGGTTTTGATGGGTGCAGTAGATCCTAAATATCATGCAAGTTTTGATTATATCACTGTGGATTGACTTCTTTAAACTGACATGTTCTCGAATCTCACCCCACTCCAGCAAGAAAAGCAAACCAACACCCTAACCCTAAGTTTGTTGATATTTCTGGACGCCCTTGACAATGCTCTGAAGAAACTGAATACTGGTAAGGATAAAATTATTCTTGGTAAACATTAGTATAGCGGAAATTAACACTGGTAGTGATCCACTTGGGCCTCAATAAAAAATATTGGATAGCCGCGATCTGCGGCCAGGAAGAACAGTTTGGACTTGAATTTGACCCGCCAAATAACCAGATTCTCCAATCTAGACATAAGAATTATCAATTGCCCCAGTATTTGAAGCTGAACCCTATTTGTTACTATGGAGGTCCCATTGTGGCAGCCAACAATATTCACAGCCTCGTTACTGCAATCTTTGTAAATCAAACATTCTAACTCGGAGTCGCATTGAATAGAACGCAGCACAATCATCGCGGTTTCACCAATGACGATTCGTACGGCACCCCGGGCCCCCTGTCCTCGGATGGCCTTGATCAAGTTTAAACTAACCGAGGCCCGACTCTAATATCCGCCGCGCAATAGCGGCTAGTGCAGAAGTGTTCAGAAGACAGTGAGGGCTGGAATCAAGCTGATGGGGGCCTTGGGCTCAGGGCTGATAGTGTTTCATTCGAATTCATGATTCACGCCTGTACTTAGGCCACCGATGCGCTGTATAGTGAAAGAATTTCCACAGCACAATGCAGGGTCTGTCCAAGATGGCGGAGCAAAGTAGCCTCAGGTGGCCCCAGTTGTAGTACATTCTTAAAGCCGGGTCTTTCCATGGTAGAACTTTGACTTGCGGTGTGGATGAAAGAAGTGTAGAGGTAGGAGTGGGGAGTAGAGTCTTAAACGTGGAAGATCAGTGTTGGGCTGGAACTGATAGATGGATTGGGTGGAACTGATGTAGTGCTCGGGTGTGCCAAGCAGAAGTGCGGAGGCTGGCAGGTTTATGCGAGTGATACGCTGTGCATAATGCGGGTGGATGTTGATCCAATCCAGCACTTGTGACATTATCGAAATCCGTCTGTTGGTTGCTCCACACTCTCCATGCCAATCACCGCATAACCAAACTCTGCGAAATTTAATTTCTTTGTTCTCCAGCCGGAAAAATTACGATCCACCTATAGGGTGTCCAATTTTTGTAAATTTTGCTTCGAGAATCATTCGGCATCGCCATTTTTCTAGACCGGGAAGGGCATATTATCTTGTGGCATGTCAACAAACTGCTACAGGGAAAGACCTGACCAATGTTCAAGAGCTACTTTAAGCATTTGGAACCGTTATCTTAGAAACAGCCACGGCCATCTCCGATGGTACCTTATTCCTTGAGGATTGCTGAATATGTTGCAAGTTACCCATGAGCAGTAGCAGTAGATACCAGCATTTGCTAATCTGCACGTGAACACCCCGATACCACGAGATCGTAAAGACAAATTCCCTCTCAGTCCAATACAAACCGCGAACATCAACGCCCTCCGTTGCACCTCCACCACTGCACGTCCTCCTGGTCAAACACGCCCTATATTGACAGTCCACCTCCTCCCTGTGAATCACGATACACGAGCCCTCCGGGCCGCGATCCGCGATCTCTATCCTCTACACCTCGTAGCACAGCACCTCCAAAGCGCACCACCTCTCGCTCCAGACCGCGATAAGACCTGCCCACCACTCCACTTTTCCTTCCGCCAACCCGCAGCATCTGACAGCCAGACGCCCTGCATGCCTCCCTCCGCCCGACGCAGGGCCCACAACACCACCACCACCAACCAACCAACCAACCAGCCAGCGCCCTCCAAATCAAGGCCCCCAATCTCTGCAGCACAGCGCTTCTAGACCCGCCGGTCTCTGCGATCTATTAGGAAACCGACAGCCGCCGACCGGGAACATCCCCGGTGCGCCGAGTGATATCGGTGACGCGCAAACACCCCTGGCGACCCCGCCGGCCGGCCCTGGCACCTGGACCGACGTCGAGGCGAGGCGCAGGGGACGGCGGGTGCAGCCGGGTCGGTTCGAGATCGACTGGTCACTGGACGGGCCCGGTTCCGGGGGAGTGGTAGGGGCGATGATCACAGGTGTATAAAAAAGCTTCAGACGCTGATCATTATGAGAGTTAGGTCATCAATTCTGGATCACTAGCCGACGGAAGGCATCGTGAATTCGCCGTCCACTACTGAAACTGTGTATCTGCGGATTGTAGTTACTAGTGATCGTCGCTCCCAGGTTAAAAGTAAAACCCGGCACTTGCAATAAGGTTTGACGGTGGACATCGCCGAGATATCACGAGCATTGGAAAAAGAAGTTGTGACTAAGGCCCTCAAACGCAGATCGAATCAACGGCTCCCAAGTGTCTGTCTGTCGCTATTCGTGCAGCAGCTAAAAGTATATACAAAAGAAGTAGCCATCACCGCTAGCCAAGCTACCTCTTAGCCATCAAAGAAAAACGAAAAAACAAAAGAAAAAAAACACGATCTTCAAAAGTATTTACCAAGAAAGAAAATGAAGCTAGGAAAGATAATTAAATGCCGCTCATGTGATCAAGATCCTGATAATAACAAAATAAACGCCAGTCCGCGCGCCACCGAACAAAAGAAAAGAGGTGAGAAAGTGCAAAGCAAAAGTTGTGATGATGATGATAATGGTGATGATGATGTCCCCGCCCAACGCCGTGTGATATCCCTCGGTCGTGATGACATGTAAAGAAAACGCAAAGAAACTATTTACAGGTATGAAGCAGGCCGGCGTCGACACGCTCAACCCTCCAGGGCATCCGCATCCACAGCCGCCACACTCCCCTCCTCCACAGCGTCAGCAGCAGCGGGCACCTCCTCCAGCACCGGAAACTCCGCATACCGAAACCTCTGCTGCTCCGCGCCGCCATACCCAGGCGGGGCATGCGGCACATCCTCATACCTCGGCGGCGCCTCCTCATCCCAACTAATCCCCAGCCCGCTGCGCGCCGTCACATTGAGCGCAAACTGCATCCTTAGCACGCGCGCCGCGCCGGTCGCGGTGGTCGCACGCGACACCGCCGTGGGCTGCCATTCCTCGGCCACGATGAGCTCGACGACGAGCACATGCTTCACGGCGATCCCGCACGGCGACACGACGTCACACGCGACGGCGCCGGGGGCGGCGGGGAGGGCCGCGGTGATCGGGATCTCGATGCGGCCGTCGGCCGTGTCGAAGTCGCTCTTCCACCCGCGCTTGACGTCGGCGCTCGCGACGGTGCGCGAGTCCTCGTGCAGCACGCCCTTGCCGGCGCCGCCGAGGCGGGCGGAGTGCACGGCGCAGGCCGGCGAGACGGCGGTGGCGGCCTCGTCGATGCGCCATGTCGCGCGGCGCAGGCGCCAGCGCGTGTTCTTTTGCGCGTTGCGCACGCCGTCGAGGCGCAGGGAGAGCGGGAAGGTGCTGCCGGGGTGGACGACGGAGGGGAGGGCGACGGAGGCGGAGAGCGTGGTCGGCGGGAAGACGCGGACGGAGGGCTTGTCCGGCCCTGGGAGAATGGCGCGCGAGAGCGTCAGTGGGTGCGTGTATGTCGTTTCGTCGCCCGCGGCGGTGCGCGCGACTGCGACGACGCTGTAGGAGATGCGCGCGAGCGCGTTGTCGGAGCTGGCGGGGAGGTGCCCGGCGAGGAGGTGCGAGAACGGGTAGCTGTGTGTCCCGCGGGCGAGCGTGACCGGGTCGGCGATGAGCGGCCAGCGCGCGAGCGTGTCGCACTGCGTGCTGCAGTCCGCGCAGCCGCCGTGCACCGGGCGGCGCACGAGGACCTGTGCGCGCAGCAGCAGCGTGAAGCTCTCGATGCGCTGCGCGGCCTCCGAGACGGACAGGTGCATCTGGCCGCTCAGCAGCGCGCCGGTCGAGTCCTTCGGGCTGCCGTAGCACACCAGCGGCGGGGATTCGATTGTGAGTGCCATGGTCGGGTCCGCGGGCTGGCGCACGAGGGAGCCTTTCGCGGATTTGGCGGACTCGACGCTGGGCCGCGGGGCGCCGGGCTTGCGTTTGCTGGAGGGTTTCTGCAGCTCGCCGCGCTGCAGGTCGACGTGCGCGTGGTCCGGCGCGGCGCTGTGCAGGCTGAGCTTGAACGGCTTGGACTTGTCGTGGCCGTGGCCGAGCTTCTGGCCGATGCGCGACAGGCTGATGACGGGCATCGTGAGCGTCGGGATGTGGTGCGTGTGCGTGAGGTTGAAGGTGTGCGTGTCGGTGTTGTAGGTGTATTTATGTTTGTCCGCAGCTGTGATGTGGGAATTGTATATCGGCATGCAATTGTCGGAAGGTTTTTCTGTGCGGGTGCGGGTGTGCGTGCGGTGCGTGCGGGGGGGATCCAAGAACCGAGCCTTGATTTAAGCTATGTGTGGGTATAATTTGGCAGATGGTCGGGATGCTTTAGCGGTAGTGTATGATGTATATGTAGGTGTGTAGGTAGAGTGGTTTGCGTTCGAGCAGCAACAGCGTCCGAGACGACGGGGCTCAGGGTTTTACGATAACTTCTGACGCAAGGCCTTTGCTAGCAAACCCATACTGCAGTGCAACCGTCACCGCTAGAATTGAGGAAGGCGCTGAAGCGGTGCTAGACTATTGCTGTTGCTGTTTCTGGCTGCTGTTTGTTTGCGGTTGTGTAGCAGACAGCTGGACCCCGACACGTCGAGATTATTTTTTTCTGTTGCAGGGTGTCGACTTGCGTGCGTGCTGGTCGTATAGTCGCAGTGGTATTAGTATGTGGTAATAGCTCTGCGCTGCTCTGGGGCTGTCTGCAGCTATGTCTGCGATGTGTGATGTGTGTTGGTTGGACAATGTTGATCAGGTACAATACAGTAATCGCACCGGCACAGCTGAAGACGACGCGGTCTGGGTTTTATAATCCTGTGATGGTTGGTTGACGACGTCGAAGTGGGCAGTCTTTGACAGTTATACTCCCTCCCTCCCTCCCCTCTGCTTTCGCCGCGGAGCAGCAGGCAGGCAGGGGGGGCGGCACCGCACCGTTTGGGCACTTCATCGGCGTAGAGTAAGCTTTGGCCAACCTGTCCATCGTGACTTTATTTTTTCGCGGCCAGAGCTTCGTTCGCTGCAGGCCTGGCGTGCAACGGCACTAGCAGGACACACGCCACAACCCCAGCTTTGTTTCTTATTACGTATTTTCCCGCAGCCAAGCGCGAGCAGGGGTCGCAGCACGCAGCCATCCATCCATCCATCCATATCCCCAGACAAAGCAACGCAAAGCAAAGCAAACCGACGTCCATCCATGACAACGGCCGTCAAAACCGAACCCAACCCAGCCCAACACTCTGTATGTAGTCAGATCGATCTCGCCTCGAAGAGCAACTGCATCCCTATGAGCAGCTGCATCCCCCTAGGCGAGCTGTCGACGACGTCCTTGCAGGATGGTATGATGGCAGCCGCCGTCGTGAGCGCTTTGGAGTCTGAACACTCACACATTTGCATGGAGGGGCTAGGTAGCCCGCGCCTTACCGTTGGGGGCAAGCGATCTTGAACATCGCAGTGTTTATTTTCAGCAATTGTGATCAAAAAAAAAGATTTTACAAGGAAGGGGGGTGTTGTTTTTAGTTATGACGACTTTGTCGACTCATCAGGGTCCTGAGAAACAGAGATTTTTTTCACGGCTTTGTTTCGATTCAGGTATTAGGATGGTGGTGGTGGGCGCCGCAAACAGTCGACGGCTGGCGGTGCCTTGGAATTGCACATTGCAGTTGCAATTATATTACGGTGGGCAATTGGCAATTGGGCCGTGTGCGACTGTTTACTCTACACACTCTGTGTACGGAGTAGGGCGCACGAAGCAGCCACAAGTGAAGGCATGCGATTATCTAATAGCCTATGCACCAGGGCACGAGGTTCCAGCATTCGCTCCTCCTTGGTGGTGGTGAAGTTCGAAAAAATTATTAGGCTGGGCCTTCGTTACTAGTAATAGTCGTGTCGGCTACCTACCAACTGCCACCTTAGTAGGCGGTTTAACTAGAGCATCACGAGGCCTCATCAATTCGCCGTCCACACAACAGTCGCAAGCTACCAGAGCAAGAGCTTGCTTTCCTGGCTGGACGAATAAGCAAACACGGTGCTGTCGTCGAGTCGTTGGCAACCTGGCAGATCATTGCGGATGCGGGTGCTCTCGATGCGGAGAAGGGCCAGACGTCACGGTTCTCAGCCCGTTGCACCCAGCAGCGAATTGCAGAGTGCTCCGTGCACCACTGGCTATGGGGCTGGTGGGTGTTGCTGCATTGCTTACGGAAGAATATGCCCGCTGGCTAGCTGCTCAGCCGTGGCCCATGAATTGGATATATTCAGCTGATCTGTGAAGGTTGTCCTCCAGTGCTTCGTTGCAACAGTGGAGACACGCCCAGAAGCTGTGTGTTGTGTTGTGCAAGTAGTAAATGTTACAGGCAAGTTGTTGTAAAACTCGCGATCGCATGTGTTGTTAGTATGTGTAGTCCGGGAGCCCCAATGAATGCTGGAAGTCTTTTCCGCACGTCATCTGAAACCTCCGACACACCACCGCGATCCATCAATCATCCCGATCACGACCTTCCAGCCGAAACCTGAATACATTTCAAGCTTTCGACGTCTGGCCGCGCAGATGCATAATAGCAACACTCATAATAAGATCTCTCACAAACATCCGGTTGCCCTCCGATTCGCCGCTCCAGCACACACGAAGGCCCTGGAGTCTGGGGCGTGCATGGCAAAGATGTGAGACATCGTTAAAAGTCCCAAGTAGCTCGCCGGTGGTTCCCCGCAAATTGGCAAAAGCTGTGGCAGCGCTCGCATTAGGCCGGACGTCCCAAGCCACTTGGCTTTCTGGAGCCCTCGATCGGTGTAACAGAAGAACGACCTCCGCGGAGGGGCCATCCTCACCGTACGCATTGTACCATCCACCTTTGCCTCTGCGCAATAAGGCGTACAACTCCCTCCCTCTGTCGCGATACCTAGACTTGACGTTTGAAAGCCTGAAAACAACTCGACCCGGCGTGATGAATCGAGAGAGCGAGCTGCCGACTTCGCATGCGCTCAACTTTAGAGATCAAGTGTGGCCGTCGGGGTTTACGTAACTATTGCGAGGACGTTGACCCACATGTATAGACGTCTCCACTCTGGCGCGCGCACACGCCCTCCAGAACGAAAGTTCACGATGTTTCTAGAGGCCGCAGAAAAAAATCTCTGCTGGTGGGCCGTGGCTATTTTCGATGTTGCTGCGGGACCGACCGACCGACCGAACCCCGAGCGCTGGTTCGTCCTCTAACGGTGACCAGACGCGAGCGGGCTGCCAGCAACGCCACGTGCCTGCAAAGCCCAATGCCCAATGCCCAACCAGCCCAGCCAGCGAGAAATGAACGGCGAGAAACCGTGTGATGGGTCACGCAGCGCAGCGCGTGGCGTCATCGCCGGCGGTCTTGTCTGGTTGGCCCCAGCGCTGCTCTCTCCGGCGGTCTGGCCCAGCTTGCTGAATCCCATACCGAAACCCCTGACTCAGCATTTGTCTGCCTCGCTACCGTAGCGTGATGTTAAAATTTTCTTCACGATCCTTGTGCCGCGGATATCCGCGTAGCGTGGTAGCGGAAAGTGGGGCCACCGTGATTGGAATAGAGTATTCCACGCTAAGAGGAGGGGAGGTCTCTCCACATGGCGGGCGTGCGGCCTACACCACGATATAAAAATTTTGCGGCCGCATACTCTAGATCGAGATGAATTGAAGGGAGACTAGCTGGAAGAGGGGTGTGTAGCCGACACGTGATATGTGAGCGCCGTTGACAGTGGATTATTACTCCGTAGATGAGGAAAATATGAGGCGCTCATGCATGGAAGCAGAAGCTGGCTGGAGATTCATGGCGACGGACCGCAACGGTCCGGATGAGATGAAGTATTGTAGGATAAGTAATTAGGTACCTTGCAGGCTATTTGCGTCTGTTACTCCGTATTGAGGGTTGGCCTGTGATTCATGCTGCCGTCCTTCCTTTCCTTACGAGTACTCGTACATGTTTCGTCTTCTAGAAGTCGTATATGCACGTGGTCGTACTTTCAATATTACTGGTCTTTTTCTGGGTCCTGAAACGTCTAGATGCTAAAACTTTTGACTTTGTAAGTCTAGAGCACCTTTGTAACCACCATAAACCTGCCACATTTCGTAAGAAAATATTGCTCTAACCATAGTTCATTTGAATGCTCTGCATGATCCGTACTGTGGCCAGAATACTTTTGTACTCTACAGAATACCCAGATTAATCTTTGGCTTGACTCCGATCTCCTCGAGTGATGTTGCCATTCCTAGCTCGTAAATACTCAGTGATATAGCGAGGTTCGAACCAAGGCATCAAATATCACTACACATGAGTTTGGACATGAGCCAATTATTTGCTGAATATTTAGCGCCCAACTTCTCTGCACCTAGAATTGGGGATTATACATATCTAATCATGTGTGCTAGAAATCACTACTGGTAGAAAACAGTGGTAGATTTTGTTGGCGTCAAACACATCTTGTCACTGGGTCTTGCCATCTCACTCTATTAGGATTCCCCCTAACGCCTACCTCTGGATAGTCACTTCACACAATCATTAGCTCATTCCTACTGTAGAATACTCCGTATAGAATTATTAACGTTATTAACACGCTATATGTTGGAGACTAACCTCTATAAGGCTTAACTGAACGCTGCTGTGCATGTTCATAACCTGCGTGTTTTTAAACGGACGAGATTTACTACTTGTTTAAGGGCGCAGTTTGTTATATAGACGCTTGGTGACGTTTCTTTTGACAGATCCTCGAGACGTTGCATCGATGATATAAGTAGGAAGCCACATGTGTATTGCTTCTTTGCGTAGACGGTAGACATGAGGCAAATCCTCATACCCGAGAGAAAATCGAAACTCAACCAGTGATTCTGAGCCGATTCCAAGGGAGTGCACCCTTATTTGAGAAAAGAGAAGGCTATTTCCAGTGTATCGGTTATGTGATTTGACTGAATATTCTGTGTCACTCATAATGCGTAGAGGAGAGTTTGAGGGCACTGAAGCCAACCCAGAAACGGATGAAAGTATAACAGTATTACTAAGGGTATCTTTCAATACCCTGCCGTGGTGCACCATTGCCTTACAGGATCCTCAATCTTGCAAATATCAAACAAGAAGAGCCTGGCATGGTTAAATTTAGGAAGTATATGGCGGTTCCACTACCTTGAAGTTTTGTGGGTGCTGCATCAGAGTAGCCAACGTCGCAATAGCCACTCTGGTGTCCAGATTTCATTCAGTTATTGACTCCGTAACCAAGGCTGCATTATTTATCGCTTGGGCAATTGTGAAGGCTAGTACAGCAAAGAACACGCACATACGTCAATCACTCAGACAGATGATTCGATTAATAAATCATGAGGAGCCGGTCAAATAAAATTGAAGTTTGCAAGAGATCGAATCCCAAGCACCGAAGAATGGCCGGAAGTGTATCTGTTTGGAAGTGTGAGCATGTGCAAAGCCCCGGCCAACTTTCCACTTGGCGCACCCGCTCTATGAATTGCCGCCCCGCTTTCGGCCAATAAAATCCACCACCGTCTTAGTCATAAAACAAAACTCACTTAGCACTTCCGAAGCTCCTGACTTCATTTAAGACCTCTGCGTTATCTTCCACCACTCTGTGCACGCCACTGGTCAATATGAAACACAGTTAATCCTCCTATTGGAGGTCAAGACACGAGGACAGTGACTCGAGCTATCCATGGTGGGTGGTAGAGCTACATAGCTGGAAACCCCCCCCTCTGCCATACTGCCCTCGTCTGGTTTCCAGTGCTTGTACTTTGTTTATCTATATATATTCAAGGCCGCTAATATTGCATATACGAGTACAAGCAGGTAGATAATGTTAGTAGGAGGAGAGGGGGAGCGGTAGGCTTCGTATTGGCACAATTTATGTCAACAGCTACAATTTTTGCTAGTATCACCTAAAACTCATCCTAAATTCACAGGGGGGGCCGCTCTTTTGAAGCAACAGTACAAGGATGCAGAGTGAAGTTCGATTCGCTGAAAATTGCACGACTAACATTGTACATGCTAGGAAGAGTTAGGACGTGCAGTTGTTTGAAACCTACTTCACTAAGAATAATAACGTTCTGTGGTACACAATAAACCGGTTTATTATTCACTCGAATGAGACTCAGAAGCAACTAAGGACCAAGAATTACATATCATAATAGTGACTTTACTTAATACGTTTAGAAGTAGTACGTATAAACGAAATATCGAGTGACATTGAAAGAGTATGTCCAAGTACTGAGAAGTGAGGATTATGGAATAGTGACCAAGCAAGGCAACGTCACGCCGTATGATGCTTTCAGCTCAAGTCAATTTTTATTTAAAACAATTAGTAGTATCACAGTCATCAACAAAACTCGAGTGACGCTGTGGGACTGATGTACGGCAATTGTACGGCCCAGTGTGGTCCGGGATCCACCATAATTCACCATACATGCACATATGGCGAGCTCAATATGATAGGGCGTAGTGATAAGCATTTCGTGCATATGTACTCCGTATACATGTTTTATAGGTGGAATCCGGGGTAAGTTCGGGCATTTGAGTTAACCGGGTAACGCGGCCTGCGGGCATGACTCATGCGGGCGGGGACGGTGCTCCGTACGAGTGCTATCTTACGCATTGCCAGTATAATACCTCATTTCAAGATTGTCTTAATGATTATGAAAGGGCCATTGATATCTTGCTTCCTATAGAGATAGCCATGGTGCTCCGAGTTCACCGCGATGATCTACCTGTCGTACCAAGCTTTTCAACGCATTAGTCCAGGAACCAACCGGAAAAACCGGCCACGAGCGCTACCGGTCCGTCGGTCCATCCAGAAAAACCGGAGCTCAGCTCGGTAGTCGTTCCGGATCAAGCTTTAGAATATGCTAAATATATGTATTTTACATCATTGCTTGTTTTTTGCCTTGGCAATATGGCTCATGCTGGTCGGGGGTCTGCGGGGTAGATATAAAAGGTCCTCCCAGGCAGAAGATATATCGCAAACAAGAACAAACACAAAATGGCACCAATTGGACTGGCTATTCTCGGCAGCGGCATCTTCGTGACGATTGAGCACCTCCCAGCCGTGCGCGCATGCAGCGACTTTGAGCTCAAGGCGGTTTACGCGCGCAGTTTGGCGTCGGTAAAGAAGTTGGAAGCTGGTGAAGGCGTGGAACTATACTCTGAAGATAGTTCCCAGGGACTTGATGCGCTGCTGGAGCGGGACGATATCCAGGCTGTTATCATTGCGTCCGTATTTTACACAATCCGTGCTGCAGCCATGGCATGCTGACTAGGTAGTGAGCAGACTCCCGATTAATGTCCAACCTGATATCATCAAGCGTTGTCTAATCGCCGGAAAGCATGTTCTATCAGAGAAACCTATCACAAAAGACCTCAAATCCGCACAGGAATTGATTTCATGGCGTAACGCAAACGCAGCCAAAACTGGATCTGCGCTTTGGGCTGTGGCCGAGAACTTCCGCTACCTCGAATCGTTTTCCCATGCGCGTAAGCTGCTAGAAGGACTTGGCGAGGTCATGAGTTTCAAAGTCCAGGTGTACAGCCTAACAGATACTACGGGCAGGTGGTATAATACGAAATGGCGGCAGGTGCCAGACTACCAAGGTGGGTTTGTGCTTGACGGCGGTGTGCACTATGCAGCAGGACTATCAATCCTGTTGGGTGAGAAGGATGCGCTGGAGAAGGTGTCAGCATTCACGGCACAGAATTTGGAGCATCTTCCGCCTGTTGATACGATGGCAGCGACATGCAAGACGAAGAGCGGAAAGGTAGGATTCTTCAGTGTGTCATGGGGAACAACGGATAGAGGATGGGAGTTTTCTGTAGCCGCAGAGAAGGGAGTTGTAAGGGTTCTTCCTGGTGGAAAGGTTGAGTTAAAGAAGCAAGGTGAGGACAAAGCGACTGAGGAGCTGTTTAAAAATGAGGAGAATGGTGTCAAACAGGAGGTAAAGGCGTTTGCGGAGTCGATAACAAAAGGGAAGTTAGATTCAAAGCAGACACCCGAGGCTGCAATGAAGGATCTGGAAATTGTAAGCACTCGTGATTGGTGTTTGTCTGCTGAGAATAGCACTGACAATAAATGCAGATCGAGAAGATGTTGACGTCGGGCGATAAAGGAGGAGAACCGCAGACAATTACAGGCTGAACTGAGATTGTTGGGAATGGCGGGCAGTAGCTACAGGAAGACCAATGTGAAATAAAATATTGAACCCCTGACGAAACTATGTTTCCCCCATGTGAAATAAACCTTCGTAGATCCGAATGACGCCATAAATAGCTAACCCCGACTTGACAGCGAAAGCGGCAGTACGAGATGGTCTGCGGCCTTGCTAGCGAATCAAAACAAGTGTCCTGTCATTCCTGCATATTGATTATGACTGCAGCGAGATAACTCTGATTTTAAGTCCTCGACCCATAGAGATCCTAGAGAAAATCGGATTTGGTGATCTCTAGACATTGCAGATGTGTGTATGTAGGGACATGCAATTACAGCATCCAATCAAATGGTCATAGTAAATTTTGAAAGAGTGATGATCACAAAATTATCAGATGGAAGGATACGTCATGAATACCGTGCTAACATTTAGCTAAGGCACAAAATAAGTACTATCTTGCCTAGTTTATTAATAGTTCCAAGTTATTCGGTCGTGTTTGTTTGACGAATCATACGCCGTTCTAGCTGGAGGCATTTGTCCAACTACTTAGCAATAATCGAGCACACGCGAGAAATCTCGGGCACTTGATATTGTGACAGGCTTCTGGTTCCTGGGGCAATTTATTGGGCTGTCTTGGGAAAGTTGCTGTTTTCACATTCAATTACTCGGAGTGACAATCTATGATCTCAAAAATATTTATACACAGAAAGCATAGTGCAAGAGCCCGAAGGTATGTTAAAGTCTTAATTTTGAGATATAGATGTATTATGTTATTAATCAAGTCCTTTCATTTCATCCTTGAAACTGGAAATCTCTCAAGCGGGGGAAACTTCATGCAAACTTCACAATAATTCACAGCGTCTCAATTTTCTACTAGATGCATTGTGCAAACATCGGATCTTTGAGCATGTTCAAATCTCTTTAATTACCGCATAATTTTCTTTCCCCTCAATACTAAATAGACAGGGGCTATTCCTGTTTATTAGTGGGCGTTGCCTGCGCGCAGTGTTTCAATTTTTCTGTGCTAGTATCGGAACTATCGACCGAAACATATCTCTATTATAGTATCATAACCCCATTGTTGGAAGGTGCATTTCACAGGCCGGATAAAGCTCACCTGGAGTTATCCACATGCAAGCACTCGCTGATTGACTCACACCATCCATTCACTCCGAACCATTCAAAATTAAACATCATCAAGTACCAGTCGACAGAAATATCCAGCCACATTACATAAAGATCGCCGATCTATTCATTCACCATGTGGGAAATCTTAATCTATGGTCATCACCAGCCAACATATCACATCACGATGCAGTCCAAGCTCGCTCTTCGCGGCTCTCCCAGTAAACCAACGAATTTGATTCAATTAATGCATTCACTAACCCCGCCACTTAAACTATGTGTAACTACGTAGAGCTACATACCGATATCTCAACGTATGGCGCTTTCAACCTGCGATTTGACTTAGAAGGAAACATGCGGGGTCCCTCTGACCCCTCATTTCCACACCATCAGCTTTTTGTCGCCCTAAGGATATGAATCTGCCAAGTGTACAGCTTGCATCTGGCTGTGGCGGTTTGGGTACCAAAAAAAGATATTGTCCGTCCATATCGGAATCAACAGCTTTCCACTGAGTACCAATGGGTTGCAACATTGATTTTATGTCTCGGTCTTGCAGAGAAGACATGGAAAAGTTGCTACTGCGCTGGCACCTTTGAACCAACTCGTCACTGACCGATCGGAACAGACCAACAGGAGGTCCTGGCGATCTCAATCAATCGAATGCATGCATATTCTGGGGTAACCTTAGGCAGCAAATTTCATAGAGTTACCGACCCAAGACTGTCATCTGCAAGTGAAACGTTCTTACATGCGCAAGTGTATGCCTACCTGTTGTTTACATTGTAGACCAATCGCTAATAGTATTGCAAAAGTGTTGGCCATCGCAGTGAGGGGTTCCAACTAAAGCAAGTTGGTTTTTATATAAGTAGCCAATAGCATCATTTGCACTAAATGGAATCTCTCTTGTGTCCAACACACAAACCTCAGTCCTTTATTGCTCGTTTATTTGACGCGGTTTTATGATTGGCTGAAAATAACCCGACATTCAGTAAACAACACGAAGCATAGAACCACACCTAAGTGCATACCTCCGGGGACGCCGTGAAACCAACCACTCCCGAACCTAGTGACGAGGTTAGTGGTATTCTGTGGATCGTGCCGCTGTTATGTTGGCTGCCGTGCGGGACACGTCTAGTGGGGGTTAATCCTCAATTATCGTCGCCCTTGCCTGGTACATGCTATTATCGCAACATTTCACGAAAAACGACTGCAATCAAAACCATCATAACAGAGTCGAATAACTACATACCTATTTAGTAGGTTTAGCTCAGAAGTCACACTGCTGATCATTGATCGACATATCAGGTGCACCCCTCAGCTACCCCACGCCTTTGGTCTCACTCGTCTATGCTAAGTTCGCTGTCAACCATAGTCGGATCGAACACCCATCAAACGGTCTCATGAAAGCCAAGAAAAACGAAAAAGAAAAACGAGCGCATCTACTCATCTCTCATGCCTATTCAACCATGGACCAATATTTGACACGGTACGGTGTCTATGAACACGGGAACAGCTCTTAGCCAAGTGCAACACTGGATTTTATATGGCATCCACAACAAACTGGCATACGATCCGTCTGGACTGCGGGCAGTTCGAGGAACCTGTTCCCCACTATGAAATGTATCCATTGACCACTCAAATTCTCCCACGCATGGAAAGTCGTCAGTATATGATATCAAAAACACCGGTCTGCATGGAATCTTGTTGACAACCCCGCGCCAGACAATCGAATTACACAATGTCCATTACGGGGCCCCACGGAGTAACTAATCATACTCTCTAGGTAGTTAGTACCTGCCATGATACTACATGTACTCGTGAGGAAATGCTTCAACTGATACGTCATTACAAAAGAGTGTTCTTTTTTCTTAGCGGTGCGGGCAATGTCACAATTGGCCAAATACTTTCCGTACGCAATACCCCGGGTTCCAGTCGGAATGCTACTAAACAATCGATAATTAGCTGCATGGCGGCTTAATGATTGATCCCTACGGAAATCTACTACCCTAATTCGAGTGCACTCAGAATATCCAACCTTCTGCAAGTGCTTTTGCGGCAATTTGGCCTGGCAGTCACGATATTTAGGGTAGTTGGTTTTTGACCTAACCTTTTCATTCCTTGGGCGTATGGACGTCGTGGCACGGCAGAAATGAAGTTAGAGTAGATACTATCTAATATCTATCGACGTTTGGAATAAGTAGCCGAGTCATACTGGACTAATTCCAGCTTCTACGGATGAACCAAATGCAGGTAGTGATGCCCTGGTTTCATGCACAAGCTTGCGTCTCAACAATTGTTTCTTTACCGAATTCAAGAAAAGTCAGCTACCAGAACTAACCAACGACTTGACACTCTCCTCGGCAGAAGCCGCATGGACATCCCAATACCCGGAACGCAAGACTGCCACGACGACACGCTTGCATAAGCACCTTTTGTTACAGTTATGCAGCTAAGGACAAGCACGACTTTTCTTGGCTGCAGCACACTGTTTTCCTTCCAACGCCGGCAGACGTCTACCGACGCACAATCTATCGAAGCCAATTCCCTCGAAATCGACACCACTATCAGACGCCAAATCAGATATCTATCCACGAGGATTCTCGATGGCGCTTGAGCATCAGAATCACAACTGAAGATTTTTTATCTGCGGGATTTATCCGAGGAATTTCAGTTTAGGAATAGTTGTCAGATTCGCTTGGTGTCATGCATGTAGCGCTCTACCGCGCCCATCCGTTCGGTTATCGGCGTCAACACCTCATCATGGGTAGCGATATGGGTAGCCGCGACAGTCTAATTACCCGCGCATGTTCCGCTCAGCTACTTGACCACACTTCGGCTGCTGATCTCGTGCTGAAACAGCAACAGCCGGCAGAGCTTTCGTTACCTAAGCAATAACTTTGGATGGCAACCCAGCAATACATTATTGATATTGCATACTCGGGAGTTGCACGCGTCTATCCGCACCCGTAAACCACTTGCCCCGCCTGTGTGCAGCACTCGTGAACAGAACCCTAGTTTCTCTGTGGATGAAATCGCAAATGTCAGGGCTTTGGATGGGCGCATGGCATCTGATCAATTCAGTTCCAGGTATCTGCGGGGCCACAGCCTGACTGCAGTTTTGAAGCCTGCTTTCAACGCCGTGGCAGAAGAACATAGGACAGAGAAGCGGCCCTGCGCTGCACGCCAGCTTACACCGGTAGGTGTATAACTCTCCGGCGCGCACGACCCAGGCTCTATACAGCAGCTGTAGGAAAGAGAAGGGTAAAAAAACAAGAACACTTCAACCAGGAACGCTTCTCCACTGCCCCGCATTGCCGTTATGAAGCTCGCGCATTCGAGAGTGCGCGCGACAGAGCGGCCATGTACCGATTGGACGTCCTTTATCAACTGTTTCCTGCATTGGGGTCATGGGACGAACGACGGCGTACGGTATTCCTTCCTCCTCCTCCCGTTCTCTGCCTAGGAGCAACGATCCACTAGAGTGGAGGTGGAAACTCAGCACACAGTACTCTGGCACTTTGCTACCCCGCATCGAAACCAAACCCTAGTCGTGCGCTTCCTGCAGCTCGACAACCATCACACTATTCCTGCTGCTCTCCTCTTACACACCATTTCTCCACATTCAACTTGGGCACATGCACGACCAGCCAGCCAGCCATACCCAAGGTACCCGACAGAAACAAAAAAAAACAAATTACCATTCCGGCCCGTTTTGAGATGACGTTCGATTCGAGCCGCCCGCCGCCGCGCCGCGTCCCCAACTGTTAAAAACGGAACGGGAGGGGAGGTAATCAATGCGAAGCAAGTAATAATTTCCTAGCTGCTGGCCTTGCGATATTAGAGTGGCATGCCATGGCCCCATTTCCAGCCACTATCACTGTCACACATGCACGACACAACAGACAAAAAGTCGCTATCCGCCAGGAAGGGAACAATATAAGAACGTGTTTTAGGCCCAGTTTCGGTTTTTAGTTTAAATAGGTAGTAGCGATTTTCAAAATATGGTTACAGAAAAAGATAGTGATAACAATCCACCGGAGCACCTGCGCTTACAGCAATTCAAAACATATGTAACAGAATAAAAAGAACATTAAAACACGGTCACACACACCACACATAGACAGAGCACACACACACACTGGAAAGCAATAGAGAAGCACCATCATCATTAATTTGCCTTTGGTAGTTTGGAGAAAAAAGATGAAGTTGAGTTAGTAACTAATTTTACTAAATAATTACTAGAGAAGAGTTTGGGGATAGGGGAGGTACTAAAGGCGAATAAAGTGTGAAAAAACAGACACAGAAGTGAAGTTCGAAGTTCAACAACAAACAAATCAATCAACAACAACAGCTGCCGCTACCAGAGCGAAAAAAAAGGAAAACGAATGGTTATACAACGTTCGGAAAAGTCGCTGCAGATATATAAAAAACAAAAAAACACAACGCAGAAAACAGTAACAGTAGCAGTAACACTTTCCCGGCACCCCCTTAGCCCGCCCCGAAAAACCGCCCCCAAAATAAAACCAATTCCTATGTTCACCTGTTGCCCAACCAGTCTTATTTTATAAACGAAAGCAAAAAACCCCAATGAGCCCTTGATATAAAAAAATAAACAGTGAAACACAAAAAAAGCAATGTCCCCGTTAATACTTAAACACAACCCAACGATATACCACCCAGATGTTGACAAAGGGGCAACAAGGACTAACCACAAGCACAAAAAAAAACAAAAACAAAAAAAGAGCTATTACGATAAAAGAAGAAAAAAAGGAAAAACGACGCTCAATCCCATGCTTGAAAAACAGATTTTGACAGACAAGGAACCGAGCCATGAGACGCCGAAGCAATAAAAAAGACCATAGTTTAAAAAAGCAAAGCGGCGCGTGCGAAAAAAGATAAAATCGAATCCGGTGGTTGTTCTTCTGATATTTAAAACGATATGATGATGATGATGATGATGATGGATGAGAGAGATGCAAGATAAAATAAAATATGTCGAAACCAAGTTTAGAGAAGAGAAGAGTTTTTTGCGAAAATTCAGTTTTTGGGTTAGTATGTTTCTGGTCGTAACGGTCGTTATTATAATTATTGATTCAAAAGGTGTGTGTGTGATGAGTGAGGTGGATGGAGTGGATGAAATTCAGTCTGACGGAAGGCGAAGAGAAATGGGTCATTATTCCATCTCGCTGTCCATGTCTTCGTCGGTTTCTGGCGACGGCGACGATGAGGAGGAAGAGAGGGTCATTCCCGAGTCATCGTTGAGCGACAAGATGTGGGCGTGGAGCTTGAAAGATTCGCCGAGAATGCGGGTAATACTAAATGTGACAGTTAGCACGGATGGACCAGAAAATGTTTCGGTAGAAGAAAGCTTACCCCCACACGTTGACCTCGTCAATCATTCCACCCCAGACGCGAGCGACGGCTGCGCTAAGCTTGGATCCAGACAGTTCGGTTGAGTCGTCGTCGAACAGGCTACGGATCTTATTCAACATCGCCTGCTCCTCCTCAGTCGCCGGCGATTCCAGGACCTCGTCCTCGAACTTCTGCAGCCAGAGGCTGAGAATCAACATCAGGTCCAGGCCGCAGAGCGGGTGCTCCACGCTCCAGTTCAGTGCCGAAGTTCGCGCGACCCAGCGGATACCCATCAACGCGGGGATCTGGAAACATTCGAAGCACAGCTGGATGACCTTTGTCATGGACTCGGATCGGTGGATTAGCTCGCTGGCAGGGGTCATTGCAGCCGCAATCTCCTCGGGTACATGGAAGCGGATGGCCTCTTGGATGGCGACTAGGTCAACCTCCAGGCGCACGACAGTGCAGCGGTACATGGCCAAGGCGTTAAACACCAGTGGGTGGCCCTTCTGAGGTGCGGTTAGGGGAACGATCATGCTCTCCGGCGTGCAGAAGTCTAAAGCTTTGTGCCACGTATCTAGCGCAACACTAAGCTTCTCTTTGTACTCGTTTAGAGTAACCTCGGGTGCCTCGGGGCTCCGCTTCACACTCCACACCTCAATGAAGAGGGCATTGATCATGATCCGAGCAGCAAAGGCACTGTATTGAGGGTGGTCACCATCATACAATTGACTGTGGGCTCTGGCGAACGTAGGAGTAGCCTCGTTTGCAATCGCATCCCGCCAAGTTTGATCATCATGTACTTCCAAATTCCAAAGAGTCTCAGAGCATGGGAGAGACATTTGATCAAACTCATTAAATTGAAGGGGCGGGGTGTGGTTGTATATCAATGTCAAGAGACCGAAGAAGATATAGACGGCATAGTATGTACGTCTGCAGCCTTCTTCCATGACCCACTCTTCCCGAGAAGGCTCATCAACACCACGTTGCTGAATTCTGGTCTCGAGTTCATAACGACCACCAATAACCATCTAAAGTTTAAATTAGCAAACGATCGTCGCAATTAAAGTAGATTTTCTTACGTTAGCGAGCAAAACCTTAATAGTGTAGGCCCACTCAACACCCTTAGAATCCCCACTCCAGCTTGCAAACACCATATTAAGTAGCAATGTCTGCGTTGCCCATAGTGGGCAGCTGTGCGAGTCTTTGTCTTGCGTTCTGTGGAGGAAGTTGTTCACCAAAACCTTTGACGAAAGATGCAGTGTGTATCTATTAGAAATTAGTCTCAGACATTTTAAACCAGACCGGTGATTATCTTACGCTTGTTCTTTTTCGAACGTGTACAGTGCACCAACAGATAGGATTGCCAACAGGAGGGGTGGTGCCACAGTTCCCGGTTGGAATGATGCCGTGTGCAGGAATGGAAGGTGGTGGTGAAACAGATTGAAGTATGCTGTTAAATATCTATTCAATGCACTCTTACTCGGCAGGCGGAAGCGGTCTAGAACGGCGCGCTCTACGTCTATTTCACGAATGTTGTCGAGGATCAAATTCCGTTCATGATCGCTCTGAACAGATGGTGGTGTTGGTGGAGGAGAAGCCTGGGACGACGCTGGCAGCCCTGAGGGCGAGGGCGGTCCTGGGAAGAAGGGATTTGGCGATCCTCTGTGCGAAATTGGTGTCGGCTCTGCAGAAAACGACCTCTCCATCGAGATGGGGTGTCCAGGTAGCTGCAAAGTATTCGCATTCCAGTCTTGCGAGCTAGACATTGTGTTTACTTTGGGGAAATCAGGCCCTGTGGATGAACAGGGCGTAGGCGGGTCCCATGTAGACATGTTTTGCACTGGAATCGCACCCGATGGGAATGGTACCGAGGGGTCGAATTCAGGGCCCGATGACATCGATCGGCGAGATTTGTCTTGCAACAGAGTCTCGCGTTCGTGATCAACCATCGCTGCAGCCGCGGCATGGTGCAGTTCAGTCATTAATACGGCTGCTGTCTCCAAGTCCACCAAATTTTCGCTGGCACTCTCGATGTGCCGCAAAGTTGCAGGCTCTATAGCGACTGGTCGCCGCGCCACTGTCGCTGGGTTCTTTTTCGACCCCCGTCTCTTGACTTCACTGTGTAGAGGAATGCCGCCATCCTTGGCGTGCACTGTTCTATCGTGTCGCAATAGTAAATCCCGACGCACAAACGTGCTGCGACATTTGAGACATTTGAAAGGACGTTCTTTTGTATCTAATCACACACAAACGCGTTAAAAAGTGGGCTTTTTACAATAGGACGATCGTGTGCATACGTGATCTTTCGTGTCTACTTCTGTGTTCCGAGCGACTGAACGCTCTGTTGCAGTAGGCGCATTTGTATTTCCGGTCTTGAGCGAGGGGGCCCTTCTTGGGTGCTGCTTGCGCGGCGGGGGCGGTGGCCTGGACAGTCATGGCTTCAGGCATTGGACTGCGCGCTATAGGTTTCTAGTAAGGACTTGTAGCGGATGTCGATGTTGAGATCGTCCGTTACAGTGTATTGCGCTGGCGGGGTTCTGGGTGTTGAATTGAAGAGTCGCTGGTTCAGCAGTGTATCCGGTTGCGAAAGTGCTCTTTCATTGACTACTCCCGACTACTATTTAAAAGAGGATGGTAATGATGTGTTGTCCTAAGGAACTGTTCGAGTGGGTAGGGCTCGAATGCTTCGTGGTTCGTGTTTGCTGGTTCGACTCTGGGGGAGGAGCTCGAGGCCAGGAGGAGGATGGTCGTGGGATGAAGTAGTGGGATCGCAGGAGCTCAAGCTAAAGGGATAGCGAGCTTCGTATAGGCGGCGGGGTAGAGATAGAGAACGAAAAACAAAAAGAGGGAGAGGAAATAGTTATGTCGAAAGAGAGGGGCATGGAATAAAAGGGGGGGTACTTCTGTAGTGAGGGAGAGGGGAGGGAGACGGGGAGGGAAAGAATGGAGGGGCGCGGTCCTGAGAAAGGCGCACGAAGGACAATAAGAAAAAAAAACGAGATTGCTGGAGCTGCCTGGGGGGGGGGGGGGGTGCAGGGGACGAGGGGTAGACGGTAGTAGTGGGGGACGACGAAGCGGTTTCGAGGGGGAGAGGGCAGAGTGATTTCGGTGGGGATTTCGAAAGGGGGAGGGGAGGGCGATGGATTGGAGCGCCGGCTGTCTGAGCGAGCAACCAAGAGGCCGAGTGAGCGGGCGAGCGTTCAACAGTGAATGGATGAGTGAGTGAGCGAGTGGTAGCGTGGGTAGCGTGGTAGCAACAGCACCGCAACAACAGCAGCAGCGAGGTCACAGAGCTCTTCCCTTCGCTGCTGCTGCTGCTGCTCCTCCACCAACAACACCACGGAGTGAGCACGGATCTCTGGGATCGATGGTGGCTGCTCTGGCAACGGCAGCAGCAGCAACGCGGTGAGCGAATACAGCAACCAGCACTCCACATGGGGCTAGCGGGCAAGCGTGCCAATGTCTTTATGCGAACTAAGAACAGCATGTAGGCAGGGGATGGAGGGATGGGCTCCTCCAACGAGGAGGGATGCTGATCCAGCCTATGGCGAGTGTCACCAGCTCGCTGCTAGTCCCGTTCGGCAACCTGGGTTGCTTACACCAGCCAGTAGCCAGCACCAGCAACCAGCAGCCAGACGGCCAGACGATAGGCCAGCCTCCCGCTATTTCTGGAGCGAACTGCGATGGAAGCAAATTACAGCCCGCGTCGTGTGTGGAGAAGAAGCAGAACACCCTCCACCCACACCGAATATCGCCCAAACACTACGCCAACCCCTGCACCCCCGTCACTAGGTACCAGTACGTTCACTGCTTGCTCTAAGTATTCATTGTTGCGAGCTGCCCCTGCTGTGGCTGCCGCTGGTTTGTGGTGATGGTGGTGGTGGTGGTGGTTGTGGTGGTGCCGGG
Organism: Geopyxis carbonaria; assembly: GCA_024516215.1. Classification (NCBI taxonomy): domain Eukaryota; kingdom Fungi; phylum Ascomycota; class Pezizomycetes; order Pezizales; family Tarzettaceae; genus Geopyxis; species Geopyxis carbonaria. Next base: position 533,095 of record JAJJXG010000001.1, on the reverse strand, counting down.
GCCTGTATGATACATCTGATGTAGAGTTGCAGAGTGGCAGTGGTGGTGGTGGTCATGGACCTTGACACCGATATCGACCACACCCTCTGTAATTATTTTTTAATTCTTTCTTGGGCAGGCGTTCACCTGAACGGATATGTGTCCTCATCTGCTGCTGTGCTGTTGCTTGTGCTGTGCTGCTGGTCTGGTTCCTCTGCCCTTTGTGCCTCCCCCCCGGGCCCAGTAAATCTCAGTTTGAATGTAGATACGGTACAATGCTACGTTTCATTCTCGCGAATGGCCGCCGACCGGCATCTAGTGTAGTAGACGGATGGACAAAGATAGAGGAGATATGGGGACACAGATGCAGTCGGACGCAGAATGATCGAATATGGATCGCAAGAGAGAATGGAGAGTCCGTAATAGCTGAGAGGACCCGCCAACAAATTCCCACCCCCTACCCACCGCCGCCTCTCTCCGTTGAGTTACATCCCACATGCTTCTCTACATGCTTCGTGCTACAGCAAGCCAGCCAGTCGAAGAATTTCCGATCCTCACTGCAGCGGAAAAACCTTGCTCCAGTGCAGAGAGCATTCCTCCCGTTGTTACATCCATTTCATTTGCGGATACGATCGTTGGTCACTCGGAACAGCGCCACACCCAGCTCTGACGACGATGGTCGTTGTTGACATGCAAAATGCCCCACTGCCCAAAGTCTGATTCCCCCTCCCCCTCCATCCTCGTGCCCCTCCATCGTCCAGCGAGCCGCCACCCTACACAGACACCCCATCATCGTTGACGACTACTTGCTTGCTCAGGTTTCCCTCTGACCTCTGACAACGCAACCATGTCATCCACTTCACGATACCCCAGCTAGCTGCCCTCGAACGTCTCCCAGCTTCCCAGCTTCCCTCGGAGGCCCCGTTGCTCCAACATCCGCTGGCTGGCTGGCTGGCTGGCTCTTGTGACCGGCTTTGCAGCGCTGCTGGGCCGCCAGTGGGGTTCGGCTGTTGACGAAACGACGTTGGGCTGCGGAAGCGAGAAGGCACGAAACGGCCAGTCCCCAAACAGACTGGTGCCACCAGCTCGCCCCAAAGCAGCAAAATAGACCGTCTCGGTCAGCAAGCAGCAGACAAGAGCAACGCATCGCAACAGCAGCGAAATGTAAGCTAATTTACCAGGCAAAGCATCCTGTTATTATCACACTAAACAGCCCCAACAGAGCAGTTCACCGTTCAAAGTAATCCCTTCCTTCGCTCCTCCGGCCGTCGCCCATCCCATGGCTGTCTTGTCTTCCACACTCATCTGATCTGCGCCGCCGAGATCGCGCCTACCTTTTTGAACCACCACCCAGGTTGAGGCCCGTAACGGCGGTCGGAGCCAGTGTTGGAGAGCAATTAGGGAGTCGCTTACGCGGCATTTTATTTCTCGTGAGCTGGCAACGCTTAGGTTGTTTAAATCCAGCCAGCCTCACCTGCCTCGCAGCACCACCCAACTCACGAACGCAACGCACTGCACGACTGTCTGCCCGGTGCCTGAACCTGTGTCCGTCAACAACTCTCCCGACATATTTTCGTCTCTCAGCGTGCACTCTACAGTGCAGTTACTACGGTTTGTTTTCTCTATTGGTGCTGCGGTTGCTGCTGTGTCCGCGTCGTGTGACTGCCGTCCCTTCTCTCAGCGGAATGGATCACCCTTGAAAATCAAATCTCTGGCAGTTCTCGCCAAGGCGCGTCCACAATCATCACCGAGTGAGTGTGTGAAAAAAAATACAATATGGCCGACAAGAACCCGGTCTGTACGCTCACATAACAAAAAAAATATGTGGGGAACATTCTGCCCAGCATCGAAAATAAACAAATCGATCTCCAACTAATTAATTTTTTTTTCAAACTCCCGTGAGGCCTGTCGAGTCTTTGAACAGAATCGAACATGGAACCGGCCTAACTGCATGTGTGCTCCACATGGCAACGCCGGACAAAATACCAGCGGCCTGGTCGCTGGTGTCTGTCCCATTTCGCTCTTGAAACAGGGGGGTCGTGGGAAATTGGACCTCCACTAACTCCCATACCACTGCGGCAAAAGCACGTCCGGGTGGCTGGTCATCCCTAGTGCCCGTAGTGGGTGTCGAAAAGTGATATGTGTGATGGCCCTACACTATATAGGCAGGCTAGCAGACACCACCACCACCACCGCCGTCGACAGCTGGTGCTGGTGAAGGTTATCACCGTGCAGGACCTGCACGATCACACATGTAAGGTACTTGCTCTACCTACATATGACATGGAAAAAACGAAGCAGAGAAGAAGAAGCACGGACGCTGCGCGGCGCACCAAGATTCATGGAAGTACCAGATGTCGCAACGGCCTTCGTTCTTGGGAATTTGCATCCGGCGCAGACGTTCGAAGGATTGTGATAACTGTTTTTTTCTTCTCCCCAACTAAATAGCTCAACTCAACTAGCAGGATGAACAACGGATTGATTCCTGAAAGTTTTACAGCACATCGACTATGGATCTAGGAATGTGTGCCATCACAAATGCGCCAGGGTATATTTGTCAGTCTGTATTCTTTCTAACTTCAATCTCGGATGCGGAGAGTCAAGCAGAAAGTACTGTCGGGGGATTCATGGATGGAAGGATGGATGTGAGATTTTTCAATTCACATCTCGGTGCGATCTGTCCGAGCATACGGGCCATCTCACTCCCCTCCGTGCCTCCCTCACTCCCTCCCTTCCATCCTTCCTTACGTCCTTCCTTCCTTACCGCCTACCAACTAATCAAACATCCAGCATGTAAGGTACCCCCCGCATTGCACCCAGAAATAAAATTTAAAATTTCCATCGTCGTCGTCCGTCCGTGAACATCATTCCCCAGTGCAAAACAAACCAGTCCAACCCCCACCAGCTCTTGCAAAGAAACTGCCCCACCATCCGTTCTCGCTCGCGCGCCCGAGCGCGCGGGCGGGCACAGCTCCAAACTGGACTGGCACGCCCGGCCGTCCGGCCGTGGCCATGGCCCCCCTCGGCTAGTGTGCGCGCGAGCGAGAGCGATGTCGATGCATCGGGTGGAGGGGGACGGCATGCCGGTTCCAGCGAGCGCGCCCGCCATCGGTGGGTGGGCAGCACAGCACTCACCCCTCCATGCACTCCACCCCACCAGAGCCTCACTCTGCCTCCGTCCTAGCTAGCCCAATTGCAACACCGCGCGCCCATCCCATCGCATCCGTCCTATCACATCTTATCACGGCCATATGATAGAGAAGAAGACGCTGCAAAAGGAAACAAAACGGCAGAAAAACGGGGCCGCGTGCGCATGCACGACTGGCACTATTTTTTTTTTCGTCGCTGTGGTTGTTTTTGCTTTTGCGTGAAGAGACGTGTGGTTGTTGCTGTGATTGCTTCCCTACGAGCTGAGCCTGCCGGGGCTCGGCCGGGGGTGCGAGGTGCAAGGCTGTGCTTGCTGCACGAAACACTTGTATCTTACTTCTTCGACGACGCCTGGTGGTGAAGAGATTTTTCGCCACGGGCCGTGAATTCTCATCCTCAATCCTCCGTGATGTCTGCGCCGGCGTGCACCTCCGTACACATCGCAGATCATCGCCATCGCCGGTCCCACCAGCGCCGAGTCGACCGCCCTTGCTCCTGCTCCTGCGCATAAGTTTCCCATCCCTCCGACCCGCCTGCCTGCCTCTCAACAAACGGCAAGGGCTGTTGAGTGCGCGCCACACACCCACTGCATACACCAAACATGACAGGCGGCGCGCACGGCATATAGCCATATCACTTGGTGTTATGTGGAGTAGAGTGCATGGAGTAAGTAAGAAACGGGCCCGTGGTATCGTCGCCCCCCGCGGGATGAGGTCCTACCGCGGCAAAAGCAAGCCAGCCAGCCGGGTGGGTGGAGGTGTATTTTTGGCGGTGGGTTGGATATCGGGTATCGATTGGCTGTCAACCGGCCGTCGCAAACCCTCCCTCAATCTACAGTTTTCCCCCAGCGTGTTGGTGTTGGTGCTGGGCCCGTCGGCAGCACCCACCAGCTCGCATCGTCGCATCGGTCCGGCCGCGCGATTGTCGAGCCATGCAGCAGTGAGATGTCTCCAAGATGTGTCTATGTATGGAAGGACGCAAGGGAACACCGCTGTCTGCTGAACCACATCTCCCGTGGGTGCTGGGCGCTGTGGTGGGGCTGGCTGCTGGGTGCGCCTTCCACGGTTTCGATATACGCGGCGCTCGGACTCCTTGCGTCGGCCGGCACTGGGCGGCTGGCAGGATAGGGATGTTGTAGAGAGCGCTTGGGTCGCGGTGTTGTTTGGCGGTCTGTGCACACACACAACCCAACAACAACAAAGCAGATCTTGCAAAATTTTCGGCGGTGGAGAGGACCTATGTAGATTGCGAATGTATTGTTATACCCTGACTGGCTGTCTATCCATATGTAATATCCATCATATCCGTAGAGCACTCTACAAAGTAGAATTAGAGTAAGAACATCCATCCATGGGCCAGAGCCAGCCCAGAGCCAGCCCAGACCGTGGCCGGACAAGGCCGGACAAGGCTTGCACGCTGCCCGTTCAGGCATGCGCGCTCCGTCAGCGCCCCAGCAGCCCTGCCCCCCCGGAATAACCTTCCTTCAGCTTCTCCACGGCCTTCCAGTGCATCTGTGCATATCGCTCTCTCCGACACACCGGGCTGGAACTGCCGCAGCCAGGTCATGTAGCCGCTGCACTGCACCTCGGTCCACCGCAACCCAGGTGTGTAGCCGCCGCCTTGCTGTCGCCGGCGTTGTCGGGGACGTCGCTTGGATAAGCACGACCGAGGCCGCGGGGCACGGTGAGATTAATACGCCGAAGGGAGCAAGAGCGATGGTCAGTCAGTCATATAAGCCGCTGCTGCTGCTGCTGCCAGTTGTCTGGGTGCCTGGGTACCTGCTGCTGTGGCATGTCATCATGCCACAGCCAGCCCGATGAAGGAGCTCGCGGCCCAGGATGGACGGCGACGAGTGACGGACGTGGTGCTGCGGTGCTGTGGTGCGGTGCGGGAGGTGTGGGTGGTGTGGTTGCGGAGATGACGGAGACTGGCAACGCCCACCCACGCACCCACACACACACACGACGCACCCACACAAGCAGCCACAAGTCACCACCCACACATCTCACCGGCACTCTACATACACGCACGCATTTCGCCAGCGATATTGCGGCAGCCGACCTTCTGTCTCGGTGCAGTGCTGAAACGTCGCGCGGCCGGCCGGCGCTCCCGGCTGCTCCCGGCTGCTCCCTTCCTTCCACACTCCCCTCCACACACTCCCTCATACCTACTCCCTCACCATTCCCACACCCACTCCGTGTTTCAAAACACCACGGAGAGCGAGTCGCGAGTCGCGACGACGACGCCGGACAAGTCGACGACCCCCTCCCCCTCCCGCTCCCACACCCACCCGCGATCCCTCCATCGCCCATCGCCATCGCCCATCCCATCGCATCGCGTCGCGGCGCATCCCATCGCGGCTCCATGCGATGAGCACAGCTGAGCTTGCCCCGCAATTGAGGCGACTAGCACCCACTAGCGAGCTGGGCGGTCCGGCGTGCATGGTGCCGCCCTCCTCGCTCACACCTCACAAAAAATTACAGCCGGAACACATGAATTTGGGTTTATCCGGACGGAACCTGGGGCACCCACACGCAACCGGCACAGAAATAAAATAAAAAGAAAACCGCGCATCACACACACACACACGCACGCTCGCTCGCACACGAAACCGGGCGTGCGGGCTGGCGGGGAAAGACCTGGCTGGCATGGCACATCGCCTTGTCTGGTAAACGCGAGATGAGGCTAATAAACAACGACGTCGTTACGTGCCTACGTTTGCTTGTGACAATGAAACCAGTTTTTGCATACCTCGTGATGATGACGACTGGTGTTGATGACGGCCTTGATGATGACGGTGTTGATGGAGAAGACGGTGGTGCAAGACGATGACCTAAGCCCAGGCATGAAGCGCGCGCTCCAATTCATGGCATATAGACATGACATTGGAGGTCGAACCGCGCATCACGAGATGTCTACGCTGCTCTGCCTAAATATAAACTTTGTGGTGTAGTGATGCAAAAACCAAACCCTAAACTTCCCCGCACTGCAGAGCAGAGCCCCACGATCGTCGTTGTCGTCGTCCAGCTCCCCTCCACATGCACCCCTCCACACCGCCGACATCGCGACACCGCGACACCACCATACAACCGCCATCGCGAGCGCGAACGCGGGACAACATGCAAACCACCCACCCGTCATGTACAATACGTGCAGGTGACTTTGCCTGCATCACCGACTGCATCCCCCATTGCGTACACACACCCACCCATCCACCCACCGGCCAGCCCGCTGCGAAATCCCTCACATCCTCACATCCTCCCGTCCTCACAGCAACGGCGGTGTGTGAGCCCAGAAAACCACATACACATACACAGCAGTCTGACAAACGGGCGACACCTGCAACTGCAACTGCAATATCGATGCACGGGATATTAAACAAGACGCATGTGCTGACACACGGGCGGGCCGGCGGATAAAAACGCTGGGTCGTCTAGCCAGGGCCTTCGTTTACCCCAGATTTTCCGGGCGGGAAAGAACGAAGGGACGCGTTGGTTATGGGTATACTTACATGCTGTAGACTATTCGGGGCTGGCGGCGGAATTAATTCGAGTTTCGACCGAAACACGCCAACGAGTGATCCCCGATGACCGCACCGCCCGCACCCAAACCAACCCGGCCCCCAGCACAGCGCCCAGCGGCGCGCTGCAGAGCCGGTTCGCAGCGCAGCTTGTGCAGCACGCCGTCTCACATCTTACGAGGCGTCTTACCACATCAGTCGACCGCGGCGCGAGTCACGACCTGGCCCAAAACCCACTGCGCCTACCCGACCCTGTGTCTCACAACACTCACAATTTTTCCAGAGTCCACCCAATCTTGTTTTTTTTTTTCGCACCAAGACCAAGACCAAGGCCGTAATTGCAATATATTTTTTCTCTATGCCACGTCTGTAGGCAGGTACAGGACGGGGGGGCGGGGCCTGTTGCATCTGCCGCGTCTGTGGATGGCAGATGCAGGGCAGCGCCGCCCGGGATTGCCGGCTTTATCGTGCGCAACGCGGATTATCTATCAACATCCCAGACGTACGCGGCGCCAGACGTGCGAACGTGCGAACCAAGGCGGTTCGCACGGCTGCGACCACCAGCACCAGCACCGCACGAAATGTGACGGGCGCCGGCCGCCGCTCGACCTTGCTAGGCCCTGCATTCGTCCCGGGACGGCCCGGGTTATCGCCATTGGGGCGCCCCGCCCAGGCTGTGGCAAGGCGAGGGTTTTTTCTCTCATACATGCCATGCCCAGTTCCAGCGGTCGGTACATCGGGTGCAGGCTGCGGCCATATCTTGTTTGTGCGGGGCTAGTTGTCTGGTAGCTGGAACTGGTATGGGCTGGCGAATGTACATGCTCAAGGACATGTCTAAAAACAGGGAAGATAGTGTGCTTCAGCGACGCGGTGACTGTGGTGTTGTTATTGATGTTGTTATTGGAGATTGGGATCCGGTCTATTCCCTTGTTTCCGCCTGCATTAGTGGACGGTATATCAGCCTGTCCAGACGTGTTGAAAATTCTTAAAACAAGTCCCTGCACTAGCAAACCACGCAGGCCTGTTGATATCGACATTGGCGAGATGCAAGTGAAGTAGTTTGATTAATCGTCGACGTCTATTGTGACACGTACCTCGGGTTCAACCTTCCGCAATCCAATATACTGCGTATCAAGGACGTCTGCGTCTGCGTCTGTTGGGATCATCCAAAGCCATAATCACTCGGCCAAGAGCTGGCCCTCACTCAGACGTCTCTTATCAGCCAATATCGTGCATGCAAATCTCCACTACGAGCAAATATTTTTTCTTATCTGCAGCCCCACTTCAACGTCTGCAATGTCCCTGATATCTCTTCCGCAGATTCCAACAGTCCCCTCCGTTTCAGTTCTTTAGTCTGGCGACGTTAAACTCAGTCAGTAGCGTCGAGGCGGCCGTCTATGGCGTGCATCGTACGCAGAAGTCGGACACCCAAGACTAGACCGGGCGTTCATTAAAGTCCTGGTCTTCCGGTCGTAGACCTATCTATTCAGGTCCAGGACCCTGCATAGCCACACACATAGATTCAGGGTCTGAATCCGTTCTGCGTAGTATCGTGGAACTTATCTTGACGCAGGGACTTCCGCCACCGGCGCCTCCAGCCCTGGGAATTCCCGAAGACCCGTCTCTAGTCTTGAAGCGACTCTTGTTTTTCGTTTACCCGCTTGTCTGCCTCTTATCTGTACTGAAGCCTCGTTCGCGTGGTTCGCCAGCCCATGGCCCGGTCTAGGTTGTCGATAGATGCATGTCGTGCTCATCATTATAAAAGTATCAATTCCTGATACACGGCAACAATCTCCCATATAGGGTATAGACGAACTGATGCGTTGTTTTTCGAAGGCTAAGGTATACCGCAATTCAAAAGTTAAACCTATTTTTATTGATATCGATATACTATCTCTGGCAGTGTTGGCTATCAAATATATGAAACTATTCAAACGCCGCGATAGCGATTGAAGTTTGAACATCGTATAGATAATGCAATGAATTTCGTCCCTGCATATTTTAGCAGATATTAAAGGTCTGCATGGTACTCATTGATTGTACATGCTATATTCAGCGCAAAATTTGGAGTCATTCCCAAGTTTATCGATGATATCAAACAATAGTGCCAGCCACGAGTGCATTCAAAACGCTCATGAGTGCTGGAAATAGACAAACCGAGCCAGGTAATCGTCTTGTGATCGTTGCCCGGCTGGTTGAAACCTTGTTTTTGGTATAGTCCATGAAGAGCGAACTTCTGAACACTTGAGATGCCGGTCTATGGCCAACACTACCAAACAACCACTAGTATGAAACCCTATCTCGGATTTGAACTACCAGTGGCATTTATACCACAATGACCAACGCTGTTTAGATTGATGTTGTCGAAAATGAGGCTCCAAAAGTGAGTAGACATATTAAACGACCACTTTTAGTTGTTTTCGTCTGAAATTGTTCCCATAAGTGACAAGAAGGGTTTGTAAGCATAGAATAAGGTCTCGGCCTCAAGATTTTACCTGCCTTGGGCCAAATGTATCTAGCCACTGTACATGGCTGCAGGTACATTCCCGAGATATTCCACCCCGTAAGGCATGCCCATGTAGCATAAATGTTAAAACATTCAAATACAATATACCTATGTCATCATTTGCACCCCAGTCATTTCCCACCCGTCTCTTTTTGTATGCCAGCCTCAATTGCGATGAGCGGGAACTCGAATTCTCTCGAAATAGCTCAGCTTCCCGTTTTTTTCTTTTGCCTCACTTCCTGCCGCCTCCGTGGCGGCTCGTGGGCTACAAAGTGTACTTTTTAGGTGGCCGGCTGAAATCATGGGCGTCGGTAAGTGACTACTATGCATATGCCGGTAGATTACAAATACCGCATCAGCTCAAAGTTTTTTTTTTGCGTATATGTAGTTATGTTCTTTACTGGAAACTTCTTAAGAATGGGGGCTAAGGAATGATAATTCTTTCAGACCAGGAGAGCCCGTATTTTCTTTTTTGACGAATCCGAAAGATGCCATGTGTGCAGCCGACAATGCAACCGGAGCAGCCTCCAGAGCTTTGTGGTTGGATAATGAGGGCACGTGGTTGCTTTCTCGGTAGTAAAAGAAACGCGAGTGATAGAGGATACGGTTTCTCAAACACCTGCCCAAACAGCCATGTGAAATTTTTGGATGGAGCTTTGCTGAAATTATCCATCCCTGGGTGGAGTATGAAGAATCTACCCATTGTGCGAACGTGTTTATTTTGTATTATTAATGCACTGATCTGATCCACGTCTCACCGGCCGAGTGACCGGTGCCGTCGACTTCTTATGCACAACATCCCGACATCTTGCCGTATTGGTGAGACAAGGCGGTAAAAATAGGATGTATGAATGCCGTTCAAAGTTTCTCTATAGAATTCCCACAAGCGCCGGATTGGATACATGTGAAATCGCGATATTCTGGCATAAATTCACCCATTAGAGGGGTATTTGTCGAAGAACCAGCGCTAAGCAGGTGATAATATGTTATTCGGGTATGTAAATGATCCAGCAAAATAATAATTTCTGTAAGGCTGAAGTGTGAGATATAATCAATAATCAGGCGACTATCCAAACCCAATACTGAGGTACCATCTTCTCTCACTTGCATTAATGCAGGCAGCCTGATTAATGTTTAGCAATTATATCAGCATAGGCGCCGATTATTTCGAATATTTGGAGCCTAATATGATCTCCGCTTTCTACGGAAAGCGTGGGGTACATACTCGGGTCGATTGTGCATATTGTTGCATGTTTTAAATTAGTACCTTCGATCTTAAAGCTGCGGCCGGTGTATTTGACGATTCAGACCAAAGATAGCAGTTAGTCGTAGGAAGAGAGATACCACTTATCATTTCATTAATTTGCTTGTTGCGATTGTAAGTCGGCGAGCGGTTATGCTATCCGTTGAGATGTCCGTCCATCTAGAAGGCGAGATAGACTTCTATACGGCGAGTTCCGGCCTACCCCTTTGGCTTGGTCGGGATATGGTGAGTAAGTGTGGTAGCTTTTTCTTTTGGCTTTCTTTAGTAGAAATTATGCCACCGTCGTATTGCACGGGAGTTTTTGGCGGCCACGACATCAATAAGAGTAAAACGTGGGTTTGGCGTGGGGACCCTTTCGAGGACCTATTTCTTTTTAGCCTTTAGGAATCGAGACTCTTAAAACTCTGCACTATACACATACGGAATCCGCCCAATATGAACGCCTCTGTGTACCAAATACCACCCCGCTCAGTACAAACCCTTGCAATAAAATTTTCACACATTAAAGTTTTCTCACCGATTGCTCGTTTTTTTCACAACATGATGCCCAATATCTAAATCACAGGTGAGAATACCCCTTCGTGTATCTACCCATCATCAAGAGAATCAGAGCGCGGGGTGTTGTAAGAAAAAATATTGAAACACTACAAGTTGTTGCCCCTCTATTATTGTGAGGCGCTCCACCTTCCCCTTCTGATTGAGACGGAACCTGACGAAGGAGGGTCTGTGGGGCTTCGTTAGGAATAGAGCTAACGGTAGTCGTGAGTTATCCGAATCGTTCAAGGAACAATATATTTCTTGCTCCTCATTGGACGAAGACGGGCATCTGAAGGCAGACATTGACATTGGATAACGTTGATGACTTTGGGGAGTGGTAGGGGTGAGACGTCAAGAAGGAACATCTGCGGGACATCAAAAACGTGGATTTCAACAACCAGCCAGTCAGTGTTTCGTACCTTGCGGTGCGATACCCATCCCTGTCAAAGAGGTAGCTGCATGGCGATGGGTGTTTTTTAAAACCTTCAATCACCCAAACACTCTCTGGTGGCAGATGTTTCCTGGGTGCTGTAGAGTAGTCCGTAGTCTCATTCCAAATATTTCGCTCATATGTTTTGGGTCTCCCCAACTAAGGTAGTAAGAATTTGTTAGGTATGGATGCCCATCTAGTTATGTTCTAAGCTCGGGCACTAGTTAAGCTCGAACGGTTATTTTGTACCCCACTCAGGACTACAGCTAGGTAGTTTAAAGGAGCTCTGGTCTGTAGACGAGTACGGCCCTTGTAGAAATAGAAGGCGGTATTTAATAGTGAGGGTGAGGCATTTGCTATTCATCGAACCTGCGCTCTGTTTTTCGGCCTGAGATGTAGATAATTGTGTCTTTTTGGAACGCAAGTCTGTGAAGTAACACGACCCAAATCCTTCGTGGATTCTGGCGGGATTCCTTGCATCGAGCAGGCTTGTTGGAGAAGGCGACTCGGCCAGTGTTTCCATCCCATGTACAGTAGCGTTTGGGATGCTGGAGTATCTGTGCAAAGGTGCTGCATGCAGGTGTCGAGAGCACAAAAACCCACGCTGATCTGTTTTGGCTGAGAAGATGCAGGGGCTACATATCTGACTTCTCCTTTCTTTCTTATGGCCAGCCAATCATTAGTGCAAGCCTCTCTGATTTCTCGTGTGCCTCATTGATCAATTTTGTCGTAATCGATAATTACTAAGCGCTCGCCAGATTCAACCAAACTACAAAATTTATACGACGAAATGGTTGAAACAAAGCAATTGTTTCTTGTAAATAAATTAAAAGAATATCTAATTAAACAATCTATATACTCGATCATAATATATGTGAATTAAATACATGTACCACTCTGTGCACATTTGTGGATTTCTGAGCAAAATTTACTCATGAATCGGATTCAACGCAGTGCCACCAGTGTGCACATTCTTCCTTCCAGCCAATGTATTCTTATACAACTCTTACTTTTGAATCTTTCTCATTGTGATCCTTTGTCTGTCGAATTTGAAGCCTATTGGATGACTGGGGCACAACATCTCAAGTTATACTCCTCATTTAGTATATAGCGTTGAAATATATCGATATAAATGCGCACACAGAGCCAAATGGTTTAACTCACGACTGCAATAGAGGTATTATATTCCGATCACATCAAATCAAAACGATAAGTTTCTGAAATGAATCTACAATTTAGACAATGGAATCAGAGAACCGATCCATGTGCATTGTGGGGACAATTAAGTGTGAGGACGATTACCGGCAATCAAGTTACACATATATTGAGGCTTGAGCATGTGCGTAGCATTGAAATGCTCGTAAAATGGACACATAACTTGAGCTTTTCGTTACACTGCACAGACCGTCATATTGGAGTCAACCTCAGGGCGCATAGTAACCGAAACGTGCCACCGACATGAAAAAGGCATCGAACAAGTGCTTGGTGGTTCGATTCGGGTTCACATATAATCAATTATCGGGTAAAATTCTCTTCATTCTAGTGAGATACTTCCATGCCAGTGCCGGTCGGGCCTGCTCTCGGACTGCTCAGACCTAGAGACTTGCTCAGCTCAGGCTCCTTGTCCTAGGCCAACCATAGGCAGGAATCCATACGGTTGCCCAATTTTCTCTTTACGGGCGTGTGGCTGCCTACGGGCTGCCTCCCGCCTGCTTACTATTTTCTTTGCTCTGCTCCTTGCAGCCTTCTGCTTCCTACAAGCCTGTGTAAAAACAAGTGGGATGGCAGTTAGACGGCTGGCGGTGTTCACGTATGCTTCCAGTCTAACTAAAGATGCAGCTGAAAAGTACACATAGATGAATTGAACGGATATGTCGTTTCTGAGGGAAATGCAAATTGTGTAGCACTAGTGATACCTCCGTACTACACTCGCTCTCTCAGCCAGTGCTCCTTCTTTCTCCTTGCTTGACTTCAATATATGGTAGCTACATACATCTTAGGGTTGTCGATTCTCTTCGCCATATACATACTTTTTTGCCTTCGCCTACTGGTTTCTAAATAGCAACCTATAGTTTGCACTATTCCCCTTATCTCTCCTTGTGCATAGTAGTCAGCGAGAACATAATACATCCTTACGCACCCTGTCGGTGTTATTGTTGGTCTTGGGGCTCAGGCATACTCTCAACGCACCAATCTCAACGCTCGCCCGCAGTCGATCCCACCCAGTCCACTCGAACCCCCCCCCTTAGTTACTACCCCTCGCTAATCCAACACCAACACCTTATTCGCGCCCTCTCAAAAGTCTCCTCAGATCTAATTTTTCCGCGCTCGACGTAAACTGCGTCGTCCGTGGATTGTAACGCTCTCGTTGATGCTCACCTAGACCCATCGACCGCCTCGGAAGCCCGAACCCCGCCTTTATCGCTTGCGTACACACCCCGAAAACACCTGTACTTTATTCCTCCTATTATTGAAACGATTCGCCTCGGCCGCTTGTACTGCCTGACCAACGTACCTCCCCTCGTCAGAACTCTCAACCCCATACCGCTTTAGAGGTCTGAGCCGTCATCGTAACGTGTGAACGACTCGGTCTTCTGCACCGTATAAAAGTTTAACAGGACTTTCTGAACCTGTAATGATTGCTACTGCTACAGTTAGCCATTCACCATTGTTCACGGGGCCATCGCACATTGAAAGATCGACTGGGAGGGTGATGAATGGCAGTGGGAGTGGGACCTACACTAGTAACCCCGAAGGAGGAGCCCGTGAAGCCAACGGTTCAACCACCATTCGGGGAGCGGCACCTCGACAAGTCCTTTCCTCCTCCTCCGAAAGTTCAAATAACACTGCAACCGAACCTACAAGGAACACGCATATGACGAGAAGTGAATCCCAAGTCTCCTCGAAGATGTATGTGCGCGCCCTCTACAACTACGCGACGGAGGACCAGACAAGCTTGAGCTTCCAACAGGGGGATGTTATACAAGTTCTCAAACAGTTGGAAAGTGGCTGGTGGGATGGGATCGTGAATAACCAGCGCGGGTGGTTTCCAAGTAATTACTGCCAGTTTATTCCAGAAGGCGAACTGGTGGAAGGGCAGACAGGCAACTCGCCGTTGGATGATAGCGATGACTTGGATGAGGACGATTCCTACGATGAATATGAAGAGAATGACGATGAGTCGGATCGTGATGGACAGGGATCGCCTGGGTTACCTCTGGAGGGGACTGATAGTAGGGAGAATGATGAGGCTGCATTTTGGATACCACAAGCCACCCCAGATGGACGACTGTATTACTTCAATACGATAACAGGAGATTCTAGGGCAGAACTACCCCTAGAAACTCCTACATCTACGACAGAAATGGGCCCTCGAGATCGAACACATATATCCGTACCCGACCAAACCCGGCCTCCACCAGAGTTGATGGCACGAGGATACGAGAGAGAAGAGCCGTCTTTCAACTATGTGCCAGACGAAGACTCCCTATCAGACCGAGAACCGGAGTCTACCGTGATGAACAATGGGACAAGAGTAAGACTGTATATTTGCAACTTTGACGATAAAACTAACGGTATCTAGACACCCGAACGGCAGTTTACAGAACGGATTTCGGGGACTACATTGGCCGACAGCGCAGCAACATCGATGGATTCGCGCACTACCAGACCCAAGCATTCGCCTTCATTCTCTCAACCATTTGCCCAACCAGCTGCCGCCGCAACCGCACTTACAGTATACACAAAAACAGATTCTTCAACATCATATTATCCAGACAGTACTCCTATACCACAATCCTGGGAAGAACTTTTGGAGAAGACTGGCTATGCTGTAGAGCGGTATCGAAACGTAGTACACACCTATACCCGTGCCGAATATGTTCGCCGGGCTGAACATATATCTGATTTGCTTCGGTTGTTGATTACGGCGGGTTCGGCTACGACTGATAACCATTCTGGACAGCCATCAATTATTTCGACCAACAAAACCCTCAATCCTCATTTTAGGCATTTTATGGCAGCGTTTTCAAAACTCGTTCTGTCATCACATGTTGCTTGCGTTGATTTCCGCCCAACTGATGCTGAAACCAAGTGTCTGGCAGAGGCTGATGAGGTTATGGTGGGCGTCTTTGGATTTGCCGAGACTGCAAAAGGCCAGAGAGGCGAGATATTACCTCGATTGACACCTGGGTTCATTCAAGGGAGTCACGCGGGGGGTGGTTGGAAAGGTGTCATGGCTCCAGTTGGTTCGCCCAAATCTCCAAAGACAGGAGCAACCAACGGACATTCACAGCTAGAAAACATGGCAATTCCGCTGGACTCTGTGCTTGTAGAAAACATGGAAGAGCTCAACACTGTGGTGAAGAAGGCTATGGCACAATTAAGTAGCACGCTGAGTCTTACTGAAACTTTAATTACCAGAAGGCTTCATTTTTTGACGGGGGCAAACATAATCAGTACCTCACAGACTGCCTTTGACGCACTCAAACGTTATTTCAACCTCATTGAAAATATAAATATGTTGCCTCTCACACAAGCATCGCAGAGTCCAACATTGATTGACTTTGTAACCCAAAAACAGCGTCTGCATGATTCTTTTGCAGAGCTGTTTATGGCAGTCCAGACTGTCACTGCTCCATTGGCCGATGAATGGACTAAATCCAAAGGGGAATATTTTGAAGAACGTCTCGGCGCTGTTCGTACATACATTAGAGAAGTTGAGAGTGGCATAAGGTCGCTCAACTTTTCCACTCAACTCCTAGTGGGCGAGAGAGAGAAAGAGAGCCAAGAGACAGAAGATAATGCAATCAGAACCGATGACTGGCGGCCGGGCACAAACACTGCAGAATCAATACCGTCACAGATGGATAACCGTAGGCACGCTCGGAATAGATCACAACAGGTTTCCCAGGGTTCAATATTGGACAGGACGCCTCAAGGCCCATCGTCCAAGGCCCGGAAGATCCTTGGAGAAAATCCGACGACACAGGAGATACCTAAATATCTCGCGTGTGATCATGACAATGAAATAGTTTACGGCACTAAGGGTGGCACTGTTAAGGGCGGTACCTTGGTTGCTTTGGTTGAACGTTTGACTCGCCATGACACGCTTGATTCTGGATTCAACACCACTTTCTTGCTGACGTATCCATCTTTTACAACTGCGAGTGAATTCTTTACTCATTTGGTACGGAGATTCACTATTCAGCCACCGCCTGGAATGTCAACGGCAGATTACAATGACTGGGTTGAGAAGAAGCAAAAGCTGATTCGGATGAGAGTGCTCAGTATTCTCAAGATATGGCTTGAGTCAAACTGGATGGAGAGTGTAGACGACAAATCCAAGGACTTGTTACGAAAAATGTACACTTTTGCCAAAGAAGTCATGTTGCCCCAGCTGGTCGGCACAAATCAAGTCCTTTCTCTTATCGAGACGCGTCTACGGGGACTAGAGCCTGAAAACAAGAGACTTGTCCTTACCATGTCATCACAGCCTCCCCCACCAATACTTCCCCGGAGTATGAAGAAGATGAAGTTCCTTGATATAGAGGCACTGGAGTTTGCACGACAGCTTACTATCCTAGAGTCCAAGTCTTATGCTAAATTAAGGGCAGCTGAATGCTTGAGCAAGGGCTGGAGTAAGCAGCCAAATGGAGGCGTGGACCCTGCAGAGAATATTAGGGCAATCATCATGCAGTCTAACCAGCTGACCAACTGGGTGGCCGAAATGATTCTCAGCCAAACAGAACCGAGGAAACGTGTTATGGTGATCAAACACTTTGTGACCGTGGCCGAGGTACCTTTGTCCTGAAGAATTCACCATTTGCTCAGCCGCTAACAAGATTCAGAAATGCCGGCAACTGAACAACTTTTCGACCCTCACATCGATTCTAGCAGCCTTGCAGACTTCTGCCATCCATCGTCTTAGACGCACATGGGAACATGTGCCGCAGCGGACCCAGACTGTGCTGGAGGGAATGAACACATTGATGGGTGCCAGCATGAACTTTGCCGAGTACCGAGAGATGCTGCACATCGTCAACCCACCCTGCGTTCCCTTCCTGGGTATGCCCTCTGCCGTCCCCTCCCCTCCCCTCCCATGACAACCGCTAACCACCCACACATACAGGTGTCTACCTGAAGGATCTCACGTTCGTCGCCGACGGCAACGACGACTTCATCAAGGGCACGGAGCTGATCAACTACGGCAAGCGCTCCAAGACGTCGTCCATCATCCAGGACATCCAGCAGTACCAGGCGGTGCCGTACGTGCTGCAGGCGGTGCCGGAGCTGCAGGACTACATCATCAACAGCATGCAGTCGGCGCGCGACGTCAACGAGATGTACGCCGTGTCGCTGACGCTGGAGCCGCGCGAGCGCGAGGACGAGAAGATTGCAAGGTTGGTGGCCTCAATGATCAATTCTGCCCCGCTCCCCTCCCCCCAGTAGTAGTAAGTAGCTGACGAGGGCTTCTCTTCTTTCTTGCACAGATTGCTTCAAGAATCTGGATTCTTGTGAACAAGAATATTTTATATAAAAAGACGCGTTTTTTGCCAAAATTCATATACGGCGGCGGTGGGTGGCGGCTACGTTCCGCACGCGGCGGATTGCCAGAGACGAGAGAGGGAGAGAGAGAGGGTGTGGTGGGACGTCCTGGGGTGCATCGCTTTTTTTCATTTTTTTGTATACAACAGATTTATCTTTTGTTGGGGCCATATTACTGCATTGGGGTTATCTATTTCGGGTTCTTTTTTTTACCTTTTACTTTTTACTATTTACGATTACGAACGATTTAACGGGCCTGGAGAGGGGAGAGAGGGGAGGAGAGATGGAGGGTATGTGTCTGTGTATGTGGTGTATGTATGGACATGCATGTGTATGTGTTGCGATATCTTACAAATAAGAATCGTACTACCGTCATGCACAGAAGAGAGTTTTGATGACGACGATGATGATTTTTGGTTTTCAACGGCCGCTGTGATATTGGTTCCTTTGGAGATGTTTACTCTGCCTCTTATTGCTGTTGTAACTTGTTGTTGTTGCTGTTGTATTGGCTGCATACATAAATGGGAGAAGGAAAAAGATATCCGTTACTACTTAGTACTTAAATACTGGGTTTAGTTGTTTCTTGCGGGGTTGACGATGTTTTGAGTAGTGATTTTTGGTAGAAGTGGTGGTAGTTTTGACAGTGGTGGTGGTAGTGCAGTAGATGTGCGAGATGTGATGGCACGAGTATGGTAACGATAGTGAATTTCAGCGTTTAGAATACCTACCCTGTCTGTCTGCCTGTCTAGTTCCTGTGATGTGGTGTGAATCGATCGACTCAGTGGTGTATTTATACAAAAGGCTGTGGTCATGGCCCACTCACTCGCAATCCCCAGTGATACTCAAACCCTATAGCATAGTATAATTCAACATAGCCCCAGCTATAGTACAAACAACACACGGTCTTCCAAAACTGCCAAAACTTGCAGCAAAACACCTACAACCTCAATCCCATCCCATCCAAATCATTAAACAAGTCAATTCAAACACGCCCCGCAGAAATCAAAAGTCACCACACCGCCCCGACCAAAAGTTATTAAGTTTTAAAGAAGACCCCATCCCGGTTCCAACACCGCCCGCCTGTCCCAAAAAGATGAAATAAAGAAAATAAAGAAAAACAATGGAAAAATAAAATGGGGAAAAAGTGAAACAAACTCCAAAACGTTATGCTGTTTTTGATACCCTGTCCTGTCCTGTCTGTCTTGGTCTGTCGTTTCTTGTGTCCTGTCCGTCCGTTTTCTGTGTCCGTCCCTGTTCTGTGCCTGTCATCCTGTCCTGTGTCTGCCCTGTTCCTAGGCTGGAATATCGGCCTGCCTGTCTGCGTATTAATCAACCCGTATTGATATCACCAAGCTCCTCAGCCTGCGCAGCTTTCTCACACTTAACAAACTCCCCCACTTCCGCCACCATCTCCTCCACAGCGCCACACTACGACGCCGTCCCAATATCCGACGCCGTCCCCGCCGCTGTCCCCGTCCCACCGGCCGTCCCACTACTATCCCTCCCCCCTCCCCCTCCTCCCGTCAACATCTCCCGCACACGACTAATCCGATCCACAGCCCTCTCCAGCACCCCCAGCCTTTCCCTCTTATCCCTCTCCCGTCTCTCCAGCACCACCACCCGCTCCTCGAGCTTACTCCTTGCCCGCCGTTCATCCGCCACCATCTCGTTCGCGCTCTGGAACAAGCTCGCGCTCAGATCTTCCAGCTCGCCTGTCACCTGCGCGAGCCGCTCCTCGGCCTTGATGCGCAGCGCGCGCTCCCGTGCGAGGTCGGCGGGACTGCATTCCGGTGGCGGTGAGGGGGGGCCGAGTGTGGTTGAGCGCCGCGAGAGCAGGGAGGCGGAGAGGAAGGAGGAGAGGCGGGTTGCGGCTGGGGCGGGCGCGGTGAGTGTGGCGTGTGTGGTTGCTGTGGGGGAGGTGGGAGAGGTCGCGCTGGTGCTGGTTGGGGAGGTGGGGCCGGCGCGGAGGAGGGTGAGCTCTTGTTCGGTTTGGGAGAGCTTGTCGGCTGTGAGTGGTGTTAGTGGGCGGTGAAGGGCGGAGGGAGGAGGGCGAGGGAAAGATGGAGAGGGACAGAGGGGAGGGAGAGGGACACACCAGCCTGCGCCGCTTTCGAGCTCAGTAGCTGTACCTGCACTTCGAGGTCCGCGATCCTCGCCGCCGCGTCGGGCGGGGCTTTGCACGCCGTGCACTCGCCCGCAGCCATTTCTTCCTTCTTCACCCTTCTTCAACCTTCACACCTTCTTCTTCACACCTTCTTCACCTATCACAGCCTCGTCCTCTTCGCAGGTTCGTGTCGTGTCGATCCAGCACAGTGCAGCAGTTCGCAGGTTCGACAGTTGACAGTTGACAGTTGACAGTTGACAGTTGACAGCCGACAGCAGCAGTAATGCTTCACAGCGCAGTAGTGCCTCGCAGGTTCGTAGAGGAGGGGAAGTAGGAGGGGAGAATGAGGGGAGATATCGCCTTCACAGCAGCACACGCGACGGCTTCACAGGAGCGTTGTCAGTCAGTCAGGCACAGACAGAGCAGCTGAAACCAGAGCCCGACGGCGAACCCTGCAGATCGTCCGTCGACCCACTAGGGTGGGCGCGTTCAGGGGCCAGCAGGAGCCAGGGGCAGGGGGGCGCCGGCATGCGGGTGCGGCACGTGACGCGCATTGAATGGCGAAACGAAACGAAACGGTGCGAAATGGTGCGAAACGGGTGCATGGGTGTGCGAATGCGCAATATGAATGTGTTTGATGATGGGTATGGGGCTGTAGGGCTGGATATGTGTACGCGTGCTGGATCGGGTGGGAACGGTGTTTGTTTGCAAATGATATGTTTGTAAATGACGGGCATGGTTCATGCCATTTCATGACGGGCGAGCCGGCATCGTTTTCAAAATGGCTACGTGCGGTCAACATACTATGAGATTCCGCACCAGAATCCATTCTCTCTGATGATTCGAAACGCATTCCGTGGCATATCACATGAACCCATCAATTCTAAGCTATGCACTTCCCGCCTCCCACCTCCCATGCCCACCGGCCCAACGCCCGAAAACAAAAGCACACGCCCTTCCCCGTCTTTGTAGTAGTATCAAACGCAACATGCACACAAGTATGTAAAAAGCACCGGTGTATCGAAAAAACCTTGAAAAAATAATCTCGAAAGATAAAAAAAAGAAGCCACATCACATCACATCACATCACGCGTGCATTGTATTGTGCTGTCGTCGTCCATTCGTTACGTATTCCACTTTTAGGTTGGGTCGGGGTTGGTGATTTACAGGGTGAGTGCCGGCGCTGCTTACTGCTGCGCACACTGCACGCCCTCGCCCTCGCCCTCGTCGTCCTCCTCGTCGTCTTCCCACGCTTCCTCATTCCCGTACTACACACAACACCAGTCAGCATCATCTCCCTCCATCCACATCAGCGCAGTCAGCGGAGCAGGGCAACTCACGTCATCCATATCCGCATCCTCATACTCGACGTCATCCACCGGATCAGCCACAATATCCTCATGTTCCACAACCGGCAACAACCCCCGCAGCGCGCCGGCATCGGGCGTCCACCCGTCCTTCGGAAACTCGATCTCGACCTGCAAAAACAGGTCCCCGCGGCCGTCGCCCTTCTTATGCGGCATGCCCTCGCCCTCGACCTTCAGCACCTGTCCCGGGCGCAGCACCTTGCCCGCGGGGTGCGTCACGCGGATCCCGCGCCCGTCAAGGTGGCGCAGCACGATACGCGAGAACCCCGTCAGCGCCTCTGCCAGCGACACGTGCAGCGGCGCGGCGAGGTCGGCGCCGGAGCGCGTGAACACCGCGTGCTCCTTCTCCGCGAGCACGAACACGATGTTGCCCGTCGTGAAGCCGGGCTTCTCGTCCGCCTCCGCCTCGAGCACGATGCGCTCGCCGGCGCGCGCGCCGCGCGGGATGTAGATCTCGAGCACCTTTTTTTCTTCGACCACGCACGCGCCCTTGCAGCGCTTGCAGCGGTCTTTGTCGCGGAACACTTCGCCCGTGCCGGAGCAGGAGCCGCAGGCGACGGTCTCCTGTGTGATCAGCCCGGCGCCGACCTGGCGCGCGGTCTGGATCCAGCCCCGGCCGGAGCAGGCGGCGCACTTCTTGGGCTTAGCTTTCTCCTTACCGCCGGACCTGGGCATGTCAGTCAGTCGTAGACAACATAGAGGGAGACACGGGCACTCACCCGCTGCACGTCCCGCAGAGCTTATTCCGCGTGCTCGCCAGCTTGACCGTCTTGCCCTTGTACAGCTCCTCCAACGTGACCTCATACTCCTGCTGCACATCCGCACCCCTCTGCTGCCGTCTCGGCCGTCCTCCGGGCATCCCTCCCATTCCACCCATCCCCCCCATACCGGGCATGCCGCCCATGCCCCCCATGCCGCCCATAAACATCTGCGACAGCAGATCGTCGAGATCCACGCCTGCGCCGTCGCCCGGTCCGGCGCCAGCCTGGAACGCAGCCATGCCGTGCCGGTCGTAGCGTTCGCGCGTGTCATCGTCGTATAGGATCTCGTAGGCCTGTGATACGCTCTTGAAGCGCATCTCGGCCTCGTGGCGCTCTTCGACGGGGACCTTGTCGGGGTGCGATGACAGTGCGGCCTGGGTGTGGCCACGTCAGTGGGGGAGGCGGGGGACACGGGGGCGGGGGACAGGACTCACCTTGTGGTACGCCTTCTTGATCTCCGTCTTCGACGCGGCACTGGTGACGCCCAGTATCTCGTACAAGTCTGTATTCGCGTCCACTACACACCTGCGTTAGTCCTGCATCACTCCATCGTTACAAGCCGGGGCGTTTGAGGGGAAACAGGGGGCGGCGGGGGTACGGGGACAGCGGGGACGGGACGGGGACGGGTACACACTCTTGTAGTCTCCTCAGTGGTCGCTGTTTGCTGGTCGGTGGTCTATGGTCTATGGTCCGTGGTCGGTAGTGAGGGAGGGATGTGGAAGCAGCGAGAGTGCAGAGCTGAAGACGAGCACGAAAACGTGAAGAGGCGCAATCAGTCAATAAACTTGGGCCGACCGGTTCCAAAAGAAAGAAAGCTGTGCGGCTCAACAGCGCCCGCGTGGGCTAGTGCGTGCGCGCGGGGCCAAAATTTTCTTTCCGGCACTAGTGGGGCGTGGGTGGGTGAGTAATCGACACTGACTAAGCGCTCTGTTGATACGGGGTAGGGGTATGCGGGCTGATGCTGTGGGTTTGTGTTTTTGGACGAAGGAGGGGAGGGGAGGGGAGGGTTGGAATTTAAGGAGGGGAGGATTGTATTGGAATGTCACGGTGGGTTTGCATCTATGGGGGGAGTATAGGGAGGGACAGAGAGCGGATGGTGGGGTCTGTGGTGATAGTGGTCACACAATATCATATACTTTCAGTTGCTCACTGGGAGAATTAATGACATGACGGGCAAGGGTCGAAGACGTTGGTTGTGTTTATGGGAAATTTTGTAGGAGCACAGGCTGGGTCACCTCCATGGATTGTCACTCGGCATCCAACATCGCTCCTGTGTTTCAATCATTAATGTAGTTAAATTTTTCTACATTTAATCGTCGACACAGCAGAGAAAACAAAAACAGCCAAACCGCCCACATTATGCACCATTCATCTGTTCGTCGTCGTCGTCGTGAGGGTATGCACATTACTATTTGCCGATAGTCAGGAATAGACGATCCCCTATGTCGCCGACTCTGTTTTCCAGTTAGCATCAGAATGACACACGCAGTTTTGGGGGAGTAAAGCTTACCCAGGTACAATCATCCCACCACCCTTACCACCGAGCTCCGCGTCTACGGCACCAACAACAATCTCAATGCCTTCTCCGCCGCCCTCCATTGCCGCCTTCGTGATACCCTCTTCACTGGCCAGGATCGCAACCACAAGAATCTACTCTCATCAGTCCATCTATCCAATATAAAAAACTGCAAGGTAGATCAGAAATGGAGTGGGGGAATCATACCCGGGGCACACCCCAATCCCGCAGTGTCTGAATCGCAGCTTCGGCCGTCCCGCCCGTAGCGATGATGGGGTCGACCACTATTGCCAGATCACATGGCGGCGCTGCGTCCTTTGAACGTGTCGGCAGGTTGTTGTAGTATTCGACCGGCTGCAGTGTTGTCTTTTCTCTAAACAGACCCAGGTGATGGACCGGCACCGGTTCAGGCAGCAATGTCTGGAACGCTAAAAGCACCGCATTAGCACATGAAATCTTCCTCTGATATAACATTAGAACATACCATCAACCATGCCCAGCCCACTCCTCAGTACAGGCACCAGCACAATCTTTCCAGGCGTCGCAACAGTAACGGGATACGACACGCCCAAGTGCGACGTGTCGGACCCGCGCGTAGTAGTGGTCAGGGCGCGGCCAAGCGCTTCTGTCGCCAGCAGCAACGATAGCTCGTGCACGAGGTTCTTGGTTTCACGCGGCTTGGTCGACGCGGAGCGCAGCTGGCTCAGCTTCGCGGCCAGACACGGGTGCTGCGAGATGGTCACGTTCGGAGGGAGGCCCATGGTCGATAGAGATGATGGAATAAGTGTAGAGGTTGGGAAGGATGGATGGACAGGACAGGTGGAAGGCAGAGACAGTACCGTGCGGGGGACGTTGGGGAGAGAGGGAAGAGGAACAAGGAGACAGCAGAGAGAGCTCTCCCGCTAGCTGGCAAACCGCGATTGGCTCTCTCCCAGCTGGCAAACCGCGATTGGCTCCGACATTGGGGCAGGATCCATCGTTAGCTCGCTGGTCTGGCTGCTGCTGCTGTGTTGAGCTGCTGCTTTGCTCTAACAAAGCTCGCTGGGAAGGCACACAGCTGCTTGCGGTAGTGCCAGCCGATAAGATGCGATAAGCCACCCCTGGCCGGAGTTCGGCCCCCGGCACCCTCCCTCACCTGACATCAACACCACGACCGGCGACGCGATGATGTCTGGTATAATAACACCACCACTATGGCCGCGCGAGGCCAGGACGTCGCCCGGACCCAGGTCACCGATCAATCGCCGCCCGCAGCCCGCCAATATGAACAATCCGAAGCTTCCATCACCATCAACGACAGCCGCGTCCAGCAGCACCCATCCTTCACGCTGCTGCACACAACCGCCTACCTAACCCTCTTCTCGATCCTGGGCACGCTCTCCCGCCTCGGCCTCTCAGCGCTCACCACCTACCCCTCCTCACCCCTCGGCGGGGTGGTATGGGCCAACTTCGCCGGCAGCCTCATAATGGGGCTCCTCGCCGACTCTCCCACGCTTCTCAGTACCGCCTTGCTCCCGCGCGCCCAGCTCCCGCTGTACCTCGGCCTCACCACGGGCTACTGCGGCTCGCTGACCTCCTTCTCCTCCTTCATCCTCGCCGCCTTCGAACAACTCGCACACCCACCAGGCGGGGGCAGGGGGCGGGGCCACAACGCGCTGGGCGTGCTGGGCTACGTCCTCGCCACACTATGTCTCTCGCTCGGCGGGCTGCAGCTCGGCGCGCACCTTGCGACTGTTCTAGGCGGTGCGGCGCCAAAGCTCGGATACCGCGCACACGCGGCGCTGAACTGGGGCGCGGTGCCGCTGGCCGCCGGGATGTGGGGCGGTGCCGCCGCGCTCGCCGCCGCCGGGCCGCGCAGCTGGCGCGGCGAGGCGACGCTGGCGTGTGTGTTCGCGCCTTTCGGGGTGTATGCGCGGTTCTGGGTGTCGCGGTGGGCGAACCCGGTGCTGCCGCGGTTCCCGCTCGGGACGTGGGGCGTGAATGTCGGCGGCACGGCGGTGCTGGCGGCGGTGACGGTGGGGCGCGGCGTGGATGGCGGTCTCGTGGGCTGTGAGCTCCTTAGAGGCGTGGGGGATGGGTTCTGTGGGTGTTTGACGACTGTGTCGACTTTTGTGCTGGAGCTGCGGGGGCTAAGGCTGAGGCAGGCGTATGTGTATGGTGCGGCTAGTGTGGCTGCTGCGGGCGCGGTGATGGTGCTGATTTTGGGGAGCTGGGTGAGTTGTTCTGGTGCGTGTGGGTGCGCTGTTGTTGACGAGAGTAGACTTGGACACGGGGTGGGGAGGCGAGGTGCTAGGCCTTCTATGAAGGCTGCTGGATGGGGGCAGGAGGGGGCGGCGCATAGAAAGATGGGGAGGGTGTGTGATGTGCTTGATATACTAATTGACCTAGCTAGAATAATAGAAGATTTACCTGTTCGTATGATTGACCGAACATTTGACATGTGTTCTGACCCGTAGGCTAAGAGAATCTGCAGACCTACGGGTTGGCCCATTGGCCAACTATCTATCTTTGTTTATGGGTCAGTTCATTGGTATATGGGACAAACCGTGGGCCAAGTAAAAGCACTAGGCGGGGGTTGAGAGCATATGCGGGATGAGAATGCGGGCGAGAGTGGAAGTATAGCATTCTCTACTAAGCCTTCCACGTTCTTGTCAATAAATCTTCGCTGCGGACACAATCCACGAGTGCAATCTCTGTGGGTGTCTCCAAACAGCACAGATTACCGTAGTCATATCGTCCGATGGCATTACGCAGAGCGGCAAACTTGGTTGACTCATATATATGTACACCAAGTGGGGAATTTGGATTATGAATTGATCTAGTATAGGCCTACAAATCCTCTTGCCCGCCTACGGGTCAGAACACATATACGCAACGTCCTATTGCGTTCCACATCACTCGTTCCCATCGTAAAACATCAATTCACGTGTGGCCATCCAGTTGCAGTGTAATATCCTTCTCAATATCACTTCCTATGTTCGATCGACCTACTACCAGTACTAACCAAACCCAAATCATACGATTGGTCAGCTCTCGTTCATCACACTGTAAACCCATCTCGATTCGGTGCCAGAGGTACATCTACGAACACAAAGCTCTGACGGGTGATGAAACATAACTCTTCATTTGTATATATATTGGTCACTTGAGAGAGGGATTTCACGGCGATTGGGACAGAGTGAAGCTTCAAATCTTAGTTACTAACGAAAAACACAAAACAGTTTACATCCAAAACAATCTGCATCAACTATGTAGCTACAAGCTGCTTCTCGAGAAGCTCTCTGCAGCTACTTCAGGGCTAGCTGGCCACATTTCCCACAGATGGCTCCGGGCTTAGTAGTATCGCACTTTTTTCCGTTATCGCGGCACGATTTGCCTCCATGTTGCGCCATGAATCGTGCGTTGACTGGGTACCGGTCTGCATCTGATGACAGCCGGCGTCCGCCGCTCGGGGCTACTGCATTTTCGGGTTGTTTCTCGGGTTGTTGCTGTTGTTTCTTATCGGTTGAGCCGGACATTTCGAAGTGTTTTGGTCTTGGACGTTGAAATTGATTGTTGTTTGGAATTCGAATCGGTGTTTTTGGATCTTGGATCTTTGGGTTTGGAGGTTGTGTTTGATGGCCTGGGTTTCTACAGAGGTTCGAGGACAGCCCGGTATTTAAAGGCCGGCTTAGTCTTGGTTTCCTATAGGCGTGCAAGATGGCACTCTCGAGATGAAGCTCTCATTGGCCGTGGAGGAGATATTGAAGGTTACTTGGGATATGGTTAATCGTCGCTGCGTATGATAAATCATGCACATATCACGTGATATGTTATTGCGAGGAGATAAGTTGTGCTGCTTTCTATGAATTGATATTGCGAGTCAAAGAGATGTAGTATTAGTGGAGAAAGGAATAGTGCAGGTGCTATGCATCACTCGTCTTTGTGACGAATACCAGTGCATCCATTTCCATCTTCCCATGTGACATGTCCCATGATCTTCTGCCATTGGAAACCATCTCATCAGTGCCAATTGGGCCCAAATATCCAATCAACTAGCCGTCGTGCATCAGCAACACAAATATACCAGGCTCGGTCTAAATTTGCGTTTCTAACTAGAAGAAGGGCGGGGCTCTAGCTGCTGTGAATCTGGAGAATCTGTATTCATTCGAGGCCACAAAATCTCATCGCTAGCTTAATTCGAAGTAGTAAACAATACTCCCTCAACTTAGCTACATTGCCACGGATTTGGAATGGATTCTGTGCCACATAGAGTACTAAAAGACTTCAGTTTATTGGACCACAAATTGGTCGAATCTTCTACAGCAAACGTGACTTATTCTGAATGTGGTAGACTACACGTGAGACTACACGTGAGCCATGGCTATAAAGTAAAAGTTATGAGTAGGTGAAAATTGTGCCCTTGCTTTCTGGGAATGGATATTCCGAGTTAATATAGAGATATAGCATCAGTGGTATAAGACAGCAGATGCTGGCCAACACGGATCATATAAAGTCACTCGCACATGCGATCTATTCGGCAATCACACAAATCTACGAATGGATTCAACCCACTTTCAAGCATCTGAAGATGCGCGGAGGTACTTCTTTTTCGATTCACTTTAAAGTATTCGTGTTGTGCCTTACCTCGACCTGTACCCCACGAGAATATTTTCCACCCTACTTGTGCTGATCATAATTTGTTGGGGACATTTCATCCGTGCAGCCCTTGCAGGTGAGTTGACACATGCGCTACTGTTTCTCAACGTGTGCTAACTTTATGCCTTTCGGCTAATCTTTGCCACAGTCCCAGAAAACCCATCGTCATTGCACTCTCCAAGCCATGCCTACGCTGTGAACTTTGAAAGCACCTGCACGGCGTCCGACAGGATCATTTCGGCAAGGTCGCACGCTCCTTGAGAGTTGACAGTTGAAACCTGGGAAAGAAAAGCACCAACACTTATGTAAAACAACATCAAACCCAGGGAATTCCTTTATGCGGAACCTCACAAGGCGTCTATTCCAACCAATCGGAATGCCCCAACACCAATGCAGGGTCCCGTTGTCCTTGGTTCCACTCGTTTTTTTTTTCTCTTCAGCCTCACACAGGTACTCGAGTGAAAAGGACAACAGTCACAGTCCAGTCGCGATTTGAGCGACATACGCGGTTTCCGTGGGCAAATCAAACAGATCCTTCAAGTTTTTAATAGCCTTGTCTGCGCTGTAGCCTTTAGCCCTTGATTAGTCGGCTGTGGGGAAAAGACAGGCCTAATGCTGACATTTGAATCAATGTTACCCCCCTGTGTCTGGAGCTAAAAAGTTTTTTTCTCCATATCCGCCCTACCGCCACCTAAGCTGCTCCTACCTAGGACTAAGGAGTACTTAAGCTTAAGTCCCCCTTCCCCCAGATTCTGTGGCGCCATCCTCATACCACTCTCTTTCATAATGGTGCCGTCGACGAAGATGCCTATCCCTACAGAGATAGTTCACTTAATCATAAACGAGCTCGAGAAATCATCCGACTGTCGCACCTGTCTCCAGCAGGAGCTTTCTGCAGTCGCCCGGACCTCGAGGTACTTTTGCAACATTGCAACCCCATATCTCTACTCCAACATCTGCCTGCGCTCGCACTCCGATATCGACCCCGATGAGCGCACCGATAAGTACGAGAAGAAGGTCGGCCTTCTGAAACGCACCCTCGACGAGACGCCGTATCTAGCAACGCTGGTCAAGAAGCTGCGCTTCGACCACGAGCTCGAAAATGCCACGATGAACCTATGGACTTCAGTAGTCAGTCAGACACCCAACCTGGAGATCCTACAGGGTGTCAACAAGTTCTTCCAGGACGCCGAGGTCCAGGAAGACGATGATGTTCGCCGCAGTGAGAATGCACGTGTGCTGAACGTGCTGAGCAAGCTACCGAAGCTCTCTCAGGCGGTGATGCATCTCGAGGCTCTACCTTGCAATTTGTCCACGCTCTTGGGACACTGGCCGAGGCTAGAGACACTTGTGCTTGGCGATGTTCAAGATGCGGGCGACAACGAGGATGAGGATGAAGATATTGAATGCAGCTATTCTGATCTCATCAAAGCCCTTGAATCGCCGGATGGCTTTCGGAAGAGTCTCAAAAACGTCTATCTTCACGACTGCGATCTCGACTTTTCCTCATCCAAGGAGCGTGACTTGCTATTGCCATCGATGCCAGCACTCGACCGTCTTGGTGTGAACAAGAGCCAGGGCATCTACCTCTCTGGGGTCAGCTCGTTCCTTCTCCAAAGCCCCGTTCACTCCCAGCAGCTACACACCCTTGACTTTCACGGGCAGCCGCGGGACAAAAACAGCCTGACCGACATTGTCAATCTGCTCCAGCATGCCAAAGGCCTCAAAAACCTGTCGCTGAACCTGGTTACCTGGCCTGAAGATGGTGTTGACGAGGACCCCGAAGAACTGCTGGCCAGCTCCTCGCTGGAGGTCCTGAACTGGACTGCGACATACAAGTGGTTTCCCGGGCGCGTTTTGCAGGAAGACAAGCAGTTCTATGAGCTTTTGGAGCGCAGCTTGAAGGCCAAGGCACTGCCAAAGCTGAAGACCATGACTCTCGGCCACGAAGTCTTCCAGCAGGTTGGCCACGAAGTCGAGATCCCCGCCGACTTCACCAACTCCGTGGAGCGGTTCTTCAGCGGGCTCGCCGAAAGGGGGCTGGTTTCATATCCCAAAGAGAAGCCTAGCAAGGCGCCGGTCACGGCCTATGTCCTGGCCACCCACGAGGTCAAGGTGCGCCAGTGCATCTCGGAGAACCGGGTCGAGCATCTTAAGCGCGGGGTCATTAAGAATGCCTGCGGCAAAGATGACGACGAGGATAGTGTTATCGAAGAAGACGAGGAGCTGTGGCGTCTGGACAATCTTGTTGAACTTTGGAATCATAGCGGGTAATTAGACGGCGTTATATTGGTTGGTTGGTTAGACACTTTAGAGTCTAGACAGCATTCTCTGTTTTTAGATTTTGCTTTTTTTTTTCTTTTGGCCGGTTTTTGGTTTGGTTATGATGGTTTGCTACATCCAGCGTTTTTCATATATTGCTTGTTGCATAGATTTTTATATCCCGACATCGTCATGTAGAGAAAGATTTCTCGTTAATTATTGCTAGATAGATGATCATACAAAGATAGAAATATATTATTCTCACAACTTCATGGCAGACAGACTCATCACTCCGCCTAAGAAGCCATTGCAAAGGATGATGCAGGTTGTTAGGGTCAATGAGGCTAACTATAGGCCTAGAGTGGAGAGCTACTTCTCTTTTGTAATTTCATTGTTAGTGTGTAAGTATCCACTTTACAGCTCTGTGCATTCAATACGAGTATGAGTTATCATTATCAGAGTTCATCATCAATTTAATTTTAGAGATGTGGACTACACCGAACCAACATTTGCGGCGAGTGATACACAAGTTTGACGTCACCCTGTATGTCGAATCCGTGTTTCCCTATTATTATTACACAGTGAAGATCAAGTTTATAATACAACAGACGCAAGCATCCTCAATTTTTTTTTCGCTATTCCATAGCCTAGGCCCTACTTCTTCGTAATCTCCTTCACCTCCTCCGCAACCTTCTCCCTCCGCTCCTTCTCAAGGCGCTCATACCTCTCCAATCGCTCCCTCAGCGGCCGCTCCTCCTCCTCCTCCTCCTCAGGCGTCAGCTTCCGCTTATCGCGCTGCTGCCACACATCCCACACGCTCTCGCCAATCATCTCGCCAATGCCCTTGCCCTCCTCCTCGCGCTCCTTGTGCTGCCTAATAACATCGTCACCACGCCACCCCCCCAGCCCCGCCGCGGCGCCGCTCTTCTTTGCGGCCTCGACGCGCCGCTCGCCGCCGAGCGCGTACGCCAGGTTCTGCCCCCGCGTCTGCCGCACCACCTCGTTGAGACTGTACACCCAGCACCCGGCGAGCCCGAACGAGAACACGTCGAGCTTGCGCGGCGGCAGCGCGATGAGCGCGGGCGCCACCGCGAGCATCCCCAGCGCCACCCGGTAGCGCAGCGTCATGTAGTCTTGCTGCTGCGCGAGCACGTCCGCCAGCGGTGCGGTGACCGGCGGCTTCGTAGGCTTGAAGTTGGGGTTCGAGATCGGCCCCGTGGTATTGTCGGCGGTTTCGACTCCGTTGCGCATGGTTGCGGTGTTGAGATGCGGCAGAGGTGGAGGAGGTGGGGGTACGGTGGGGTGGGGTGGGGATGGATGAATGGTGGTGATGATGAAAGTGGTGAGGTCACACAGGGATAAGAGTGGGAGATCACGTGAGTACAGAGGGGCTTCAACAACTTGATGTAATAAGTAAGGCACCGGTGTATGGAGGTAAAGCGTCTATGTGATATTTACACTGGTTGATGGTATTGGAAGAAAATTTGTTGATACAATCATTCTAAGCACATTCACAGTGGTTAATTATACCTTTGGCAATATCGTGAAAAATTGACGAACTGTAACCCTACCAACAACTGTGACTACTACTAACCATGTACCCAATGCTAGCCTAAGCGGTGTACCTCTATAGTAGCTGACTGGTGAAATCTATGTTCTTGCTATTCTATATATCATTTTTCGCAATAGAACTGGGCTACGTTGAATTCTACATTTGTCCTTGAGGAATAATGCTCAATCGTAACTAGCATTGCCCTAGAGCCTGCTGGTGGGCCAGTTTGCCAGGACAGCAGTGTTGTCTGCTACATAAAGGAGAATTGGGGGAAAGACAATTAACCGCCCTGTCCCTGTGGTAAATGCATTGGGGCATTGCACTCTCTTTGTTCGTCATGTGCTACAGAAGCCAGCATCCATAAGCAGTGGGGACGATGGCTGAGTATAACTGACATGGCTACCACATTAATTGAACGATACATCGCTGTATTCGATGTTGCTTTGTATTGCCAATGCTACTAGTAAAAGGCAAATTATGCAAGATTCCGCATTAGAGAATTTTAGAGTACATTAAATACGACAAAATAATCAAAATCAAAACGAGGTATTCCGTTCGCCGACATAACACCAAATAACCCACCCAATATTAAGTAAATCCCATATATAGTGGCCTATCCCACAGTAGTACCATGGAGTTTCCACCGACGGATCCATGCCTCGTTTTTGAGCGGAACTCCATACTCCATTAAACAACAGTCAAAGTATCTGCTTGTGCCATATGGATACTTTTCAAGATCCTCGGACGGCTCGTCTTCGCCGTCACTAGAATGGTCTCTTATGATGGGTTTTCCGTTCTGTCTGGCCTTCTTAGCTTTCTTTCTACTTAGTTGGCGTTTTCTCTTCTTCGTAGCAGCAGCAGCATCTTTGTCGGCTTGAGGGACTTGTTTTTGTTCAATGGCCTTTTCCAATGCAGCTGTCTTGCGTTGTTCGACATCATCCCACATCAGCATTAGTACCTCACGAAGCCTCGTTAATGTTGCATCGTCCTTGCGGAGACTAGGCACATTGGTGTCAGCAACAATGAATAACAAGACAGGGGCGCATGCACTTACTCTGTGGCTGTTAATTTGAGTAAATGTTCTGCGTCCCCGCTATCTACAATAACTTGCATCAATTCACCGTCTAGGCCCTCGACAAGGAGGGCAAATCGCCATATCCACCGTTCAGACTGATCTACACCATTGTGCCTATCGATGTCATACTCTTTGTCAGGGTCCTGGTTCATCTGGTCATCTTCGACGACCCTAGTAAAGTCTTCCAGTCTCTCGGGCATAAAATCAATAATCCTACACACTGTGCGGTACTTTTTGTTACGATAACTTTCAATGTCACCGTCGGCAGGTTTCTTGATTTCACCGATCAGAGTTGTAGTATGGTTAGGTCTGTAGCACCTAACACTCGGGTTCTTGACAATTTTCTGCTCGTCCACCTCTTTCTTGTGATCTTTCTTAGGCTCTTTGCGCTTTTCTTTCTTGTCAAGCTCCTGCTGTTCTTTCTTCAATTCTTCTTCCTTTGCTGCTTCCGCTGCTGCCAACTCTTCCCTTTCTTCCCTTTCTTCCCTTTCTGCCAACTCTTCTAGTTCTCTTTGTTTTCTCTCTTCTTCTCTTTTCCTTTTTAGGTGGGCTTTATAGGCTGGCAAATTATCACTGAATTTACGTGCATACTCCTTACTCCTAGCCACTAGTTCCATAACTCGAGAGTCCCCCTTTTCGTCTAGTGCGTAAAAGTTGACATTGCCCCTGGCATCTCCATGCACCCAGCCCTCTAAATTACCATCACGATTTTTCCTAGCACGTATGTTTGTTATTTGAATATACGAGCCTTCTTGCAGCAATTGTCGTGCAGCCGCAGCATTGTTATCCCACAGTGTAACTTGTAATGTATATTTTCCCCACGGCCCGTTCCACTTAGTCCCCTGAACTTCACCATTATCCTCGCCCATCTTGTAGTCGTAGAGCATGGGATTGGAAGTGTAATCCGTGATGTATACCGTGTAATTGTCGAACTCCTCAGTTGTAACGCCTGGAAATGTTTTGATTACATACCCAACCATGTCATAATAGGTATCCAATTTCATATTTTTGACCAACTCCATTTTGCGTC
Organism: Geopyxis carbonaria; assembly: GCA_024516215.1. Lineage (NCBI taxonomy): Eukaryota > Fungi > Ascomycota > Pezizomycetes > Pezizales > Tarzettaceae > Geopyxis > Geopyxis carbonaria. The sequence continues at coordinate 498,861 of JAJJXG010000001.1, read as the reverse complement.
TTGATCCACCACTGCTAACAACCGAACCACCAACTGCAGAACTCCCTGTGGGATTTTTGTCCTTCAGGTAGATTACCCACCATGATCGAAGATGGGTGATGTAGTTATTGTCCTGGATTGTAAAGCTCGACGACGACGTTGGATGCTTTTTTATCAGAGGCTTTTGGCCTTGTCGGATGATATTGCCAACCCAAGAGAATCCAAATGTCGAAAGTAGAACCGGTTCACCCTTGAACGACGAAACCTTCATGGAGGTGAGTATGAAGACATCACCGACATTGGAAACCGCAGGCAGATGGTCGAACTGCTTCTGGAAGAACCGAGCTTTAATGCCAGTTGGTAGGGATTTGTCACATATTGTGATAGTGCATGTCCAGTCTAGGAATCATTAACTTCAAGTACTCTAGTCTACCAAAATTTATTGTCTACCTCTTGCTCCCCTCTGGGTTTGGAAAGGTTCCTGCCAGTCAATGACTACCCCAATGACATCGACAAAACTGTTTGCTGCCGAGCGGCTGGCGGCAGCAAGAGACGTATAGCCTCGTGGAAGTGGTGTCTCTGGATTCATTGACTGTATAGAAACCGTGGTGTCCTGCCGTGGTGGACGAACTGGCAGTCACAGACAAATACAATAAAGTTCAACGTGTGACGTCGCGACGCGGACGCGACGACGCGTTCAGTTCAACCGGCAGATCAGAGTTGCCCAACCAAAGAGATCATTGCCCAGAATTGCAAGTTCCAGTAGATGGCATTTGTGATGACTGGTGAGCTATACACACTGCAAACTCTGTTCGAGCTGGTTTGTTACATTTTGTAGCTCAAGGCTGCACTCCTGTGGGGCAGCGCGAAAAACGTGGAACACAGTTTGTGATTGGACAGGGTGGTCTCAGCCGCCAAGGTTTTCGAGCGTTGCCCAACGCCTACATACTATTTGAGTAGAGTGCCGCTCACTGCTGTTGGTCCCGCTCCACGCACGTCCTTTTCTATCCGTCTCTTCCTGAGCCTTCAACTTCTACCCTCCAGAACCACCGTTGACTCTTAACCCACCAACAAATCACTATCCTCGGTTTTACGCAACTTGCTTGTCTGTGGTTGCTCTGTCCACCCATCCCCTCCTTACTGCCGAGTGTAAGTTTCCCCGCCCCTGCTTATCGCTTATCCTGCGCAATAAATTCCCCCCATCTGCTGCTCTCCCCTCCATCCTTGACGTCCAACAACATTGACACCCCTCATTCACAGGCATCCCAACCATAATCTCAATAATAGCGATAATTACTCGCCAATATGTCTGAACGATACATCCCCGAACACAGGCGTAACTTTAAAGCCAAAGGCGCTTTTAAGGGAGATGAATTACGCCGCCGTCGGGAGGAGCAGCAGGTGGAGATTCGGAAACAGAAGAGAGAAGAGAATTTAGCAAAACGGAGAAACATGGCTGCGAGCAGCCCTGCTCCTGGCGCCGCCGATAGTGACGATGAAGGTGCCACTGAAAATCAGGTATGGTTGATTCTGTTTGCGTTCACTCCCCTATTCCTTTATTTGTCTGCGGAAATATTTTGTTTGTAGTGGATTGCAAGGGTACCATCCATCTTGGCAAAACAACCCCACTAGCCATGGCCACACATCTCGAACATGAGGCGTACGGCTCCAAAAGCTTACTGTCTACAAAGCCTTTTCTGGATGAAATACAATTCTTGTTGATGTCTAATGGCGCTAACACTGGATTTAATTAGCTGAATGAGGATCTTCCAGCCATGTGTGAGGGCGTTTTCTCCGATTCTATCGACTTGCAGATTCAAGCCACGACCAAGTTCCGGAAGTTGCTATCAAAGGAACGCAACCCTCCCATCGAGAAGGTCATCGAGTGTGGCGTTGTATCTCGGTTTGTCGAGTTCTTGCGGTCTCCCCATACTCTTGTCCAGTTTGAGGCTGCTTGGGCATTGACCAACATTGCATCCGGTTCTGCTACCCAGACCCAGGTTGTTATTGAAGCTGGCGCTGTACCGATCTTTGTTGAACTATTGTCCAGCCACGAGCCAGATGTTAGGGAGCAGGCTGTGTGGGCTTTGGGCAACATCGCTGGAGATTCGCCGCAGTGCAGAGACTTTGTTCTTTCCTCAGGTGCCTTGCCTCCGCTATTGAACCTCCTTGGCGATAGCCGGAAGCTTAGCATGCTACGCAATGCAACCTGGACTCTCAGCAACTTCTGCCGTGGAAAGACGCCCCAGCCTGACTGGCAGACCGTAAGCAATCCACTCACCAGTCGGCTAGCCACATATACTGATATCTAGAAGATCACCCCTGCGCTTCCTGTACTTGCCAAGCTTGTGTACTCATTGGATGACGAGGTTCTCATTGATGCCTGCTGGGCCATTTCTTACTTGTCCGATGGTTCCAACGATAAGATCCAGGCTGTTATCGAGGCCGGTATTCCTCGCCGTCTGGTGGAACTGTTGATGCATGCTTCCACTTCGGTTCAGACACCTGCGCTTCGCTCAGTTGGTAACATCGTCACTGGTGATGATGTTCAAACCCAAGTCATCATCAACTGCGGTGCTCTCCCGGCTCTCCTCTCCCTTCTTACCTCCCCCAAGGACGGTATCCGCAAGGAGGCCTGCTGGACCATTTCCAACATTACTGCTGGAAACTCCACTCAAATACAGTCTGTGATCGATGCGAACATCATCCCTCCTTTGATCAACCTGCTTTCTCACGGTGACTTTAAGACCCGTAAGGAGGCTTGTTGGGCAATCTCCAACGCCACATCTGGCGGTCTTCAGAAGCCAGAGCAGATCCGTTACCTTGTGACCCAGGGCTGCATTCGGCCTTTGTGCGATCTTCTGGGTTGCATGGACAATAAGATTATTCAGGTTGCCCTTGATGGTCTGGAGAACATTCTTAAGGTGGGTGAGGGTGACAAGAGCACCGAGACGGAGAACATGAACCGTTACGCTGTTTACATCGAGGAGGCTGGTGGTATGGAGAAGATCCACAACTGCCAGAGCAACGCCAACGAGGAGATCTACATGAAGGCGTACAACATCATCGAGAAGTACTTTTCAGATGACGAGGATGATCTGGGCGAGATTACCGGACTTACACCCCAGCAAGACGCGACTGGAACCTTTGCCTTTGGTGCTGACCAGCCGGCGCAAGGTAACTTCAATTTCGCTCAAAGCGGTGCCTCTGGCGCTGGCGATAACATGGACATGTAAAGCGGTCCATCTATGTAGCCAGAAAACAAATTCGCCTATGTTTGAACTTTTACACTTTTCCAGGGCGGGCGACGCGAATAATTTGAGACATGTCTTCATGAAGCAAACTGACTGATTATGAGATGTGACGAAAACAAAAACACGGTTATTTCATGTTGGCTGGCTATCTCTATCTTTCTCCTATGGTTTTTCTTTTCTGTCTATCTACTACTACTGTGTGCTGTATTGTCTGTGGTCTACTATGTTTAAGGGAATGGGGCCTAGGTTTTTTTTTTATATTGTTCAATCGGTGGTGTGGAACTTTTAAAATGACTGGAGGTTTAAAAACAAGACTTCTTCATGTTCAGCTTTTTTGTTTTCTTTTCTCTTGTCTCTTCGAAATGTAATTTTTTTTGCCTGTTTCCTCCCCCTTCTCGACATACAAACTGCCCCCTCCCCCTCGTACACCCCAATTACTATCATCAACCCCTCCCTCCCCCTCCATCCTCCATCCTCCCCCCTCCTCCCCTCCTTCCTCCCTCCTATTTCCTGTTGATCCACAACTATTTTGTCTTGTACTACACATACATACAATGTCTGTCTGTTCCTCCTTCCCTGTGTCACCAAAAGCCTCTTTCCTCTCTGTATCTCTGTAACCCCATCGGTCGGCGCATCTGTTATTCTTTTTTTCTGTCAAAATAAAGAACCATGTAATTTTCCTAGTGTCCCTTTTTTTCAGTATGTGATAGGGTGTCTGGTCTGGGGGGGTGGGTGGCGGCGGGCCCGGCGTCGGAGGGCTTAGACCTTGGCGGAGTTTCGAAAGAACGGCCGAAATGTGCGCAAATATTAAGTATGCTTATGCTAAACCTTATGCTTATTGGAAATCTGTACTCTACGAGTATTTTTCATCGTGCCGTTCTTGTGAGATTCGAGTAAATTCTATATAAACTACAATAGGGTATCTAACTACAATGTCCCCACCCCACCTGCCCGGCTAGTCCATTCTATATCCCCGTGCCTCCCCCGCCAGCCGTGCCCCCGCCGCCACCGCCACCGGGTCCGTCCGTATTCTGCACAAAAACCACCAGCACAGCCGCATACGCCGCAATAACCATCACGATCGCCTCGCCGCGCCCGCGGGTCCCCAGCGCAACCATCATCGCCAGCGCCACCGTGAACCCCGAAATAACGACCAGCCGCCACGGCCCGCGCTCCGGCACCCCGCGCAGCACCGCCATGGGGCCGAGCATCAGCGCCGCCGTCGCCGCCGCGATCGCGACCCGCGTCACGCGCCGCGTAAACGGGCTGAACACGCTCGCGATGTCGCCCGCCGCGCGCCGGCGGCTGCGCACGTCCTCGACGCTCGCACAGCGGCCGGGGAAGATCCGCGGGACCAGGCGGCCGACGACCTTCTCCAGCGAGTCGCGGTTCGAGAGGCCCAGCGCCACGACGTCGTCGGGCGGGAGGTCGATGCCCGCCAGGGCGCTGATGACGCTGCGGTCGGCGGCGCGCGGCTGCTCGAGGGCCAGCACTTGTTCGAGGAGCAGCAGGGATTCGTGGTAGGTGCTGAGCGCGCTGCGCAGGGTCTGCGGGTCGACGGGGTGCTGGTGCTCCAGTGCCGCGAGCTCGCATTGTTGCTGCAGCAGGGACTGGAGGGAGAGCGCGCCGAAGCGCCGGAAGATGCAGAGATGCCGGTAGGCGTGGAGTGAGGGTGCGAGGGCGATGGCCGTCGCCGCCGGGGGGTCGACGGAGGACCAGGTGGACGTGCCGTCGAGCGTTTGTTTGGCGGATGTGGCGGTGTGCCCGGGGGATGGCGGCGGCGGGGAACTGGGGACTGGGGAAAGCCCGGTGCCGCCTGGGGAGGGGGGGGCGAGGGGGGCGAGGGGGAAGGGGAAGGAGTGGCGGGAGGAGGGGGAGCGGGCGAGGTGGGGGCGTGGATAGCCTGCTTCGAGGTCGGGGTCGGGGGCGGCGAAGAGGCCGCTGCCGCCGCCGCCGCCGGAGGTGGGGGTGCTCCCCGACGCTATGGGCATCGTAGTGTGAGGTGTTCAAAATTTCTTCGATATAGCTGTGATAGCGGTGTCAACAGTGGTTCCAGAAGCTACACACAACGAGGGTTAGCAGGATGCAGGAACGAGGGGACGGCAGGTTTTGAGGCGTGCGCAGAATATCACCACCGCCAGCCTGACCGACGACGTGTGATGGTGCTGCTCGCACGGGTTCCCCGGCGGAGTATCCTGAGGCTGCGGGTGCTGGTGAAAGACATGGTTGCGGCGGTGCTAAGAAGAGCATGAGCAAGAGTGTTTCGTAAGTGGGGCTCCATGTGATATTTATATACGGAACGAAGCAGCGACTGAGCTGGTCACTGTTGGCGAGTATGGGCACTTGTTGTTGTGGGTGTGGCTTTAGGGTCAGCTGGTGGGATCCCGGTGGGTGGGTTACACGGATGATCAATGTTCGTCGGCTGTCACTCGGAGGGCTCACCTGAGTGCTGACTACCACAATTCACGTGAGTATGTGCCTCAAGGACAGAGGTTACTTTGAGGCGAGTTCCTGGAGTGTTATGTCGCTGCTCAGGATAATAGTTGCGCAGTATAATGGCGTGGTTGTGTTGGCTAGACTCCGTCTGTCAATGAACACCTTAAGTGTAATAATCAGTGATCCTTCCAACACATGTATCAGGACGTACAACTAACCTTTATGAACAACAAGTGGGTGTAATGGCTTTCTATCCTTTCGGTTCCGATTCCACTCGTGACAATGATTATGGCACAGTGACTGAGAAGAGTGATGTTGGCTTGTCAAAGTGGAGATAAAACTCGCAGGCTGTGGATTGTTTACTGAAAGAATGGAGGTGTAATTTTATAGAAAGAAACAAACAACAATTTCGTTTTAACAAGTTGTGGGGTGACTTCATCACTTGTGATCACTCGCTTTACTTTCAACAATGCTCCAAAATTCACATCTGCTAAACATCAACGGTTCTTATTGTTCTAACCTCTCATTTCTAACCAGTGGCTACACACACATCAGCCAGCTACCTCAAATCCAAAGCATCATTCGGCCATTTGAAGCTGGGCTCTATTACAACAACAATTTTGAGTCCCTGCACGACCCCCTTATGGAGATGGCTGGACTGACCAACTTTCAGAACAGATTTTAACTCAGAAGAGCTAGAAATGGCTTCTAAACCCCCTTATTTTCATTACAGTACTGAGGCGTATGTATGTATACATGGTGTCGGAAAGATCACTCGTTATTACACCAAGGGTACTCACTGACAGATAGAATGCCGCCAACAAAGCACACCATGCATGAGCCTGAGCATCGGTATCATGCCTTAGCAGCTCAACTTGGGGTTACAGAAGAAACTATGGTTATACTATTTTCTCGCCTATATACAGACCCAGCTGGCTCCACCCCACCACCCTCCAATGTACCCCCATGACAGTCACCATGGACAATAAGTATCCAATAGAACGAATCAACACCGTACCATCGAAACCAGTATAAAAACACATACAGTGGTGGTGTTTCGATGCAGAATATGAATAGATGGAGGCTGTCGTGTGTAATGAAGCTGCTGGTATATGATGGGGGCAGAATAAAGATGAGTGCACCCAATCACTGTTTAGAAGAATATTACTTGTAATGACGTCTTGAGCCGATGTATGTATGTATGTATGTATGTCATGATAACTGACGAATAAAGGAAAGACTTGAAAAGAAAGATCCAGCAATGAGTGTCCCACCAAAATAAGTAACCAAAAAGAATGTACACGAGAATATTTGAATTACACCACCGCTTTTCCCCACCGCCTCAATAGCTTAAGCTGCCGCCCCGCCGAGCGCTCCGGAAAACGCCAAATACCACGTCCGACTCGCGCCGCCATCCAGCCACCGGTCCTGAAACGTCGCGGCACTAAAGAACCGATAACTGCTGCGGGGGTCAAACAACGCCACGTTGGCCCACAGGATCCCGCGCCAGCCATCGACGATGCTCGTCGTGCGGCCGCCGCTCCAATACGCGTCCCACTCCTGTCGCGGGAACACCGCGCCGCGGATATACGTGCTGATGGGCGTCAGCGGCAGCATGTGCACGCCGTGGATATACTCAGTGTTGGTGCCGAAGTAGGTCGTGTGGTGGACCTTGTTCTCGAACAGAATGCCCGACAGGCGGTTCGGCGCGAACGCGGCGGGGTGGTTGGAATTCCCGTTGGACAGCAGCATGTACTCGCCGATGCTGCGGCGCAGCACGGCGAGCAGCAGGTTCGCGCGCCCTTCCATTGCGGTGTCGCCGGATACACGGCCCCACATCTTCATGGCGTACGCGAAGTTGGCGTCCTCGCTGCTGCTCTCCTCGTCCTTGCCGTCGAGACTGGGGAACAGCCCCTTGGCCCACGAGTGCCCGTGGAACCAGTCGAAGCTGCGCCAGACGGGGTAGTACGGATCTGCGGCGGACGGGTTGGCGACGTCGCGCACCAGCGTGTTGACCCACGCGCGGTTCTGCGCGAGCCACGCGCCGGACGCGGACACGTGCTGGCGGTCGAGCTGCGCGATGATGGCCGCGGCGTGGATGAAGTAGCCGTAGTGGAAATGGTGGTCGTTGTAGTGGCCGGAGCCAAAGTCAGCCGCCGGGTCGCCGGTCTGGTACACCGCGTCCGAGACGACGCCGCGCCACACGGACGCCTCGTACACCAGCGGGAACCGCTGCGTGTTGCTCGTGAAGCGCGCGTACGCCGTCTTCAGCTTCGCGAGACACGTGCGCGTCAGCGGCGCGTCGCGCAGGACCTCGCTGGCCGCCAGACACACGTGCGCAAACTTGGCCAGCGCCTTGCCGGAGAAGTACAGCGAGTCGAGGTTGGTCAGCGCGTTCATGTCCTGCGCGATCTCGAGGCGCGCGGTGGCCGCCAGCTGCGTCAGCGCCGCGGCGGGGAACACGCCCGGGCTGCCGTTGGCGCGCACCGGGATCCAGTTGATGTTTGTCGGCAGCTGTGTTTCGGTCAGCCGCCACTGGTTCGCGACGACGCCGGTCATGACGCCTTTCGTGCCGCTGTACAGACGCAGCGCGGGCTTGGTGCGCGCCGCTGTGGCGCTCTCGAAGGACTTGACGTGGTGCGGCAGCGCGTACATCAACACTTCTGAAGAACTATACCCCTGGCGCGCGATATTAAACTGGTACGACCCAGTGGCACCAGCAACTTGTCCCGCGACAGTGACGCCTTTGCAGAACACGCCGCTCGCCGCATCGAGCTCCACCTCCGCCAATGCGTCTCCAGCCACGGTCGATGACAGTTTTGCAAACTGCACGAGCCCGCTGAACGGCCGCGTCGCCTCGAGGCGGCCGTTGTTGACCACCACGACGTCGAGCGGCTGCGACGTGGCGCCCTGCCACGCGTACAGCAGCCACACGGCGCCGCTCTCGAGCACGAGCCGGTACTTCACGGCGCGCACGCCGCCGGCCGGGTACGGCACGGCGGTCAGCGAGCGCACGAGGATGCTGGAGTCGAACGCGGGCGTCAGGCCGTAGTACATGGCGCTCACGAAGCCCATGCCCTGGCACAGCGTCACATCCATCCTCCTCGCCGTGCTCACACTCTTATCCGCATAAAACATCAAATCCACACTCATCCCCTGCAGCGCCTTCAACTCCATCGTACTCCTCGTCCGGTCGAATTCCACAGCCGACAACGACAGCGAGCGGATCCAGATCGGGTTGATATAGTACTCAACAGCACCATTCGCCTGCACCGGCCCGTACTGCTGCTGCGGCGCCTCGCGGTGGTCGAAGCTGAAGCCCCACGGGTCCGCGGGCAGGTTGCTCCACCACAGCGTGTACGGCAGCGTGTACACCGGCGCGTGCCGGTCGCCAAGGAACAGGTTGGCGTAGAACTTGTTCGTCTGCAGCGCGCCGGCGTCCTGGATGCCCGTCTTGGGCACGGGGTGCGTGCGGCGGCGCGCGAAGATCGCGAGCGGCGCGCTGGTCTCGATCGGCGTGAAGATGTTTGCGACCGTCTGGCGCTTTGCGAGGCCCGCATTATCAGCAGCCACGGGAGCTAGGACAATAGGAGCTGGCGCAACCGGCGCGGCCGCCGCATCCCGCCGCGGCGCATCCACGATCCGGGCATCCAGCCCGCTCCCCGCGAGCTTCGGGTTCCCCGTCGGGAACGGCTGCACGCTCGGATTGCCCTGGCGATCCAGCCGCGTGTTGACGAAGCCGAGCGTGTCCGGGTCGGGTGTGGTGCGCGGCGGGGCGGGGATCATGCTTGTTGTTTCGCCGCGCTCGACGGTGCGGACGGGGACGGTTTGGGTGGGGGGGTAGGTCTGCGACGGTGAGGTGCCGGCGGAGACGGACGGGGACGGGCCGGCGGTGTCGGGGGCGGATGGCGCGGGGGTGTCGGAGGGCGCGGGGGTGAGCGCGAGGGGGTCTTGCGCTGCGGCCAGGGCGGTGCCGGCGAGGACGACCGCGAGGGTCTGGAATAGGGAGTTGAAGCGCATCGTAAGGAATGTGGGGGGATAAAGTTAATGACAGTATTTTTTGCCCGCCGTAGCGCAGCAGGAGGTAAGTAGGTTCGTAGAGACCGGACGAGCACCAAGGGCTCAAAAACTGTAAATCTTCACAAGTCTGCACCGACACTCGCACGCCCTGCGAACCCGCGGCGGCGGACGGGCGGTATATATACCCCTACATATAACGGGTCGGTCGGTGTCGCTGGGCTGGGCTGGTGGGCCCGTGGCTCTGGAGTCGATACATGTAAGACATGCGCAGGACAGGGGGGCCGTCGATCTCGCGTATGTCGCGTGCCGATTGGACATGTTTCAGCCCCGGGTGCTGGGAGGGCGTGGTGGAGATTGCGGATGCAGAAGAAGTTTTTTTTTGGACTGTGTTGGAAGGGGGAGGATGGGGGGAGGATGGGACGATGCGTGCGGTGTTTACAGACAGTGCATAGGTAGAGGCCACCGGTGGAGGGGGGGGTTCTGGAAGAAGGGGTGGATGGGTCTGGGCTTCGGTGAAGCAAGTGGGGAGGGTGGATAGTAGGTAAGGGGGACGACGTTGATAGGGCTCTAAGCGACGCAACTCTATTTGTCGGCCGGGACTGCACACGAACTCCTTTTCACGGGGGTCCTACGAGACAGCATCGGACGTCGGGCACAAGTATCACATGGAACAGCGCCATCCAAAACCCTCTCATTCTCATTCCTCTCATTCCCACTCCTATTGCAGCCTCCGCTCCTATCCATCGTGCCGCCTCCGCTCCTAGCCACTCCACACCGCCGGCCCGGGCTGCGTATAAGTTGTTGGAATCGGCCAGTAGATGCTGAGCAGCAGCCCAGGCTCGTTGCCGGTGTACACGCCCGGAATCGCGACCTTTGGTCCCGGCGAGCCTGCGTACACGCATGTCAGTTCCCGCTCTCCGTATGCTACGCAGGAGTGGTGGGTGGTGGGGGGGACGCACCAGCACCGGATCCGGTGACCTTGACGTGGGCGCAGGAGATGTAGAACTGGTTGCGTCAGCGGCGTGCTCGGAATGTGGAACGGCGGGGAGGGGAGGGGGACCTGGGCGCCGCCGAAAGTCGACGCGCTGGTGGTGGGGGGGTTGGGTCAGCAAAGCTTCGGGCGGGGTGAGTTATGGGACGGGGGCGGACCTGTGCAGTGCGATGTGCTCGATGCGCACGAGATACTCGCCCGCGGGCGTGGCGGCGGGGATCTTGAAGCTGAAGTTCTGCGACGCTGCGGGGGTCAGGTCTCGCCTGCCATGGATGACGCAACGGGGCATGGGCTCACTGGTATCGAACGTGATCGCGTCGGCGGTCAGCGAGCTCGGGCCCTTCTGCCACACCTTGAACCACACCGCGCCGGACCCGTCGAACGCCGCGGCGGTGCTGGGCGCCTTAGCCATGTAGATGTTGAACACGCCGGGATGGAAGATGGCGATGTCGGCCTGGAAGCCGAGCTGCGGGGTGTCAGTTGTCGCACAGGTGGGTGGCGGAGGGGGGGCGAACGGTGGAGCCGGCGGCGGCGGTGTAGGTTGACGCTGTGGTGCTCAGGCCGCCGGTGTTGCATCGCATGTCGGTTGAGGTCACGTCGGTCACCGGCGAGTTGGTGTTGGTGCCGGGGCGGATGTAGGTGAACTCGCCGCCGGTCACGGCGCCGGAGCTGTCGAGGAGCTTGAGGAAGCGGTCTGGGCTGTTAGTGATGGTGCAAGGGTAGTGGGGCGGAGAGACTGACAGTGCGCTGCGGCCTGGCCGATGAGCCCTGAGGCGAGGACGAGGGCGAGGGTGCTGAGCTTCATCACTGTGCACTCGGTGGTTTCGTGGTGCAGGAAAATCTCCACCACCAAACTCCGCCGGCCTGCTTCTTTATACATCTTTGCCCCACCCTCTCTTGCAAACAGTAGACTCGCCTCGGGGTAATTACTTTGATATTGATGTTGATATCCCACTTCCCCCCGCCGGAGCAGGGGCACGCTTCGGGCAGCTTCCGAGCCCTCGTCGACGGCGTCTACGGTTGACAGGGCCGAGTTTAAATGGAATTTAGCCACGCTCCTGCAGATTCCCCACACTGTACCCCATACTCTGGTGCAACGAAAGCTTAGCAGGTCCGGGGGCCGGACTATAGGGTGGGATGCGATACTGAGACGGAATGCTCGGTCCGTGAAATACTGGTGCCATGTATCTAACAGCCCGGAAGAATGACTAGGCGATATAAGTATGTGTTCTGACCGACACACCAAGGATTTCCGTAGGCCTTCAGGTCGACCGGTTGGCCAACAGGTTGACCGGTTAGCCAATCGGTCGACCCATAGGCCTACAGGTCGATTTGCCGTACCGGTCGACCAGTTGGCCTATGGGTTGACCCGTACGCCAAATAGCTCGCTTTACCTAGCACGCCGCGCATCCCACCATGAATACTGCTGCTGTACTGCACGATCTTGACAGTTTCTACGCACCAGATCGATGCCTTTTCTGGCACGATTTTGACGCGACTCAAGAACTCGACACATCCAGACAGTTTATACAACTTGTACAAAGGCGGGCAGTGGTGCGGTGACGCACGGGTTTAGTTTGGTAAATGTAAAATCCTACAGTAATATTGAATGCTTCTAAATGCTTAGAACGTTTGCAATCTGTGCGGCCAACAGCAAATTTGTCTTACTAATGTACTGTATTTATAAACTGCAGGAGTACACCTAGTATCAGATAATTGACGTATCTATGTAAAAACATAAGCTTCTGCTCGTGCGAAGACTAAGTCTACACCTAAAAGCTGCATCAGGTATCGTTATGTGCCCAGATGGTCCTTGGCCAACCGGTCAATTGGCCAATCGGTTGACCGGTTCACCAAGCGAGGTATTTGGCTAATGGGTCGACCGGTTGGCCAACCGGTCGACCTGTAGGCCTACAGAAATCCTTGGTGTATCGGTCGGAACATATGTGCAACAGAGGCGACTTGTAGATGGATCTATCCAGTTCCAACGAATAAACAATACTACAGTGGTGTTGAATGAGTACAGTATTGTGAGGCTAGAGAATGGTCAACGGTAATAAAAGTTCATTGGGCTGCATGTAAACGACTACCCACATGAGTCCCATGATTTCTCCCTGCCACCACCATCCGAAACCTTGAAGTTTGTAATAAATATTTCTCTATAACTCTCGGAGCGGGGATGCGGGTTGGGTTGTTGTTGCACATTGCTCCAGAGAACTGCAGCTTGCATGAAGTCCAACAGGATGTGGAAGCGGTGTTCTAGAACCCCGGGCCGACCAAATCAGCTTCTTTTCTTGAGATCCGATAAGAGGGGCGTGTTGGCGTGGTACAGTTTCGAAAAAGAAGATGAGATGGATGCAGATGATGGTTAGGATGATTGGAAATACACCCACTCACGTTCGCTATGGACGGAGATTCTATATCTTAGACCAACAAACAATTCCTAGGAGGAGACTACAATGGATAAACGGCATAGAGATCAGCATATCAAGTAGAATAGTCAAGAGGCATTCCGCATTCTATCTTTTAGTGAATGCCCTTTGTGTAATAACGAGTGATCCTTCCGACACATGTATGATATACATACTTCATACACCTACTTTTGTAAAAATACGAGGATTCAGAAGCTATTTCTACGTTTTCCGAGTTAAAATTTGTTTTGTAGGCTTCTCATACCCATCTTCTCGAATCGTTTGTTATAGAGCCTACCTTAAAATGAATCCTCAAATTTTACAACAGTAGTTGATGTAAAGATTTTGTGGGAGTATTGCTATCGTATTCTTTGGCCCCGAGCCAACTTGAGGGAATGTGTATGGCCCACTGACTGTAGAGTACAGTTTAAGGTTGTTCTTCAGCTGTTTGCTGGTATCAAACAGAGATGGCGATCGAAAATCTTAAGGTTGTGCACTGAGAGACTTGTGATGCACTTCGTAGAAGGAAGCAAACGAGAATTCGAGAATCGACGTTTAAAAGTGCGGGGTGATTTTACATTGGTGGTCACTCGCTTTATCTGCAGCAGCCCACGTCCAGCTAAATCATCCCACCATCTACTTTTCTCGCAGACGTGACACTAGCCCAATTGGCGTATGTGTACAAAACACACTAAGACCGAAGTCCACGGATGTCGACAGCCCAAGTACCCACCATCCAGCTCCCGACAAACTCAAGTACAGTATACACCATTATTTACTCTCACAGAAGAACAGAAGAGAATATTTGTTTTGTTTGTAGGAGACAGCCTTATATGCAGCGACCGTGTCCTTTGTAAGGAGTACTCGTACGTACTTTTACTTACTACAACCACCACAAAAAACGACAAATTGAAGATTCGAACCCCACCCAGAAAGAAGCAGCCAGGCCATATCACAAGCGGTGCTTACCACAAGACCAAACGAACCTGACGAGAACAGGCCCTAATCTGCACATTTTAGTGCTTATTCTGCAGAAACTCTAAAATATGTCCAGTTCACATAATGTCACTCGGTCGACTGAGACGCTGCACCGTGTGGGAAGGGAGAACCACAGCTGTCCAGAACGACCTTTTGGCATTCATTCACGTTTCTGTGATTGCCACAGAAGGAAGAGACGCGGAAGAACCGTTGTGCAACCGTTCTGAGCCGAATGGCTGGTCTTATGAGTGTTAATACGCACATTTTAACAGGTTATGCCCAGAATGACTCCGTAAAATGACCATAAAGCGCAGAATGACCCTCTAATTCTTCAAACCGCTGCACTTTCCTGCTCAAGACAACCGTATTGCAGGTGGCCACCCTCCAAGGGCACTCCCGGTCCGGAGCCATCCCGCCCAGTGCACCCTCCGGGCTCCCCCGCCCAGAACTCACTCTTCCGCCTGCAGCCAACACAGCGCGGTGAGATCTTGGGTGCCCCGGCCCCCGGGTGGGTGGGTGGTGGTGGTGATGGTACCCTGCGCCACCTGGCATCTTCATTAGTGATAGAAGTCATATAACAGTAAGAGACTTTGGTAATAGGGAGGTTGTTCAACAGCACAATAGGGCGGCCATTATTTAGGGATAGTGTGATTAGTAGGGTATGGGGTTATTCTGGGAATTACTGCCATTTTACGGGGTCATTCTGGACATGATCCGTTCATGGGATTCGCCCAAACCCGATTTTTGGGCTATTGTGTCGGCTTGTATCGCTTGCATTCTTTCGGTCGTTTGAATACGAGTACATACCTGTGCCGATACTTGCCACAAGGCTGTGCGGCGATTGCGGAATATTAATAGATGGATGGTTGCGGCCAGGACTTAGCAAGGATCGCCGACTGGGTCAGTGGTGGTAACGTGGGCACGGTGAGGGCATGACAGCTCACAGAGCGTCACTCGGTTCCCTTGTTTGACCCATGGATCGAACGACCAGAAGTCAACCCTACATATTATCAGGGAATTTAGAGGTAATTCATAGAGATGGGCCGGATGCACGGAATAACTTGATGCGGCCAATCCATGCGCCATGTTCCGTAGTCTCCCCAAGCATCAACAGTGTACACGTCGGCCAGGTTGCGTCTAGCCCGCATGCGTCTATCAAACTCAGCCATCATCCCACCGCGCCGCCGCTCCGCCACTGTCAGACAGACATCCAGACGCCACATTGCTGACTGCTCCACACCGGTGCCGGTCATGGTTCAGTGGTCGGCGGTGACGCACGCGACACGACACGACGCGCACACGTACCCCCGGCAGCTGCGACGGTGGTGAGGGTCAACTAGAAACAACTTCTAGAAGACAGATTTCAAAAGCTCTATATATTGTACCAGGGGCAGGTAGCACTGGATCGATTACATACCTACTCTACACCTTCCTACAGTGAGAGTGAGTGAGAGAACGAGTAAGTGATACCCCATGACCGATGCCTCAGCGCACCCAACCCAACCTACTACTGATAATCCCACGTCAGCCGCCGATCATCTCCATTCCCACCAAGTTCCAACCCACCAGCAGCGACCACCAGCCCCCCATCTCGCCTCCCGCGCTGCATACCCCCCATCCAGCACCGCATCCATTCCATCTGATTCCATCCCCCATCATCCCCAACGTCCTGCGTCCCTCGTTTCATGTGCCCAGCCTGTGAGCAGGTGGGGTGGGGTCTCCACCGTTTTCGGCGGCGACGCCAGCATATAAACACGATCCGGCCACTCGTCGCTCGGGTGGCAGGCACCAGGCTGGCGGTCATTTGACGTGCCCACCTGGACGCCCCCAGGCACCGGTACAGGCCGCGGAAGCACGCGGATCGCCGATAAGCCTCACCGCGTCGCACTCGCCTCGCTCTAGCCCCACCTCCACCTCCACTCCCACCCTGGCAAGCTCCATATATACGCGCGCGGCCCGGCCCAAAAATACAGAGACCACAACAACACAAACATAACATAAACATCGTGCCCAGTTTGGGTAGGCCGTGTTTTGTGGTCACGAAAGCGACACGGCAACGGCGAGGGCCATAACAACAACAACAGCAGCGACAACAGCGACAGATACAAACAAGCACGAATCGGGCCGATCACGGCAGCGGGTTTTTGGTTATGACACACCCCTCTCGCGATTTATTTTTACGCGCTGGGCGGGGCTGGGCTGAGCTGAGGGGGGGAGGCGCACGGTGGGTTCCTTCCCAGACTGGACGAACTGCGACGCCTGCCAAAAGTGATGTTTTGGTTTCGGGGAGTTACGATGGCCGCCTGGAAGCAGGCGGTGGTGGTGACCCCACCACGCGAGCGCGGGCGGGGAAAGCCAGGACGGTGTCGCGTAACGTCAGGCAGGCCACTCTATTATGTGTATCCCATCCCATCCCGGTCTGCTCTGGAAACAAAAGGCCTCAAACGTCTTGGAACAATATAAATGTGGTTGAGATGATTTAGGTGTTCAATTCCTTATCATTGAAACGTAGTCTACATATGCCCGTTGAGAATCCTATAGCCAGAGAAAAAACGAATAGAGGAAGATGGAATGTACAAGATAACAAAGGAAAAAACCTCACAACTTATACATCTAAGATCCGCCATCATGAGAATGGTACCTAACAGAACGAGTGGTAGTTGGGTATAAACACAAAGGAAGTTGACATAGGAAAGCTGACATAGGAAAGAAAAAAGGGAAAAAAAGAGCAAACCAGAACAGACCCAAAAGAAATATGAAGTGAAAAGCAATGTTCTTCCGGTATCGCAGATTACCAGTCTTGAACATGTCGAAAGTTTGAAAAATTGTCCGGAAAGGATCAAGTGTAGGATAGGTGCAAAAAGCAACCCGGCATCACAAAGATATCATATCATAGCTCCGAACCCAGACCTTATTGACGTCTTCCTCTGACCGCCCATTACCCAACTCCATACCAGAGCATAAACAATAACCTGACAGCCGTGAAACAATTCTAATTCACGATAAATCTCGTCTTCAACCATTGCAAAAAACCAATAGCAACAGAGTGAGAGCAGGATGTGTGAAAGATCGCTACACAAAATGAAGAAAGCCAGCAAACTAATAATGTTAATTCGCTCCACAAACCGCTCCGATAAAATGCAAAAAGTAATCCTAAAGTTAAACAAGGAAAATAAAAAGCAAAACTCCGCACCATAAGGGCAAATGAAATAACAAAATAATATGTACTTATAATCCCAGCGAAAGTATTTCTTTTTTTTCTGCATGCGTTAGGGTGGAGGAGTTGTGTGCATTGTGCATTTCGCCGAGACCTAAGCCACGGAAACTAGCGACTACTCGTCACTGTTTGATGATGCTTCAGACATCCAATTCTCAACAAAGAGAGCTGCTCGTTTGTATCGTCTATCGGCGTACTTCTCGTACACGGCACCATGATGCTCCTTAGGATTCTCGCAGCATTCGACCAAGGTTTGCACTAGCGGCTCCAGCTGAGCTGCAGTGTAACCAGAGTAATAGGTATGAGCGGTTGTCTACATCACAGGGCTATTAGTAACAAGGTACCATGCAGATATCATGTGGAGTACATACCCATTCACCCTTCTTCAGCATGTGTCTAGCCAAGCAGTGTGCTCCAGCAGCCAGAAAGCTCGGTGGACTTCCAACAAAACGTTCATCCATGATTGTGATCTCCAAGAAGTATTTGGCCAGAGTTCTCGTCTCCAGATCGTAATCATCGGCCTTGCTGACTCTTCTCAAGAAGCTCATTGGACCTGGCCATCCAAGCTCAAACTGAAGCAACGAGAGCATGAAGCGCTCAGCTTTGAGGATCTCTTCAACGGAATAACCTTTGTCAACCATGTACACTATTTCATGAACCGAAGGGCAGTTGATCTCTTCGTATTTTGCGGCCACGAAAAGAGCCGTAGCACCAACGAGTTGCAGCTTTCCTAAGGAAACAACCTTGTTCGATAGGAATCGATCGATGTAGTTGGTGCACAGGAACATTGTTTCAGGCAGCAGGTTGAATCTAGCATGGACCTGAACTAACCAATCCATTAGAATGGAACGCATGGACCACTGGAGTTCAGACTGGAATTCCATGTACTGGGCATTCGGAAGCAATTTGATCTATCAATAAAGTTAATATTGAAAAGTGATACCACGGACGATGACTATACCTCAAGCTCTCGCATGTATTCAAAGATCTCATCACCATATTCAGCAACCATGGAAATATCACCTTCCTCCTCTTCATCATAGGTCACGAATTGATCCTTGAGTTTTGACAACTGTTTCCGAGTCTTGGTGGTCCACTTAGGTACCATTACTTGGGCGGTGATACCAGTGGTATTGTCACCACCACGGGTGCGAGGTGCGTTAAAGTCGGTGTCATCCTCACAGCCTTCGGTCTCTGCATCGGAGACAATCTCGACTTCAGTCCCAAAGCGGGCATTTTCATCGACCTTTTCCTCGTCTTCTCCATCAGAAACATCTTCATAATCATCGACATCGACGTCTTCATCGTCGTCAACAATATAATTACCATCGAACAGATGAGGTTGTTGGTCCGAGTAAACGGGTTCGTCTTGTTGTTGTTTGACCCGAGTATGGATAGGGTCGATGGGGCCAGTAGCACGCTTGGAACGGAACCCCCCAGCGATTTCCTTTTTCGATACAGCGTTTCTGGAAACTTTGGGACTAGACCGTTTTGGGCTGACACGTTTCGGACTGGGTCGCTTGTTGTCCTCAAAGACGGCGGTTTTTCTGGTTATTCTTCTTGGGCCAGTCTGGGATATGCCAGAGGGTTTGGCTACGCCATTTACTTCAGTGGATGTAGTGGTACGGGTGCTCCCAGCTCGTTGGGCAGGCTTGGATATGGCAGTCGTCTTTTTCTCCTGAACGGTGATACCCACCTTGGCATTTTCATCGCCGCCTTGATTGTATTTGTTGCTCACGTCTCCAAATACTGTACGCCGAGCAGCCGCCTTCAGGCCGCCGACGATTTTCTGGCCATCTCCTTTGACATTTGCAGTCTTTTGTTGCAAGGCCGGCTTGTTTTCGGCATCGGGACGTGAACGCAGCGCACGCGAAGGGCGTTGAGGCTATATTCCATTGAATTAGTTTTGCATTCAAAGATGGAAAGATATATCTCATACCTTAACATCCATGACTGATTATTTTACTGGTATTTCGGCGTGATGAAATCAGTGAATTGTCAGCCTTCGAAATGGCAACAGTATCGCGACGAAGACGCGAAGGCGAAAGAAAGAAGGTTTATAACTAAAAAAATAGTAGAGTGAGTGGAGAGAATGTCCCTTCTGTATCCCGGCTAGGTGTAACGTATCGATGAAGGAATCGTTGTTATTTGGACTGGATGAAATGCGAGGACGATGGTATTTCTAGTTAAAGGCTGGTTGTTTGGATTAGCCAGGACAATTCGCGTAGTCGGCGTTCTCGTTGCCAGAGCAACAGGCATGCATGGGCATCCCTCAATTACCCTGCCGAAGTGCTCACCTTGGCGTTGATCAATAACATCGGCTTTACGCGAGACGCCTGGACGCGTCAACCCTCAACCTCAAGATTGCGCTGCTCAAGCCCCGGACAGTCGTCCGGAACGTTTTACAAACTATGTTTAACGTTTTATGACTTTCAAAATACCATTCTACCTTTCTTCTTTCAGCTTTTGCTATTGCAATATTTCATGCATTGCTTTTCTGCCATAGTTTGAGTTGAATGGTTGGCCTTGTGCACTTTACGCGCTGTCACGTGGAGTGCGACGTCATTCCCGAAATTAACTTTACAACACCCGCTGTCACTGTATTTGAGCTATAGAAGATCTCGGTATGTGTGATATATAATGTTTGACAGAAAGCTGTCGTTTAAAAGAGTCTGCTTGGGAATGTTTGCATCTCTTTAACGAAGCCAGTCTGACTGGGTGAGCGCTTCCTGAAGCGGCGCCACCGTCGCACATTGCACCATAGAGCAAATCAAGTCCAAATATACATATGTATGCTATTGTTCAAGCTTGTCCACTTGCTCTTATTCATTGTAAATTTCTGCCGACTATGCATTTGTAGTCTCCGGAATACATCTGCAACGCAGTATTTCACGGGGCGCCGCTCGGAGGGTATCGGGGTTTGGAAGCGGGGATGCGAATGGCTAACTTTTGCTACTCAACCGACGCACCTGTTATGCTTTTTGGTAATCCAAGAAAGCGATATTTACTCCAGTTTTCCTAGGCGACAGGCATCATAAAAACCCACCTAAAGTGCGATACTCGTACATAAGAAGTACTTGCTTTCTCCCGTTCTAGGGTAGGTGGCGCATACATGTCAATTACGGTACATGCGGTTTCATGCTAGAGGAACACCTGCAGCTTTCTATTGCACGAGGACAACCGGCGCACCTCTATCTCCGTAGATTGAATGTTATTGTATTTCTTTGTGCTCTGTTTATATGTGTATGTACCGTGCAGTTCATGCTCACGTCCAACGGCGCGCGCGATAACTGTGTATCTTTCATTTATCTGCTCCTCTGATTGAATGCGCAGCCTCCAATCCACCAAACGGCGCTTCGTCTGGATTCGCGCCATCCCGGCCGCGCACTGTGCTAACCCCAGATAGCAGCTTTGCATCTGTCTGAAGATTCGTTGTCTCCAATCTCGTAGCGAGCAGGCAGGTGGATGTGGTATACTCAACCAATCATTGGTGTATGTGCAAGTTTGGGGTGATTATTTGTATGTACTCTGTCCGTTAGCATGCCCCACGGATGTACCAGCTCCTTCAGACCACAAAGGGTTCGCAACCCCAGAGTCCGAATCTGTGGATTATGTATAGCGCTGAAGACTATTGTGATATCGGCGCTCTCCCGCAGTATAGCTTAAGCTGCAGTGTATTTTTGAGCAACATGTAGCCGTTAAGTACTTGCACAATACCGAAGCACTTAAGCTATGTTCATAAGCTGCAACGTGCACGAAAAGCGGAGACAGTCACTGCAGTGATGGGCGCGCTTTCATTGTACTGTGAATAACCCAAGCCAGGTATTCGTTGGCAACTGAACCTACCGGCGAACGAGCGCTGTGGAGTGGTTCAAATTCCCGGCGCCGAACATCCTGTGATGTGCAGATTGTGTTGGACAGACAATAAACCCCCCCATTCTTACATTGGAAGCTCTCGCTGCTTGACTGTGCGCGCTGCATTTACGCACATATGTAATCTCACAACTGTAGGCCGCTTTTGTTTTTATTGTAGAGAAAAGGTGTCGCGCGGAGTGGCTCTTCAGTTGCGTTGAGAAGCACCCAGGTTTGGCTCATCAGCGATCCCCATTGCGCTGTCGCTCGGGCTCCCTCTCTCCTCAGTCCTAGCACGCACGCTTCCTTCCTCCTCCTCTTCCACAACCCAACACAGCTCCGTCACGTTAGGAATCATTCATAGAGAACTCTCCCAGTCTTATCACCTAGTCTCTATCTTACATCCCTCGATCTAACGTTCCCGTCGCACTCGCCCTCGCCTCTGCTCCCTCATCCTCATTTGCCCGCACGCCTCTGCCTCCATCCGGCGCTCGACAAAGTCCTCTCCGCGTGTCGAAGGCCTCAACCATCTTCTCATCTACATCTTGGGAATATAGCGATCTATATTCCTTCCAGCTTAACCCTTAGCCCGCTCCCAGATTTGCTCCAGATTCCCCCAGCCGATCGGCCTGCGTGTACCAAGCTCACCTGTCTTCCGACCTGTCGCCCTCCACCGACAAAGCCCTTCTACCTTACTAAATCATCCCATCGATAGTTTATCATCGGGACTTTGAATCCCAAGTACCTGTTCCTCGTTATATTCAACTTTGCGTGGCGCGCAAGCCTCGAAGGTTGGTCTCTTCGTCTCCTTTCTGACATCTGCACCGCCCACTACACACTCCCCTCGACAGCTATCACACCCGATTTTGATGTATTATCACATCAAGATACTCCTCTTTCTTATTTTAACGTGTATGAATCGATTATATTCGTCTATGGGATGTTTCTCGGTTGTTGGTCTTCAGCACGATGGCGAACGACACGACTGAGACAACAGCTTGCTAACTTAGTTCATCTTTTTGCATAGGTTGGTTTACTCATTTGCATTTCGCAGTGATTAAACCCCTCCGATCGCTTTTTAAACATCATCATTGATCCGGGGGCGCATTCACACACTACCCCCGAATCTCCTGCAGGTTGGAGAGTCACAAGTATGAATGTCAACGCACTACTGGCCGACGGAATCCCCGCACCAAATCAACCCTTCCACCCGCCCGCCACGACTTCTACCCCTCACAACTCTCGCGCCGCAATGACCCCAAACTCCCTATCGCCAAATGCCGATGTCAAAGCAGTCAGTTTTCGACTGCGCGATTCGCAGAATGAGCCGAAAACATTTCATATCCGGCCGCACGATACGACCGACTCTATCATGGATACAGTCAAGCATTTACTAGGACTGTCTAGGCAATATGATTTGGGAGTATCATTGGAAGATGCCGATGAGTTATCATTTATCCCTAATTACGAGAACTTCACCGATGGGATGACCGTATTTGTGCGAATCGAAGAGTCTTTACCACCAGACTTTGCGCGCCGTCACTCATACAACCTGCGCCAGTCGCAAAATGGCTTGAATGGAACATCTTCAAACAGTAGTTCCAGAACCTATGATTACCCTGCAAGCCGAAGCATTTCGCCCGTCAGTAGAGGGCGGCGCAGTACAAGTGCGACAACTATGCATACGGTTGATCGCCGCTCCAGGCACCTAAAGCGATCGGCGCTCGATGACCATTACCATGAAATCTATCATCCGGACGGGCAGTGGAGCTACTTGTCCCAGCAACCACTCATGCCAGACGAGTACGATGAGCCACGGACCAAGGCAGGCTCTGTGGCAAGCGCAGATATCAGCGTGGAAAACATTCTCGAAGGATCAAGGAGGAAGAGACCCAAATTTTCTTCTGATGTTTGTGTCTCTTCTTTTGACGTTTCTAGAGACGCATTCTCACTGACATTTGATAGGAACTGCCTTTATTCCCACCTCCTGCCTTGCCAAAGCAAAATGGGTCTGTATCGTCCATGAGCCCTTCTCGCCCTCCTGTGCAGATGGAGACTCCATACACACAACGCCATTTCAGCTTCTCGCATCCTACACCTCCATCTAATGCTGGCGACTATGGATATCACCGTGCGCATGCCGGTATCCAATCAGCGATCGGGGCAGGTAATTCAATTGTTGTGCCTACGCCAGCGCCTACAGTTACTTCATGTATATCGGACGAGGACGTTGCTATTCAATTGATGCGCTTGGGTAATGCTAATGCGGGATCCGGCACTACTTCAATGATGGGCGAGAATCGGGAGAGCGCTCATGGGTTCGTTTCGGATTGTGGTGAATATGGCGATGAAGGTGACGGGCGAAGTGACACAACAGAGTTGCCTGATCCTCTGCCCCCGATAGGCTCGGCAAGATACGGTCTCCCTGACAGCCCTATTCTATTTCCGACAGGCCACCGAAAGTTCAAGAGTTTAGATGAGATTTTACCCAGCTTTGACACCACCGAGCCCAGTGACGATGAGAATCTACCGCCGATCGACTCGCAAATATCAAACGGATATGCAGTGTCCCGCCGCAACAATGCGCCTTCCGACGATGAGGAAGATGTGGATGCAGTTGATGATGAGGCCGACGAGACGTACACAGCCGACAAAGAAGAGGATGAAAACGATGGGGATACTGATGATGATCTTGATGACGTTCCTCTCAAGATGCGGCGAGAGAGGATGGCCATGGCCGCCTCGTTTTTCGACTCCAAGACGAAGCACTCGCTTTCCAAGGGGATGGCGAAGGCTATCAAACGCCAGCCTACTTTACTCGCCAAACCAACATCGATGGTCAAGCCCAAGGCTGAACCGCATTATCCCATTTCACCAGCTTCTCCGCCAACGAGCAGAAAGCCATCCATGGCTTCATCCATTGGCAACAAGTATCGTCCGGCCCCGGTGAACCATCATTTGGCTACGCCGGGTCATGAAAATATCATCATGCAATCGGGCGAGCACGGCGTTCTCGAAGATCATTATCAGCGACCGAGATGCCAGCGCTGCCGCAAATCGAAGAAGGGCTGTGACCGCCAGCGTCCTTGCCAACGATGCAAAGACGCAGGAATCCCCGCCGACCAATGTATATCGGAGGACGAGGCTGGCACCAGACGTGGTCGTCAGGCTGCGGCGGCCGCCAGAAGGGCTGGATTGAGCACGGTCACCAAACTGAAGCTCAAAAAGAAGAAGAAGAACATGGTAGCAGCAGCAGCAGCAGTAGCCTAAATGGTTACTACGGCAGACGCAGAGAATACACCTATATTCTCGTTTGATATGACAGCATATCACCCGATTGCTTTTTTATTGTCGGGTTATAGCGAACACCATATTTTACTGTTTCTCGTTTTTCCTTGTTCTCGGTTTTTATTGATTCGATTTGCTTAACTGCTCAGGCGCAATATGGTGGATGGGTTAGGGAACTGGTAGCGTGCGCAAACAAAAAGTTGGTCTGCTTTCCGCTTTTCACTTTTGCCCCCCCCTCCTCCCATTGGGGGGTTGTTTGAACCTTTTGATTTGACTGTTTGTTGTTGGGTTTTTTTTTTCCTTTTGGCAGGATGGGCGGCGGGAAATGGTGTCCTTTGTTTTTTTCTGTGTTCTCTCTATTATCTCTGGTCTTAAGCTGGCTATCTCCGTCTTTTGCAATTGTAGTGCTCTGTTTTACCTTTCATTTCTTGTCGATTTTTTTTTGCTTTTATTCCCCGCCAGTGAGTGAGAGGGGCTGTCTTGAGCAGCCGAAGGAAGGAAGGGACGAGGGGAGGAGGAGGGTTTGGGAAAGGAAGGGGAGGAGACGGAGACGGAGGAGGAGGAGGAAATACCGCGGCAGCTAACCCTCACATCTCGTCTCGTTGGCGGTCTGTTTTACCATTTTGCTCTTTTTAATGTACCCCCCTTGTTCGCTGTATGTCCATTACCCCTCCTGCTCGAACCGTGTCAATATCTTGTTGATAGTTTGCACTCTACTTCTTTCTACCCCCGGGCTGTTTTGTGGGCTTTTTATGGGAAACCTTTCCTATTTTTTTCATTTCCTCTATTTCCTTTCTGTCGTGTTTCCCTCCAGATGGTAGTTTTACTGCGGCTTTTTGTTTTCCCAGCGAGAGATGGCGTGGGCGATCACAGATGCCATGAGGGAGTGATGGATGGATGGATGGATGGATATGGATGGATGGATGGATGTGGGGGAGAGGGACAAGAAGGACATGGAGGACATGTATGGCAGAAGATCAACAACAACAAACTACATACTTACATCTGCTCTGGCTGCTCTGTATTGTAACTTCTGTCCATGTAGTGTCTGCATGTATCCACCATCATCACCATCATCATCATCATCTTGCACTTTCTCCCATTTTCTTTGTAATATCGACGCCCCCCGGGGGCTATAGGTTCGACACGGTCCGCGCGGATCTTTCTTTCTTCTTTTCAGTAGTAGACATGTAATATAAATGGCGCCCAACAGAGTCCACAGTAACCCAATCTCCAGTGCGCTCCTCCATCTCTCACTCGCCCCCTCCCCCTTGTACAGTGACACCAGCGCCGGTCTCCGCAAACATGGGACGAACCACACCCCATCACTCCCCTGCCGCTTATCCAACACCTCCACCTCTCGCACGAGCGCCGCCATCGCCGTCGCCGTCGCGTGAACCTGCCCCTCCCGGCCAGCACCTGCACCTGCGCCCGCGTGCGCCCGCGCCCTCGCTGCGCCGCTCCATCCCCGAGCGACAGCGACAGCGTGCGACAACGAGCGCCCGTGCGCCGAGCGACAGCGCCGCGGCTCAACGGCATCTTCCGCCGAGCCGCACCACGCAGCTGTGTCGCAGGCCGGGACCGGTCTGGGCGCAACAGGGGTTCGTCCAGTCACGCCACCTCGGCTCGGCTGCAGCGATGCCAGCACTTCCATCGATCGCGACGGGCGCGCGCAGATTTTTTCTTCATCGTCGTCTTCGGCGGCGGGGGTGGCATCGGCGATCATGAGACTTACGGCGCTCCGTCCCGGCCACGAGGAGCACGCGGGAAAGTAAGGAGGGCGGAAGCAGGTCTCACTCGGTCGGGCGGTCGCGGGCCGGGAGAGCACGGGCTCGCTGCGGATTTAAGGTTATGGTATGGATCATACCGGGTGGTTGCACGGCGCCCGTTCTGACCTAGCCCTGCGACCCCCCTCGCGCCCCTCGCTCCATTCCTTGGCGAGTGCTGCGAGTGCGCTCGGGCCCATGGCTTGGCGCTGTGGAATGTCGCGCGCGAGAGAGAGGGAGAGTAGACGGTTGCAGAGGTGATGGGAGGTGGGAGGTGGATGCAGGTGGGCTGGGGGGCACGGAGGGGAATGAGGGGGGGGGAGGGGATTGGGAGGGGCGTGGTCGGCGGCCACGCGGACGGTTTGTTTCGTGCTTTTAATAGGCGCGCCCCCTCACCCCTGCCTGGCTGAGGGGGCCAATGGGGTGCTCGAGACGTCTCGCGACGGTCGGTCGCGAAACAGCACCACCGGTGGACGAGCAACCTACATATCCATATCGCTTTTTTTGTTTTTGCGCAGGAGTACATATGTATGGGTTTTGGATCACAGCTTGATGCGAGGGAGGGAGCGAGATTACGGATAGGTTGTGCAGCGTGCATAAGTTATTTCGTGGGGTACGTAGCGGACGATGGCAGCGCAGGCAGGCATACCCTGGGCTGAAACGGCCGGTATCGTGGGTAGCTGTGATGTGCTGGCTGATCTCCCAGCTCCCCCTTGCCCAAGCTGTGTGGAACGCCCACCATCATCGCATCACAAAAAATAAAAACACAAAAATAAAAACACAAAAACAAAAACAAGCGTTCCCGCGCATAAACCAGGCAGTAGCATCTAACTTGATTCACATAGGTATCGTACATACAAGCTTCATCGCTCTGGGTATATTATATTTCACGCCGCCGTCGGCGCATTCTCAACAATCCTGTATCCCTTCTGTATCAACAGCTCGCGCACCATCCGCTCCAGGTCATCCAGCTGCACAGTCGCAGTCCCACCATCAGCATCACCCTCGTCGGTCTTTCGCTCCTCGCTCGAGGCATCCGAGACAATATCGACGTTGACCGTGCACTGGACGGCAGCCGGAGGTTTGCTGACGGTGTGCTGGATTCTGGCAGCAGGGGGCAGCTCCGCCAGCTTCTGTTTCAGCTGCTCTTCGCGCTGGCGAATCTCGGCGTCGAACCGGGCTTCGAGGGCGCGCAGGCGCTGGAGGGCCTCGTGGCGCTTTTGGCGCACGGCGGCCGTGTAGGATGAGTCTGACGACCATGAGGTTGGGGAGACGGAGAGTTGGGAGGTGCGGTCGTCGGCGTCGTCGTCGGCGTCGCTGTCTACCTCTGCCACAGATTCCACCACAGATTCAGCAGGCTTGTTGATATCTTGTTTTGGCTGTGGGAGCAGTGGCGGTAGTGGTTGAGGTGGAGAAGCCCGGAATTGAGGCAGATTGCGCCATGTTGGCGTTGCGGGAGCGGGTCGCAAGTCGTGTACAAATGGCTCTGAAGAATCCGAGTCCGAGTCCGAATCTGAATCATCTTCGGATTGCTCTGGGTTAATTCCCTCAGAATCCGTTGTTTCAGTTTCCTTGGGCGGGGAGTATCTAAACTTTTCCCCTGGGTGGCTTGCCAATTTCGGGGTGCTCGTTGCTATAGGCCGCACGCTTCCTCGTGGCAGTGGACGATTGGAGAGAACAAGTTTCTTGTATTCGGGTGATTGTGGCGGCGAAGGCGGGATATCGAGCGCATCAAACTTCCAAGTATCGTCGCTCGAATCACACAAATCCGCTATCTCGTCGGTCGGGCCCAGAAAGCTCTCGCCAACCAGTATCTCCTGGTTGAACCGCGTCCGTGGGGTGCTGGTCGCACTCTTTCTCGGTGATCTGATTATGCCTCGCTCAATCCGTTTCGTCCTCGGCGTTCCAGAATAGTCGCTCTCGAATTCAGCGTTGCGATTGGGCTCGTCCCGCGCGTGCGATACGCCCGAAAGCACCGACTTGACTCGCGAAGACACCTCGTCCAGGAGTGTGGACGACACATCGGAGCTCGACTCGGCGGCATCATAGCTCAACTCCCTTCCAAACCCAGCTGACCTCTTCCCCGGCGTCGCCTGCTGAAAGCCCTGCGGCCTCACAAACCTCGTATTCCTCCGCGGCGTCACCTCCCCGAACGACCTCGACAAGTCCGGCAGCGCCTGCACACCCACGCCGTCATAGTCATCGCGTTCCACAATCCTTAAAAACACGTCCAGCAGCTCCCGCACCGCCGGCACCCTGTGCTCGCAGAACCCGGCCAGGTCCAAGTCTATCAGTCGTTCCCGCAGTGCTGCGCCGATCTCCTCGTTGTGCGACATCGTGCCGAGCAGCAGCTTCAGGTTGCGCAGCCGCGTGCTGAGGTCGCCCGGCGCGGGGCTGCGCACGACGAACGGGATGCGCTCGCGCTTCTTCAGTAGTCGTCCGTGTGCATTCGGGAGCGGGAGGAGCTCGTAGAGGAGGATGAGGAGGTTGGGTGTGGGCTCGAGGAGGCTGCGGACTGGCGGGAGCGAGACGGAGGTGAGGAGGGCATTGAGGCGGCTGAGGAGGGGGGCGTCGGAGGAGTGCACTTTGGGTGGAGTCGGGGTTGAGGAGCGGTGGATGCGGCCTTCCGGGGAGAGGTCGGAGGCAGAGGTGGAGAGACTCGGGGAGGAGGCCATGGTGAGGTTGTTGATGGGGGTTACGCGATCTCCAAGACGCGCTCCGCATCCAAGGATGTTTGGGTCACGTGCACTTCAGCCTTGCTTTGTTCGATAAACACTTATAGCAGGATATATAGTTTCTTCTATAATTGATCAGAAATACTCTCTAGAGATTGCGAGAGAGTAGTAATGCAAATAGTATGCAACCGCAGGTATAATTATGTAAACTCGAGAAAAACGCGTGAGCACCTTATATCACTCGCAATTTCAGACCAAATCAAAACCACAGAATGATTCAAACATCTACCCACCCGTCGAGTATTAAGTAAGATGTGCTGTGGCGAGAACTTAAAACCAAGGTGCGAGCTTCAGGAGACGGAGGGATGACGAATGCTAAGTCATACACTGGACTTTAAAAAACATATCGAAATCTTCTTACAAATTCACCTTTTCGAGTCCATCCGTGCTTCAGCGTATTTATCATTCAATCCACCGAGCGTTTCATCTCCATGCTTGATGGGGGATTTAGATAATAATGGCCATTGTCCAGATATGGAATATCTAAGTGGGAGATTTGAGTACTACCATGACGCAATTGATTTTCCGACGCTTGACCGGAGATACGTCATTTATTAATGCATGCATTATTTTGCTATGAACTTATTCGCTGTTTATGCCGGGCTTTTCTTGATCTAGTAATATTGTAAATTGCATAGGTAGGCGCATGTGAAGCAGTATAAATCTACAATTTATACGAAAAACACTTACTCTGTTGACTTCGTACAAAGACTATGGACTATTGCTCACGCTGGCATTACTTTTCTCGCGACCAGCCTTTTAATATCTAGGATCCATTAAGCCCTAGCTGGCCTCGTCCCTCGGCGGCTTGTCCTGGTCCAAACTGCCGAAAAGCTACAAGTGATTCACAAAATAGCCTACTAGAGGCCGATATCGTCAACTCTATAACTCTAAAAGTAGTCTGTTGCCTAGCCGCACAATCGAAGGGGCACACACAATAGGTGGATACAGACTACATTCTATTACTCACTCGATATTCTAACAGTGATACCCGGCTGATTAGTAATTATATCCAGAAGGATCTCAACATTGCGCCAAGTCCCCTTTTGCAACCATTTGCACAGACAGCGCAACGTCATTCCTCACACTTTTGTCGCGACCTTTCCCCCCCACAGTATACTAACAGGACAATACGATGGCATCTTCTAGTCCAAATTGCAAGCGATCCGCCCCTCCGTCGCAGGAGAAAATCACCACAATCGTCGAGCGCTCCTCGAAGCGCGCGCGGGTCGATGCGCCGGTGCGCAGGCTCAACCGATTCAAACGGAAGCACCAAGAGCAGCTCGACAATAAGTTTCGGCCTCAACTACAAGGGCTGAGTACGTTCCTCTCTTCTGTGCCGTTACCACCCGGAGAAGAAGAGCGCTGGAACTCGCGTAAGTGCACATCTCCGCGCGTGCAGCTCCCCGTGACTGACGTTGTTTGCACAGTCCGCAAAGCTGTCGCCGATGCCTTGGAACTGTCCTCCAAATCATTTCTTCCCTCACCCGATTCCATGAACAGCCTGCCCAAGCTCGAGAGGAAGCGAGCCCACTCGCCGATACCTCAGGAAGAGGAGAACCAGGAGACGCGGGACACAAAAAAGCTCAAGCGATCACACAAGAATGGATGTGCAATTCCTAGTGCTGCAGGAGCGAAGCGGTCAAGAGGTGACGAGGAAGTCACGAAATACAACGATGATGATAATGAAAATAGCGAGGATGATGATGCTGTGGTGGGCAGTACACAGCCCGGAAGGGTGGACATTGGGTTCAAACGGCCACGAACGACCTACATTCAGGAAGGTGACCCAGCGATTGAGTATGCGAGTACTGTCGAAGGTTCCGACAGTGATAGTAGCGACAGCGATGACAACGATGATGGTGAAAATGATGATTATGCCTTCGAAAGTGATGATAATGATGGGGATAGTGATGGATAGGGGGTGAAAGGCAAAAGCCCAATTTCTTAAATTCAATTTAATCTGAGATACCCACACCAAATATTTAGTTTCTTAGTACTTCAAAGCAATGGACCACCGTTCTGGGCAACTGAACCGGCAGCTCTATGGGCCATCAGACATCCTTTGTGGAGATGGTCCAAAGGGTTGAGGTTTTTGTTGCAGGTGGCAAAGCTCTCGAATCTTAGCGTGTGACTACCTCAGAAGATGGCTAACAGAAGATCGGCGGCTGTATTGCAGTAACGGTTATGCGTAAGATTACAACAGTCCTGAGACGTTGAACGGAATACCGAGTTGAGGACTGACTTCATGAATATGAGATATACGAGTTCATGTGCTCAGCTGTATGCATTTATTATGACTGTGGAAAATAGATCAGTGGAATAAATTAACTCCCACCGGGAGTGCTTAGTCGTGTTTTGGTCGCTGTTTATCATTTGTAACTCTCGAGTGATGTGTTGTAGTTTCACTCCCCTCCCAACTCCCCCAAACAACCACCCAACCACCCTCGACTTTTATCTTTCAAAATACTCCCCAAGATCTAGTTTTCCGAACGATTACAGAATATGCCGGTTTAGCATACTACACATACCAAAGATCCACACATCATGAACCCCACCAATTCTGAATGAAAACTCAATGAACAAGACGTCCAGGACAATAGCAAGACAGGACGTCTTTATGACTTGCAACTTGTCACGCTGTTCAAAGATTAGTCTGTCAGCCGTCCTTCGCTACGTGGCTCCGTTTCGAGTTCTAACAGCTAAACAGACGCAACTAGAGCGTTCATCACAATATCCACCTTGTGGTCTGGTCATCAGCCAAGTCTATTAGCAGCTATTCTGGAAGCAAACCACTGCTATTGCACCATCGGAAGTTTCACGACTCTATCTCAAAATTGGAGTTCCAAAATTTAGATTCATGCAGGCACCATTTTTAACTTTGAGGTAAATACGCCACATCACGTGTTTCAATTATCAGAATCTCGCTATTGGACCCTGCTGAAGAAGAAAAGTAACAGATTCTAGAATACATGCTCCAGGGCTTGGTACCACTGATCATGAGGATGTTTTGGCTTGTAGGCCTTGAAAGAAAATTGAAAATAGGTGGTGAAATCCACTTGTTGAAGAACAATCTCAAGCCAAGCCATGTCTTGCGATTGTAGTTGTTAGTGTAGCCCTAACCCGGCGCCCTATTTTGAAAACTAAGCTAACTAGTCACCTAGTGGATTCCTCAACTCAATTAAATGTCCAGCCAAACACAACTGACAAAGAACTCCCTGCACAGCACGGTATACGCTTGTTGCCTCGTGAACAACAATCGCGAGCACACCGCTGAGCTCTTGCGATTGCTCCATAGAATGGCCAAGTCCCCGATATCAGAACCAACCCACCGTAACAGAAAGGTGGCGTAAAAGTGGGCGTTTGGAAAACCTAATTCGCTAGTGTATCACCATCCCCAGTACTAGATCCTCCTAGCAGACCGGCCCTGCTCTCACAGGCAAGCGGCCATGTAGATCCGGGATAGTCCAAAGAACTCGAAAGAGAACCGTTCTACCAGCATATACAATCCCAATTTATGAACAACCACGAGAGCTTCAAAGGAACCACTTCTTCGAACCTCTCCTATAAAAGCCGGATGCCCAAATCGAACCTGGCATATGCCTCAACCACCCGTTCTTCGGACAGCTTTACAGCGTATTATTTATTATACGACATTCCTTTCGTGGAATCATTGGATCTTGTAAAGACTTCGCCGGTCTATTATGAAAATCTCAAGAGCAGGTCAAAGACTGGCAGCCGCGCCTCACGAAGACGAAACTCCCGTCGACGAGGTAAGATGCAGAAATTGGTATATATGTTATGCGCATATGTACCAATAGTCCCATGTCACTTTACCCAGCCTGTCGGTGCCTGCAAGACGGCACCCAGGCTACATATCCCCCCAAGCTCCCGTCTTAGTATAGGCATATACAAATAATTTAATAGTTATGGTTTCTGACTCTCTTTCTGTGTTTTTAGCTACGCTCCCAGAACTGGTACATGTGTGTCGTGTGCTAGGTGCGCTCTCCGGCATTTCCTGGAAAACCTGTCTATGTCCAAAGCACACTCGATGGAGTGGCTTAGGATCGGCAATTCCTTCGCTGTCTACAGACCGTGTCGACCTCCAGCAGAATATGAGTCCAGTATCATCATCATCATCCTCTCCTTCTTCATCGGCATTCGGAATACAACATACCTTATACAATATTTCAACAATGACATCGTCGGATCTCTTCAACTTCTTGTCCCGTACGAGACCTTCCAAAGTGCAGATTGGAAACTCAATCGGATGCAGTTGCTGCAGGTTTTCGGGCGGCGTTTCTTTTCGGTCTTTTCTTCCTCCGGTTTACATGATGATACTCGGCTACATACCACGACACGATTGCGGCGAACCAGTCAATTTTGGACAACATTTTCAGGACTTGCCATTTCTTATTCTTCTTCTTGGTGAGGGGACGCTTCTTTTGGAAAAGGGAGTTCGGAGACCACATTCGGCTTTTTGTTCCTACGGAGAGTGGTGGAAGGTCCGTAGGGAGAGCTCTTGCATGGGTACCTTTCGTTTATTTCTTTATTATTGGTCTAAAGTACAGACATGTAATTATTTGGTCACTGGGTTACATACCGCCGGAGGTTTTGATATAAGCTTCGGTACGGTTAATTGATATGATGAAGAGTTTAACGCTCTGGCATCAATTATAACAAACAAACTCTCTCCAGTGATTCAACGTGATTATGAAAACTTTTGAGATCTTCAAGCAACTGCCCAACTTCTGTCACTGATGTATGCCGTATATAATAGAAGGATATTATCTGGAGAGATGAGCTAATAAGATATCTAGAGCGATGGAATACCAGCGACTGCTATGTCCCAGCACCGGCAGCCCTGAAAATAGTTTTGTAAGAGTGACACTCTGTGAAGCCCGGCTAAAAAAGTGTGCTATTCTGTCAAATATCCTCAGATTCATTGATATTCATAATTTCACCGAACGTATATCAATAGTACGTAATATCAATGAATCTTGGCACACCACGAGTATGCTTACCGAACTTATTGGTGAACTAAGGGGGGGCGATAGGTTTGGGTTTGCCAGAAATCACGTTACCGCCTCCCCATATCAATCTCGTACACGACATAAGCACAAGTACAAATATTGAAGTGTATAAATAGGAATTCCTCGCCACACAAGGTGATCAACATAATCACTGTCCAACAGTGCCACATTTATACATAGTAAAGAACCCCAATCAAGCGACAACATATGCGGGGCTGGTCATGCAAAGCGGTGTTATTCATATAGAATTGTACTCCGGAATCCTATAAACGATTATAAAATGCAAGTGCATAATTCATAAGCCTGACCGGTGATTCGGCGAGTAAGAAAGTGCTATGAAAAGAAGCTGGACCCATGTGCACTGTGACATTGCCGTGGGTTCCGGTAAAGAATCCTCCGACTGACTATTTTGGAGGATGAATTCTTCTAGAAGATATATTCCGGTCGAGTGGCCAGGTAATTGACTTGGCCGGCCACTAGCTGATTGAGACAGCAAGAAGTGCACTTGGTACACCGGCTGGAATTAAACAGGATATTAACAGTTCTAATTAAATTTAGACTACTCTGCAACTACATCTTCCGACTGAGAATACTTCATTTCGTTTGCGGCAGGATTTAGCTTCAACATTTGAAAGTTTTCGGCCACCGGTTAGTCAAGTTAGCAACTCGGCCGGACTGGTCGAACACTTGAGTGTGCTGTTAAAGGGGGTTATGTAATCTGTTGTATAAACCTACTCTGATCTTGGGATCGGGGTTTAGAAACTTTCATGCGCGCGGTAATTTCGTTAATTGGATTGGAAGTGCCCCTATGTCGGTCAAAAACGTGAAATTAGGATATACCGGGCTATCCCCACCGTCTTCGCCGCACCCGGTCCGACCACCATGTACACAAAGCTCAACGTCTCTAAAGAACTTTAATTACCCCAGAAATATCTCATATATGCAGCGTAAGAGATAGCTGCTGTAACTTGCATTCTATTGCATGTTAAAAGTATGCCGACCTCAAATGCATGCATGGCCGTTTTCCTCAGGCACGATCTATGACTTTCATCCTGGGCAGATTTGTTCCTTGCATTCGAGATTTAAGCCCAACTACTATATCAGTCAGCGAAGCGATATGCTGTATCGCCCGATTTTCTCAAATGAATCGGGCACATAATTCTACCATATGATTAGAACCGTCAAATTATGCTATATGCTTATTTCTAGGCAGCGAGAAAAATCCTGCGCCCTTTTTTGGGTCGTCAAGATTTCTTCGGGCTTCCTGACCCAGGTTCTGGTATGATATATTTTTCTAGATTGAAATATAATCTATTCTGTATGTCTGAAACAGGCGAGCGGTGCACTGCATACGGCCCAGAAACGGGTGCATATAACGTTGGGGGCCCTCCCAATCGGTTCTAGCCTGTTGTGGATAAAGATGGCGTGAACGACGTGGGACAAGTGTCAGGACTGTTGGAAGTATAATCTCTAACATCTATACGGCAACCAGACTAATCATCGCCTCTTCGATGACGAAGATGGCCAAGACACGGCGTTTTAGGAAGTACTGATGCTTTCTAATTGAAGTAGTATTCTATAACTACATCTTTATTGTGAACACAAGATATTCAGGTCGGCACCGGTAGGATCAGGATTCAGTAAACATTCCCTGCTTATCGCTGTTTAGTATTTATCAGGCTCCCCGCCCGAATAGGCGTTTTAGGCAATTCTTAATAACTGCAGAGAACATACTACATATATAGTGCAACTTACTAGCTTCCGCTAGGTACCGAAATTAATATTATTTTCCCCGGTCAACGTCTCCACACGAGTGCTTTTTCTAGGGCCTGACGTCTCGGTGGCCATGATAGCTGATAGATCAGCGAAGGTTAGCACGACAAAACTGGTGGCCGTATCATAGTGCCTGCGGAGTTGAGTAATTGATCGACTAATTTTGAGACGGTAAAGGTGAACGCGGCAGACGTCCTCGGCTTCGGCTTTCGGAAGGGTTCGGGATCGAGCTAGAGGCGGTTCAATACGCCGGTGTATTTTTTGGCCGAGCATGCCGATTCGACAGGTGGCATAGCAAGAATAGTATTTGCGCAAGGCAAAGTAAGATACGGCGGCAGCTGATTAGTAAAATATGTTTTGTGTACCACGCGGCTATTAGACTTCAGTCAGCGCCAATTGTGGCTTCTGGTTCCTGTTTTCCGGAGGAATTTCCACTGACAAACTTCGCTGACATTGTGGGATGATGGTAATCATTATTAAATCGGAAGATATTCGGCCGTAGAGTTGCACTAGCAACCTCCACGCTTGAAATATTATAATTTTAGGACTGTCCATCAAATACTGTCTAAAGCGGTCATGAACTCATGAAATCAAGTACAACATCACCGGCTCAGTATTTCTCTGGAATGTGCATGTGCTGACACACTCACTGCTTCAGTGTCAGGCTCGTACGTAACAGCTTCTGAAATCTCTCACAGACGTATGTAATTCAGAAACTACGGAGTTGTAAATCACCGGTCGATATGGAACTCCAAAAACCTTAAACCTGGCATTGTGGCTTTGCAGTTACAGTTGCTTGCTCTGGCCACAAGGATGGCCTGGCCAGGCGGGCGTTAACAGCTAGTTTAAGAAGTATACGCAGTTAAGGAACCCCTTCGTAGATCCATATTCCAGGTCGCAACAAGCCAGGTTTGACGTTGTAAAAAAAATGCCCTACGCACCATTCCTACTGGTGGAATGTATTCGATGCAAGTGATCACCTGCATATGATTTCAACTCTAAACTATGATTCGAATGACAAAACTCTTGACGAGACAGAGAGCAATGTACCGTCTATGGATGCCGTTATCTGCGCGGGGTCAACCCAGATTGTCGCGGAGACTCTGTCAATAAATACTCGGAGTATAGCAACAGTTCGGTCCATTCACCCGGCGGCAACGCCAGTCGGAAGTCCAAGATGTGCCAGGTGCATACTTGCAGAATTCCGCACCGTCGATGTTCTGTAGAAACCCTTACCGTCCGTAACTAGCAGATGACGATTCAGGGTTTGATCTTGTAACTCCATGTCAATCCCACGTGCGATGCCGATCACCTGTCAGCGAACTTATAGATACGAGCACATGTGATTGCAGTCCGTATCCACAAGCTGCGTGCTGTGTGTAAGAACTGAATCCGCGATGGTGAACCGTGCGTCTTCTACAAGGGAAAATAAGGTTTCGAGTGATATGCCGACTCCAGGAAAAAGAAGATAGAATAGTTAAATTTATACTCAGCAACAATCGAGTGCACAAACCGTGAGCTGTTGCCAACAGATTCGACCCAACTTCTGCAGTTGCATGCCAGCACCCAATGCCTACCCCCTGCACCTTGTGACCGCCAAGCTTTGTTAACAGCACTTGGCTTCAATATGCGGTTTCAGTATTCCCTACAATGTGCCTCCTCCCTTCACTATTGCCCCTGAAATGTTTAATATCCAGAAATGCAATTACAATGCGCAGATACCGATTCGTGATAGAGAAACAATACGCGCTCAAGTCGCCAGAAACAATTGGACGTATCCGTACTGTTGACTCGTATTACGCCATGGTGTTAGATCGCAGTTCGCGGGCCGTTTGAGTAAGAACTTTGCGCAACCATAGTTCCACAAGCCGAGTACCGACACGATTCGCCATGTGTTTGGCCTTCCGGATGCGTACCCCATCCGGAAAAGAATACTTAAGCGCTTTTTTATCTCTTACATAGTGTATCCGTCTTTATAATCGCCTTCGCTACCGAGATTAGGACTCTTGTATTTACACTGGTATATTAGAAGACGGATGTCTAAATAAAATTTGCACTACATACCAAAACAATGCCCAGAGTGCATGTTCTTCTTGCAGGCACTGTTGGTATCGGCCATATTAGAAGTCCGAGAGCTCTACATACTACTTTCGGAAAATTCGCAGTAGACACGGCTCATCAGCTGGCAACATCGTGGGAAATGAATGACTAGTAGCTGAAGCCTTGCGGATTCGCCGGAGGGCGCGGCATGTGAGCAGAGTAAAAGTACTGAATAGTGCATAGAGATGGGTTCCGGTCAACCCCGGACCCAAGACAGCTAAGGACTCGGCGGGGTTAGGCTTTTCCATCTGGTGCTTGATGTTTTCATCGCCATGGTTTGGCCGATGGACAATCCTCAAGGAAGGGGTCGTAATTGGTTGGAATTCACGTCCCTCATGCGAGCGGAAGATAATGACGTTTTGTCAATCTTTCGAATAGGCATAGACTTTCGTTTACTTGCAGGCAAGCCGGGAAGCCGGGAAGCACACTGCAGCAGGCACAGGGTGTGTGAACTCGATCAGGCTGAGCGTGTGCCCTGGACAGGGCCAGGGTGCACCCCTAGCGTCCGTGTTGAGATATTGGGGTGGGCGAACAGCGATCATGTTTTTTCTGATAACTGTTGCTGTAATGCAATTTCCTAGTGACCCTGACCACTCAATGTAATCTTGTATGGCTTAGGCAAAAGGTTGCCTGGGGTACGGATATGGTTTGTGGCGGTATAGAGTAGCAATATGGAGTGTATCTTTCCTTCCTTCTCCACTCTTTCTTCTCCATCTCTGGGCTTTCTTTGGTACCTTCGCCCCATACACTTGTTAGCTTTCGTTCGGTCAGGCACCATAAATAAATTCACACAGTCAGACAGGTCAGACGGTACCGTCTACACCATTTAGGTCTCTGCCGCAGCCGCAGCCAGTAGTGTCCGATCTCCAGGAGATCATATAGTGACCGCCCGTCCATTCTCGATAACGAAATTCCATTCCAGTTTTTTTCAAATATCCATTCGAAGAAGAATTCCTGCAAGCTCGTGGTCGTCCCAACCCGCCGAAGCACAGAATTTA
Organism: Geopyxis carbonaria; assembly: GCA_024516215.1. NCBI lineage: Eukaryota > Fungi > Ascomycota > Pezizomycetes > Pezizales > Tarzettaceae > Geopyxis > Geopyxis carbonaria. Next base: position 460,030 of record JAJJXG010000001.1, on the reverse strand, counting down.
CACTTGTACGATTCGGAGTTAACCCACAGAGTCGTCGTGCTGGTTTAGTGTGAGGAGTTCTTGGAAATCAGTACTATCGAGGACTAGTTGGCGCATGGGTGTTCGCTGGCTTAATCGCTCCCGCCGAGGTTCTCAGCAGAAATACAATTTAGACTGGCTGTTCGCTGTTTGTGGTTCTTGAATTTGATCACAGGGCTACATACATCTCTGTCGGGGTCCGATTTCACTTTGGGATTTTTCTGTGGCACGACAGATCCTCGCATTTCAGAAAGCCGGCACGGAAATTGACTAGTTTGTGCTCGTCCAGCTCCATCATCCGAATTCAACTCAATTCCCTTCGAGGCGCGCAGGCCTGGAGAGAAGAGAGCTTATCGACCTTGTTCCAACACCAGAGTCATTCTATTAGGACTACCCGAGTCATCTTAACTTATCTCTTTCAGAACCCAGAGTTCCCCAAACGAGAAACTCGCACCTAGTTATCGCTGCACTTGCGGCGATCCACGCTCATTTCCTTCCTTCTGGGTGAGAGATCTGTACGAGAACAGCTTCTAGAGAGATCCCGAAACATCATAACTAGCAATGCTATCCCGCTACTCAATTGGCCTTTTCGGCACTGCAGTTCTGTTGCTTTTAGGACCTCTCAAAGTAATAGGTATGCGCCCTGCCCCGCTCCACGGTGGACACATAGGCCCACTGCTTCGGTGGAACCGGCAGCGAGACAGATACTGCTGTTTGCTATGAGTGCTGATTGATGAATGAGTGCAGCCGACTGCGAGTGTGGTTATTCAGTCAACAGCACGTCGTCCAATGACTTTGCGGTTTTTACCGAAGTGTTGGAATCCGACTTTACAACCCTGACCAACATCACCGAGGACACCGACTGGGTTCCTCAGAAATGGGAGATCAACGCAAAGCAATCAAAGGGACCATTTGGCCGGAATACAGACCCTGCAAATGCGATGTCGAATCCACTCGCAAAGGGCGAAACGAGGAAAGGTGAAGACGGAGGAGACGCCGGACTGGAGTTGTGGGTTCGGAAAGCAGATGAGGGTGACGATATGGTCGGGGTGTCCGAGGTGGACTCGCAAAGAACAGACATGTTGTACGGCACGTTTCGGGCGGGATTTCAGATCACACCTGTGAATGGAACATGTGCTGCCTTCTTTTGGTGAGTACAACTCGGGACCAGAGCAGCCTATGCATGATTCTTACAAAGCTTCAGGTATTTCAACGATACACAGGAGATAGACATGGAGTTTTTATCTGCTCAGATGAACGAGACCAGCTCGCCAGTAAATCTGGTGCTGCATTCCGTGCTAAGTCTTCAAAAAGGCGGGGACGCTGAAACTACACCCACGTATAAGGTAATCGAATTACCTTTTGCACCCGATGATAGAGTCCACGAATTTCGCTTCGGTAGGTCAACACGTTGAGTATGGAGCCGATGAGATTAAAGTGCTGATATCATGTAGATTGGCAACCTGGTACTGTTAGCTTCTATGCCGACGGCGAATGGCTAGTTGACATGACTGACGCACAGTATGTGCCATCGTCACCTGGAAAGATTGTTTTGTCTCATTGGTCGAACGGCAATGAAAAGTGGTCAGGCGGGCCTCCAAAAGAAGACGCTAAGTTACTGGTTCAATACGTGAAAGCCTACTTCAACACAACCGACGATCAACGTGAGAAGGACTACAAAGGTCGTTGCAAAGACCCCAGCGTTGCCAATGCCGTCTGCCAGATTCCAGACCAAAAGGGCCCACCGGAGTACGGTGCTGTTCACTTCTTCCACACGGATGGCGACAACAAGACACCGAATCAGACGATATATGCCACCTCCAAGAACTCTGCTGCTCCTTCCATGACGCCTCTAACATGGAGCACAACACTAATAATGGCTATAGTCGTTGGGACCCTGACGATTTGGGTGTAATGAACCCGAACTTTGACAACGAATACCCAGTATCTTTTATATATATATCCAACTTACCAAGATACTCCATGCGGCGTTCCAGAGATTCGGAATCTTCTCTCCACCAATTTACGAGTTTCCTATCATCAAGATACTCCTACTGTGAAGGTTTCCGCGCAATGACATGTTTTTTCTACCTTTAAGGGTTTACCGGTGTTGTCTGCTTCATGAACTTACTTCCTTCGAACGGCGTTTTACGTGCCGAACCAATTGTGTGTACTAGTAGGCCAGGAACCTTTCCTGTCATAATTAGTATAGTGTACCTGTTGATATCCGTTTTCTCTCTCTTTTTCTGAACTAGTTACCTACGTTCTCTTTTAATTTCTCCAATCTTCATTTCTACTTCGTTGTGCATACTAGTATATCAGTCCGGTGGCTTTTGTTTTCTTTGATTTCTTCTGGGTAATTACCTATGGTGCAGGATTTGGGCTAGCTTTGCGCGCAGAACGTGTTGGGCCTTGTACACGATTTGTATATACCACGAATGGTAGTTTCCAATGTATATAACATTTTCAGTTACTGCTGCACCGGCTCGCACGAAACCGTACTGGCACATAAACATAGTTACAAGCTGCATAAACATACAGTTAGAAAAAAGGGGGGTTCTGCGAAACGGTAGTTAAACCATCATTTTGATAAAAACCATTGTTTGACCGTTTTTAGACCATTTCTGAGAAATTCGAACGGTTTTCAGTCGGTCGTTAAACCATCATTTGTTATGTAATGGTTTCGTAGAATCCCCATTTTCTATAACTGTAAACATAAACTGACTAGAATTACACCCATGCCGCCGAAACCTGACTAAATAGGCACCTTGCGTTTTATGATCCAGATCATCCAAGGTGGGGACTCCGAGATTCTGAGTCAGCAGGCAACCATCTGGAGATCATAAAACTCGTTTTTATGATCTGGAGTTTGCAACGCCCCAACACCCAACTAAGAACACATAAACTGGGCAAATTTTAAGAAAACGATAGTACAGATGGCATACTACACTGTGGTAAAAAAATTGAGGGCTGTGGCCGCTTTTCGACGGCACAAAAATATGCTGGAAAGCAAGAACTTTGACCCATCTTGATCATAAGTTTTGTTGCCACCAGCCCGGATGATCTGGATCATAAACGCAAGGTGCCTAATCCCCCAAAGCAAACGCGAGTCCACGCGATCCCCACGCCTCCAGCCGTCTCGCTGGTGGCTGCGGGACGACCAAAATCTCTAGACTGCTAGCGAACAACAGGGTACTCTACTCTCCGATTCGACCAGTCTACCCAGCATAGGCAACCTCCCCGACGATCCCTCAGCCGCTCACAACGTCTGGCGTGAATCAGCAGGGCAATAAGTAAGAGTCATGCCAAGACCGTCTCCGCGACCGCACGTGACGTGCTGGTTACGACCACCTCAACGCGTCGCCCACGCTTCCCCACTCCACGCTGGACAGAAATGTCAGACCTCGAAGATGCCCACGACGTGTCCATGCTCGATGCTGACCCGCTGAACCCCAACACCCACCCCCTCGCCGCGGATCATCATCCGTATACTACGATTAAGAGCGAGGAGGAGCACGAAGCCGTCAGTCGCCGCCCTCCCCACCTGCCCCCGCCCAACTGACCGTATCGCTCTCCTATGTAGCTCTACCCCAACCGCCCCCGCAACGAAAACCCGACGCTGCCCTTCCACGAGCTCCACCAGCGCCTCTTCGAGCCGCTCCTCGACAACTCCAAAAAAAAGGCCGTCGGCCTGCACGGGCCGCGGCGGCCGGGGCTGCCGCCGCACGAGGTGCGCACCAACATCATCGCCGCGTTCATAAAGCGGTGGCGTACGCAGGTCGGGCCCGACATCTTCCCCGCGTTCCGGCTGATCCTGCCCGACACCGACCGTGACCGCGATGTGTACCATCTGAAGGAGAAGAAGCTGGCGCGGCTGTTGATTGGCGTGCTGCAGATCCACAAGACGTCGGACGATGCGCATGGGTTGTTGAATTGGAGGGACCCCGGGAAGTGGACGGCGAGCGCGGGGGACTTTGCGGGCCGCGCGTACGAGATTGTCAAGAAGCGCCCGATGCGCACGGAGCCCGGGGCGCTGACGGTGGCGGAGGTGAATGATATGCTGGATACGTTGAGTAGGACAAGCCTGGACGCGGAGCAGCTGCCGGTGTGGCGGCGCGTGTATGCGGAGATGTGTCCCGAGGAGATGATGTGGCTGGTGCGCATCGTGCTGAAGCAGGTGAAGATCGGCGCGACGAGCACGACGTTCTTCCACGCGTGGCACGCGGACGCCGCGGCGCTGTACAGCGTGTCGAGCTCGCTGCGGCGCGTGTGCTGGGAGCTGTGGGACCCGGCGGTGCGCGTCGAGGCCGCGACGCGCGGCGTGGTGCTGATGAGCTGCTTCCAGCCGCAGCTGGCGCAGTTCCAGAAGAAGAGCCTGGCCGGCGTCGTGAAGGCGATGGGCGCGCCCGCGGCCGGCTTCTACTGCGAGGAGAAGCTGGACGGCGAGCGCATGCAGATGCACTACGACGGCGGCGAGTTCCGCTGGTGGAGCCGCAAGGCGAAGGAGTACACGCACCTGTACGGCAGCGGCTTTGCGAACGGCAGCATTGCGCGGTTCATGAAGGAGGCGTTTGCGAAGGGCCTGGAGAGGTGGGTGCTCCCTGTGTGATGCGCGCGGCGCTGACGGGCCAGTGTGGTGTTGGACGGCGAGATGATTACGTGGGACCCGAAGGCGGACTGCATCGTCGCGTTCGGCACGCTCAAGACGGCGGCGATCGAGACCAGCAACAGCCCGACCAACCACGACCAGCACCGGCCGCTGTGTAGGCCCCTCCCCCTGTCCCGTCCCGTCCGCGCCGCTGACCGCCCGCAGTCCGCGTATTCGACATCCTGTACCTCAACGGGCAGTCGATCATCGACTACGACCTCGAAACACGCCGGCAAGCGCTCGACGCGGCGCTCACCGACGTCCCGCGGCGCTTCGAGGTGCACCCGACGCAGCGGCTGCACACCGCCGACGACATCGAGGCGCAGCTGCGCAGGGTCGTCGCCACCGCCGGCGAGGGCCTCGTCGTCAAGCACCCCGGCGCCGCCTACCGCCTCAACGACCGCAACGACTCCTGGCTCAAGGTCAAGCCGGAGTACATGACGGGCTTCGGCGAATCCCTGGACGTGCTCGTCGTCGGCGGCTACTGGGGCGGCGGGCGGCGCGGCACTGTGCTGTCCTCCTACCTCTGCGCCCTCCGCGTCGACTCCGCCGACTCCGACTCCCCACACTTCTGGAGCTTCTGCAAAGTCGGCGGCGGCTTCACAGCCGCGGACTACGCGTCCATCGCGCACGCGACACAGGGGAAATGGCACTCCTGGACCGCCTCCCCGCCACCAACCGGCCTGCTCGAGCTCGCCGGCGGCGCGCGCGAGCTCGAGCGCCCCGACCGCTGGATCCACCCCGCAGACTCGTTCGTCGTCGAGATCAAGGCCGCCAGCGTGCCGCCCACCGACCAGTTCCGCACCGGCTGCACCCTGCGCTTCCCGCGGTTCAAGAAGCTGCGCCCCGACCGCGACTGGCGGAGCGCGCTGAGTGTGGACGGGTTTCGCGCGCTGCGCGCGGAGGCCGCCGCCGAGGCCGGGGAGAGGGGGATGGATGTGGAGGTGAGGGGGACGAAGCGCGTGAAGCGCGCGTTCAAGGTGGCGAACGGCGACGCCGTGCCCGCCTTCACCTCCCCCCCTGCCGCCGCCGCGATCTTCGCAGGCCGGTCGTTCTACGTCATGTCCGACTCCCTGCACCCCTCCTGCAAAGCCACCAAGTCCGCCATCGAAGCAACGCTAAAATCCCACGGCGGCCGGATCTTCCAGAACGAGTCCGCCGCGCGCGGGATCACCGTGCTGGGGGACCGGAGGACCGTCAAGATCGCGGCGCTGGCGGCGCACGACACGGTGGATATTTTGAGGCCGGTGTGGGCGTTCGATTGTATCGCTGCCGGGAGAGTGGTACCGCCGGAGCCTGCGCGCCATATATTGCACGCGCTGTTTCATACGGCTGAGAAAGCGAGAGGGCATGTGGACAGGTATGGTGATCCGTATTATCGCCTTACGAGCACTGAGGAGCTGGCGGGTGTGCTGGCGGGGATCGAGATCGCCGCCGACGCCGAGCCGGACGACGCGCTGCTGGACCTGCTGGCGACGGCGGCGGGGGATGGGGAGGGGGGGGATGGTCTCCCCGGGTGGATGTTCCGCCGCTGCGTCGTCTACGTCCACGCCCCGTCGGTCGCGGGCTGCCCAGGCGCGCTAGTACGGTGGGGGGGCGGGGAGGAGGTGCAGGAGCTGCCCGCACAGGGAGGGGTGGTGACGCATGTCATCGTTGGTGATGCTGCGGGGGAGGCGGAGGGGGTGAGGGAGTGGGTACAAGAGTTGAGGAACAGGGTGGCGGGGTGGAGAGGGGGACTGCCGGTTGTGGTGGGGGAGAGGTGGGTGGATGTGTGTATCATGGAGGGGACGAGGGTGGAGGAGGAGGGGTTTGTATACCGCTGATGGGGTGTGGGGTTATGGTTATGATTATTTATGATGATGATTTTGGTAGTGTTGGTAGAACATCCGCAGGCGTAACATATCCTATTTCAAGTTCCGTCCACCGAGCTAAATCGGACTATGGTCAATCCCGAGTGATTCCTACCTGCAACACTGTCGCGCCACCCCTAAACCGAGTGCGATTTCATGATCCTAGCCAACCACTTCCCCGCCACTCCCCATATCGTCTCTATGTGCGTACCAGACTGCACAGTCGTCCATAGACATGACGCGAACAGTCGTTCTCCAGGGTGGAGCCAACTTCAGGAACTGGCCAATCTTACAGCGGTTCCTTCGTATAATATAATCCATTGCCCTGCCACACGTACTCGTACGCTGTAGGCTACACGCACGCATCGGAAGTCAGCCCAGGTACAGGGCTAGGGTTGAGGTTTGTTCGATGGATGATCAATTATGTTCATGTGTAAACTGAGCAGTAGTTTTTATCTATTCCTTACACAAATTCCTACCTCTCCAACAGTACTATATTACACCGCCCCCGCCGCCGCCCCGGACACCAACAGCGCCACCCCCTCCCTAAGCCTATCCAAACTCCTCTCCCTCCCCAGCACCGCCATCGTCGCGGCCACACTCGGCCCAGGCAGCCCCCCGGCCAGCGCAAGCCTCACAAACCGCATGCGCGCCCTCCAGTTCTTATGATCCTCATCACGGCCCGCATCCATCACCGGCGCCAGCGTCTCCACGGCCCACTCGTCCTCGCCAATCTTCTCCACCTCGTCTACGAACGCGCTGATATCCATGCCCGCCAGGTCCCGCAGCGTCTTTTTCGCCGCCTTGTTGGCGTAGTCCGGCGCGGCGAAAAAGTACGCGGACTGGCCGACGAAGTCGCCGGGGAGCGTGTAGTTCTGCTGGTTCGCGTGCAGCACCGCGCGGATGTAGTCGAGCCCGAACTCGGCGCCGGTCTCGAGGCGCTCGCCGTGCGTGATGCGCACGATCTCGGCGACGTCCGACAGCACCGCCTCGGCGCGCGCAGCGTCGGCAAAGACCGGCGTGAGGTGCTGCTTCTGCAAGTACTTTAACTTGTCGAAGTTGGTGACCGTGTTGCCGCTGGTCAAGCGGGCGATATCGAATCGCTGCACCATGTCGTGCAGCGCCATGACGTCGCTGCCCTCGCCGTGGCTCCAGCCCAGCAGCGCGACAAAGTTATTCAGCGCCTCCGGGAGGTATCCGCGCGCGGTGAACTCGTTCACGAACACGTCGCCGTGGCGCTTGCTGAGCTTGCGGTGCTGCCCGTCCTGCAGCAGCCCGACGTGTACGAACGCCGGCGGCGTCCAGCCGAGCGTGTTGTAGAGGTGCACGTGCTTCGGCGTGCTCGGCATCCACTCGTTCGCGCGCACCACGTGCGTGATGCGCATGTGGTGGTCGTCGACCACGTTCGCGAGGTGGTACGTCGGCAGCCCGTCGGACTTCAGCAGCACCGGGTCTTCGAACGACCCGGTGGAGTGTGCGCGGGTGTTGTCGACCGCTGCGAGCGTGCCGTAGATGTGGTCCGTGAAGCCCGGCCACACGTCGGGCGCGCGCAGACGCACGACGTGCGATTCGCCCGCGGCGGCGCGGGAGGCGGATTCGTCGGCGGGGACGCGGGCGCAGGTGCGGTCGTAGTCGGTCGGCAGCCCCTGGCGCTTCCGGGCGACGGCGAGCGCGGTCAGGCGCGTGGGCGTGCAGAAGCAGCGGTAGGCGGCGCCGGATTGGAGGAGCCGGTCGGCGTGCTCACGGTGCAGGGCCGAGCGCTCGGATTGGCGGTAGGGGCCGTACGGGCCGCCGACGTCGGGTCCTGCAGACTGTTAGGCGCTGTGTGTCGTCGCCGGTGGAGATGTGTACCCTCGTCCCATTGCAGCCCGAAGTGTGCGAGCGTCTCGAGAATGCTTTGTTCGGCGCCCGGCACTGTCCTTTTCTTGGCCTGTTAGCGGTGCCAGCAGCCAGGGCGAGGCCGTACCTGGTCGGTGTCTTCTATGCGCAGCAGTAACTGGCCGCCGGTGGATTTGGCCAGGAGGTAGTTGTAGAGCGCTGTCCGCAGCGAGCCAAGGTGGAGGAAGCCAGTTGGAGACGGGGCGAAGCGGGTGCGAGCAGGCGTCGTCGTGCCCTCGGTGGAATATCTACATCTTCCGAGCGTGGAAGTTATCCGTGTTCGTGGAAGTTGGCGGCGGAGGATTGAGATGAACATCGTGCTGCGGGCAGGTGGTGACGCTGCGACATCAGAAAATGTAGAGTGCGTACGCCAAGACTCCATGACCGAAGATCCATGTCAGAGGCTGATGGACCGTGCGCGCATTCAGAATACATGATTACATATCGAAATATAAAAAACAAGCTCTCAATAAGGAACAGAGACGGAGTGGATACCAATGCAATGCAATAGCGGAAAGCCGTCTGTTTCTGTCCCCGTTCCTTTTCACAACGGGTTCCACCGATCCCAAAGTCGACGATGCACATAACCGCCGTTACGGCTCGCCCCACATCATACGGAGTCACGGAGTACACCGTCTTCCATTGCCTCGGGATGCTAATTTTGTCGCTTCGTGGATCGTCCGGGCCCTGTCATCTCATGTTATGACAGCCTGGTGCGCATCCGAATGTCACGATGAGTCGGATGCCGGCTTCCGAATCTGGGGCTCGATTTTGCCAGCGCTGCGATCCGGAGCGCTAGATGAAAGGGTGGGACTGCCGGCATCTAAACACATTTTCAGATCGAATTTTAGCTAATATATATTGCACGGCTTGGTTGTTGCTTACATGTGTGCATATTACCTCCTTTGCTTGTTGGCAACACTCTTGGAAGTCAAGGCTGTTATGCACGTGTGTGTCATAACCTGCAAACTGTGGCATTTTGGCGTATGAAGACAGAAGACATGGGTTGCATAAGGAAAATAAAGCGATGCCAATAAAATTTGGTTGAGAAATCATTTTTACGATGTTCATAGTAAGTACTGGGATTGTTGAGCGACGCAACTTTGAAGTTCGTGAGCTGCATATTCTTTGAGCGCTCACTCATCTGGCGCCTCTGCCAGTTAGCACTCGGCAGCGCATAGGGTCCGAGGTTGACATGTGTTAAACGTAATTGTGTTCATTGTATTAAGTGTGTGAAGTGTACTGGAAGAGAAGAGCAGAGCAGAATAAGAGATGAGACTCCAGGAGACCCGAACCCACATGACCAAAACCGAACCATCGATGATGCAGGATTGCACACTTCAATAACGTGTTCTGTGCCGTCTGGACTCCACCGCTACCTGCAACCATCACCAAACCTAGGAACTAACTTTTGTAATAGTGGTCCAAACAAGACGCTTGTATGGCGGAAACTACTCCTGAAACTTCAAGGAAGCTAAAGTTGAAGTCTAATTCTACCCGAGATCAAAACTCGCAATTTTATCATACAAAATTGATGTTGTACGAAAAGCCAACACCAAACCCATAGGTTAACTTCTGAAGCATTGCTCTAAACAAGACTTTTGTAGGACAAGAATGCTCCTTGAATACCGAACTAAAGGGCTGTTCAACTGGGTTTCCCCAATGGTCAAAACTCGTGATGTTGCTCTCGAAATTAGCTGCAGAACAAAAGTCTAGCACTGAATATGGATTCCTCAAAACATTTCTTCATTACAAGTCTAAACGAAAAAACATAGTCTTAGACATTTACAAAGACCACAAATTCACGCAACCTAAACCAAGCCCCATCTACAGCCCTACGCATTCCCCAAGAATTCATAACCCACGTCCAAAATCCTCACAACCTCGTCTCCCGTACAAGGCGCCGTCTATACTCCTCCTCCGAGGACACAATCTCAGCGCCCAGCCTTCGCATCTCCGCCACCTCCGTCGAAGACAGCGTGTCTTCCCTCATCCGCCGCATCTCTGCCACACCTGCCTCCCGCGAACGCACGTATCTAGACATCGGAGACCCTCCTCTAGATCTAAACATTACCCAGATTAACTTTGACTCTTACGCCTCCTACGGTGCTATAAGCAGTGGTCTTACCTGTTGCTAGCATATCCCATAGCTGCGAGTTCGGCCTGGTTCTGCCGCCACATCCGCAGCAACGCTAGGCTGTACGCATGGAGCTCAACGGGGAGCTCTTCGGTGGGGTAGCTTGTGCTCGTTGTCATCGTGATTGTAGAGAAGAGTTTGGGCTTAGGCGCTGCAAGTAGATGGGGAGGAGATGGCGGACTGGTGGTGGATAGACATATGGCTCCGTGGAAGTGGTCATTTAAATAGGAGATAGGCAGATAGGCGGACAAAAGATCCGAACCTGGCTGTTTTCTCATGCATGCAAGACGTGGGTTTTGGTGCTCATTGGCTTCATAGCCCGAAGCAAGGGCGGGATGGGATATAAGACATGTGCGAAACAGTTTATAGGCTGGTCTGGTCACATTCGAAAATGGACTGGCAAGACTGCTGGAATAAGATCGGAGACAAGAAGTACGGGCAACCATTCATCTTCTCGTCACTCGATACAAATTCCACGATTGGTTAAGCTTTAGTACAGTCATATAGCGGGTTGACCGGTACTCCAAATAGACTTATTTTCACCCCGGTCGACCGAGATGCTCATTGACCGCTGCGTCAAGAAAACTTTAGTTGCTATATACTATCTGTCAGGTCTTTGAGGAACCGCTCAACCGCTATAAACTAAGACTAAACATAGTATATTTCCTAATATACGTTCTATACGAGAGCTTCTACCAACTCTAGATGGCTGGGGTTTCCAGACAATTACCACTACACGCTGCCACGGCTTTGTAATCTACTAGTACTCGGGTTCCAATTATCTCATGCAAAATCTCGATGTTAGGGAAATTGTCGTTCAACATTGAGAAAAACACGGTGACTGGTTGTCTAACCGGTCGACCGGTTGGCCATCGGAAATGTTGGTGTACTGTTCGGAAAATATGCCCACTGGCTTGAATCGTCGATTGCCAGAATGTCTCATTATAGCACTTAGTCTGGTGATGGTTATATGTATGCATGTGTGGATGGAGGGTCCAAATACATAATTTACAATCAATGGCCAAGAGAAGCTAGGAGAAGGCAATAGTGGTCTTGTGCTCCAAACAGGACTTTAGCTACAAGTTATTACAAAAATCAAAACCTCACGCCCAAACACAGTACTTCGTCAATTCAAACTTTGGTGTAACAACAATCGAAATACGCCACACGAATACCACTGACTGCCGTGTTTCTGGTCACAACTTCGCTAGCAGAGCCACTGATCCAGCTCGGGGTTTAAACCCACGGCATAACAAGTGCTTATGAGCGTCTTCTCAGGTACGTCTTCAGCCAAGGGTTATCCAGATGGCGCTTTTCACCCACTTCGACGGACATACGGCTGTCTCTGATGATTCCTGAGACTTGTGGGGCCGTCCCAACGCTCAGGGTATATTTTCCCAAAGAACACCGTACAGTAACCGGTATATACATACATGTATCTATCCAACAACATGCATGTATGCAAACCGCTCCGCACTCCCCAACGTCCCGTACTCCCGAGGCCTGTTAGGCGTTTGCCCAAAATAAGAGCCGAGGCGTCGCGATTGGCCGTATGTGCGCCTGCAGAGATCGCCATACCAACACCCGAAGCATCCACGCCGCCTCCACTGCCTATCACCCGATCGTTCACGATTCCAGGTGACACAGCCAAGGCAAGCGCATCGCAGCCGATCGCCGCAAAAGCAAAATGCGGGAGAAAAAACCACCAACATAGCATATGCAGCATTTGGTTTAAGCTTATGCAGGTGCGTCGGCGGACGACAGAGATTGAGCGCAGATTGGGGCAGTCTAGGCCACTAGTGGGCCCGACGTCCATAGACGTGTATCTTTCAGAGGCCACACAGTAGCGAAGGTGCATGGACTTGTGCTACCCGCGGCGATACAGCCCGAGACTTGACTACGGAGCACCTACAGCTCCCTTGCATGCTTTAGATTCAGGGCGGAGCCGGAGGCGGGCCGGTTTATTCTGCGGATGGTGCTCCTGAGGTTTGTTTTTGCGCCCAACTGCCTAGGGCAAATGGGTTAGTATACTCCCGAATGGCTTGGACATGTGCGAGTACGATGTGAGCGACATTAATTTGTTGGCGCCTGGCCCGCCATATTCCTCGACAACGAAATGACAAATCACCTTCAAAAAAGCAAGCAGTTTGTTGAGATTGACTAGGGGATTATGTTATCAGATAGATGGAATTTGGTAAGTATTGTGGGGTCCTGTAGAAGTTTTTGTGTCGAGGCCAACTTTGGGGTAGCCGCCGAGATTTGCTCAGATTCAAAGCTGGCATAGCAGCCTAACCACTTCATAATGACACTCAAGGCATTGAAAAAACTCCAGTAATTTACTATACTTGACTTCTGGTTGTCTATGGTGTTAGATCATCTTGCAATACAGCATTCCGTATGGCAACCCGTCGGGGGGTGCCGACGAATCCCAAGTGAACCTCATAGGAGCAGTCCATTACGGCATAGGGCACTCTACATTTTTCCTAACCGCCATAGACTTAACTATAACCCTTCCTCGCTGTCAGTTTTCAATGATCATCAACCGCACCGGCCCGTCCCGAAAGTTGGTATTACAGATTCCTCTAAATTGCCCCCAGTATCGCCGGTCGCGGGAAGGCCAAGGGACATCGAATTAGGGCTAAGGGCAGCGCTTGCCGCCGCCAAGTATGTCTCCGCCCACCCCTGCAAGCAGTCTAAGGCTCGTAGGGAACAGCTTATTAGAATAGCTTCAAGCTTTCATGAAACCGGTTACCGGCGGGCCCTGGGGCGGAGAATCAAATTTCATGAAGTGACCACCGCGTGCTCACATAGAGGTCGAGGTCGTGGTCTTATGTAGCATAAGCAGCCACCAAAAAAGCAAAGATGCACTTCGGCGCTTCTCCAACATGTTTAGGGTTACACCTCTAAAGTTCGTGGAAAGACCTCGGGAAGTGGTGGCTTCTAATGCATCTGTAACTTTCGAAGAAGTTAATCATAGCAATATGATATATCATATCAATTCCGGATTTTATGAACGCTCCGCCGCCCATCTAACCAAACAAGCATAGTACAACAGAATCCAAACCCCGAAAAACTCCACTAACATATATGTACTCTATATGTAGACCAACCAGAAAAGCATGCCATGGCGTGTGCCAAAAATAAGAAATTACCACTCCATCATGGCCGCACCGCGCAGATCGTCGACATTCAGCAGGTCCACGCCCTCAGCTACGAGCGTGTGCCACACTTCGTTGCGAACGCTGATGGGCCACCCGGGCGTGCTCCAGTAGCGCACGCCGATGCCCCGGTCGTGCGCGGCTTTGATGTGTTTCCGCACCGTCTTCAGCATGTCGGGGCTGACGCCGCCACCGCCCCAGAAGATTTTGCCCACATCGCGCCCGAACGGCGTGCTTGACATCAGGGAGTTTGTGCTGTTGAACCGCGGGTCGCCGTCGGCAATTGCCACCAGCGGTGCGTCGTAGAAATAGTCGCGGTATGTCCGGTTGGCGACCATCAAATCGAATGGTGTCTCACCAGTGAGGTGCACCGTCACTGGTCCCGGGACTACGTGTGTGCCATTCCACGTTGTCAGGTAATTCCGCGGCGTCCGTAGCGGCTCTAGATGCTCTAGCACTACTGGTAGCGTCGCCGCACCAGGTGTCTTAATGTCGACATAGAAATGCAGCGTCTGTTCCGCGTCGGTATCAAACACGCCGCGCAGCCGTTCCCCATCCGCCGAGGTGTTGAGTATCGGGTTTCCCCTATTCATCCCGTCCAAAATCTCCCGAATGGGGTTGACGTAAAGACTCCGAAATGTACGGTTCCGCGTCAAGCTAGCCACATCGTGTCCGACAAACAGCTCGCCGTCATACTCCCACACATCCGCCTCTGTCCCGATCGCGCCCATGGAGAGCCCGGAGTACAGCGGGACCTGCCGCCAGTAGTCATTGTGGCTGTGGATTGGGCGCGGATGGATATCGCGCGTGAACGCCGTCGGGTACGAGGTGCGGTAGATCATCGCTGGGTCCAGCCCCCAGGTGCGCAGCACGGTCTGCAGATCATGCGACCACACTGCGGTGGAAAGCGAGAGCAGCAGACTAATGACCTTGGTCAGGCACACGAACGTGAAGATGAAGAAGACGATGCTGATGAAAATGCGCTTGTAGCGGGCGCGTGGTGGGGGCCCGGACGAGGAGGGGCTGCGGTTCAGCCAGCGCGGGCGGGTGGAGGCAAACATGGCGTGCGAGAGCGGGAGCGGGAGCGAATGCGACGGAGCGAGAGCAAGAGCGAGAGCGAGAGCGAAAGGAGATTACCGCGAGTCCATAGAGCTGTTGCGAGGGGTTCGGAAGAATATATCTGTAGAGAGAGAGATTCAAATAGCAGCAGCGATTGCGCAGCAGCAGCAGGAGGAGAGGAGATGGTGGTGGAAGAGGAGAGGGGGTGCAATGAGATGCCAGGCAGGGGCGGGCTCTGCTAGCTGCCTACCTGGGAATAGCTCTGGTGGGCATCGGTGTGGGCTAAAGACTAAGCCTTCATCTGTGCAATTGAGAAGTCTGGGGTGGATGCCTGCCAATAATAGCCTGCAGGGGCGACACGCGTTTCAACTTTCAGCCCCAAAGTTGCTTACGTGATCTATAGGCGGCCGGTTTGGACGAATTGAATTCAAAGTGCTCTGTAGGCGTCACAGAGCACCGCTGACAGGACGAAACAGCTTGCCGGTGATACACACAAAACATACTTTGTTGATGACAACCATAGACCATGCTGTCTCTTTAATTCGAGGTATTTCGATACACATATGCATCTTACATATGGTTTTCGCTAAATGGCTAAGCTTTACCGCCCGGATACCCAAGGCCCATGACCAAAAGCTTGTCTTCCGTCCTACCCGTCAACCGAGTCCGCATGGCCGTCGAGCAAACCCTCTTACGAGAACAACTTAGACGGATAGAGCGGGGGATGCCATTGACCCTGAAAACACAACTCCCAGAGCAATGGGTGCAAAGGCACGTCCGGACGGCAAAATTGCGATTGCGCCCGACTGACGCGTACCATGTGCTCGCATCTGACCATTTTGAATCAGATCAGTGCTCTCTCATAGTTGCACAAATGGCTCCAGGAGCTGAGATATCATGAAGACCGATTATTGGCGGGATCTTACATGCACTGAATGACGTACTTACGGAGTTCGGGTGAGTTCTAGCTAAGGATGGGTATGAGAGACGAACAGGCAGATGGAGTGCAGAACAAAAGCAAAGAACGCTTATCTGTGTGAGAAGTGAGGCGGAAAGTGAGACTTCGAAATGGGTTAAAGCTGCTAGATATAAACTGAGGTAGCGAGATGGCTGGGGTTCAGATCCGTCCCATGCAGATGGGGGGGAGGTTCACGATATACGGGGCTTTTTTAGGTTATCCTATGACCCGGATTCAATTCAATTCACTGGTAGGGTTTCAAGACATCGTAGATCTACTATCCTGCTTTGTCCCTGTATGTTACCCTGACATAAACTATAATATACTCAGTTGAAGCGGATTCCTCAGCCAATTATGAGTGTGCCCTGCTGAAGGAACTACAACTGTGGGCAGCCAGCCACTGGGAGCTAGCTTTTGAAGCAGGGTATCTTTGCTGGTAACTTTGCTGCTCAAGATCTGCAGTGGTTTCACTTCTCGGTCTTTAGAGCGTCTGGGACTTGAATGCGAAAAGAACACGAGTCAAATGGATAGAGATATTGAAAAACGATTGTCTTATTATGCTATGCTGGTTGTAATATTTGCTACTGTATATGGTGGGAGACAAAAGAGGTTCTAACTGTTCTAACCTAGTGTTTGGGAGGATAGTAGAATTGAAAACTAGGATTGCCTGATCAAGCAGTTGAGGTTATGGTAGGAATAATTCGCCTAGATCCATTATTATTGTTGGAGATCGTATTGTATGTAGGTTCGCTTAAGCATACAGGAAGAGAAATAGAAGAGCAGAATACGGGAGATGAGACATCAGGAGACTTGAGCCCACATGACAATGACCAAAACCGAATGATTACCGGTGCAGATGTGGTGTCTTCAACAGTTGTGACAAGTTCGAGCCTGGCCGGTTATCCTGATGTATAAAAACTTTAATTAAAGTCTAAGATCTGTAGCGAACCCAAATACTCGGAAGTGAACCTACTTTATGGTTAATGAATTAACGAAAAGTTAATGTTGTTTACAAGTCCGCATCTTAATTGGTATCGTGTGGAGATGGCCCCAAGGCTTGCGGCAACCGGAAGCTAACCTAGCGTTTGTCACGGTCTTGGCACGGCTGGGCTGCCTGTGTCACCGTTTACAAGACATCTGGCATCAACAGTAAACGCCTTCTCAGCCTCGTCCTCTGTCCCTCCCTCTTCCCCTCGTCCTCAATCATATCCACCCACCCCTCCTCGACCACCAGTCTAACCGAACCCACCTCTCCGCGTGCTTCACCGCAGCTCCCACCACAGCTATGGCAAGCTCCCCCTCCGCCAGCTACAACAAAAAGTCGCCAACCATAAAGCGCATCCGTACGTCCCTTACGCGCACCCCCCACCCTGCCCCACCCTAACTCCCCGCAGTCCGCGAAGCCTCCGAACTCGCCTCCGCCCCCTCCGCCGACTACCACGCCGCGCCGCTGGACAGCAACCTCTTCGAATGGCACTTCACCGTACGCGGGCCCCCGAGCACCCCCTACGCCACCGGTCTCTACCACGGCCGCATCACCCTCCCGCCCTCCTACCCCCTGCGGCCCCCCTCCTTCCGCTTCCTAACCCCCTCGGGGCGGTTCGAAGTCAACCGCGAAATCTGCCTCAGCATCTCCGGCCACCACGAGGACACCTGGCAGCCCGCGTGGGGGGTGCGCACCGCCGTGGTCGCGCTGCGCGCGTTCATGGCCGGCGAGGCGGGCGGGCAGGTCGGCGGGCTCGAGTGCAGTGCGGCGACGCGCGCGGCGCTGGCAGCCGCGAGTGCTGAGGCGCGCTGTGAGGTGTGTGCGAAGACGAATCAGGAGGTGCTGGCGGAGAGCGCGCGTGCGGCGGCGGAGATGGGCGATGACGGGGAGAGCGGGGAGGTGGTGGTGCCTGAGGAGATGAAGTTGGGGTATAAGACGGAGGCGACGGGGGAGGGCCAGGAGGGGGAGGCGCAAGTGCCGCCGCAGCCACCGCCGCCGCCGCAGCCGAGACGCGCGCAGCTTGCGACGCCGACGCCGACGCCGACGCGGGACGGACGCGCGCAGCCGCCACGGAATCCGTATGAGGCGACGCTGTGGGTTGACCGCGCGATCTACGCGCTGATCGCGATCCTGCTGGCGGTGGTGATGAAGCGCATGCTCGGGATCCAGATCTTCTAGGCTGACATATACCCTGCCTGTCTTCTGCTGCTGTATGGGAGTTTTCTTTGGCGTTTTTTGTTCGTGTTTTGTATTTCGGGAATATCTATTAGATAGACAGAGAGATCTGGTTGATATTTGGGGTTTCGTGAGGGTTCTTAAGATAGGTGTGAGGGTGATAGACGTGTGGAGGTGGGGATGGGGGGAGGAGTCGGATTTGAGACAAAGACTACTCATACTTTTGGAAGCTCCAACAGTATGAATCTGACTCTTTATGTGCCGTTCGTGGATTCGTAGACGTGTTTGTACAAGTACTCAATCACCGCACCGCACTGCGGTCAGAGGTCTCCGAGGTCTCAATGTTGCCGATGTGCTTTTGGAACTGTTGATAGGCTGTGCCCTATACATTCGAAAGCTATAAACCTACGGCTCGTGTTGAAATGAGCATGGCAAGGCACGGTTCGCAATCCAGACATGGACCAGCTTAGCTGGTGCACCGAGTGCTCTAGTAGCTGCTTGGACATCACAAGTAAATCACCCCGAGTAGATACTTCCTATACATTCCCCTCAATTCCTGTAAACTACACGGCTGTCCTTCTACTGCTTCTTCTACATCAATACTCATTATTACACATAATTACCGACAACAAATAAACACACCACTGCAAAAACTGGGTATCACATCATCCATCCACCACTTCCCCCCTCTACTCCCATTACTACACTACCTCCCCCCCCTCCTCGCAGGCGGCACCGGCGGCGGAAGCGCAACCCCCAACGGTCGTACGGACTCCCACACCCCCTCCTCAACCCTAACGGGCATCTTCCGTCCCCTCAGCGCAAGATCCACTAACCAAGTGCCAACCACAAACTCCTCCCTCTCCAACCACCCCGGCCTCGCCTCTCTCCCCTTCTCTTCCCCGCGTCCCCAAACGAGCTCATAGATCTCTGCCAGCAGCGCGTCCCCCAGCCGGCTGCGGCTCCAAATATCCTTCACCACGAGCCAGAGCACCCCGTCGGCGAGTTCCGGCGGCAGGTGGAGCCCACGGTTCGCAGCCCACAGGCCTTCGTAGCGCTTCCGCTCCTTCGGCGGGACAGCGGCGCGGTAGTGCGGCTTGTTGCTTTCGGCGTGGTGGTGGGAGGGGCGTGTCAGGGCGCCGCGGGACTTGGGGGGAGGCGGGGAGCGTGAGCGGGGGCGGGGGGGGCGGAGAGTGGGGTGGAGCGTAGGGAGGGATTTGCGGCGCGGGGGAAGGCGGCGGGGGGGCGGGGCGAAGGAGGGGGGTGGCAGTTTTCGCGGGCCGGGGGTGGTGGTGCGGGACGGCGCGAGGGAGGCGGCGATGGCGGAGTCGCCGGTTGGTGCGCGGGGGAGGGGCGGGGGTGTGGAGGCCGCGGTGTGGGAGAGCGCTGCGGCGGTCTTGGCGGGGGAGGTGGCGCGATTGGGGAGCGGCGGCGGGAGGGTGGTGAAGGTGTTGGCGCGGGGGGGCAGCGGCGGCGGTTCGAAGGAGTTGTCGGCGGCTGGAGGGTCGGTGGTTGGTGCTGGCGTGCGGCGGGTCCGCGGCGGGGGTGGTTTCGGGGCCACGACGGGCGGGGGCTGCGGGGAAGTGCTGTTGCTGTGCGCGAGTGTTGCAGCGGCGAGGGCGCTGGACCGCGCCGTGTCCGTCGACGCGATCGATTCCCACGACGCCACAGCGCGGATTGACGCGGGCTTCTGCTTCACCGGCGGGGGCACCGGCTTCCGAACCACCTTCACCGGCACTACTGTCTCGCGCTTCGGGGACGACGGCTGCTGCCGCGTAGGACTCGTGCGTCGCGAACTCACCGCCGACCCCGGCGGCGATAGCTGCGTCGCCAGCACGGCCGCCGTGAGCGACGGGTTATTCGGCGACTGGTGCACATGTATCGGCTTCGGCGCCTGGATCCCCAGCGCCGGCGCCTCAAACAAGCTCTTCAACACCGTCACATCCTCAATCGGCGCCGAATCAACGGGGACCTTCTCAGGGCTGCCGGGGCGACTGCGTTCCGGCGAGATCACATGTAACGGCGGCGGAGAGCGACGAACGTCATCGAGTCCGAGTCGACTGTTCGCAGCGCCGTCCTGGAACATCTTGCGCCGCAGCAGCACCGTGCCGCGGTCCGGCAGCACGTCACCATCGTTTGTGGCCATCGTGGGCGCGGGTGGGGAGCGGGCGAATGCGAGGCTAGCGGCGAGCGCCGAGTTGGAGCGGGCGTGTGTGGGGGGTCGTGAGGAAGACTTGGGGGCTCTGGGCTGCAGCTCCCGAGCAGCCTCCGGCTCGAGTCTGCTGGGTGATCGATCGACGACCGAGGATCTGCGGGACCTGCTGTTCCGTGACGACGCCGACGAAGGCCTTGATGGCGATGGTGATGAGTGCAGTAGTTGCAGTGGTGGTTGCAGTGGTGGTGGAGGTGCAGAGGCAGCTGTGCTCGAGGCAGGTCGCTTCTTGGCAAAGCTTAGTGTCGCAGCTCGCAGCGCCGCGCTGTCAGGAGCGGACATGCGAGGCTCAACCGGCGTCGTTGTCGTCAACGAATAGGAGGTGCTCCAACTTCGAATACTTCACAGCCTTTCGTCGACACGAGTTGGATATAGTGTGAGCTGAGCGATGAAGATAGCGTGCGGTGAGGGGGAGAACTGCTGACTGACTGACTGTACTGCAAGGGCAATTGGAAAAGAACAGAATTCCACCGGGCTCGGGCTGACCCTGTCCCGGTCGGGAGGGAGGTCGGTTCATCTCCTGAATCTTCCGCCACGGGGGCCTGGCTGTGGCTCACTAATCGAGTGGCTGTACAAAGGAGTGAGAATGAGCAAGGGATGTGCGGGCACTCTACATGTCGTGATTCCTGAGTCCTGATCCTGGACCCCTGGAACACGGGAACACGCGACAGGGGATGATCATGATGCAAACCGTGTGTAGAGCGGCATCAACTATTCTGGTTTATAGAATCTAAGATCCAAGATTATAATGTTTTCTTAGAAGCAACCACAGTACTTTTATTTCAGTGGAAAGAAAAACACCAATCATGTGAGATAGATCATAATTCATATTTCATTACTTCTTAGTGCGATGATATCTTATTGGTATCACGTTAATTTCCTTATGTATCCTCCGCTTCCATCAATATGTATCTACGTTCTTACTTTTAAAGTCCACTTTTCAGCTCCTCCACGCGCTCCAGTGCAGTCTGTAGAATTCCCACCTCCGTCCCACCCTCAAACTGCGTCTTCCCCCCAAACGCATCCAGCTGCTTCTTCAGCGGGCCCAGAAACTGCGTCTCAACGCGCCCACTGAACTTGTCGTCGCTAACGCCCAGACGGTCCCGAATTCCGTTGCCCAATAGCAAAAAGATGTACAGGTTTACAGTGGCGATCAGGCGGGAATACAGCTCCTTGAAAGTTTCCCAAGCCTTGTCCTCAGTGCTACCGCTGAAAATCGCGTCTATATCAGGAAAGAGGGCGTTGAATATTTCGGTCAGGCACAGAGACGTGCCGAAGATTGAGATGGGCGAGCTGGGAGCGGAAGCGCCTTCATGCGTTACTGGGGTTGTGGCGTGCAGGATCTCGTCCTTCAGAATGCCAACCACCGCTGCCTTCAGGCTTTCGAATGGGCAGTGCTCCAATGTGTCTTTAATGTATGCCAGCCGCACTGCTTCATTAGGATGGGCACGCAGGCACGTAGAGACATGATAGTGCGCAAGGAATCGGGCTTGTGGGCTGTTTGAATTGGTGGAGATTACGGCAAAAATCTGGAGGTATATCGTGAATGGTTCGATTTCGTCGGGGACATCGCCAAGACCATTGTTTTTAAGAGCCAATGTGCCGAGGAACAGGATGGCATCGATGACTGGTGGTTGTGTCTGACCGGCACCATATATCATGAAACCCTCGGAGATCTTTTTGTGTTCAGGAAATACATGAAGAGCTGGAGCAAGCTTAGGATTCTTCGAAAGGCGGTGGGCGAGTAGGAATAATGCCCCATGCTTAGACATGGGAACATCTGACGCTACCCTTGGGCTGGTCATTTCCTCTTTATCGTCTTCGTCTTCATCCGCAGGATCTTTGGAAATTTTAGCCACAATCGTTAGAAAGATGGCAAAACACATACCTGCTGAAGCTTGAACAAGCTCGAGGAGTTCGGTGGTTTCAACTCCGAGAATTTTACACATTTCCGAAATCTCATCTACAATCTCCTGGACCCCCGTTTGCCCACTTCTCGCAGCTCGCTCTTCGTCAATTTGGGTTTGGCCGCCAGGAACTTTGCTCTTTCCAGGCCGCAAAACTTCTTCATCGTATTTGCCTGCCCATCCTAATTCCAATCCCCTTTCATCGTCGTCACCCGAATGATCTGTTTCGTCAAGTGCGTGAGATTGACGTCTAGTGCGCAATAGATACGTTTCGAGGACATGTGAAAGAAAAGACGCAATCAATCGGGCTTGTAGTAATGACTCTGATGAATTCTCATCTGATTCTGATTCCGCATCGGTGGTTTTGGTAACATCAGTAGTTTTGGGGACATCGGTCGTGCTCACTCTAGGGGGTAGCGGTGGTCTTCCCTTGTCCGTAAGTTTGCGTTGAAGGGCTAGTTTGGGATGAGCTATTTTTGCAAATCCGAGTAACAGACCCAGGGCTTCGGTCGCAGCATCTCTGTCTACTGTTTCAACCGTTTTGATGAAGGTTCCAAGAAGTGTAGAAAGCTCAGTGGACAGAAATCTAGAAGGGAATTTTGTGGTTATTCTAGGATGGACTGTCCCTAGAGCTGAAACAAGGACGTGAAATTTTTTGATAGTATGTCTTCCTAGCGCAGCAATATCACTGTTTTTCTTGGTAGGCACTGGTGCATCATCTTCGCCCCCCGAGTGATGAGCTTCATCGTCATCATTTTCCACATCTTCCTGATGAATCCATGAAAGTTGAGAGAGTGCTTCCAGGAGCTTAATGAACACCTCGCGAGGATTTCCTTTTGCGGCAGCCGAAGATATAAGTGATTCGGCCTCTTTAACCGTTTTATCGAGAGGTGATTCAAGGAAAGGTAGTAAAACAGACACAAGGTCCCAGGCAATGTCCCGGGCTAGGTCTTCCTAAATGTGGGATTCGGATCAGTTGCTACTCTGCGTTATTGTAAGTAGGTGTAGCTAACATGCGTCTTTAATATTTCGGTAACAGCTTCTAAAAGCTCGAATTGATCTTCTGCAGAAAACTCTTCGAGGGCGTGTGTTAAATGGACATCGAGAATTGTAGAATATGAAAGGAACTCTTCTGCCTGTTAAGCTCCTTTAAAGTTAGTCATCGTGACTTCCGGGGGTGGGACGGAGCTCGGCATACCGGAATCTCATCAGCAGCTGTTTTTATCGAGTCAATTGCCTTCTCAAGGGTTACTACTGCTTCAGACATCTCCGCAATTTGATAGATAAAAGAATATACCAGCTTCCAAAGCAGCGGGGCTTGACAAGCTCGGCGGGGATGCACTTCAGGGTAACGGCTGTGGAATCCACTATATCGCATTCGGTTAAGCCCAGGATGACGCGTGAGAGTCGCGTAGCCTGGGATGGGTAAATGTAATTTTGACTCGCGTTAATATAAACGCCTCACAACAACCTACACCTAATACTTCTTACCAGTGTTTCTAGTAACATTCTGAGCTTCAGCTTAGATATTTAGTTGCTACTTTGTAACTTTTCCGTCCATTCCAATCTCCATTCGCCTCGTTCGCCACATCCATCTCCGCACAATCGGTGGTATTCTTACCGGATATCCGACTCATCACAATGCCCGCCACTACGAACAAACGAGCGCTCAAAGATGAACAAAAAGACCCTGGCGCAGCTAAGAAGCGAAAGGTCAAAGAGGAGACGACTGCACGGATGGCAAAGAAGTTGTCCCAGGCAGCTCCCACAAGTTTTGAGGAAGACTTGGGAAAATTGACGCAAGACATAACTGGGCTGAAAGACGGTTCGAGATTCTCTCGGGGAAGGGCTTATATGACTATTTTGACTCACCTGATCTCTTTTCAGGAAATGCCGAGACCGATCAGAAGTGGGCACGACCAGAACTTGACCCATCATG
Source organism: Geopyxis carbonaria (assembly GCA_024516215.1). Classification (NCBI taxonomy): domain Eukaryota; kingdom Fungi; phylum Ascomycota; class Pezizomycetes; order Pezizales; family Tarzettaceae; genus Geopyxis; species Geopyxis carbonaria. The sequence goes on along the minus strand of JAJJXG010000001.1, from coordinate 436,105 downwards.
GAATCCCGAGACAGACAGCCTGGTGTTTCAGCAAATCGACGTTGAGGATGGACATCTGAGTGGAAAAACCGCAGTTCGGCTGTTTGGTGTGACAGAAAAGGGCCATTCAGTGCTTTTGCATGTCACGGGCTTCATGCACTACATTTACGTTGCGGCGCCAATGGGATTTACAAAACAACACATTGAAGGCTACAAGAGTTACTTGGATCAGAAGCTTTGGAATGGCCTCAATTCAGTGATTCACTCTGTCACAATATGCATGCGGGAAAATCTATACGGGTTCGTTGGAAACCAAAAGTCTCCGTACCTCAAGATATCTGTTACCGATCCCAAGCATATCAGTCGGTTGCGAACCATGCTGGAGCGTGGCGAGGCAAATTACAAGGGAATGTGGCCTGGCTCTGACGGCGGGCTCTTGACGTTTGACAATATCCAATATATAATGCGTTTCATGGTTGACGTTGGTATATTGGGTATGAGTTGGGTCGAGGTTCCTGGAGGTACTTATCGTATGCTCAACGAAAACGAATTGGTGTCGACTTGTCAGATTGAGGCAGAAGTGCATTACCGAGATTTAATTGCTCACAGTACCGAAGGAGAATATGCCAAGATGGCGCCGTTACGTATCTTATCCTTTGATATCGAATGTGCTGGCCGGAAAGGTATCTTTCCAGAAGCACAGCACGATCCGGTCATTCAGATAGCCAATGTTGTTACTCGATATGGTGAGGACAAGTCGTTTGTTCGAAATGTATTCTGTCTGGATACGTGTTCCTTAATCATCAACACACAGCTCTTTGAATTTAAAGAGGAAAAGGATATGCTGTTGGCTTGGAAAGATTTTGTTCGCCAGGTTGACCCAGATGTGATAATTGGATACAATATTTCCAATTTTGATATGCCATATCTACTAGACCGTGCGAAGCATCTCAAGGCCCACGATTTCCCTTTCTGGACGAGATTGACGCGGACAAAAACTGAGGCGAAGGACTCGAATTTCTCAAGCAAGCAAATGGGAAATAGAGATACAAAAACCACCAATACCAACGGTAGACTGCAGATGGACATGTTGCAAGTGGTACAAAGAGACTACCAACTACGTTCATATACTCTGAACTCTGTATCTGCACATTTCCTAGGAGAGCAGAAAGAAGATGTCCATTACAGTATGATTACTGAGCTCTTTAATGGAACCTCCGAGTCGCGCCGTCGTTTGGCAGTGTACTGTCTAAAGGACGCCTATCTCCCACAGCGGCTTATGGACAAACTCACATGCATGGCAAATTATACTGAGATGGCTCGTGTCACTGGTGTACCTTTCATGTACCTGCTGGCCCGTGGACAACAGATCAAGTTTCTCTCACAGATATTCCGAAAGGCACTTGAGCAAGCCTTGGTTATTCCCAATTTGGCGCACGAAAGCGGAGATGAACAATACGAAGGTGCCACAGTCATTGAGCCAACACGAGGTTACTATAAGGTTCCTATTGCAACGTTGGATTTCGCAAGTTTGTACCCTAGTATCATGCAGGCTCATAACTTGTGTTACACCACGCTTCTAAAAAAAGACACGGCTATAAGACTTGGATTCAAAGAAGGGGTCGACTACTCGGTCACTCCGACCGGGGATTGGTTTGTCAAATCCACTCACCGAAAGGGTATGATACCTATTATTCTGGATAGTTTGTTGAATGCAAGAAAGAAAGCCAAGGCGGATCTCAAGAAAGAGACAGATCCCTTTAAAAAGGCTGTGCTGAATGGTCGTCAGCTTGCTTTGAAGATTTCGGCGAACTCGGTTTATGGTATCACAGGTGCTACGGTTGGTAAACTTCCGTGTTTACAGATTGCCTCCAGTGTCACCAGTTATGGACGACAGATGATTGAACGGACAAAAGAAGAGGTAGAGAAGAAATATACTATTGCGAATGGATATAGCCACGATGCAGAGGTCATATATGGTGACACTGATTCCGTGATGGTAAAGTTCGGAAAGCAGGATCTGGCAGAAGTTCTCAAGATGGGAGAAGAGGCAGCAGCCTATGTGTCATCGAAGTTCATATCCCCAATCAAGCTGGAGTTCGAGAAAGTTTATTTCCCATATCTGCTCATCAATAAGAAACGATATGCCGGGTTGTATTGGACTAATTCCACTAAATATGACAAAATGGACACCAAAGGAATCGAAACTGTGCGACGAGACAACTGCAGATTAGTGCAGGTGTGCATTGAAACGGTATTGAAGAAGATTTTGATTGACCAGGATGTGGATGGTGCCCAAAGGTGTGTATTCCATGAGCACCCGATGGGTTTATACTAACACCATCATTTCAGCTACGTCAAAGACATGATATCAGATTTACTCCAAAACAGAGTGGACATGAGTCAGCTGGTGATCACTAAGGCGCTTGCAAAGGCCGATTACACGGCAAAACAAGCACATACGGAGCTTGCAGAGCGGATGCGAAAGCGTGATCCTGGATCAGCACCATCACTCGGTGACCGTGTGGCGTACGTTATTGTGAAAGGCGCAGGCGGCGCAAAGAACTACGAGAAATCCGAAGACCCGATCTTCGTCCTCGAGAACTCGGTGCCGATCGACACGAAGTACTATCTCGACAACCAGCTCGCCAAACCCCTAGGCCGTATCTTTGATGCCATCCTGGGCGAGCGCAAGGCCAAATCTCTACGTACGTCCCTTCCCCTTCCCCTAGCAACTCTCACTGACCTCTGGCAGTCAGCGGCGACCACATGCGCATCGTGTCGGTCAAAGCGCCGACCGTCGGCGGGCTCATGAAGTTCGCCAAGAAGACGCAGACGTGCATGGGCTGCAAGACGCCGCTCACCAAGAAGGGCCAGACGGAGGGCGCCGTGTGCGAGAACTGCCAGCCGCGCTTCGGCGAGCTGTACCAACGCAGCCTGTTGGAGGTCAACGACCTGCAGGTACGCTTCGGGCGGCTGTGGACGCAGTGCCAGCGCTGCCAGGGCGCCATCCACTGCGAGGTGATCTGCAGCAACAAGGACTGCCCCATCTTCTATATGCGCATGAAGGCGCGCAAGGATGTCGAGGAGAAGGAGAAGGAGCTGAAGCGGTTTGATATGGATGAAATTACATGGTGAGCGGGTGAGTGGGCGACGGGGGAATATAATGAGGATATGCGTGACGACTCGGAGGTTGTTGATTATGTACAATAATTTATATAGACACGTGGGCTGGGCCGGGTCTGGGGTTTTTCTTTTAGATGATTTGTAGCTCTAATACACACTCTGCTTTTTTCGGCTTTGGTGGTCGAAGGTTTCTCGAAATAAACGCGCAATGTAATGGGTGCAACTGATGGTGGGTGCACGTTTGCCTTTCAGTGACATCCTGTGCATACAACGTTGCTGCAACGGGGTAATGATAATGGAATGGGTATTGAAATCAGTAGAGTAACAGATACGTATGCATTCACAGCTCTATAGCGGGGATAGAATGAGTGGATGACTGCTTCGTAATATACACAATCACTCGAGATACTCGGAACACCACACCCCCGCCGGAAATTCCGCACACTGTGCCCCCCCCAAAATACACTCTTTCATGAACAATTACAATTCCCATTGGTAACCCCGCCTATCTATTATTCGTCATGACAGAAGCATAAGTATGATAATAATACATTGAAAGCCCACTACAACCAAACCCAGTCCGTAGCTGCAGCCCAACACCGCCGCTTCTATCCTCCCGCCTGCCCGCCCCTCCAAAATGCATCCTTTTCATCACCAATTGCACAATTAACCACTCTTGGGCGTCCGTGCACGTCCTTTTCCGCCCTTCTTGAGATGATGCTCGGGGATCCAGCTCTCGTCATACTTTGCGCCGGTCGCACTGACGGGCGCAGCAACGGGAACGACGCGCTCGGGACGTGGTGCGCGGCGCTTTTGAGGCGCGACGCTGGCAACCCAGGTGTTGTATACGAAGTAGGCAGCGCTTGCGAGCCCGGCGGCGAGGATAGTGTACAGGAACAGCCTGTGCGGTCAGCCGAAATTCCCTCTCCGACTCCCACAAACAACGGGGCAACTTACATTCCCGGATCAAAGATCCCCATATCTCCGTCCACGACCGCAACCGTCTGGTTGTACGCCGTCACCGTCACCAAATCGCCTTTCGCAGTCGTGATAATGAGCGCCAAGTTCAGCAGCAGCTCGCGCGGCGCCATGTCGAGATTGAGGGGATACGGGATCTGCAGCGTGCTGTCGGGCTTCACCGGCGTCGCGAGCTTCACGCTCGTAAAGTTCTTGACGCTCTTGTCGGCATCCCAAAGCGAGCCGCCGACGTACTCGACCGTCACGGGCGCGCTCTCCTTATTCATTAGGGTTATGGTGAGCGGGGTGCGGTCGCCATTGAGGAGAGTTTGGAGGCCGGGCGAGGGTGTGGGGAAGGTGACGGATGCTTCGAGGTTTAGGGTGCTGAGGTCGGGGGACGCGGAGGAGGAGGAGCTGAAAAGTTGTGCGCTCGCGGCCGAGGCCGAGAGGAGGAGGAGCGGGAGGAATTGCATGATGGTGGTCAGGGAGGAATGGAGGAATTGGGATGTGGCGATGATAATGGTGGAGGTGATGTCGAGAAGAAGGGGAGCGGAAAAGCTGGGGAAACACCGTGGCGCCTTCGAGTAATAGACGTGGCCAAGACTCTTAGGTGTGGAGCGCGGGATACTATCCGGGGGACTCGGTGGAGAAGCATGCTGTTTCTTCAAACTTTTTTGGGGTGCAAAATAATTGCTGTCTGTCTGTTTATCAATAAACTGTTTAATTGATTAATCACGGGCAATATATGGTGGCGCGACAAGAAGCAGTTTAAACGTAACGTTGTTCCGGGTAAAATATGTTTGCGTTTGCATCGGCACATCGGTAGTATCCATACAATACGAGACGCCTAAACCCGCTTATTACATAAGCACACCGCCTACCACCCGGAGTAGTCTAGTGGAGAGGCAGCTGCGACTTGGTGGCCAAGGTGCAGCGTGAGTGATATTTCGTGATAGATAGACGACAAAGACTTGGTCTGACCTTCGTTCAAAAACGTGGCTCGGTAGTGGGACTTCATCAATGACTGTCGGTAGTAGCAGTAGCTATTTCAGATTCATAAGTAGATAACCACAAAACAAAGCTTACAACTTAGCCAGCTGCCCGAGACCAAAGCCCAAGTATCCGCCCTGCTGCGGCCTCACCGCTGGCCTCCTGGACACTCGACACCTCGCAAATACATCTTACCATTTACTCTTCTACCAGCCGACGAGTACCTCATGCTGCCGCGCATGCAGCCGCGAGCCCCTCCGGTATCCGTCTTGACATCTCCCCGCCGGCCACTAGGTGAACACATTAAGCCCAGTGAATAAGCTCACAGAAATATGTCGCATGTAATCGATGACGCATCTCGGTCAACCTCTTCAAGAATTAAACCACGTCATCGTAGTACACGGTTAGACTGAAATCTCCCACTTAGAAATTCCGTATCTGGACATTGTCCATTATTATCTAAATCGCCCATCAAGCATGGAGATTACAACCTGGTAGGTAATCTGTCTTCCCGCGTAATCGAGCGAGTAAATTCTTACACCCAGGCATCTCTATTCCTCCCGCCTTGTTCCCTCAAACCGGCCGGCCAACCTTCCAGAACCTATCACTAGGCCGCCAGCCTCACAGCTCGTTGCCCAAACACAAGCCTCATAAACATCACCATCAAAACATCCAGGGCGTGGGACTAGTACCAGCGCCGAAACGCTCGCCTTAGCCGTATATACACTGGGCAGCCCTGGAGCAGGGCGTATATGTATTTCAAACCGGGCCGCCGCGAGCAACGCCAAGGCGTTGTGCTTCTATGCATGCGGGCCGAACGTTGACCTCGTGGACCGGCCGTATCTCTACAAACGGTGCTGCAGGGCTGAACGACCCGGCAGCCGGCCCACACACCCTCGAGAGGGCCCAGTGATAGAGCACACAACTTATATCAGCCGTGCACACCGCACAAGGCCGCGGCGCGGCAGATTTATAGATATAGGGCACACTGCGTGAGCAGCAGGTTTAAGGTTTAAACGCCCGCCTGCGCCCCTATGCATGCAGCTTACGATGGCTTGTGTCCTGCCCAGTCATCACTATATCAGACGGTTTCCGGACGTCGACTGTGGCACAGGCATGGATGCAATGCCATAATACCAGGACATGGGCAATGGTAGAGTACGCATGTAGAGTGCTTCAATATATATTATTTCCCTGCAGAGAACAGGAAGCAAGTAATCACCGCCTTTGCAGTATTCCGGTGCGCGCGCGTGTAACGATGGACAAAGGCCCCCAGCGCCGAGGTAACGACACCTGTCCGGTTAGGTTTTGAAGGGGGCCGAGTCGTGTCGCGTAGGTGCCAGCCGCAGTGACATGCATGGTGGATGGTTTGGGGTTGAAAGTAGGTGAGTGTACAGCACATGCGGTTGTGGGGGATAAGCGACGCTATCGTCAGCCGTGCAGATTTCGATGGCCCGGCATGGCATAAGGGCGTCTCAGTAAGTTTTTTGAACATCATACGATCGATCTGGGAGTCAAAACTATGGGGTTGATGATGATTCTGATTCATATTACGCCTAACCGCCTGCAGAATTTCCCCATTCTATGCAAACCCCCCCCCCCCCCCCCCCCCCTCCCAACCCCCACAGTATATTCGTTACGTGATACATCCCACTCCACTCGGCTAGAAGGACACTTCTTTACACGAAAAATAATAAATAAAAAGGTCGACTATGATGATACAATTTGCTGTCCAACGCCTGCTCAAACCAGTTAAACGCCCCCTGTAGTAAAAAAAGTCCCGAGGCGTAAAAATAACAAAAATATATATAAAATGTCAAGAAAAATATAGAAGAAAGTAAGTAAAAATAGATATCTCAATTCGTTGCTAAGTCTGGCTTCCGTGCGTAGCACTTCAGCCAGCGGAATGCGGTGTTATGCTCCATGCATTCTTTCAAAATTGTCGGGTCACTCCACATGCCGAGTTCTTCGTGGACTACTGGTCTTTCAATAGTCTTCTCCCTTTCATTACGGCTTGGGTGATATAGCTCATCGTACATATAGCGACCAACTTTGCTAGTAACGGTGCTAAGCTCGTCGCCGATGCTGGTTGCGGGCATCCACATCCACACTTTGTTAACCTCGCCAAAGCCTGCAGAAGCGAGATGGCTCAGAATGGTCTTAGATGGCATAATGTCAAATGTTCGAGGGTGGTCCGCTAGCACATTATCAAGAATCCACTGGCGTGTGAGTGGGCCCATATCGTTGAATACAGGGTCGAGGATGGTGAATTCTAGGTATCCGTCGTGCTTGAGTAGCCGGTAACACTCTTGTAGAAGAGGAAGCCACTCGACTTTTTTGATAAATCGGGGAAGATTACGGGATGATATGACATCAAAACTACCGGCAGGGAGCCGTGATAGAAGTTCGGTGTGTGAAGGAATTTGGATCCGACGTTGGTTGGCTGGTGGCATGTATTCAGCCGTTAAGGGAGATAAAGAATCTTGGTCCACGGATGTTGTTAGTGTATAAACGAAGGCGTCGGGATACTCTCGGGCGCAGTGCCAGGACCAATCCGCTATACTGCACATTAGCATATTCATTATGTTAGAAATTGGAAGTGGTATTGCGAACCTGCCATGGGCCCATCCAAATCCAGTACCCGGAGCTCATCGCCAGTTCCTGGCCTGCTCCCGGTTCCTATACGCCCAAGTTGAAGCAGATGGTGACCAGGGCTAAACAATACCCGTCCAAAGTAAAGCCACTTGAGTGCCATCAAAAACCAAACGCGGTCAGTTAAAATACTCTTCATCTCAGAAAGCTCCTCGTCAAACACTACTTCATGGCCCGGGTGATGCATTTGCCGTGGAGAGCTAGTAGAATGCTCGGATTCTGTCCAGCCTACAACACTTGACGAGAAAGACGGGCGTCCTTGTGGTTCATCACTCTTGGCAAATTTGAATAGCTTTGGCGTGCTTCCAAACTCGTTAATCAGAGATGTGAATAAATCCAATAGGAGCATTGAAGGTGGTGTCCAATGAGTATCGTCATATCCATTCGTGAGACCGTACGGAAGCTCTCCTTCTCCAGGTTCTACTATAAACTTATCGTCGCTTGCCACTGATCGTCTTCGAGAACCGGTAAAGCTAGGTCTTTCTGAACTAGCGTAAGAATGCCTCCTTGCTGTTGTCCGTGAAGCTATAGACTTAGCATAGTTTTCTTTCTGTTTTCCTTTATTTCCAAAAACATATCTATCAGCCCATGTTGGTTTAGCTGTTGGTATTGGAGGTATAGGTTCGTCCTCGATTGTCGGTAAACTGGGCTTGCGTGCGTCCGAAGTGGCAGACGATGGTGCTGAATACATAGAAGAGGAGCGAGCCCGTGACCACTCGGAATCCGTGGGAGATTTGGGATTATGGGCAGGAACGCCGTACATTTCCGGAGACAGGCCCCCGAAGCCGGCCATGGAGACCGAGGGCATGTTGCGGGGCACTGATCGGCTACTTGAAGACTCTCTACGAGATCCTTCGCCCGAGTCGTCGGAGGATGTGGACGTCGCAGATATTTTCGATAAAATTCCAAATCTACGATTTTTGGAGGTTGACACGGTTCTAGGAACTGCCGAGGCTATGGCTGAGGTGCGTGAAGAGTTCGTTCCGGTGCTCGATGTACCTCCCGTGGACCCTCGTACTGACCATTCGCGCTCAAGGATTGGTGGTGAGTCCGCACCTGGCTCAAACGACCCTTCAATATTTAGCCCGCGGCCCTCCGCTGCTCTCTGTTCCTCGGCCTTTGCCCACTCCTCCAGTTTTCTCCTTCGCTTCAACTCTTCCCTTGCTTCTTCGGATTGTGCTTCTGGTTTAAACATCCGCACTGTAACATTATTGCGGTCGAATATGGTCCCTTTCTTCGCTTTCGGTTTCGGAGGCAAAGGCAAATTAAGTAATGATGGCACAGGTGGGATCGATCCTCCCGAAGATGTAGATTTACTGGAGGCCACACTGTTGGTCCGTGTGGTTGTTGGTCTCGAGGGCCATGGATTGGTCTCTGAGTCTGCTCGGCCTCGACTCGTGGCGGCGGTGGGGGCGTCGATTGGAATGTTGCGTTTCGCAGTTTTATAATCTTCTGGGTCTAAAATGCCTGCGTCACGAGCTCGCCGGAGGTCATTGCGGTCGCCTATATACTTCTCACGGACCTTTTCACTCTGGAGGGGTTTCTTGTATATAAAGTGCGCCATTCTGCTTGCGATTCAAATAGATGACGTAGAGCCGGTAATGGCTATCGCAAAGGTGGATTTTGGAGTCAATTTATTGTAATTTCTTGAGTTGTAGATCTCCAACAACCCCCAAGGTGTTGTTGTGGGAGCGGAAAACGAACAAACTCGGAGTAGTGGCAGTGTAGTAGTGGCGGTTGCCAGTAGGAGGACTGTAGTAAGAGAGTGCAGATCCTCGTCAGACTAGAGCAAAGTCCTGACTTCAAAATGCGAAGTTCACCGATTGATCATAAAGGGATCAAAATCCGGCAGAGGAGGAGACTATTCCTATAATCATGTGGGGATGAGAAGAAATAAGAAGACACGAGAAATTCGGCTCTTGGTTTGTAAAAAAAAGCTCATCGCTTCCTTATAGATCCGCAGTTCGATTGAGAATTCGTACCCCTCCTTCACACTCCCGAGAAGAAGGAGCCAGGAACCAGCTTTCTGGGACCACCATCCAAGCTGACATGTCTCTTAGCTGCGCTGCAGATGCTTGGACATGTAGTATTATTCAGTGATGGTCCTAGCAACTCCACCAACAGAAACGGCAAGGGTGCCGAGTAGCGGCATGGGGTGTTACGCGCAGGTACGATTGGGCAAGAGGGTCCATGCTGGAACTTTTGCGACTTTTTGCGGGCCGAGAGGAAGAGGAAGTGTGGGTGCGCCCGCTGTTGTAGAGGTTGGGGCGGGCACACCCCACGTGCTACACGTGCCCATTCCGCCGCTCTGATTGGCTGACTGCGACCTCTAGACTATAAGAGACAGTCCTTGTCTGGGCAAGATCCACGAACCGCCCAACCATGATCCAGACGAAAAATAAAACCTTGGGATACCAATTTGGATGTCGCCTCTAAATTGCATGGCAGTAAATGCGGTACTCAATATATTTGGTAGTATATGACTGGTTACCTTGATAGTAATATCATCAGTAGCATCAACTGCCTTTGTACGCGCCTGCTGGGGATCACCATGCGTAAAACATCATCAATAACATCCATCTTTAATGTCCATTCCACAGACCCGCATCTCGTCATGAAACGTTACACTGAAAACATGTCCAAAAGCAGGAATGGGAGAGTGCTTCGAGTTACTTAAATTATCTTTATGTATCATTTGAGCATTTATACCCCGTGCAGGCACGTCCGGGTTCTTCGGCAAGCGTATTAATGCACATACTTTCTGCGTAGCTTATCTGCACTTTTGTGTGATGTGTATGTAGTCATAAACACTGGAGCACTCGGGAGTTTCGTGGCAAGGCAGCACAACTGGCTGACTTTCATGAAACAAATGAATGAGGCATGCGCGGTTGATGTGGTTGACATACTATTCCATGAGCCATAATGGAGCGGCAACGACTCGTGGTAATTGCAGCTCGGTTATTTGAGTTCGTATCAACTTGGGTACCTGTAAAAAGTTAGAAGGAAATATTATCACATATCCGTATAAAACTACATAATTTGTGAATCTGTAGAGTACGGAGCAGTTCAAAGGTTTGCCTAACCGACCATTATTATAGTACATGGGTAAGGATCGGAATATCCTACAAAAACGCCGATATCGGTCCGGTGTGTATTACGGAAAGCATGTATTGGCAACTGGTACGTGCAGAGTTCGGACTAGCTATTCCGAGAAACTGGTACTGTGAGTCCATACACTCTTGGCATTCAAAATCGTGCACTATTAATGCAACTACCAAAGAAGATCTAGGAAGTACATACGAAGTGGTTAGGTGCGGTATGTGCGTGTAGTTACAGTGCTCATCTAGGCGCATGGCTATGTATATGCCATGTGTCCCGAGCTGGTATTCCGGTCCACTTCTTCACCAGTAGATTTCCCGATCGGTCCCAGCATATTGTAAACATATGCGTACGTACTTACTTATCTGCACCCCGCTCCCCGGATCTTATTTTATCGGTAGACGTGGAGGTAAACATATACTGAAACCAGGGTTTGACTGCCAGAGTGCATAATATTACTGTTTACTCAAGCTACTGGAAATACCCGGCAATCGCACTGTAACGGAGTACCAGTTCAAGCAAACAGAAGCTAGGGCAGTAAAGGCCGGACGTTGCACAATTTTGCGACCCTTCATAGCTTGTTTTTTAGTGCCATACATGCCCAGTCTTTTAGAGGTGTCCCTAGTTTGTTTTAGTGTCTTTGTATTCTCACTAACTGGAGTTGAAGATCACGACATTTAAAACCGTATGAAAACTCACTTCTTGTGGATCTAAGGAACCGTGGGAACTTTGAAGTTTTGTCAGTTGATGTTGCTGGGTTCTGGTATGCATATGATCAGGTGAAAAGGATATTTCTGGGAGGGTTCAGAGCCCCAAACTTCTTAATTAGACGACCAATAGACTTGAGTTGAAAGACCCGAGAGAATATGCACAGGTATATGTCTCCTAGGAAGTAATAAATGCCGATATTTTGGCCTGTACCACCTTCTGGGTAGGTAGTTGTTCGGATGAGATATTAAGTTCGCTTATTTTCTGCCGGAGCTGGGTTCTGGGGTTTTGTTCACACGCAATCGATCACAATTCACACAGTTTGAAGCCGCGGGGTTCTCTGATGCGATGCCGCAAAACGTGGCCACAGGGTCCAGATATGCTTAAGTGATAGATATATGAGCTCAGATACTTTACGCTGTACAGAGTACATGCTACCATTACACGGTTCTATTTCGTACTCTACTAACGTACGGATAGTTCGCGTTCTAACAGGCTGCCATATAAAGAAAACTAACAAGGTTGCGATGAGGTACAGTACGTAGCTAGGTGATCTGGAGGGATTATCTAATTAATTTATGCCCATGTCTGTGTAAGAATCCGAGACACTCTTTAAAAGGCGTGATATACATACACAATTGACCCCCACTACTAGTGACAAAGGCCGACTACGAATTGCCAATCATGACACCCCACGTGCGCCCTCAAAGGCTTCCTTTATGTGTATGTGGGAGTGACTTCGATGGCAGCTGGTTATGGGGGCTACGCTCAGCATGTATGCATGTAGTATGCATGTGTTCGTTATTCTCTTCCGACCGGCGACATCTGTCTAACTTATTGTACTAGGTTAGTGCATCGCCATAAAATTCTCAAACGCGCGATACCTTACTACCGATATCGGTAAGGCTGGACGACGGTGCCTGAAATAAAAAGAAAACATTGTTGTGCAAGCAGCCGTTATAGGTTTCTCAATTAAGATGTCCACGTAACCACGCTTCTGGTCACTGGTGGGTGACATCAAATCCATGCATACATGTACTTTTATAATGTCTCTCGCGGATCACCTGAATACAAAGTATGTACGTACGAGTACAGTTGCGGCTAAACCGGATCAAAGACAAAGTACAAAAAACAAAAAAAAACAAGTACTTCAAATTAACGGTTACATGACCCACGTTTTTCCTAGCTTCTCGAAGATCATTAAGCTTACAAGACCAGGCAGGCAAAGAGTTTCCAGAATGTCATCGAGACAACACCAGTTCTGACAGAAATATCGTGGTTGCCGAGCTTTGCAATGTTTATCAACTTTGAACTACGGAAACCACACCGCGGCCAGCTATAGTCATCATTGATAGCCATTGGTCAACAAACTAAGACTCCGGAAAAGCAATAAACTTCAAAGCCAGACTTGAATCAATATAAAGCCTGACAGCGGATAATTTGATGCCTAAAAAAAATTATCATCGAAAGCTTAGCTAGAAGTCTGAGAGTTATCCATCTATATCACGAATAACAGTAAATGATGCAACGATGCATTTTCACTCCTGTGGGGTACATACAATGATCCAATCACGAGGATCGGGGGCCCTCCCGCCTTCTTTGTGGCTTGCAGTAGTTCAACGGGATATTCCCATAGCGGTATCCAATCATGGACACCATGTGCAAATGGGATGAGCCTTAGATCAATATGGGGGAGTTGCAAACCCACTTGTTGTCAAAGAAGAAAAAAAGAAACTTCCGAAACTATTTTCTCCACTTTCAATCACACATCTAGTATTGTGTTCAAACAGATGCAGCTAATGCTCATTAAGAACTGCAGAAGCTGTGTAGAGGCTGAAACAACTGCATAAGTTGATAGAAAACGCAGGGTCTGCATTGTTTTTTCGAAATATAGCCCTCAAGTTCTGAATGGCACGTCGTTTGCAATGCATGGGCCCATTATTGGTATCTGTTAGAACATTCTAAGATACTTCTTTCAGCTGGTCATTTTGTGTTGAAGCATTAGATAATGAAGGGTCTTTCATATCCCAAATGCCGTAATATTACTCATGGAGCTACTCCTAAATGAATCAAATCAAGAGTACCGGCTACGAAGGAATATCATTCAAAATCACTCGGCACATGATAATTATGTGCATATGAAATAAAAAACAATGCTTTTTAAAATATGGATTTAGACCGTCATTTTTCCGCATTCCCTTGCCTAAAGCACTCGTACAATACTACACCAGCCGCCGTTTGAACATTCATGCTCCTCGTAACACCTGTCTGTGGTATCTCCACACAGCTGTCAAGTTCTACCAGCAAATCTGCTGGAATACCGAACTTCTCGGTTCCGAGGACAAGCACACATCTCTTTGGACAAGCCCACCCGTGGCCTAAAATCTCCGAACGGTCTGTCTGTTCTACACCAACCACTGTGTATCCCTGTGAACGCTTCTCCCTTAGGTACGCTGTGATTTCTGCCACAGGAACTTCAGTAATTGAGAGCCAAGCCTCAGAGTGCACGGAAGTTGAAGAAAATTCGGAAGTCTTCGTGAGAGCTTTGCTCCCAACAACGAGTTCACGGACACCCAAACATTCGGAAACCCGTGATATTCCACCAAGATTTAGAGGATTCTCTATTAGAGAGGCCATAAGTATCAGGTCAGATGACGTAGGCTCTGGAATAGAGGTGACGGATGAAGGCTTTTTTGGTGGATTAAGAAGCGTTGAAGGATCCCAACTTTGAGCTTTTGTCTGCAGTGGTGCAGTAAGCGCTTCTGTCAGCGCTTCGGCGTCTTGACGAGAAAACGATACTTTGCTGTTTTGGCTTTGCTCGATCTCTATAAGTGAACTGGCTCCAATGGATATCAGGCGCTGTGGGGTTTCGGGCAGCTCTGTGAAATAATGGGCCTGTATCAATTCTACAGGGTCACCACCAATCAGATAGCCCCCTCCAAATATTCCAGAGAGGCTATAGTTTTTCTTTGCGTCGAAGGTCCGGAAACTTTTGGCACCTGAATACTCCTTATAGTATGGAGAATGAATGACGCCCTGGTAAACGCGGGAAAAGAATGAGTTGGAGGTCAAAGACTCAAACCCAAAAGTGACTGCATCATCCCAAAGCTCAAGTAACATAGCTATCGCTTGATGCCGGATGATTGCCTTGGTGCTACTTGCTAATGGCACGTCGACATGTACAAGCTCCGTAAAGAATTCCTCTCGGATGGATGTATCAAGTTCTCGAGCCACCATCAGACCAACTCTCAATAATGAAGCCATTAACTTGGGGTTTTGATTCTCTGGAAATCTGAGATGTTTCCAGATACAATCTCGGTTTTCTGGGAAGCGAAGTATACATAGAACCATAATCCACTCCAGTAAAAACCGATATCTCGGGTGAGGTTCATAGGATAGAACCTTTGTTATAATCAGGTCTAGAAAACCTGGTGCTTCACTTTCTAAGACAAACCGTTCGAGGAGCACAAGTGTTTGGAGGTAAGAAGGTTTTTTCCACGCGACATATATCGGCATCCCTGGGAAATTTTGTGTCCATGGCTTGAAAAGTTTCTCCCGAATAAGCTTTACGAAATTTGCTTGAATATTGTTGCTTTCATCCATCCGTGACAACATGTCGAACATGTAAACCTGAGCATATATTTCTGTTTCTCCATTGTATTCGCGATAATGATCCCTTGAACCTGGGGCAATTTCATTAAAGACCTCAGCCAATGGGTAGTCGACGATAAAGTCCATATCTTTAACGTTCATAGACGTGTTAATTATGTCAACTACGATATCTACTAGCCACGGAGAAGAACACACGACTTCCGGTGATTCAATGAATGCATTCCAAAGAGAGAGTGAGAATTTTGGTTTGATTGAGCGCTTGCTCGTACCCATCTTGAGTATTTCCAGCGCTATCTAAAGTACTTGTTTAGCTGATGTAGTAAATTCAAATGCAATAGTCATTTTTTACCTTATTAATAGTCTTAGTCATACCAGTATGACTCCGAGCAAGCTCAAGGATAGGAGGGTGGAATATGATATCAATAAACCCAAAATATGTACTTATGAACTCGGAACGGAGAGTGGTAGCATCAACAGTCTCGTAAAGCTGCAAGATTAAGGAATCTAGATCTATGTATTTTTGTAATTCCGATGGTACTCTAGATGCCATCGTACGAATGCACTCCAATGCCCGCAGGAGGGATTGGTTTTCAAGAAAGCGCATCAACCTGGGGAGAATATCCAAGATTTCGGAAACAGTAAAAAAATCAAGCTGGTTCTCCGTAAGCTACGAAGAGAGTATTTGAGATGAATCATCATACCTGATTGACAGGGCATGTTTGAAGACATTGATCTAAAATTTGCAAGGAGGCCTGAAGGAACCTCTCGGCCGTAGCGGTCATCTCAATGCTAGATATAACTTTATTAGTTTTTGGGGTTTGAGGTGTCAACTTCCTACTGAGTGTACTGACTTGTCATGTTTGTTGCGTCCAAGTATAGGCAAAAAATATGTACGAAGAGTTTCTATTGTCTGCCCAAGATGCAGAGTTGGAACTTTGGCCCCTAAGAACGTTGCAAACCGACTACACTGTGCAAATATAACAGCATTGTCCGTTCGTTGTTGCTCGAACTCCAGTTCAAACTTTTGTGTGCTGGCCCGACTGCTAAGCACATGTGACCAACTAACTTCAATAGCCTTGAGCACACTTTCGGGACACTCTGAGGACTCGCCAAGATCGTTCTTGAAAGTTTCGGGGGAGATTCCACTGAGAAGAGCCGCAAGTTCTTTTATATATGCTGGCCCTTCTGTTTCTTCTACATATTGATTGAGAACAACCAAGAAAGTGTGTTCGCTTCTGCTCTTTTTTTGAACAATCTTGAATAGAGACTGGTTTGTAGTCATTATCGAGGTAAATCGTAATCCATATTCCTTTTGACATTGCATTTGATCTATCAAATGCTGGACATCTAAAACTGGAGACTGAAATTCCTGGAAAAATAGGGTGAGATAGAAGATGAGCACTGCTTTTAGAAGGTCGTTTCTGGACGGCGGATATTTCTTGTAGCTTTCGACTAGATTGTACAAAATATCTCCAAAGTCCATGGGTTGGCCCGCCTGCAGTTTTCTTTAGCATTTAACTACTGTGGTACATGAATGGAAACCTACCAAACATGTTTTTAGATGGTTTCCTAAGTTTGCTATGTATTCCCGTGATAGAAGGTAGTCCTTTATAGAAATTGCTTCCGTCAATGAACTAGATATTGTATTAGAACAAAAAATAAACAAGTTGTGTGATTGTTACCTTAAGAAGTTATCTAGGCCAACCTTTGCTACATCGATATTAAGGAAAAGACGCATAACAGCTGCAACACATGCGTCGGTCTTCATCTTAGTACTAGATAAGGTCAAATCCCAGGCCTCCTAGTTCGAGAAACAACCTTACAATCTATGGACCTTGGCAATTTTTACGAGAATTTTCATATGATCCGACTCATCGAATACTAACTGTTTCGTAAGGCCGTCCATAACACCTTTCAGGATGTAGAGCCGGGCAGGGGCGAATAAAAAATCTTGCCTCTCATCAATAAACCCAAGAATCATCAGGGCTGTCTCCTTAGTAGTTGAGACGTTTACCTTCAAAACGGTAGACAGAAATTTTGCAAAAGCAGTACCATGCTCGCAGAAATCTGGCTGGGATGGCTTTATTGCGAAAGTACCAGCAATTGAACCATAGGGCAAGATGATATCTGTTTACGTGCATTAATATATCCGACTAGGCTTGAGGGACAGAGTGAGTACCTTTTAGAAATCTCCTGCCTTCTATTTCTCCAAATAATCTGGCCAATTGTCGCTTCTCAAGATCTAGTATCATCTCCCATACGGCTTTCTGGACTCCACCGCTTCCACTGCTGAAGCCCAAGGCAATAAGCACGACCATCCAGCTAGTTGGAATCGGAGATGACGCATCCAAAAGACGCCTAATATCTGGCATCGCGTCCCGGAGCTGATTGGGAGAGGTCGATAAAGAAGTTATCTCTATCAAAGTTGAGTATTTGTTCCAAGTTAATATTGATTTCTCGCCCGTTTTCGGTTCAAATTGGAGTGTTCTTCTTGTGTTAATTGACGTATGTACTTAGACTATCAAGGCTTTTACCTAGTATTTACAGACACTCGAAGAAGTGAGAGGGAGCTCATCAATATATATAGACTATATTTTCTACGCTCAGAGAAGCCAGTTGCCAGACTTGCCTATAGACAGAACATGAGCTCAAGTTCATAGACCAAAAAATACCCAGAACGAACATACCTGGATTAAAGACCAGTATTTATCTTGTTGTAGCATTTCCTGGGTCGGCTGAACAATAGGAGACTTTGCACTAACCCACCCAAGCCATAATTTGAGAGCTAGGTCGACACGTACTGAAGAATTTAAGATACTACAAATACCTTCCCAGAAAACCTATTGCTTATTAAACACAATATATCAGCCCTCCTTAATTCGACCCTGGTCCAATCAATACTCAAACTAAACAAGTGAATAGTACCTCCGAATATTCAGAGAGGGAGGCATGATGGTAGTTAAGAATATGGTTCAAAACGTCGGAAGATGCAGTGGCTATTTTCTGATTGCGAAGACCCATAGCAGCAAGAAGCCTCGCAGGGAGAAGGCTTGCCACCTTGGTTGTATGGGATGGCACATTGGTTTTATTGACGAGAAGGTGAGAATTCCAGAAACGCAGCTGTCTTAGAACAATATCATGCAATTCTGCTATATTTTGGCCTTCTATTGAATATTGGACCGTGTCATTAAACACGCCTTTGGCGTGGGCCTCTAAAAACTCCCTCATATCAACTTCAAAAGCATCATCGCTAGACGCATGAGATTGTATTCCTAGCCGTAGCAATTCCTCCATCTTTCCTACGGTTTCCTCCACAAAATTATCCAGAAATTTCGCGTGCGCCAGTCGGACTGCAAGTTGAAAGTTAGCACCAGGCATTGTCGAGTCATCTCTCACAGCATCGTATATTAATCTGCGAATATACGAGTCGAGAACTTTTGTGGCATCGGCGTCTCCATAGTTTTCCCTCCGAAGTATTTCTGCAAGAACTTGTGCTAGATTCGCTTGGTTCTCCAGGCTGGCGTTCTCGAGCTCCTGTGCTACAGAAGAACTCGAAACCGACGCTAGGATACTGGCCAAAGTATGGTATATACCGCTAGAGTCCATGATCCCTTGGTCCTCAGCTATATGGTTACTGTAAATTGTCAAATCTTCAATTTTATGGTGGAGCGTGGGGTAGTGGGGTACACATTTTTGCGGCTCCACAACGTCCAGAAGAACTAGCTAGTAGTATTTAATTTGCCCGGGTTTCTGTCGCACGGTAGTAATCTACAAAACATTACACATCAATACTTGTGTATTGATTTTTATAGAAATTGACTACTTACTTATTCGTTCAATTCTACTCTGTTCGGGCAGACAGAAGTTTAACAGCCAGAAGTCTGTCTAATAGATGTCCTCGAGTGATTCACCAAAGACTAGAATTTAGTAGTCAATTATCCTTAGGCCCCATAAAGCTGCGCAATTACGATGAGTAGATTCGAAGAGGACTACTTAGTAAGATAAGTACTGTAATCTAGAGGAGTTTAAAAAGAGCACACGGAATCGAGTTCCTCGGACGGCACAGCGGCGCGTTCGACAGCGTGGGCGGCGTCTCGGCCACGCACACGGGCGAGCTGCACCTGCACACGGCGGGCAAGCAGAAACTTTTCGTGAAAGTAAAGAAGTTTGAAAATAAAATCTAGCCGCCAGAAGGAAGTACCGCCAGAAGGAAGTACCGGCACAAGGATATAGTAGACGTCCAAATGTGTGAATGAAAACACTCGTCTGAGTGCGATCAATTGTACTTGACAGGGCCGATGCGTCTCGAATCGGAGGAAAATGGAATTAATGTTAAGCTACAAGTTGGAATATACAGCATTGATACGTTTTATTCTTGGATATTTAGGCAGTAGAAATTCATAAATTTGTTTCATTTTTTCAATAATAATACAATGGAAAAACACTGGTGATTTCGTCACTGTCTCGCACTCGCAAATACTGCGACATTGTTTGGTTTAAGCATCCCATAGCTTTGGAATCTTTGCCAATGTGACTTCAATGCATCCTGGAGCTATTTTTCATCATGTCAGTCCCTTTTCCTTCCCATATCACAGTCTTAAAAACTCACAAATAGCAGTATCAGGCTTGAACCTCAGATCATAACGCCCATTGTCCGGCCTTACACACACTTTCCCGCCATCACTCAACCTAAAGAACGCCTGCCAGTCATCACTGTCCCCATCTGGATCGCAGCTGAGATAGCCCTCTAACATTATAGGGCTTTGGTCTCGCGCTGTAAAAAAGATCCTCGAAGTACCGTCGCTGCCATCAACCTGACCGGACACAATGGCGCGCAGGCCTCCAGGAGCTTTCCACACTCCGGCGTCGAGCGTGAAATTTATTTGAGGTGTACCTGTGGGTTCGAGAAACAGGATTTGGTCGCCACCGCCCGAGGCTGTGAATTGGATAGCCTTTCGGTGCACCTCTGGCCTTGTGGTGTTGTACACTATAACAGAGTGCGGGTCGGAATCCCTACTAATATCAGAAAATTAGTGAAGGAGAAGAGTGTGCTTATTTACGTATTCCAAACGCCGGCGTCGTCGGGAACCGAACAGTCGGCAAAGACAAATGGGATCAGTCCCACGACTGAGAGGAAGGCGGCGGTGGTCTGGAAATGCATACTTCTGTTTTCTGAATGTTTCCGATGATATCTCTCGATCAATGGAATCTAGGACGACTTCTTATACCTGATTAGTCGTTGACTAAGGTCCACTATTATGAGCTGATAGATCTATATGTAGATACACAGTTTATTCCTGTTCTCGGGCATATTCAACTGCACAATTGATCACACATGCACACACAACATTTTTACAAGAACGGCTGTGGCCTCGTCTCCTATCTCTATCCTAAAACATACGAGGGGCGTATCCGCTGTTGCCTTTGAACACGGATAGTTTTAGAAACATGTAGAGATATCACACAAACCCATGGATCAAGCGAACGGTAGCTATGTGCGAGTATCTGCAGCGACCCAGAAGTCAAAATAACGGCCGGGTCGTTGCACAAGGCAATATATGCAGGGTGGATTTCCCCTCAAGGCGCTTATATGCATGTTTGGTGCTTGATGTTCCCCAAATTAGCTCTTTATTTATCCGGAATCATCCAGAGAGAGTCCCAGTATTGGGAGTTTATTACCGAGTATAGGGATTCTGTTCAAAGTTTGGAAGAATTGTCTCAGAAATGCAAGGGTCAATATTGAAAGGTCTAGACCTGAATCATAACTGGTGCCCGCATCCAAACAAACATCAATTCTCAAAAACAAACTACAGTACAAAGATAGCTTATATCGTCCCATCAGTAAATAAAAGTCCCCCTTAACTTCCACGTGTATATATCTATCTCAAGAGAAAATGTGATCATGTATATAAGGTTTCCGTCAAAGCATTGAGGCCAATACCTAAAACTTTGTCAATTATGTGTCTTCCGATGCAATGCGGCATCGAGTTGTCTTACCTTCTTTTGCTACGTCCTCTTCGTTCAAAAATTCCAATGGCATCTCAACCAACATGCCCCGGATGGTTGACAGTACTTCCTTAACTTCTTGTGCTCCTTGAGCTCCCGGTGAGAATTTACTTCGCACAACATGACCCCACTTTTCTTTTGGTTTCGGAGCATCCTTAGCTTTGGTATCAGTTCCCTTGGGGACAGCGAAGTGTTTACTCCAGTACTCTTCGTACTTCTTCCAATTGGTGATATCGTCATGTGGAACGGAGTGAAACACGTGCGCAAAAGCGTCGGTGTTGACCTTGGCCGTCTGGTTCCAGAATCTCCAGAAATCATCACCAAGGGGGTCTGCTACAAGGTTATCCTCCGGTGAATCAAAGTCGTATATGTTGGGAACAGGTATGGGCTGCATATTCTCATCAACTTGTTCGAAATTTTGAGCAGGAATCAATCCAAGGTGCTTGCGGAATATTTGTCGCCGCAGAGTTGCCGCAAAGTGAGAAGCGGTATATTCACGGCCATTCATAACTGAACGGAGAGGAGTGGGATCCTCAATAATACAAGCTATTTCGGAATCATGGTCTCCGAGTTGCGACCTATCGTTAAGATTTGCCGAGCCAATAATGGCTATTCGGTCATCCGCAATCAAAAGCTGTTTATTGTCAGTATAAATTGCAAAAACGCCCTATATATTGAGCAGGAATACCTTAGAATGCACGTAAAGCTCTTCGCTGACGAACGAATTAATTTCTTCGTCTGGATTACCTTCCCAAGGTACCCTGCGAATGTCTCCGCCGCCCAACATGACACATTTTGCGACTGAGTCCCAATGCCCTCCAACCTTTCTAGGCGCGTTCTTTTGGTATTGTTGATATTCACCACCTCGAACACCACTTCCTGGATATCCATATCCCCCACCAACTTGTTCGTCGTGATCGCGAGCAGCAGCCTCATAAGGTATGCCTGAAGCTTCCTCGCCTCTTTTAGCCCCACCAGTGTTTATACGATCGTAGGAGCGCAGGTTGTAGAATCGAATATATTCCCGAGGATCAATTCCAGCCTTTGAAATTTGCTCCATGATGGAGAAGCCACGATCACGGTTTATTCTGTGATTGCCGACATTAGTCATCTAGAAAACGTTGATCCTAGGTCTGGAACTCACGATCTTTGTTGGAATTCCATAATAGCCCGAGTTCCCAATGCATCATCCGCCTGGAGATCACCGGCAAAGCCTGGAATAGCTGGGATAATGATAACAATCCGGAACCGTTCGCCCCTTGAGTGAGCATTGATGATACGGTCCACCATAGCACGACCAATTGTGTTCAGAATTGGTTTCTGCTGTGGGCCCGTCGCGGTGATGAAGAACTGATTTTCTATGTATACGAAATGCTTTGCTTCCCGAATAATCTTGATATATGCATTGGCAATCGAGTGCTCAGTTACATCAAGGTCATGCGACCATTTGGCACTAGAGCGGCAAATCTGCAATCTGACCCCCCCAGCTTCTCTTTGCTCTCTTTCGAACCGACGACGATCATCTTCTTCGTTGTTGCCGTCAAACTCACCCAAAGATTCTTTAGCGTGCTTCTTGAGTTTGTCCTTGACATGACGACGGTGGTAACCATGTCCACCCTCAAACCAGGATTCGTCCAAGAGTCTATAACGACTATCCTCGCGAACATTGTATTTATCTGTGTAAATATAGTTCCAACGTTCTGTAAAGTGGCGTTTGAGGTCATCCACAGTAGGGCCAATCAGTGAAATTGCGACATCGGTCCACCCCATTCTAGACAGTTCAAGACGTGAAACAACGTTGTCTTCGAATTTATCCACATGCTGAAAGTCAAGGTACCTAAGATAAGTCAGAATAATTTCTTCTCTAATTAACTGATAATCACCGAGCATTGTTATAATCTTGTCCAGGAAATATAATGGCATTTAAATCGCCGGGGTGGGCGTCGGCGATAGGATGCTCGTTTGTATCGAACTAAATAATTTAAACAAAATCGAAGGCTTAAAGTATACTTGAACACTCACTCTTCCAAAACAAAGGTCCAGACCGCCCATGAAAGCAACCTGGCCATCAACAAGGAGTAATTTCTCATGGTGAGCAAAGTAAAGGGTTATGTCGTCCCGCAAGCCATATATCCTAGGATTGTTAACGAATATATTACGACTTGGAACGCAAATACAAACCCCTTAAGAGCATCCCCAAACCTGTAAGTCCCCTTCCTAACACTAGTGAAAGCATCTCGCAGCACATTTTCTCTGTCCGGCAAGTGATCCGGATGCCGGAATACGGCAATCTTAGGATGGAGTCCTTCCAGTGCATGTTTCGTATGGCTTGAATCAACTGTGAGCCCCCAAAAGTAGATTCGTTAGCCGGTGTTTCAAATTAAGAATACTACAGCTAAAGAAAATCGAGACATACGAGTAAGAGCCTGTGTCACTTCTTTGTATACAATAATATTAACCTGTACACCTCTTGAAGCTGCAGATTGCAGCATACGATCGAGCCGATATCTTTCATTCAATGACGGCGGGCGGCGCAGGTAAAGTTCAGGACTGAGCCACCAATCGAGAATCCAGATACTTCTCTGAGCATTCTCCAACGCAACCGACACGGCATACATGTAGTCCTTGCCGTCGACATACCACTTGATACCGTTTCCGCCTCGCGGTGGCGCAAAACTATCATAGCGATATCCAGTCCTAGGCCCATCATCCTCACCATTTGAGCTCTCTGTGTTATGGCTGAATGTGCTTGTCGCAGGGAACAGGTTTCGTGCATATCCATGCAGCGCAGAATTGAGGCCGGTGGTGAACGTATTGAGTACTGAAGATGACTTGGACGGTGCTTCTACGTGTTCTGCCGAAAAGTACGGCTTCTCGGCCGTGCTGGCCTGCGCTTGTGAGGCCGCGTGAGCCTGGGGCTTGTATGAATGGCCGGTAGACCCATCGCCCTGATATCCAGGGCGCGAATTGGGCACTCGGTGGCCCTTATGGGGTCTGTCCCCCTCAACTTCGTATTGGGCGTCTAGCGGCTGCTGCTGCGGCGGCGGCGGCGGCGGCGGCGGATAATACTGCTGTGGCTGTCCTTGGGGCGGATAGCCTTGATGACCATAGTTCTGCGGCGGATAGCCCTGCTGTGGCGGCGGCGGCGGATAATTCTGCTGAAGATGGTTCGGCGGCGGGTAGCCCTGCTGTGGATGTCCTTGGGGCGGATAGCTTCGCTGTGGATATTCTTGGGGCGGATAGCCTTGCTGCGGTCCTTGGGGTGGATAGCCTTGCTGTCCGTAGTTCTGCTGGCCATAACTGTGGCCGTGATCGCCAGATCTTCTGTAATCGCCAGATCGTCTATCCGACATATTGAGTTATGCTGGCGCAGTTTGATCTCGAATTACCTGGCCAGTGTCGAAACCTTCTGGTATATAGGATTCGGAATTTGGCGGGGTAGTGAAGTCGATGCACGCAACAGTGCGCAATGGCTATTCTATTTTTAGAGATGACGTTTACAGGCTCCCGGAAGATCGAAATGAGGCCTGGGCCTGCCGGGTCATGAAACACCAATATCAGTCAAATTTAGTCAGACTATTATCGTATATACTTTAAAAGGTATGGCTTCGGTAATACTCATTTTACCAGCCTGATCGATTAAAGCTCACATACTCCGTACAACAAGTTTTTACGCTCAGATTACGTAATCTTGTTTTATGAGAATACTAGTGTCAATTGTCGGCCGGCGGAAACATTTAGACGACCGAAAGATCCCGTATGTTTGTATATTTCATGGTTTTCCTACTCCCTGGATAAATAATATGTACGAGTACATAAGCATGTACTCTAGGGATAAAAATGCATGCGAGGAATTGACTTTGATTGCGTCTGAGCTTCAAATTACTCGTACGACTAGCTTGGATGATTTGGACATATCAACAGTTTGCCGAACGGAATTTTGAAGCCTTTTCAAAAAGTACCGGCATGAAACACTCAATGACACTGTACTCCTCTATAACAGTTGATATCGCAAACTAGCCTCTCGATTGGTCATGCGCGCATTTGACATTGCAAAACACCGGAATAACACTCCGACACATATGTAGGGAAACGTAGTATGGTCTGATTTCCTAGCAGTCATTGCTTAGTACCGCATATTCCAATTTTTATGGGCATGCACTATGATCCCCTGTGAATTTTCTGTGAATTTTCAGAAAAAAATCTATATCTCGCAAAATTCTATTAGACTCCAGTGGTCTAGGAAAGCGCGGATCAATGGAATGGCATATAATAGTGCAATACGTAAGTAAGTTACAGATAGAGCAAGCTCGGACCCGGAAGCAAAAAGTGTTTGAACTCAGACTTGTGACTTTGAGGTGTACGTGCAGCGAACAGATTCTGCTTGGGTTCTAGGACCACTTTGTGGCCCGTTTTTAATAGTCACGACTACTCCGTCTATGACTGAGATCTAGTCAACACCTTGTAGTAGCTAGTATTTTCATTCCAAACCTTAGTTTTATGAGTTTTTCTGACAAGCAGAACTTTTCTAAACTAATCCATTTTGGCTGCTGAATCGTGTTCACTCTGTAGGCCAAGTAGTACTAATCTTGAAAGTAGCTTCAACTTTTCTGATTTCCGGAGCCGGCATATTTGTATGTCTTTTTTAAAGTTCAACAAAATGTCGGCCTCGAGGATTTTGATATTTCGAGTGGTGGCCGCGGGCACTAGAGACTAGGGCACGTGGTCTTGGATGACAATGGAACATTACAATACAGAACAGGAACAGTCAGGAACGTCAACATGACTGTCCAACTCGGCCCCTAGCCGAAGGACTGCAGCCGTCAGAATTATAGAATATGCAAAAAAAAAAATATTGTGGTGTATCGCATGCAGGTGCTCTGTATCTTTGTGAGACCCGATGCTGCAAGATGCGGGTTGAGAAGATGCGGGCCCAATCAGTGAGTTTCACTAAGTCATCCATGGTTCGGGTGCGGGCATGTCATCGCGGATAGATGCATGACATACGATGATCGGCGACGGTATGCTACACGTGGAGTCTATATTTTCTTTTTTCACTTGTTTTTTGGAAGGGTTTATCATTTTCATTACGAGCACAGCAATCAAGATTCTGCTTCCAATGCGGCATCGTTTGGGGGCGACATGAATGTTAGCACTGGGAGTTGTCCATCCCGACAATTCAATATGGTCGGCGACACATCTTTATCTTGGACATCCCCATCCCTACTCCCCTCGAAATGGACAGCTTTCCGTGCTTTTGACGGTGTCTTCCTCACCGAAGAAGAGGGCGTTGATGATGCTGACTGCGGCGGGGATTGTGGTTGTGGCAGTGCTGCTGGCACCACTCCCGTCTGTACACCTCTTTGCCCATCCCGATTTGCACGCCACACACTCCCATCATCAAAGTGCTCTAACTTCCAAATCTCGGCCTTATCTTTCACCAAATTCAGACACTCCTCCCCGGCCTTCCATGCCTCTTGGCGATGTGGCGAGCTGACAACGATGTGCACGCTCTCCTCACCAACACCAACCTCACCCAGACGGTGTGTGATCGCGATTGCGATCAGCTTATGACGCACCTTGATATCAATACCGATTTTATAGAGAGTATTCAGTGCAAGAGGGGTGTAGGAAGTGTAGGTCAGCGTGCTGACAGCTTTACTATCAAAGTTGTCGCGGGTGGTGCCTAGAATCGGTCAGATTAAGCGTGTGGAGGTAGCAGGGATGACTGACCTGCAAACATTACGATGGCACCGGCTTTTGGGGAACGCACTTTGTTGATGGTAGTATCGAGACTGAGGGCGTCATGGGTGAGCTCTACGAAGACGCCATTGTCCTCTACATAACGAGGAGATTTTGATGAGAGAGTTGTGTCAGACATTCCGAATTTTAGGTAACGTACTCGTACTATGTGCTTTTAACAAGAAGTATCAAGGACGAGGAGCAAATAGTGGGGTCCTCAACTTGTGGGCTTTGACCTAGTCCTCGGTTAAACTGCAGGCCTAGGTAGGACTAGTGGCGAAGTGCCCTGGAAGATTGTTTTTCGATTAGCGACACGGATAAGCAAGCATGGACGAGGTTACTTATGAGCCGGGACGGGACAACCTCTTACTCCATATTATGTAGTTTACACCTCTGTCTAGTTAAGAGCTTATATGAAACCTATTTTTTTGAAAAACGACATGGGAAAAACAGGTACATCAATCCTACATCTATGCAAACCCGCGTGATTGCTGTGTAATCCTTCCCAGCTTAGGAAGTACTTATTCAGTTGTATTGTTACGTGAAATTATTGGCTATATCTATGCAATGTTATAATTAATTAAGTACGCATATAAATATTTTTAAGAATAATTGTACCTCATATATTATAGACTGTGATGCCCAGTGCGAATATGGATGAGGTTGCTCACGCAAGAGCCGGGAAACCTCCTATCTAATCTACACCAAAAAAACTATCAATATTCTACTCTATCATAACCCGGCAATCATGCTCGCAAATACTAGATTTATCATATCACGTGCGCGTATAATATGAGCGAATAGACACGACTAGAACCTTGCGAGTAATTATCGTTAAGCATCCGCGTTTATTTGACATCTACAAAGTACTTAATAAATGAACCTTCTGTACAACTCTAAACTAAAGTAAAAAGTTCTCATGAATCCCGCCCTAGCTATTACCCAGACAGAAAAAGAAAATCAAGCGTCAAGTAGAAACAGACAGTACGTTTAATACAAATTTAAAGAAGTTAAGTTACGTTCCCGACAAAAAGATTACTTAAACAGGCCTCCCAATTAAAGAATGATAACAGAAGGAAATGTACCCAAACAATATAAGGAACCGTGGCCCATCACAACCATCAATAGATGTCACCGTGCACCATATAACTCCTAAAAATGCGGCGCCGGCTAAAGAGGCCGAAATTTGATAGGGAAGGAAGTAAAGAAGCCCTAGAAACCCTTCCAGTCATGATTGTGGTGATCAAATTGAAGATGATTTGAATCGTTGGGATTTCGCCGGGCTTCTTCGATTTGTTCAGGGGCAGGCATGTTAAGAGGATATTGGGAACGACTGGCAGGATCCGGAGGAAGCGAAGTCATTGGGGGCATATGCCCCCGATTAGTCAAAAGTTGTGTACTGGCATATGACGAGGGATCCGTTGTGCCTCCTCCAACAAAGGGACCGGAGGCGTATGGGGTGCGGGCACCGTATTCCTGCAGCGAGTGATGTTGACCACTCATTATGTGATTTGGAGGGAAGGAGTTGAATTCAGTAGCATGATTGGGGTAGGCCGGAGGCGATATATTGGCAGTGCGAGGATGTGCCATCTGTGAATTGAAAATCCCTAAACCGGTTCCATGCTCTGGTCGAGATGTAGGTACAAAATTGTGATTGGCGCTGCTACTGCTATAACGAGGCATTTGGTCGGGGTCGTCATAGCCGCCAGATAGCTGAGGAACTCGGTCAAATCGTTGGTCGTAGGAGTTTGACTGCGGCATAGAGTGTTGCATGTAGCCAGGATGCCCATGTCGAGAATGTCTCTCACTTTCATCATCCTCTGGAGAGCTCGAATACATAGGCTGAGAAGTAGAAAGAACAGGGCTCTGCGATAACTGGGGTGGCGGAGTGCCAGTTGTATCAGTCCCGTCTTGATTTACAGGAATTCGGAAATTTTGATTTGTGAGTAGTTCTGGAAGGATATCCAAATCCTTAAACTGGGGCATGTTGGAAGGTGTGGTCAAAAACCCTGTTGCGGCGTGTCGTGGTGTATAGTAGGAGACAAGGTGAAATGTATTTCCACCATGCTTAACACTGATCGTCTTTTTGACCAATCCTTCAAGCTTAAAATCGTACGAATCTAGAAGGGATCCAATCAATGATCTTTCCTGTTCTTTGGTCATGTTTAAATCGGGAAGAGGAGCTGTATTCGCATCCGCTCCATCTTCGGGTCTTCTTTTTTTGGCCGCTCTCTTTTTTTCTCCTGGAGGAAAGCCCTTGTTTAACTCTCGATATATCAGGAAATTTCCCATAATACGGCTAGGACTCCAAGTGACGCCATCGGTCCATCGCTTGATTGAGGAATTGTTCTCGCAATATATGAATATGTTTCCCGACACTATCGAAGTAGCACGCTCTTTATCATGAGGACGGCGAGTGATCATTGGTATATGGCCTTGAATACATTCACTAAAGAGGAGCAGTGCATCTCTACTGCTGAGGACGATGCCCTGCATGGTTGCCGCGATCGGCGATGACATTTCTGATGAAGCTGTTCGAATTCAAAAGTTAGAAACAAAAGTAAACCCAATTAACGGTAAACGTACAAACTATTGGGGAAGAAACAGAAACTAGCATTGCATAGAAAGCTCACCAAAAAATAAGTTTAGATTCAAGGGTTTATATGGTGTTAGGGTTAACGTTCAAGAACAGTGATGTATGAATGAAATATAATGGGAAGTTCTTGAACCGTAGCTGGGATGGAAGCTTTATACTTGTTGCACGGCCTGTGGTATTTAAATAAACCCAATTTTTTCGTACTGTATGTGTGAACTTAAAATGACTGTCAGGGACAGTCCCGATATATAGTTCACACAGCAAGAAGGGTTCGGTACCTTGAGGACGGTGAACTCAAAACCTGAATGACAGGGGCCCATGCAATCAACACGAAGGTTCAGATGGGCGAGATAGCTGTTAAGTTTGGCGGAAGTTTGCTGAAATTGCGAATGTGTCTTTTTTAGATACAGCTAAGGTGTGATAAAGCTAAAAAGAGGCCTTTATTGTAGGTGCAAGCTGGTAGGATAGGTTCAATAAACCGACCAGAAGTTTATAAGTAAAATTTGATGACCGGAGGTATGTATTATTGCGTCACTTCCTCTGCACAGTCCCAATATAGTGATATTTCTGCCTCCTAGTAATAGAGCAGTGAAAATACCGAGAAGCGAAATGAAGATGGACGAAGACGCTCGGGGTGTTTTTGCCTATTGTTATATCCAGTTTTCCTTGCTGCACTACGTCTCAGAAATAACGGAACTCCCGCACTTGCAGTACTAGTCACTTGGTGTGCAAGTCGCTGGCTGGTCCCAGTTCCAAAACCAGCACCCCTGTTGCTCTTGATCTCTGGCAGGAATAGGTTGGTGTAGATGGCGAGGTTGGGGCTAGTCGGCCAAAATCGCCCAAATAACACAGCTGCAAGCCCTTGATATAGAGATCAACCAACCGGTGGCACTAGCTTTTACCTATCCGCGACGATTCGCCAGCCGTCTTCGTCTGTGAGTGCTTCTAATCGATTGTGGCCCCGACTATTTCCACTAGTCTACGTCACGGGTGGAGTGGATCAGATCACCCAGTCAAAGGAATTCGTCCTACGGACCCTTTGGAGTTTAAAGCCTGAAATCCAACGATAAAGCGGGGTACGGTAGCCGGTGCGTCACTATCAGGTATATCGATAGTCAGAAGAAAGTGCTCAACTAGACAGCAAGGTATCCATCCATCTGCTGTCTTGGACGTGGCCCACAACTGATGGCACAATGGATCGTGAAACAAAGAACTCACAGCGGAGTAGGAGGCAGAAATAATAATTTTCTCTTTGCGCAGCTTGTTTTCTTTCTCCTGTTGAAGCGGCTTGGGTCGCTGATGTGCTCTAATTGTGGGTGGCTTTCCGTTTACAGTACGCCTTGACGGACCAAAAACAGGCTGGCCAACGAAATAGACTTTCGGCTTTAAACGGGGCAAGAGGACACGAGTCTGTGCTAACGCCTGGTCTATATTCTTCCCCAATTGATGGTATTCGAGAGAGCGGATAATTGATTATTAAGGTAAAAGAACTAGAATAATATGATTAGTTTCTGTCAAATATCCTGAAGCTTTAAACTCAGTGTTAGGTTCTCAACCTTCTTTTTAGGCCCCTTTGAAATAGAGGAAGCTTTGGTGCTCTGTTGGGACCAGATCTGCCAAAACCTTATAGCTTAACTTTGTCCTGGTAATTCAGGGTTGGTTTATATAGTCGACGTAGAACCGAATATTCTACTAGACGAAAAGTTTTATGGAGATATGATGTGAATCAATATTGAGTTGCAGCTAAGGGTTGGTCGGGCAGGACTCCGGACGAGGGCGTTTTCGGGGGTAGTTCATCAGGTATTTGAGGATGAGAAGAGATGAATGCTTTCCGGATCCAACTGTGGGCCAGATTTTGAGGTCAAGTGGACGGTATATCTTCTTCGAAGGGAGACGAGTTGGACAAGTATTTTATTCTGGGAAATCGTATGCGGTGCCATTTTACGGTAGCATCCACCTATCTGTCCCTGCATGCAGACAGGCTGGCCGCGGTGACATATTGGTAGCAAGGTGGGGTTTGATCAGATTTTGCTAACTGCCCCCATACACTGGGTATTTCACGCACGAATTGGGAAGACATACTGCCCCCCCGGCCGGTGGCAAGACACGATACGATCGATAGTACGGTGTACCTGCTTCCATAGCAGTTCTCAAAAAACTTAAACGGATTCAGCACATATGCACAAGACGTGGAGTCGGAAAAAAAAGAAAAGAAGATGAACGTTAGTGGTGAGTTGCATTCCAATAGTTTGTGAGCAACGTTCTGCCGCTTTCACTCTTCGGTTCACCAATTGAATATAGGTGGAAACCAAGATTCATAGAGGAAATGATAAATTTACACCGAGTTTTGCGACTGTGTGGTTCAGGCGCTAATGGCTCAACTCATGATCACCTAAGGGTATGGTAATATTTCTTATTTGGCCATTGCATGACCCTTGTCTTGGACTCAAGAATTTCATATGGACTGACCATTAGAAATCTCCAATACCTTGCGGCTGTGCCGAAAAATCGACAGTGTGACGTGGGGATAAAGGTCCGAGGGGGGTGTTGTGCCTGCATTAGCATCACCAGTAGGACATATTTTGGTGTCGCCTTCGGAACGATAGCCATGAACCAAGGCTGAGTCCCACACCCACAAAAATAATTATAACAGCCATCATCCTAAAATAATACCAATTTCATGGAAAATTAAAAGGGAACCTTAGAAAAATTGCCGGTAGCATGTGAAAACAAATATATTGAAGGGTTTGTACGCATGCATCATGAGAGAGGTACGGCTTGGTCACCTTTCGTGTTTCTTTTCCTTTCTGATCTAAATATGTGTGTAGATGCAAAGAAAAAGTGATATATCGGAAGAGCTGCTCAGACGACAGGACCGCGACAGCGACTAGCAGAGTTGAGAGCCCGGTATAACGGTGTCGGTAGATCGCTTAAGCACGTTTGCAACACCGGCATGGGATATTTTGATGAGTTGGGAGATGAAGTTCAGATCGATTTATTGAACACGCGGGCTTAGAGGCGTCAATTCCTCGCGCCGAGTGCAGACGTTCAGTGCCACCAAATCACATGCATGAAACTAGGATGGTGAGATCTGTGTTCCGGGGTCAGTTCGCAAACGTGCAGATCACCCGCATGCAATATGTCTGCTCTTAGCTCTAAAATCAACAAAGTCACTATGGTTTCCCCGATTGCTAAGTACCTGGCCAAATCAATAACTCATATATTCTGTATACCTGTAGTTTTGAGTGGAAAGTTTTCGTTTGCCAATGTTAGCAAGACAGATCATAAAGTTAGCATAACTTTGCAGTATCTTCAGAGCTGCTGTCGCCAGATTTACAACGATAAGGGCACAGAGGTTTCAACTTCGTCGTCAGAAAACACCAGCCAAGCCTGGAATGCTGTGTAACATCCCTGTCAGCTTGCTGCAGCTACGCTCTCCCGGGGTTGCACAAATCTCGAATTCCCCGAATGGTCGCCCTTTCAGAACGTCAGATCGCGTCTACATATGCGTGTCTCCTTCGATGCATTTCTTTTTATCTGCTCGACAACACGACAGCAAAACGGTCTGTACAATATATCTCCTGTCCTATAATTCCATATGATAGCAACCTCGAAAAACGTCCCTGATCCTAGATATCTTTCAACATCTGCCAGATTCTGTACCTTTGAGTCCGCTGGTTACGCCGAATAGATGCATGAGACATGGCATACAGTTCTTCGCTTGATTGTGACTTGTGTCAGTAAATTCAGGTCGGCGACCGGGAGATTCAGCTATCCGAGCGAAAAATCAATGCCAAATTTTTGTACGCTCTTCCGAATGTTGGAGTGTTTCTTTCGAACTTACCATGTGTCCACACCGTGATAATACATTGGACAATGTCCCAGGACGTGCATTATCATGAAGGGAAGGGCGGCTGTTTAGTCCATGGACGCAATTCTAGAAGTGTGACAAGCCAGTCAAAGTTGCGGAAAGTCCGGTCAAGAGACACGTAGCCCTTGGTTTGCTGCAGTTCCCTACTGATCAACCATGCCAGCTCATACCTCTATGTATGTGCAGGTATAATTGCAGTGCTCGAATTCCGAAATTGTGTGAATCCTAACCACTACGAAACTTAATCTAGTTAATACCGCAGTTTTGGTTGTGAGTTCACGATGATTTAAATCAAATTAACAAGGACCGGAGCCTCTATCTAACAACAGCTCAGCTGTGAATCTGATGACGCTTGGGAATTCATAGGTCTTCATTACGCCAACTGCTTTCTATCATATATGTGAGTGTACGCACATATATATCACATATATACACATTGATTTATATGTATAAAAAAATATTTCTTATCGATCTACGGATATTCTAACCAACTCAGTGATGCTGCACGATGATGCTTTACGCGAAGACTGGTTCATCATGGGCCAAGCTAAGCGCACACCATACTCTGGTTACCTCTGGGAAGAATAGTCCCACCACTGTGCATGCAGTGCTTTGTCTCTCCTAGGCCTAGGATACATATATACCTACATTAAATTATGCGAGGAGGTTTTATCGGCGCTTATGGTGACAGAGTATACACAGTATCGGAATGTTTAACATGTCACACCCACACACATAGAATTATTACATGTTTTCCATTGTCAGTCCTGTGATCCACGGCACACCAAAATTATGGTCTTGCAACTGTATAACATAAGATACATATGCACATACAGTGTCCATCGCTTACTTTTAGTATGGATACACACACAACACGTGGTAGTAAGCGGTTCTGTCGGTACGCGATGAGTTTCATTCTTTTTTTTTAGACATGTGACCACTAGTGTCTAATTGTTTGGTGAGTTACCAACCTCTCGGTAAGTGACGCCGTTTCTCTCGCATAACGGTCGAATCGATAGATTCAACCGTTCCCGATAACGAGAAACGTTGTTGGCACTACAGAGTAGAAATGTGTTTGTACTAGCTACATCCAAAACTCACAAAAACTATTACGTGAGCTACTGGCACATACATGTACAGTGTACAAGCTACCCCCGCGCGTACACCCCCTCAAAAAAAATATTCGGTCTCCCGAATAGTCGTTTGCTTGAATATGTTTCGTTTGTTAGGGGAAAAAAAAGAATCCCGGTAAATACTGTTATGATTTTCAGATATCACACGGCTATGATGCTAGCCCAGGCTTCCAACACACCACGCTCTCGCAGTTGTAGGGCTGAAGGATTTTGATAATCCTCGGGTCGTGGAGTTTCCTGTCTACCCCCTCTTCTTTCTGCGACCTAATCTTGCTATCTCATTGGAGTCTGGATACCTGCATAAACGTCTGGGTACTAGTTTTCAGTAGTGACCGTGTGACCTGGCCGGTAATCCACCCACAACCTCTTGACAGGTGGAATTGACGAAATTGATCATTTTTGGACGAGACCCAGCAATTTGGAGATGAATCACGGGAAAAAATCAAATTTTCTGACGAAGAAATGATGAAGGCTCACGATGATCAGTGGTGGACGTGGGGGTATGGGCTATTCGTTGGCTCGACTCGAACGCTGTTGAGGGCAATTGACTTCTGCCGAGTCCATCTGGATGGTCAGTTTGAATCTGAATCGCGGTGTTCAATCTTCTAGGCAGTAATTATAGGCATCCTTGAATTCACGGTATCCAAACGTGGAGGACAGCAGCAGTGGGTGGGTCGACTCTGATAATACCAGGTTAACATGTAGGCATGCCACCGAAGCCCATTTGGAACGATCTCGCACAAACACGATCATATTTACTATTAATAAGATATCAAAGAGTGGGTACTCTCTTAAAACTAACACGACACTGCTCCAGATCACAATAGCCGATCCACTCAAAAATCTAGTCTGTAATAACGATACGAATAAAACATTGATATCCAAGATAACACTACCCCCCCCCCACGAACGCTCGGTGCATGCCCCACGGGTGAAAACTTCGGTCCCTGCATACCTGTCCATTACCGGCTCTCACCGAGGATCCAACCATTGATTCCTGCGCTTTCAAACCAAACCGCGGGATAGGATAATAAAGTGGGCGCCTCTCAGACAGCCTCGAGTTTGACGGGGAGAAATACAAGCCCCAACATCGGCAAAACTGGCTTAACCCCCCCTCCTCCCTCCAGACTTCCTAGGCCATGGCCACATGGCTAGACGATAACAATCCGGGCCAACTTACGCCACGCGTGGTCGGTATTTCAACTCTCCTGTGCCAATCTCACATAGAGACTTCTTGTGTGTAGCCACGTTTTCGTGGATCATCATAACGGTTTCAAGGGGATAATAATATCTCAATCTCTGCATTATGGAACCTGAAGGTTATGAAGAACCCCCTAACCAATTACCCCCCATTTCGAGATAAGTTCAAATTCGAAGATACCTGTAGCGCTACTTAATATTTGGATCAACTAGCGGAGCCTCAGGTTTGCACCTTCACTACTACTGAACCCTAATATACTAACTAGGCTAGGGAAATCCTGCTACCAACCAGGCCCAACCCCCTCTCGTTCCTACAGGTAAATTCCCATGCAGAATATGAACTTGCGACCTTCAACATACCTTGAAATCCTGCATGATTTCAAGGTGGGGATTTCATGGCAGTCGCGGCAATTGTGGCACAACCAAAAAGGAGAACCAGGACAAAGAGACCATACGCAGCTATTAAATTGTGGGAATTCATTATAGCTTTTTTATAGAATTGATTTCTTGTTGGTAAATGACTGTGCTATTCTTATGTATTACATCAACCCGGGCTGGATCATATATTGCAACAGGCTGCTTACATCTCAGTTGTTTTTACTACTACGTTTTAAAACTAAGCTTCATAACAAATGTCAAACATCCTCTTCTAAGGTATTATCATTATATCCATGTTAAGGCAAAGTAACTTTCCCATGAACTTCATTTAATATGCGTCCTCGACATACTCTTTCACTTGCACGACTTTTCATCACTGAAACTATCATCACGGTTCATTTCTAATGGATTACGTGATCTACAGGCAAAATCTACGGTAGAAACCTATAGTAGCCACCAAGCCTACAAAACGCCTATCATCTTGTAAAGTCTGAAATATCTCGGCGTTCTTTCCGCAATAGGTGTAATTTACCAACCGGTGAAATACAACATCACGGCACTTTAGGGAACTACGTTTTTGGTAATAGGACGCAGCTTCCCTATTCCCTATTTTGGAACTGGTTCGCAGTGCAGACTCCTCACTTCAAAGAAAATTGCGAACCATGCAGCTTGCCGCTTGAAATTTCATCGGCTGATAACCAAGTGTGGTTCCTAGCACCGGTTACAAACTCAACAATTTGATCCTCTGTTTATATGCACTATGCTTTTTAACAAGAATCTACATTTACTCAAGCTAGACGTTTGTCTACTTGATAATAAATACCTGGGCACTTTAATTCTGTCTCAATACACGATGTAGGATATCCGATCAATAATTCAGCGTGAAGAGTGCTACAGGAGACTAGAGTGCGGTCAAAAAGTACACAATTAGACTTATCCTGAATATGTCTAATATCATACCCTGTATCTGTCCGCTTTTTTGTTATAAATGTTATTGCTAACTCTAGTTTATTGTATTTACATAAGTATAAATATATTACTACTACAAAGTATATATGATGTACATACTGACTTTTTACTGGTGCTGTTAGCCGGCTTCCGCTAGTGTATGCAAAGTGTTCAGTGAGATCTTTTGCGCAAAACTTGCAGAATGCTAGGGGGATATCTTGCTTAGATCAGATACGGAATGAGCACCAAAATAAGCGAGTCGTTCTTTATTCTTCGGCTTATTTGAACCAATCAGATGTATTCCAGGGACTACAGTTTCCAAGCCCTTACAAAGGCCCATCATTCATTACAAGTATATAACTCCGGCTGCCCTGGTAACAGTAAATATACTCCGTGGCCGGATTATTCTATATAATAAGCACATTATGTACTCTAAATCCCGAATAAATCTACTGATTCGATCGAATGCTGAAAATTGTAGTTCATTTCATGTCCCCCCGGATTGGTAGTGTGTCCTGGAGTGAGTTATAATATATACAGTCATCTTAGTACTTCCTAATTATGTATAATTATATTCATCCAACTGCTTAGGATAGTTGAGGGTTGAGTTGATCTAGCATACATACTTCATACTCAATGTTATACGAGTGACTTGATATGAAGCTGTGGCTTGGCGAAAGCAAAGGGTTGATGTCACCACAGCAACAGACAACCCTGCCCTTTGTTGTACCCATCACCACATCCTCCGTGCATAACTGCATAACTCCCAAACCGTTTTTCATTCCAGCACCTAAATCAGATACTTTTCAGGGTTGCGCTACTGCGATTATCACAATGCCTCGTGTGGTTCGCAGGCAATCGACGACCCAACGGGTCATATCGATGCTGAACCCCTTCGACCATCTCCTCCAGTGGTCCACTGAATTTGACGCCATCGATTGGGATAGTATCCAAGATTCTTACGGCAAACCAATCGGTATAGCTTTGAACGTTCTTTGTGCGTTTTCGCGCAGCGCTACCGGTGGTCCCTCGAGATATCCCAGTGACGATGTTTTTGCGCGCCCTGTGGGCAGGAGCAATTGGTCCAGTGGCTTCGCCTATATTGTATGTAACACCTGTAAAATACATTTACAAACTACACATCTTCCTTCACTATTATGTTCACGATTTACTCATTCTGCGCCGTATTAGACCTGGACTGTGTCATGGGGCCTAGCACTTTTCAGTATAGTTAATATGGTCTACTGCTTCAGCAATAAAAGGCGTTATCGGCTATTTGAACATGATATTATGGTAAAAATAGCCCCTATATGACTACTGCACAATAGATGTACTTATATTTGGTGATAGGTTGAGCCACCCACGCCCTCAGTCCGCCGTGTTCGTGTTGACTCCAGTCCTACAAGTAATTCTCCGATGCGCATCTTCGGTAATATTAAGGCAGCTTTCACCGACGATCCATCGAGCCGTTCACATCCTGATTCATCGCGAGACGTTTGGGAACTCAGTGTTTGGAACCCTCCACCGATATCTATGAGTATATATACTCTATTCTCACCGGCGCATGTAGCGGTCTACTTCCTGTCTTTCCCTTTGAACTCTTCGGCACAGTATACCAACTCACCATTGACTGGAACTCCACCCGGAATAAACCCCTCGGGCGTTATCTTCACCGTGCTAGCGACTCAAGCTCTTATATCAATCCACCTTGCATACACCGCGGCCTCTTACAAACAACAAGCATATGACCAACGCCTTCTAAGTAAACAAGTGATGAGCGAATATGACTCCAAATATGTCCACCCACGCCTAGACGTTCGAACACGCGATGTGGGAGTTCAAACTGCCAACGCAGAAACTGGAACCCCTAGCAGTACTGTCTGTTTCTCGCCAGAACTTCGCAGGACGGGATTCAAAATAAATCCCAATCCCAATTATGCGGCACTCACTATGCAAGGAGGCAGAGGCGAAGAAGCCACAAATAGTGTCCAAAGATTCCCAGGGATTCCCCGCGAGACAAGTTACGATTCGCCTACAATGGGAAAGTTACGCCAGCCGCAGTTTGAGCGATTGGGTGCCCCACGCCGTGCCACCTCTACCTCCACTGATACAGATATGCAAAATGGAAGTGACGAATCCGAATACTCCAGTTCTCAACTCACCGAGCGCACTCCATCACGTCGCGCCACTGGACAGAATTACACCCCAAACAGGCCCAACCCTGCCACTACAGGAATAATAGGTTTGGTGAATTTCCATGTTGAGCAGAATCGTCACCTTAGTCCTACCAAGATGTCGACTCCTCTAGGAAGAAGCGGCAGAAGTGGTGTTCGGCCATCTACCTACGCTGCCAGCCTCAACACCCCCTTAGGCACTCCTGTGCGTCGTAATAGAAATGCCTTCTAGAAATTTTGCCAACTATAGCTATTACCAAAAAGCATAGAATGTGACGACAAGGAATACAATCGGGTTTTTTATACATGATAAAATAAACGTACTATAATGGGTACTATAATGGGAAGGCGTTTTTGCTATTATGGGCTTTTTGGGATCTCGGCATTCTTTCTTTATTCTTTGTTTTGTATTTGGGTACAACACATCAAATACTTGCATCAGTTCTTCTTTGTTATGCATCGGCAGTAATTGCCCTTTATATAATTATACAGCTACCAGCTGTTAGAATGCATCAGATACTATACTATCAGAGAGAGATGAAATGTAAGCACAGGCATGACCTCTCTAACTCAACCAAACTCCCGCTCCCAAAGTATTCAAAATATCCATTAATCAATCTCCGCCATCTTCTTTTCCAACCACTCTGCCTCAGCCCTCATCTGTTCCGCAGTCCGCGGCAACCTCTCGGAATCCGGCTTAATGGTAGGGAACTTTGGCCGCCCCTCCACCTGTGCATGCGCGGCCCCCATGTTCCCATCCTCGCTTTCCAGCAACTTGTAAATCTTGTCGCTCCCCTCCTCACCCATGTCCATGTTCTTACGCGGGATGATATGCGCATGCACATGCGGCACGCTCTGCCCCGCCGCCTCGCCGTCCTGGATCGCAATGTTGAGCGCGTCGGCGGCATAGATAACCTCGAGCTTGCGGCCGACGAGCTGCACCGTCGTAAACAGGTCGGTGAGCTCGGGCGCCGTGAGCTGCGACAGCCGTGGCACCGCCCGGCGCGGGCACACGAGGATGTGTCCCGGGAGCAGCGGCTTGATGTTGACAAGACACATGGTCAACGGGGTGAGGTGGAAGATCTGGGGCGTGATGGGGAAGGTGGAGAAGAAGAGCGTTGGCCATGGTTTGGCGACGACGGTCATGATGGCGGCGGTGGTGGAGCGGTGGCGGCGGTGATAGGGTGGGGGTCTCGATGACAGGTGGGGGTGTAGAGCCGGTTGAGTGATGGTGGAAGCCCCAAAAAGGGAAATTATGGCCAGCTTTATGGTCCCTTGGGAGCTTCTTCACAGGCCCTTAGCTGATCCTGTTTCCAACCACTTTTACCACTAAGAACTCGCGCGCGCATGGTTTGCTACTTTTTCACGCGGTATATTATGTAACTTAACATTCTCGCGCGCCATGTCACCCTGTTAGGCGCCCTTCCCACCACCTATACAGTCTAATTTGCCTGTGAGTAATCCATAAATATAATCCGAACGATCATATACATAAATCTGTGACAATGTAATTGATGTTGTTTGGCTGTATGATAGAGAGTTTACATGCCTGAAGTATTGGCAAATGGCCAAGCTGTTAACTAGTCCATATTGG
Source organism: Geopyxis carbonaria (assembly GCA_024516215.1). Taxonomy (NCBI): domain Eukaryota; kingdom Fungi; phylum Ascomycota; class Pezizomycetes; order Pezizales; family Tarzettaceae; genus Geopyxis; species Geopyxis carbonaria. The sequence continues at coordinate 395,340 of JAJJXG010000001.1, read as the reverse complement.
GACTTGTCGAACATCTAATCATGCTACCTGTCAGAGAGACAACAGTACTATTGGCGAAAATTTAATGCCATATTGGTTCGAGACTATTGATTATCGATTACCGTACATATCAACTCGATAAACTGGGATTGCTAGCTATTTTCAGCTGTAATGTGAGAATCTAGATTTCCTGGCTTTCGGCCATTGAGCAACCACATAAATTTAAAATGTCTTCCTCAACACTCCGTCCTAGAGCTATTTTCTAGTCCTTCAACACGGAAAGAATCAACGTTTCCGGTGAATTAGTCATAGTTTGCGTGTGTTATGGGGCGAGGTATAATGCGTAAAATTCTAGCTGAGAATTGAATAGTGATCTTTGAATGTGACAGAAGCTAACGCACGAAGGAAATTCACAGAAGAAGTGGGGCACTTGGTGCTAATTGGTACTAAATAATACGTATGAACAAGATAAGGAAATTAAGTCTGAGGGTGGGGAATATATAACCAGACTTATATACTCCGTAAGTCTTACCCCCAAATAATACAGAAAAAATGCGCCCCCAGCCGGAACCCCACCAGCACCTCTATCATCATCGGAGATCACTCGTCCCGTTACTTAGCTGTAGGCTCAGGCAGCGCGCACTATGCAAGAGTGAGACCAGAAGAATAGCTCATCTTATTATACAGTGATAGCTTTTTTGAGTGTTCCATGTGACGAAAAATATAGCCGGTTGGCAGTGGAGGAAGTTATGAACAGATGAACACATATTGAACGATCCCGGAGTTTTCATTGGCCACTCGGGCTTCGGACAAAAACATGTGTTCGAGACTCGTATAGATCACTATTAGATGGACTTCAGCCCTTTCCACAATTTGAATCGGAAGAAAAAGTAAAAAGCACATGCATGGAGGTTTTAGAAAATCGAACCTAGGTATATGTAGATAAATTATGATCGGCAAATTACCAACGTTGTTGTTGAATCGGTCTGCACCGTTCTCAACGTGCGCCGGCGACCTGAGATTCGGGTCTAGAAGCTCCCGGATGAACAGAAGTGAGTTGACAACAACAGCTGTGGTCGTCAACCAATTATGCTGGCGCACGCCAGCTTTTTACCGGTACCGATGTGGCAGGGCACGGGGGTAAATAGGCCCCGCGGTGCCGCGCTAATCACGGATCTCGCTTGACGCTGCAAAATGTCTGTCTGGCATCCCACCGCCGTGCTCCGAAAATTAATTGGGCAACCGACGTCATTACACACTTCACACTCCACGTTCCACTCTGCACCCCGCACGCTACACCCATGGGCCAGAGAGACTCAACTTTGCGCCTATAAAGGAGTTGTAATATAGGCAAAAAAGGTCAGCAGAGAAGGCTTGAGGACGCTCCGGTAAACGGTGTTGATTGCAATAGTCTTTTTCATGTGTTATCTACTTGTAATTTGAGCCTACACTAGATGGATTTGGGTGAAAGCTCCTGAGGGGTAAAACACACCAGGGCCCGCGCGGGAGGATCATGCAAGTATACTAGAATTCTTACAGAAAACTAGTTCAATCATTTCATGTACTCGACAAAATGAGGGTTTCCGTAGCCCGCAGACCAACGCAGCCCCATTAATTATCACTCGCTGTTCAAGAACTCTCAACCCTCACCCAAAAACCACAACCTTCCAAATGCCCAGGTGCAATAATGGGATCCCTAAAAGAGGAATAAAACCTGTCACATTGTAGAGGACTAGATGGTGTCTAGTGTGAAAGAATTTTTTCTACGAAATTTCAGGTTTCTAGGAGCATTGGAGTATGTCCGGGCGGAACGCGGGTCCATGATGTCCGGCAACATATTAATTCGTTTAACTCGGTACGTTGGTGAACAATATTCCGTCCTAGGATAAATCATTTTGTCCGGCATGCCGGCGGCCGGACTCAGGCCCCTTCTAGTGTCCGGGACGAACCCATTCTCCGGACCATCGATCTGTCATATAAGCGGCTTTGGGTTTGTGCAACAGCCCGAATCTTGGCTCTGGGGCATCTGCCAACCCGCAATTTATTTGTGCATGGAGTCTGGGGTAGATCTAAGGTAATTCTGGAGGGTTCAATGTGGAGCTGCTCGCCCCATAGCCCGAAATCCCATGATCAGACCGTGGCCGGACTGGCCGAAAAAGACAGCGGGGCCGGCTTTCACGGTCCGGCCATCCAAATCTTGGGCCGGCTATTGAGAGCTCTGTATAGGCTTCATCCGGGCCAAAATGGTCCTTCTGACGGTCCGTCCGAACCTCTATTTTTTCTGTAGTACTATCGTCAAAGACGGTTATAAAAGGTCCTCATTCTCCTACGTTTTCTTGAGCCATCGATTTCAGTCTGCTCGTCAAACACGGTCGTCCATTATCCACAGTACCTCTTCCGCGGCACTTTCCCCAGTCAAATACTGTAGTTTTCTCGATCAATTCTAGCAATGAAGTACTCTGCAGTCTTCACATTATTGAGCCTTGTCTCTTCCGTCTACGGGCATGGTTACTTGATAACTCCCTCCAGTCGTACCAAACTTGGTGTCGAAGTACGTATCATCCCAATAATTGCAATTTAAACCTCTTCTAACTCTCTATCCCTAGGCCGGACTAGATTCATGCCCAGAATGTACTATCCTGGAGCCAGTTTCCTCCTGGCCAGATCTTACAGCTGCACCGGTTGGCAGAAGTGGCCCTTGTGGGTACAATGCCCGTGTCAGCATTGATTACAACGGACCAGCCACAGATTGGGGAAATGAACCTGTGGCAACTTATTCTCCTGGTCAAGTTGTCGATGTACAATGGTGTGTCGATCACAACGGTGATCACGGTGGGATGTTCAGCTACCGTATCTGCCAAGATCAAGATATCGTCGACAAGCTCTTGACTCCGGGATACATCCCAACCCTCGATGAGAAGCAAGCTGCAGAAGACTGCTTCGAGCTGGGAACACTCGACTGTACCGACGTTTCAGGACAGACCTGTGACTACAGCCCTGATTGTACATCTGGACAAGCGTGCTATCGAAACGACTGGTTCACTTGCAAAGCCTTCGAAGATACCAAGTGCCAGGGTGTCGACAATGCTGCTCTTAACTCTTGCTACACATCCATCGCTGGTGGTTATACCGTCAGCAAAAAAATAAAAATCCCCGATTATGCTTCAGAACACACCCTCTTGTCCTTCAAGTGGAACTCTTTCCAAACCGGCCAAATTTACGGCACCTGTGCCGACATCGCCATATCTGGCGGAGGTTCTTCATCCTCCACAAGTACCGTAAAAACCTCTACGACCACAGCAGCCTCTTCAACCACAACCAGTGCCGCCTGTACAACTGCCACTAGCGTAGCCGTAACCTTCAACGAGATCGTAGCAACAACCACGGGACAAACGATTAAAGTCGCTGGTTCGATCACAGAACTAGGAAATTGGGCATCTGGATCGGCACCTGCGCTTTCTGCTTCACAGTACACAAGTTCGAACAATCTCTGGACCTACACAGTGACACTAGCCGCAGGTACGACTTTCGAATACAAATTTATTAATGTGCAGAGCTCTGGGACTGTTAACTGGGAAAGCGATCCCAATCGCTCTTTTACGGTGCCGAAGAGCTGTGCTACGGCTGTTACTGTGGACACCACTTGGCGCTGAAGATGATGAGACAGAGTATTGATAATGTTGAGATTAGAGTTGGAGATATTGAAATATGGTATACATGGAGATAGACGCTTTGACTGTCGTCAAGGTGCCTTTTGGTTATTCAGAGTTGATGGGATCGATCGTTGCTGGTGAACTTAACATAGCTTTAGGAATGGGAGAACTTCTTTTGTTTGCAAGGATGATTTTTGTATATTTTTATCAATGAATACAAAGTGTCCCAAATTATCACTCGGTTGAGTGTCGAATGTTTCCTAGGAGTATGTAGGATTTTCACACAAAGAAATTGTGGAGTCACAACAACCTTTTTGAATCTATGTAGCAAAAAGTGGAATCAGACTCCGTGGCCGGTCGCTTAGGACAATAGTAACGTGGAAATCCAAGTTGTAAATAGTATCCACTAGTATTTTCAGCAGAAAACGCAGAAAACGGCCTCTTTTGCTTGCTGTTGGTTGTTTGTTGATCCACATTTAAAGCCAAGAAATTTTGTTAGTATCATACTTACGGATACTTCGCTTAGTCATAGCTCAAACAGATCGGCGTAGGTGTTTACCCGCTTTTCTTTAGGGCATGAAAAGTTCTACAGAGTATATTTGCTGGATTTCGAATAAAGAGATAACTATATGGAATTGTAAATATTGCAGAGGATTTTAAAGTTTGAGGCACAATTCAGCAGATTCTGGAATGCGAATGATAAACAATGTCTCCTGGCTTCTACAAAACATACGACTATCATATCAACCCTGCGCTTTCACCAAATTAAACCCAAACAATTCCCAGCCTTATTTCTAAGTCATATAACTTGTGATAGGCCGCCCGGTACATTACTGCGTCGTACAAGAAAAGCGAATGAACAACTTGAACCCATCTCCGTTACGCCATTTTTCCCAACAGCACAGTAAATGCCGTTTCTAACCACTGAATCGAAACCTGGGGCCTTCTGTGCCGGTGATACTGGTAATTTCGGATCTCGGGGTAACCTGGTGTATGGTTTAGTTACTGGTTGATGAAGGGACGATTATACACTATACTTACGTTCTTTCTCCGATACCAGGCTGTAAAGTCCCGCAAGGTATACCGCATCTTAGCCCAATCTTTCTTTGCCGCAGCACTAAACTAAGATTAGTATTGGATCTATAAATTATCAAATTGGAAGACTTGCCTCTCAATATTTGTCAAGAACTTCTGGGCTTCAGCAGGACTGATGCTTCCGTGAGGTAGCATCTCGAGAGTACTCTTGATCCATTCAACCACAGGTTGTGGACATAGCTCACACAGTCCAAGCATGACTCCCGAAGAGTCTGTCACACAATCGCTAGGGAATGAATACATCAACCCGCTAAGAATCCTTTGAGTAATTCTTTGCCCCATGGTTGTCGCCGTCTCTTTTACAGCAGCCTGCACTTCGGCGGGTGTCTCATGATAGGTCGAGGTTGGGGGTGCCTCGCGACCATACGCAAGTATGTCGCGGAGGAATTGGAGCACAGATATGAGAGGATCAGTCTGCTCCAGATCCAAAGATGCCAATGCAGCTTCGATGACAGGCTGGCGAAGATCGGAAAGGATAAGCTTAAATGGATGGAACATTATAGCATCCGACATGAGTCTAAAGAAGTCCTCAATCACTAGCAGCACTGTCAGAAATTATCGTCTAAAGTGTAGGTAGAGGGCAAACCATCAGGTATTTCTTTTGGTGCAGTATTATTGAGAAGTCTAAACATGCTTAAACATTGTCTCTGCAGGAATTGATAGACCGAATTGCGGGTTGCCTCATCTACGATTTCCTCATCGCCGAATTCACGGATCACAGACCCAGAGACCCACAAGAAACAGCCCTGGTTACTCTTTTCGAAGCTAGTAACAAGCTTTTCTGCCAGTTGAGGTAGCAATGGCAACATGTCCGTCCGGTAACTGATCAACATTCCCCGATAGAAACGACTAATACGTTCACAAATGGGTAGGAAATCGGCAAAATTGTCGAGGATTGTTGACAGAACCGGCAAAATGTCAGACCAGAATTGAATCATTGGGTTTGGTGCGCCGGCGGGTATTTTTGGGTGAACAACGTTGACAAATATAGTTAGTAGTTGAATATGGTCTACTACTATTAGCAACAATTTCTCTATTTATGACAGCATTCTCACCAGCAAGTTCGCATTTCTTCTCGTGGTCGGTCGCCACATTTGCTTTCTCCATCAACCTTTTAGCTATTGGTTCACAAAACAGGCGTAATGCATCATATATTTTATCCACTGGTTGCGCAGCAACTACATGAGCAACACCGTCGGTGATTTCGTACAAACTAGGGAGTGGTAGAGCTGGTGCAACCTGTTCATAAAACTGGTGCAGTTGAGCAGCGTGCCCAACCAAGAGCTTTCCGCAGTCCTGGCAAAAGAATTTCAGAGCCATGGCGGCTGCTTTCGTGACATCTTTTGAAGGGTGTTTGAAACCATTTATTATATAATTGAGCTGGAGCTCAAGATATTCCGGATGCTTTGAAGTCCACTCGGTATATCTTCCAAGAACTAGAGTTGCTGCAAATCTCACTTTCCCATGTTCCGGTAGTTGTACTAAAGAGGTCATAATTTGTGGAAGAACTTGTGCTTCTTCTACCGGCACCATCCGACCCATTGCCCTAAGACTGAATAATGGTGCTTCTAGCTCCTGCCAATTAGGAACATGACCATTGGATACTGGGGTGTGTTTTGTGTATTCCAACATCCATCGTTGGATTTGTGTATATGCTTTGTTCAAACAATCTGCATGGCCGACGACTTCACAACAATCCTTAAGTACATCACCCATGCTGTGTCGGAACTCCCGAAACTTCTCCTCTCTTTCCCTATCACCATCAAAAGGATCTGCTTCGCTGCCCTTGGGGTACCGCAGGTGACCAATCATTATGTCAACCAGTCGTCCAAAAACATCGGCCATTTGCATCCGGGCCTGTATATAAATCTCTAGTACGAGATAGTTCTTCAATTCATACCAAAAATTGAAGGTCAAGTGTATGACGTCTTGTTCCTCGTCCCTTTGTGCGCATTCTTCGATGGCATCTACTAGACCACGAAACTCGGTCGGCATGCGCGCAATCAACACTACCCAAGCTTCCCCGGCTTCTGCAAATACTCTGGTATAGCCTTTGAAAAGATCGATATCCTGTGAATTTGCAGCTTCGGCAATTTTTGGTCTCAGGCTGTTGAGGCGAGGATACAACACCTGTATGACATTCATGGATTCATCAACATCCCTCGTCTCCCGGAACATCGTACATAGACAATCAACAGCTTCATCAAATGCTGTTTCCGAGGAGAGGGCAGATATAACCACATCGAGGAGGGGTGTTTTGACAACATCTATGCACGGTATCTCTCGAAGCCACGAGTTTAGGCAAGTCATAAGGGCCGGGCTAGGTGGTTGTCCAGCTATTTTATCCGGTTGTCAGTAGTGTCCTAACTCACATATAATATAACACCTAATAAATGGAGCTAGGAAACGGATACCTGTTGATTGTGTGTACTGGACAAGGAGTTTAAGCACTGTCTGAGCATTTGCTGAAAGCAGCTCCGCAGTTCGGTGGGACAGCTCCTCTTCCTATTCTCATCCATGAGTAAAAAGTCATCCGGAAGCCGGGAAAGTAGGTATTATTCCAAGATTGCACTTACCGATAAGCTGACCTTCCTGCCTTCTGTCACTTCTTCGGGGAGTACGGTCAAGAATTCCAGAAGAACAACAGAGCCCTGTAGATCGTTGCCCAAAGCTGAAACTACAAGATCTATCACATCTCTCCATTCAAGCATTTGAAGTGCCAACCCAGCTAAACAAACGCATAACTGGGTTCTAATCGGCCGTGCTCCACTGCGGTATTGAACAAGCAAGTTTATCAAGGAATCTCTGAGTGATACCAATGAATCTCTAGGTAGTTGGTGTAGGTCATATGTAATCTATCACTGATTAAAATCTCCTGCATCGTGAAAACCTGTAGCTCTTACATACCTTGCCCTTTAGTGTAGTCGCAGCAAACATTTTCGCCTCAACACTTGTAGTCTCTGCTTGGAGTACTACATGACCAAAGGTCCAGGCCTCTGGCTGTCATCCCACATAGCCTTCCGTCAGCCCACCATTCCTAACGATACGTTCTCCGAGCATGAAGTGTCTGTGATCCGCTTCCTTTCCCCCCTCTGAGCGCAACAAGCTCGGTGGTGTACCCTCTGGCACCAGAAACGAAACACACCCGACTACACCCGACATTGCGAAAAAAAATGTAAGAAGTAACCAACCGATTTCTGAAACTGTTCCAAGAATTCTGTTGCTTGGTGTTTTGTATCTCTATTCTGACTGCTTTGCATCGTGCTCAGTGCCGCCAGCACCTGAGCGAACTGCTGTTCCGGAGGACCGCTGGAAGCCATAGTTTTCTTTTCGAATGAGAACCGAAGAAAATCTGAGAAAGGAAAGGAGCGAAGACTGGCGGCCCGAATGAAAGGTGGTGACTTGTTTTTCGAGTTCCCAGATAACGAAGGTTTGAGTGAACTAAGGTGAGTGTGAAAATGTGGAGGGGCAAGATGGAGGGGTCGGTCGGCTGGGTTGTTGATTCTGCGGTTCAAGGAGCAGCTGCTCAGAAAATCTGGGTGAATAACTTCAATAATGAGGTCAACAAAATGTAGGAGATTAAATGAGTAATTAATTCTTAAAACTATCCAGGCTGAAATTTACAGTATCAGATGAGCATACAATAAGCCGAGCAAACATTCTCAAACAGATCATAACCGAGAGGCCCGAGATAAGGTGACTCAGTCATTAGGTAAAGCAGAGAGCCGCACACAATAGCTTTATCCCGGACTGGACATTCAACTTCGCGTTTCTCCCCGCGCCTACAGCAACACAGTAAATCTTCCAACACGTCTCGATTTATTTCGGCTATCCCGGTCGTCTGGTCAACTCTTTAATCTTTCCTCCCAACCTTTTATATTGCAATGACTGGTCGTGGTGGTGGTGGAGGGCGCAGAGTTTTGCTCCCGCCTATCAATTTCATCTTCAAGCTTTTGCAGACACATGCTACGGTTCAAATATGGCTGTACGAGCAACTTGCGATACGTATTGAGGGAAAGATTCGGGTACTTGATAATCTTTCAATCTCAAAGCATCCGGGTTCTGATGATTATAATAGGGTTTTGACGAATTCATGAACCTTGTCGTCGACGACGCGATTGAAGTTAAAATGAAGACAAAGAATACTGAGGAGAGCAGACGGGAACTAGGCATGAGCTTCAAGGTCCTATCTAATAGTTTTATGGGCTAACTGAAAGGACTTTAGGCCAAATTCTGCTCAAGGGCGACAATGTAGCGCTGATACAGAATTTATCGGAATAGATTAGGATTGTTGGATAATTAAACGTTACAGATAGGTATGCTGTATGGATACCTGGCAATGAAATTCACGAATGGGCTTCAATCCCACCTAAGATCGCCTCAGGCGAGCTATTCGGTTGGTGTGATCCGTAAAGTGTTAGATAACAAACATTGAACTTTCTCCAGGGGCTGCAAGCTTGCTGGTGCATGCCCGATATCAATATAGAAAATATCAACTCGGACGATAGTTCAACACTACTTCTTCTATCTTCGCAAGCATCTCCCATCACCTGTCAGTATGATGTCCACCTTCCAGTCTGTTGAATCTGCGGGCACGCTATCCTCCTCCAGCAATTGTTCCTTAAATGCTAAAGCAACAAGCTTGGGAATCACGCCCCGGTTCCTTTCAATAGCATATCGTGACAAATAATCGTCATAATACCCTTTGCCGTGACCCAACCTATTAAAACTTTTATCAAATGCAACCCCGGGCATTACAATAAGATCAATTCCCTCCTCCTGTTTAAATGCATCCTTCCTGTGTGGAATGGAGTCCTTGGGAATACTTGGGATCCCCCAGTTGTCCGGTTCTAGTGAACGGTAGTCGCAGAATGATGACAAAGAAAGCATTTGCATGCTAGAAGGTGCCTTGTGTATATACGGAACATACACATTTTTGCCTGATTACCACTTAATTCATCAGTCTTTTTGGATATTGGAACTAGACTCTCTACCGGTGCTCAACGAGTTTTCAACTATCGCGGACGTCTCAATTTCTTTATTTGGCATTGATAGGAACACGCTGATGTGCTTGGCGGACGAGTACTCTGGGAGGGACAAAAGTCCCCGTACGCATATTTCTGCTATGGATAACTTCGCGTTAGCGAGATATAGTTATGAATACTTACCTATACTCTTACTAACATTGCGATTTAACGGACTCTAAAGCGAGACTTGACAGGGTCTTCTTTATCGAAGACCGTAGGCTCCGTTTTGCAGCTATGAGAGCAGGTGTCATAGTATCCTTTGAAGGTACAACAACTGGTACCGAAGACATTCTCTTCCAATTAACGATCTACTAGTAGGTATTGAACGTCTGTGATTTTTTACAAGCCAGAGCTTGTTTTGTGCGGGGCGCATCTTTATTTGAGCCGCAACCACTACCTTCTTCCTAGTTGATCTCGGCTTTCGGGGCTTGCGGTATAACCCTGGTATCCAACGTTACTGACTTGACTGTAACAGCTCACAACACATGCCGTCCGCGACTTCGACCATGAGCACACCAAAATCCCGCGATGATGTCAACCGTACTAGATCGAGATCCCCGAACGAATCATGGCGGTTCCAAAGAGTCTACATCCAGCGCTCACGACCTTACCTCACAGCTGCTCAAGTCGAGTCTTTGCGTCCTACCGACGTCGGGGCAGAAGTGAGAGAGACCAATTGTCGTTTAAACGCATGTGCTTGGATTCTGTTGGTTAGCAAAACACTACAATTGTATGTTACTTGATTATCTGAGTGATGCGTTGTTGACCTAGGTCATAGTCCTCTACGAACGATGACTACCGCAATGGTACTATACCATCGCCTGTTGGTATTCAATAATATATTGCAAGCGGATCACAACTGGACAGTAAGCTTCTCGATTCTCAATGTTAACGTAGTTAACAATCCGTTTTTTAACAGGAAGCAGCGGCTGCAGCCCTCTTCGTGGCCTGCAAGATCGAAGACACCTTGAAAAAATCTCGCGAAATTCTTGCAGCAAGCTACAATGCTCGACACCCAAAAAATGAGCCAATCGGCCCAGATTCGCCTGTGCGCATATCTTCTGCTCTAGGTGCTCAACTTACACTAATATGTGGGCAGATTCTGGAGGATACCTCTAAACGAGTGATTGGGTTGGAGCGCATGGTACTCGAAACGACCTCCTTTGACTTTCGGCATCGAAATTCACAACCTTTCCTTATCAAATTCTGCAAACGATTCAAAGTATCTAAAAAGATAGCCCGTCGAGCTTGGGACATCTCTATAGATGCATACCGTACACTTGCACCCCTCAGCTCAACACCACATGCCCTGGCATTGGGCGCACTCGATTTAACATCACGACTGGAAGACCTTAAACTTGAAATTAATTTCAGCGAGTTTGAGGCTGATAAGGAAAACGTTCTTGGTATAAAAACCATCCTTCGTTACACAATTCAAAGCTAATAGAACTCGTGATGCAGCGATTGTAGATGATTTGTTGGAGCTGTATACAAACTACGCGAGTTTGAGTATAGTTGGCCCGCAGTATATGAATGAAGTGTTTCTCAATACCCGAATAGCGCTCAACCACGAACGCAAGACTCTTGCCAATGGTAACCATGAAGTGAATGGGGCCTCCAAACATGTGCCAAGACCGATAACTGCAAATCTACCAGACCGGGGTACTACAGGTACTATTCGGTTTATGATCGATCCCGCGCGTGAGATAAAAGAATGTCAAATGTTAGAGGCGGCAGAAGATGGGGGGATGGGAAGGTCTAAGACAACTGACGAAATTGCCGTAAACGGAGATTGAGGCTCTTGATGAAGTTGATGGTGTAGGTTGTTGATATATACGTGTGTTGTTAAATGTGCATTGGTTTCTTGGGTGTTCTGGCGCGTTGTTTTGATGGATTTGAGATGTACTATTGACTAAAATCACTAGATAATTACTGGCCAGATGTTGATATCACGATTTATGGTCTAGGAACTGACCACGTCTGTCTGCCAGTCAGTCTCTCCCCGCTTGGCAGCTCCAACTATATATGATGATATAAAAGTGATGAGAAACATTAAACCCTCATGGCATGTGTAACACTGGCACAGCAATTCTCTAGTGAGCAACCCCAAAGTAGTATAGTACAGCTCACAGTCGAAGAAACTCAGCTGAGACACCCCTGTCGTGCTTCTGCACACTATGTTTAAGCGCGTCTTCTTTGCTTGCGGTACCTGTCTACCTACTTGCTGTGCACATGCAATTCTACTTGCATACGGTACTGCCCGAGAAAACCACGTTCATCATCAGGGTATTGTTTTTTTAACCCAACACCAGTGGCCATAAAACCCTCTAGCAGTAGTTGTAGTCGCGTGTCTTTCTGCAGTCTGATATCAACTCACGATAAACGACAATATACTCCTGCTAGCTCTTACGGATCCATCGATTTTTTTTCATCTTCAACCTCTCAATTCGTTGAAACACCCGTGTCACACAGCAGAACCCTGTATAACGAACAACTAAGCCAGTTCACAGCTTTGTGTAGAATTTTGCTTCCCCTCCTCCTCGTCGAGCTCTTCAAATTCATCGCGATCTCCGGGCTCCAATCACAATCAAACTTCTCGCCAATATGCCCAAGGAAAAGCCAGAGCGAGGAACTCCCGAGTATGCTATCTACAAAGCCGAAAAGAAGGCCCGTAAAGAACGGAGGGCCGAAGAGCGAGAAGCCGAAGAAGCTGATGGCATCTATCGGACCTCGTCCACCCGCGAACGAATCTCGGGGTCCACCCTCACGGTTCAGGGCCAGGGGAAAAAGCGTAGTAGCAGCAGAATACGGAGCTCGTCGCGTAGAAGGGACGGTTCAGCATCGGGTTCAGAGAATGATTCGGACAGTGGCGTTTCGGCTATCTCGAGGCGATCTCACCGCCGGTCTCATTCCCATGCAGGCTCGAGCCGTATCCCTTCGCCGCCCATAGAGGTCAGGAAAGATAGAAGACGCGCCGATACAACTGGCGGTACAACGTCCAAGAATGGCGGTAATTACTATTCTGCAGCTGGAGGGAGCATAGGGTATGGTCATGGACCACAGCAGCCTTCTGCCCCAATCCACTATCAGGGAAGCTCGCACATTCCTCCCAAAAACTCTGGTCCTCCGTCAAATGATCCCGGGAGCTATGGGAATAGCAATTCGTCTGGAAGGTACGGGGTATCTGGAAATCATGGAAAGCACAGTCCTGTATCTGTGTCTCCTGTATCTCCTGTTTCAAGCCCAGGTTCACATCCACAGGACAGTAAGTATGGCTCACATACACAACAAGGGAAATATGGTGTAGAAAGGCCTCAATTTCCATCGGCGTCTCCGAATATATATGCCAATAGCCACCCACCTCCACGCCCAGGGGGATATCCCCCAGGCCCGTCGCCGCCTGTGCATGGAAATAGTTATCCAGCGCCCTCGTCATTTACCCCCGCTCCGCCATCTCAATTCGGCCACCAATCCTCAGGTCCGGTATATTCCGGTGCTCCAGGTCCAACTCCTCCTCAGAATGGAAGCAACTATCCCCCTCCGCCCCAAAATGGAAATACTTATCCTCCTCTAAACTCTCACTCGCCGATGCCGACTGCTTTCCATCCTATAACATCGGGAGCAGAACAGACGTCTAGCCCGGCGCCTTTCACGCCGGGTGCCCCAGGAAATACTGTAAATCCGTTCCAATTCCAAACTGGAGGCCCAGAGATAGGTTCGGCAGTCACCGTAGGCCCACCCCCAGCTCCCGTCGCATCCCTTTATGGCGGAAATCCTGCACCTCCCCCAAACTTGGACCCCAACCACCCGGGCCCTCTCCCAGGTGAGGGTGCTGGTAAAGTGTATCCTCCTGGACAGGAGCCGCCGCAATACAGCAACCCGGATTACTATGCCGATGTTCTCTCGGACACACACACATCCCAATCACTCTCTCATTCGATGGTTGCAGCTGAGGGCTTATCTGCATCTGGGATGCCACCAAAACCATCGTACTTGAGCAATAACGGTAATGGTAAACCTAGCAAGCCCAGTAAGCCGGGATTTTTGGGTGGCACCCTGGGACTGCCCTCACTCTCAATAATGACAGGTGGTGGAGGAGGTTCGCATACACCGCAACCGATGCCATCGCCGGCACTTCAGCCTTATTATGGAACTTATCAGTCTATATCGCCATTGCCGTCTCCCACACTTCCGCCACAGTCATCTTCGCCGCTGTTTTCTGCTTCTGGTTCTGTTTCGTTGGGCAAGCACTCGGCCTCTGGTTCATTCGCCTTAGGTCCACCGGCTTTCCCACGTCCAAGCAAGAATAGCCATCAGCAAATAGAGCAACAAGAGCAGAATGGACACCATGGACAACAGCAAATTTCAGGGCATGGATCTTCGCACCAGCACACCATGTCCCAAACATCTCTCTCCTCGGTCACTGGTGGTTATGAAAGCGGCCATGGACACGGCCATAGCCAATCTAGTAGCCAAATTTATACCACTATACCTCCCCCATCTCCGTTGATTCCCTCTTCCCGCGAATCTAGCCCTGAACCTACTCCCTCCTACGACCCCACTAATGACGCCAAAGCCATTCTTCAACAGCTCAAATCCACCTTTTCGAGGCCTTCGCCCAGGCCCCTAATCAAAATCCTCCCCACTCTCACGCCGCCACAGCTCAACATGCTACGACGTGAATACAAACAGCTCTACCGTGGCGTTAATCTTGCCAAGCACCTCAAGGCCGTTTTTACTACTTCTTCGCCGTTTGGTAAGATAATATTTGCGGTAGCCCTGGGTCCCTATGAGAGCGAAGCCTGGTTCGCCAATTCCTGGTACCAGAAAAAAGAAACCCGTAACGAACTCTTGATTGAATCGCTCATGGGGCGTACCAACCCGGAGATTGGCAACATTAAGGCCGCTTTCAAAGACGCCAAGTATGACGCCTCGCTCGAGAAAGCCGTCCAGACCGAGTTGCATAGCAACAAGTTTCGCCTAGCAGTAATGATGCAGCTGAGCTGCACACGCATGGAGGACGGCGAGCAACTCAACACAGAGAAGATACACGACGATGTAGCTCGTCTAGGCAACATCCTGGAGCGTCGTAAAGAGGGCGGTGAGACGGAGATGGTGGAAATTATCATCAACCGCAGCGACCCATGGTTGCGTGAGATTGCGGCGACATACCGTCGGGTCTACGAGAGAGATCTGATGAAGGCCATCATGAAGCGAAGCAAAAATCTTGTGGTATGTGCACCATTTACCTCCTAGCCTGCATCGCAATTACTAACGCTGCGAACAGGGTGAGACTTTACTTCACGTTCTCAACGGGGCCGTTGACAAGCCCCTGCGCGATGCAAAGCTACTAGACCAGGCCATTACAGCCGTGTTAGAGGAAAACCGCGAGGACCTGCTGATCTCTCGTGCAACCAGGATCCACTGGGACCCAAAGCATCTAGAGCTTGTCAAACGGGCGTTCCGCAAGAAGTACCGTAAGGACCTGGGGGTCCGCATCAAGGAGGCGGCAAGGGGGAGTTATCAGGATTTTCTGTTGAGAATGGTGCGAGAGTGATGTAGTCTTGTGCCCGGGCAGCGGGTGGTGGTTGCTCGTACTTATGAGGAGAAACGACAAATTTACATTACTGGCTGGGAATGAGAATAGGAGTGATGATAACATGACGATAATGCAGCCTATTTTATGTTTTAAAAATGATGGTATATGTGGTCTTATGTAGTTATATAGGTATCTGATGGCGCGTCAAGATTAATCATGTATGTATAATGGCTTATAATTAGTGGTGGGCAAAACCTAGGTCGACCTAGGTCGACCTCGGTAAACGGAGGTTTGCACAGATCGATCTAGGTTCTGAACCTCGCGACCTGTGAGCACCCGCAAACATCTACTTCAAGGTCACGGTTTGAACCCTCAGCTTCTAAAACTTCATAAACAACCAATATTTGCCCGAAGTCTACGATTTTTTATTCATGAAATAGCCAAGGTTCTCCTCATGATTTAACTATTTTCATCCCGACGAATCGTATCTAGAATCCCAGTGTTGCATAGGAAAAACTACGTTCAGTCCTGTTTGTATTAGAGCTGCTGCCATCATTGACCACCACCGGGCCCGTTCACCACTAGTACCAATGGCCACCCCACCAAACCTCAGGTTCGGAACCCAGGTCGACCTGAAAAACTCAGATCGATCTGCTTCAGGTCGACCTAGGTCGACTCAGGTCCGGTCCGTGACCAGCACTACTTATAATAGTGCGCAAAGGCAAGGCGTTTTGGAACAATTCGATCACTAAGGATATATCCAAAGCCAGGGGGTGACAATATAATAAAAGTAAAAGGACCAGGTTCGAACCCGCCCGAGCTAAACCCTCACATTATATAAAAACGGTCGAGTACATTCATGTTATCAATGAATTACACAACTCAGTGGAAGAGATCGTTCAATAGTAAATGAAACAAATGTTGGTGCTATACATACAAATAAATTTTTAACCTGATCATCAAATCCAAAAATCTCTTACATAGGAACAAACTCTGTCCATTAATCCACCTTCAACTACGTACTAAATAGGATTCATATCTCCTTGTTTGAAAAGAACAACTAATCGGTCACCAATAGCCAAAAACGACTCCACATAAGACGGCTCACAGGGAAGCAACAGAGCATGGATATAAATAATCACGGTATAAGCCAATCAGTAAAAAAGACAAAGTTGTAACTACCCGACTAGCTACACACCAAAATTTGACAGCTCCCAAATACAAAAGAAAGAAGAAAAGTAATCACACTAAGTGGAATTGGGGGCAGGCGGGAGGAGGGTGTATGCAACGCTTATGAAGCTAACTAACAGTCCAGACGTTAAATATGAAAGCGATATTCTTGAAGTAAGAAGAAAGAAGAGAAATAGTAGAAGGGTGGCCATCCAGACCTTTTTGAACCGGTCGTATCAAGAAGAAAGGGCATATACAACAATGGTAAATAAAAAAAGATAAACGAAGAGAATCGTTGAAGATAGTAGTATCATGTCTCACCAAGATGGAATCAAATGAAAATTAGATCCCCCGTCTCCTTCCCTTAGTCTTTCCAGCAGCTCCAAGTCTTTCACTTCTCCAGAACTCATACCAGTTGATCCTACTCTTTTCTCTTAACTCACCGCGCCATTCACTAAATACAGAATCCTTGAGGCGCCCGAAATCACAGTGAGCATCATTATACGGGTCTGCAAATCCCCATGGGAAATGACGACCAACGGGCTCTCCAGGTTGGTATGAATCGGGCGAAATGATTGACAGAGGGATGAAACTCAGGCCGGCAGTGATTAAATCTCTCTTCTCCTCACTGAGGGTTGAAGGTTTGGGTGATGAAGCGCGCTTTAGGGCTGACTTTAAGACCTTTTCTGGCAAAACTTCGTTTTCTTCGGCATAGTCGTCTTCCTCTGACATCTCCCCAGAATCTGTATCCATCTCTTCATATGCAGGTGGTTCGTCGAGTTCTGGCAATGAACCACGTTTATCCTTGGGTGTAGTTACTGGAGTGACATCATCTTCGTCAATTTCCAACTCGAGTGCTTCAAGAGGATCAACACGGGCCTTGGCTAATCCTTCCCTCACAAGATTTTTCAGATGTTCCATATGCTTTGATGTACAACTATCAGCCTTGCTAATAACTGGCACAACAACAGTTTTGCCGTGCAGTGCCTTCAGAACCTGTATATCTAGGTCTTTATCGAGGCCTCCAAGTTCTTGATCATGGGGCACTTTTCCGAGATAGTGGTTGTTGGGTGTGAGTCTTGCGGGATCAAGAAGTAAAAACGCGCAGTGGATATGAGTATCTTTCACACCTGGAGCGCGGACAACTTTTGTCTCCTCAGAGAAGGTGTCTTCGAACTTGTTTTCGATGAATGCCACTGTTTCACGGATCTGCAAGTCTACAATATTTTTTTCGAGCCCGGCAGAATCCCAGAGAGTGAGTCCTATGCGTTCTCCATCTATTTCCGTCTCAATGTATGTAGACTTGAATGAATTGTTTGAAGTGGTGCCAATATTGTTGGTCTGCGCATCACCTGATTCCTCTTGTTCATTGAGGCCTTTTAAAGCAAGTGATTGTCTTAAGAATCGGAGGAAGGAAGTCTTTCCTGAGTTTCTAGCTCCAATGATGAGAATACTAGTGATAAACGTTAGACAAGCTTAAAACTATGAGTAGGTTATCTGATGACTGGGGTACAACTCCGGCTGGAAGTAACGTATTTAGGAATTCGATCCCACCCATAGGCATAACAAAAAGATAGTCAGGAAAAACTTACTTAAACGGAGTAGGGTCTTTTCTTCTCCTCACTCTTCGAGGTGAATTAACCGTGCTTACAGCACTGCTAGCATAGCTATATCTTCCTCGGTGTGCCATACTTCCGATGTTTGCATACGGATCTTGTGAGAGTGGAACGGAGCTACTCTTGACATATTCGCCACCAGGGCCAATGACAGAATCTGTGCTCTTACGTCCTGGAACATATCCACCAAGATTAGAACCCAGCTGGTGTTGGCTTCTGGGTGTGCTGTAGTTTGGTACGCCGCCTAGGTTATTGGACAGAATATCAACAGAGTCTCGGACGTCCTTGGTGAGAAGCTGCTTGGGGAAATTGGCTGGGTTGCCGGAACCGTTGACCCAGAGATCAGGTAGTTTTGGAGCAGAAGGTGCAACTACAGGATGCATCTTGCGCACAGGATCTCCGGACTTGCTACGTCGAAGAAATCCCAGTGAAGAGCGTCGAGGAGGATTTGAAGTGGAATTCCGGGAAGCAAGGGGCTTAGTGGGCAGCGGAGGCACCGTTGATTTTTCCGCAGACTGATTATCTGACGATTTCGGGGTGGCAGGCCGCCGGTCTGACTTAGGACGAGAAGACATAGTGAATATTCGGAATTTGAGTTTGTGCGACCAAATTGATTAAGGTTTTTTTTTGAAACTGCTATCCACACTGCTGCGTAATTCTTGAATATATTTTCTTCGGAGTTTCTTCCTTGTATTGAGCGGTAAATATCGGTGAGCGTCCTGGGTTTAAGTTTGGGTTGGGGTTCTTTTTTCAATTATATCTCAAACAGTGCCAATGCACTTGTGACTTTAGCTCAGATGAAATCTTTCCCTTTGGTTGGCTCAGCGAAAGTAATCGTGATTGTCTCTTAGTTATACCCTTGCTGTCTCTGATACTGATAGCTAACGGATTGGAACAGCTTGCGCACGTTTCCTGTCGCGGGGGACAACCTGGCGCACGGGGGATATTTGGTTTCGTCAACCGGAATTGCGTTCTCGAAGCTCGATATTATCCTCGTTCCAAAGTTGTTTAAAGATCGGACGTCGGCTTATGCGTATAGCAAATCTTGGAAGTTTCTATCCCCAAAAATCTAGAAGCTTACTTGCTGAAAGGAGAGCCTATGTCTGTGATGACGAATATTTGCAGATTGGGCAATGACAATAGCTAAGAGAATGAATTGAACGTGTGTATTATGGGATCTTCCAGAGATCAAACCCCGAAACAACGGCACAGCGCGTGTATAGGGTGGGTGGGCGTGGTGCGGAGGAGAGGCGACGAAAGTTGAGATGAGCGCCCAAGACGGTGAATTGCACAGGAGATGCGATTCTCGGGAGACAACTGAGCAGAGAGGGCGTTTGATGACAGGCCAGTCGCAGATTTTCTCTGTTTAGCACCAGGAGTGAACAGCACGAGGGGTCAGTTCTATTTTTCTTCCCACCGCTCTTTGGACCGCGCCTGTGCCCTCCAATCTCCTTCATTTCGTCAAATAGGGGGCTTCTGTTGTCAAACATCCCAACCTTTCCCGATGTTTTCAGCTAAATTACCGACTCCAGAGGCTTCGGGTAATTGCCTAGACCTTTAGTGTCCGTTGTTCACCCCAAATGGTCAGGGTCCTTAGGCCCTTACAGTACTTAATCGTTTAGAGTCTCAAAAGGCAGGGATATAAGATCAACTTCACCACGCTATACATTTACAGTCCACTAGATCTCGAAGTTCCTTGCAAAATGTGTCTTAATAGAATTCCCCGAGATAAAGTCCAAAGAATATTCTATGAATATATGAGGCCGCAATAGCTTGCATACACACTGCTGAGCTACCACAAACAAAATTTGACTCTGTCGGGGCATGTTATGTGTATTGCACGACCGAATGCACTAGGATAGTCGTCACAATGTAATATCGCGGATTATACTAGGGGCCCAAGCGAAATAGCACGTTTCCATTAAGAAAAGTAGATAAACATCTCAAAGACACGTGGATGTACACATTATGTTTGTTTTGAGACCACTTGTACTAAAAGCACCATAGCTATTTCCATATATATCTAGCGTTATGCAGCCACTTTTATAATTATGTACCCCACAATTGTACCTGCATGTCTTCCTCGTAGATAGAATGTTCACAATTTTTACACAAAATAAAACGCGTGGTTCAAACTTAAAAAAAAGTCGAAGCCAGTGCACGGTTGTTTGACACATGGAGTTGACATGCGGCACGCCAATCCGAACATGCTTATCGTCTAGAATACAGTTTTGAAGTCGAAAGGCCCGAGCACTTTGGTTGGGACTTGTTTGATAGGTTGTTATCCGTTTGATTATTAGCTTTATCTTTTGACATATCTAGTAGATGGACTTAGTGTGGGGAACTTTTCGATATGCATACTTTCACCCACACGTGTATTTTATGCCCTTAGATGGTTGTCATTGTTGATACTGTGTGAGGATTACTTGAGAGATTTGTATGCAATCGAGTCTACAATTTGAAGTAAAACAAACTTTTACATGTGTGGATAGACAGGAATCGAACACTGGCTGAACGAATTAACTGTCGAGTGATTTGATGTGTACATATAAACATGTATACTGTTTCCAAGAGCCTGAACTGAAAACTACATATCGAGTATTATTAGAATACAATCCAAATATTCCTATAAACAACGCCAATAACTAACTCATAGCTTTGAGCCTATCTTAAAATCACCTTCGTATGGAGTAAGTTACAGCCGAGTGATAAAAATCTGCGATATTTACTTGAGAAGGACATATATTCGGCTCATCGACATGTTAGATCCCGACGATAGGGTTCAACCCCTCTATGTTTCATAAAAACTTTCTTTGTGGTTGTGGCGCAATTTTGGATATGGCCTCAAAACTACGATTTGGCTGGAGTTTGAATCATATTTCTTTATTTTACCTACTACTACATACGCACGGGGCGGGGAAATGTCGACGGAAGTTTGCAGCAGATGCTGTTATCGATGGAGATACAACCCACCCGGATATTAATAATAAAACCTTGTATTGGATATATATAGCTACTTAGTTCTCTAGATTGTGCACAGTGTAAAACAATTATATTATTGACGTCGTCCGAAAGACAAGAACGTTACATGTACCGGATGTGTGTATAATGCGTAATAATCCAGACATATCCCTTTTTACAATGCAAAAACAGATGTATATGACCGAGGCAAAAGGTATTCTTTCAATAAAAGTCCTCAGCGTTTGATAATTATACACCGAAATGAAGATCAAACAAAGCAAACTCCCCCAAAAGTAAACCTAACCATATCCCAATACGTTATACGCCATGTTAATTTTATCGTGCAGCATTTTCATCAGATATCATCTTCTCCAACTTTCTCCTTGCCTCTAGAACCATCTGATCTCTCTTCTCCTTATGAGCCATGTGTCTACCAGCCTTGGAGGCTGGTGCTTTTCCATTTTTATTATTGACTGGGATCGAAGCCCCGGCGGCAACCGGAGGCTCTTCAGCAAGACGATCGCGAAGTCCGTAACGTGTGATTAGGTCAGTGTAAACTGAATTTTGGGCTAATGAGCTAGATCCTGCCTGGGGGCGGCGTGGTCGGCTTTCGGATGCTGAAGGTTCGGTGGGCCGAGCGTTTGGAGGCTGTGAAATAAGACATGTTAGATATGCACAACGGATTGAAAAAGGGGGCGAAGGGATAGAGCTTACCTCTGGCAAGAAACCATTGCTCAGAATCCGCTCCGCCGCAATCTCAATGCTCCCACCATTCCTGGTCAGTTCCGCCTCAACCGCAGCTGCTGACACTACCGGAAACATTCCACGCACAACCTCGACCTGCTGGGCCATGCGGCGAGGATCCAGAGGAGCTGCTGTCCTCCGGCCATTACCGGAGCTAGCCGAAGACCGAGAGCCAGCGGCCGAGTTTGATGCCGAACCAGAGCTGCTAGCTGCTGGATCTGAGGACTTGAAGAACCAACGGAAGACGAAGTATCCAATAAGCGCACACGCGGCAATCTGGGGGATGTTGATTCCCGAGTCTGAGGCTTTGACGTCTTGGGACATATTGAGATGGGAAAGTCGATTATTGTTAGATGATAATAGACTGCAGGAGCATTTGTTGTTATTCTGTCTGTTGATTTGGTGATGTTGGTTGGTGATGTCCTTGATGCTAGCGATGAGATACAGGAGAGATCCAGAACTTTCCATGTGCACGGGCCATGCACTATCAATCAACCAAGAGCCAATAGGAATCTTTCTGGGTTGGTGAGTCAGCAGTCTGCACAAATTTTGAGGTTTCAATACAATCCCACTCTTCAAATTTATTCCGCTCCACCCACTTCAACATTGCTATATTCTGTTTCCCCTCATACCACAACGGTGAAAACTACTACATTTGAATGATATATTGTCAATAATGAGCTTTGTATCATCGGCTTTCCCCCGGGCTGTCCGAGCCCTTAGGCCAACAGTCCCGCAATATCGATGTCTCCACCATCACTCGCACAGGCCAACAGCCACAAACCAAGAAATTGATCGCCCGATAGCGCAGCAGCGGCGGGTAAGCAATGGCTAAGGCACTCATTTAAATCAAGCGTACTGATTCAATTACATATAGAGTTTCTTTGCATCACCAAACTCACAAGCTACAAAGAACCCTTACAGTGTCCTCGGCGTCGACAAATCTGCATCTGCCGCCGAAATTAAGAAGGCTTACTATGCTGGGGCAAAAAAGTTCCACCCCGACACCTCGAAAGAGCCTAATGCCCGCGAGAAGTTCCAAGAAATTGGAGCTGCCTGGGAGATTCTTTCTGATCCAGAAAAGAAGCAGCAATTCGATCAGTACGGTGAGAGTGCCTTTGACCCTTCGGGTGGCGGGTTCCGCCCCGGCGCGGCCGGGGGCTTCGGCGGCGCGGGAGGGTTCTCAGGGTTCGGCGGCGGAGGGTTCGCGGGGGATTTCAGTTTTGAGGATCTATTTAGTGCATTTGGTGCAGGAAAACCACGGCCCGGAAAGGCGCAATATAGTACAGCAGTCGGCGACGACATTCAAGTCCAGGCGACAATAAGTTTTATGGACGCAGCCAAGGGTTCAACCATAGATATTAGGACTCAGCCATTGGTAGATTGTAACACATGTACGGGAACAGGGGTGAAGAAAGGAATGAGCAAAAAAGAATGTGGGCGTTGTGGAGGTACAGGCCATCGGATTTCGTTTATGCAGGGTGGCTTTCAGATGGCATCCACATGTGATGCCTGTGATGGCAATGGAGTTACCATCCCGCGGGGCAGCGAGTGTCAAAGCTGCCATGGAATTGGTATCATAAAGGACACGAAAACCGTATCGGTAGATATACCTGCCGGTATTGAAGATCGAATGAGAATACGGGTATCAGGCGAAGGAAATGCTCCGTTTGGCTCCTCGGTAAGCCCGGGCCAGAAGAAGAAGCGTGGTGATCTGCACATCTTTGTGCATGTCGCACCGCATACCCAGTTTGGCCGGAACGGTTCTGATATTCTCTACACGGCCCCAATACCGATGACTACAGCCCTGTTAGGGGGTATCATCAGGGTCCCAACACTTGATGGTGAGGTTGAGCTTCGTGTGCCTACAGGCACAAATACTGGTGATAAGATCACCATGTCCGGGATGGGTATGTTCAAAGTTGGCTCGCGCCGCAACAAAGGTGACCTCAAAGTTGAGTTTAAAGTGCATATGCCAAAGTTTGTTCACCCTCCTACACACGTATGCTGCATGCTAACCTTTGGATACTAGATCATTGACCGCCTCTCAACGAACACTTCTCGAGCTTCTCGCCGATGAATTTAAAGACAACACGGCTAAGCGTATAATGAACGTGGGCCAGTTTGCGCGTGAAGCCGCGCAAAAGAAGGCTGCTGCGGATTCTTCCTCCCAGGGTCCGCCATCGTCGGACAATGGAGGGAGCGACAGTAAGGCCGACGGAGGGATTTTGAAAGGCCTCTGGGATAAACTGACGCATCACAAAGACTCAGATTCCGGCAGCGGCAACCCTCCTGACGGATCATCTAAGAAGGCGTCTGGATCAGGATAGACGCATGTAAATCATCTTTCAACATACAAAATTTATATATCGCATCATAATGAACACTATTTCATGACAGCATTAGGCTAGATTGTTAGCGGGGAAGATGGGTGGGACAGTGGGGACACGGCGTGGTTGTTTTAATCTGGGTTTATAGAAATGGTTTACGGCTTTCTCTTTTGTCGAGGAGTTTTCCCCTGAATTTTATATATAAAGAGGGTGATGAATATGTGCGAAAGACCCGATCTAACCTATTCAGTCTCTATTTTTGTTATCCAAGTGTATAATTAGCCTGGCCATTTCTTTTTATATGCTCACCACTCTAACGTACGATCATTGGGGACGAAAAGGAGGGACATTGTAAAATATATTATCTGTAGCAGTACTTATGCAGTATAAAGCATCGATTTTGTTTCACTTGGAATGATGCACAATATCATAGTTTAAACCAAGGTGTTCTAGAGCTAGCTTGCAATTCCAACAGGATTTCAGTTCTTTGAACATCAGATATGATATCAGCAAAAAACATGCGCTCATAAATACATATGTAAGTGGTATAAACGATTAGTTGCCCCCATTCATATAGCAGACGGACGTGCTTGTTGGAGCAGCCTAATCTGGTCCTTGCCCGGCCATTGTTTTAAGCCTGGAGCGAATACCGGCTTGGTCCGAGACTAGAAATAGTCAATATTAAAATAGACAAAATCCAATGCCGTAAAAATAGCTCCTAAAAACTCCGATTACTGTACCCAGTACAGATCCCTAACAAAACAATAGAGTTATGATGTCCAACAGACTATTTAAACTTGTGAACAACCGAGATACCGTCAACGAACTTTGCCCTGAAAACACTATATTTGGGTTGTATTAGTAAAAAAACTAGAGTTTCAATTGTAGATGAGAGAGCATACCGGTTTGCGTTGTTGAACATGCCGTCCTTCAAACTGACAACAATAAATTGACTGCCCTTAAACCTAGTTTGAAATAGTCTACCGATATTCTCTGTGTGAGAAAGATCTAAAGCCGAATCTATTTCGTCTAAGATATACATGGGTGCCGGATTGTACTGTAAGAGTGACATGATGAGAGATATGGCAATTAAAGACCGTTGGCCACCGCTCAACTCTGCCAGGCCTTCTCTCCACATCCCACCTAGATTGATTTTGACTTCTAGTCCATCGACAACACCTTTCCCAGCAAGTGGCACCAATTTGGCATAATTTCCAGGCAATATCTCTGCAAAAATGTCACCGAAATATTTTGTGACGATGGAATGTGTCTGTTCAAGAGCCTCTCTCTTATAATCATCTAACTCAGCAATGGTTTCTTCAATTTTACGCTTATCCTTAGTAATCGTTCGAAGCATTGTTCTGAGCACAGTTTCCTTCTTTTCCACCTGTTCAATCATACTCATAACCTTAGGATTCACAGATTTCTTCATCTTGGCAACCCGTTCTGTAGCAAGGTGCATGGTTGCTCGGCATTCCTTGATATTTTGGCTAGTGAAATCATATGGCGTCCCGGGGCGGCCGAAATGCTCTTGTTCTTCAGCAATCCACTCATATTTATGGATCATGTTTTTAACTGCATCCTTGGCAAGCTTTTGCTCCTTGTCAAACCTTTCAACTTCATGTCCAAGTTTCTGTTTTTCAAGCGTTTCCTCAGTGATACGTGATTGCTTCGAACGTTTTGTTTTCTCCAATTCCTCCAGTTCCTGCTCAAAGCTTTTAAGCTTTTCACGTTCAGTGTCAAGCTTTGACTGAACAACGTCATGCCTCTTTTGCACACTAGCTTGTTCGGCTTCAAGCTCAGAAATTTCGGCCTTTTGAGCTTCTAGTGTTTGAATCATCTCATCCAGTTTCTCCTGAGCTCCCGAATGTTCCGTAAGGGCATGTTCTAGTTCAATATCAATATACTACCCTGTAGTCAATTTCTAAAGAGACAAACCTGCTTCCATCTGAGCATCTTGAAACTCTGCATTGAGCGTATTCAATGCTTGTGAGCGCTCCTTTAGATTTTTTTGCAACTTATCAACTTTGGTCTTCAACTCAGCAAGTTTAGAGTCCTTGTTGTTTTTGAAATCTTCAACATCATTCTCTATACGCTTGGCATCTTTCTCAAGTTCTTTCTGTCTTTTTTGAGCTTCAATAACGTCTTGCTTACACTTTGCCACGTTCTCCTTCATCTCTTCGATAGCATTGATGATGGTAGAACTTGAATTAGAGTTGATTTGCTCCTGCGTCAAGGAAATTTCATGGTTTTTCAGTTCTAGTTCCTGTTTCAGTTTGCGTGCCAAGTCGAGCCCCTTCTTTTCTCTAGCCATCAATTCTCGCAAAGAACGGAGTTTGGTAGATTCTTCCTCAATTTCCCTCATTAATTCGTTGAGTCTTTGCAATGTGACTAGAACCCCAGATGAGGTTGGTGCAGAACCGCCCGTAAGGACACCAGATGACTGATAAACGTCACCCTCGAAAGTAACAGACCGCATTCGCACATTAGGATCAAATGTCACTTTCTTTGCAGTATCAGAATCGGAGCATATCAAGGTGCTTCCAAAAACAAATTCCATAGCCTTGGTGATATCATCATCATAGCCGATGAGGGAGAGTGCAAGCTCAACCTTGCCTGGTGCCAAACTCTGGGCTGTGGCAACTTTCTATAGCTTAATCAACATTTGTTTACTAGAAATTTATAGTCTTATGGGAATTTTTACCTGTGCACTTGCACGGAACGGATTGATCTTGTTTAGTGGGATAATAGTGACACGCTTCCGTAGCTTACCGTGTTGAAGTAGTTGAGAAGCTGTATCTGCTGTATCTACAACCACGTTGTACAACTGCCCACCGGCACAAATCTCAAGGGCTGCTCCTGCAACATGTTTACTTTTGTCGAGTGTAAACAATTGGGCAACTAAACCCTTGACTTTAGAGCGATCGAAATTCGGACTGGGATCACTGTAATGGAAATCGGTATTCGAAACCCGTCTCCGTAAATTGTCTGCCTCTCCCTTCAAATCTCGAATTCTCTGTTCAAAAGAAACTTCTTGCCTTCGAAGATCTTCCTCCTTGCCCTCCTCAAATCCAAGCTTGTCCAACTGTGCCTGAATATTCATGGCAACTTCTTTAAGTTTATCAAGATCCGACAACAATGTTTCATTTTGCTGTCGTGCTTTTTTCGCTCGTGGTTCCTGCTCTTTGATACTTTGTTCCAAATGTGAAATCTTTAGCTTGGCCTGCCCTTGCTCCGTTGATGCAATACTTATTTTATTTCTTACATCCTGCAACTGATTTTGATAACCACTCTGCTGTCCTTCTCTGGAACTAATACCTGTAGATAGAGTTTGGAGTAGTTCGTCATGTTGATCATGCTCGGCACTCAGTGCGTCGATCTCCTTTTTAGCTGCATCGTAGTGTTCCTTCACGTTGTAGTATATTGCATTCTTTTCAGATACCACTGTTTCGCACAATTTGAGAGCTTTCTCAAGTTTTTTCAATTCATCCTGCGATTGTTCTATTCCTGGTAGTCGTAGTCCAAGCTGTGTCTCGATTCGCACAATATCATGTGATATTTGTTTGGATTCTGCCTCAAGAGCCTGGAACCTTCCACCTTTACGAAGTTCTTCATCTCTCTCCCCCCTGACTCGTTTCGAGTCCTCTGCAATATAGTCGATTTCTTTCTGCAGTCGCTTTGTAGATTCGTCAATTTCCACAACCCTCTGTTTCATTTTTTCCAGGTCAGCAACGGAATGCTGAAGCTTCTCGTTATTTTTGACAAAATCATGCGCAACGACAAGCTTCGTGAACCGCTCCATATCACTCTGAGCTTGTTGAAACTCAAGGAAAGCTCTCCGCTCGTTCCGTAACCTTTCCAGCTTTGGGAGAATTTCTTCGTGTAGCAGACCGCTGAGTTCCTCAACCTTTTTGTCCTTTTTCTCTATTGTCCTAACGGCCTTTTCACGCCGCTCATCAAACATCCTTGTACCCGCAGCTTCTTCGAGCAGAGCCAGTATTTCCTTTGGTTTCATATTGAGAACCTTTGTAATGCGACCTTGCATAATCACGAAGTTGGGATTATTGATGTTAAGCCCAACACCTTGAAAGAAGTTGAATACCGTTTGTTGCTGCGCACGCACACCATTGATGAGATACTTGCTGCTTCCTCCGAGCACTATCTGCCGGGCTACCGAGATTTGTGGGAACTTGCGATAGATCATAGGAGACCTTTCTTTATCGCTATTGTCGAACACTATGGTTACACTGGCTTTGGTGATACCGGCTTGTCCGCGTTTATAGATAAGATCCTGAAAGAGGACACATAAATCAATGGCGCTCAATGAAACCTCAGGGTTCTCAGTGCAAATATACTTGTAGGTTCGCTGCCCGAACAATGCTCATGTTCTGGATACCCAACACAAAGCATATTGCGTCGAGAACGTTGGACTTTCCAGATCCATTGAGACCAGTAATGGCATTGAAGCTCTCATCCCTAGTAGAATGTAAGCTACTCGGTATTGAAGGCGGGGTGGCGTGGGGCATCACTGTACCAGTCATTGATAACCGTTCGTTGCGCATACGACTTGAAGCCCTATAATAAAGTCAATCCCCTTTCTCAATAAACAGGCCACTTTAATATACGTCTATGACGAGCTCGACAACTCTCATGGCAAGCTGAATACCACGGCAGATTGTCCGGCGATGAAAGTAGGGTTGTATCAGAGGTATTGTTTGTTCCGACGCGCCACTAAACAAGGTGTCGCCAAGAACGTTTTCGCGCAAGCACGTGGTTACTCAAGCGAAATAACGTAATCCAACTAACTAATAGCTGACTCATCGCGCATCAGAATTTTGTGTGTATAACCGGGTAATCGCACACAATAGCAGTCACTGTAGCCCCACAAATGACACCTGCCCGAGTGAATTTCAACATTGTCAATACCAAAATTCACGACTAACGAACGACCCGTCCACTAACCCCAACGATAATACAGCAGGCAAGGTACGCATCTCATGTACGCAAATCAGTTATCACTGCTGACCGAAATTCTTCCAGATGGTCGCAGCAGTCCGAAAGCACGTCCCGATCGTTAAGAAGCGGACCAAGAAGTTCAACCGGTACGAACCGATGAGAAGAGGAAGCTTAGAACCACCGGGAATACTAATAATAGTTTGACAGCCACCAGAGCGATTCCTACAAATGTGTCGCTGCCGCTTGGAGAAAGCCCAAGGGTATTGACAATCGTGTGAGGAGACGATTCAAGGGACAGGCTGCCATGCCCTCGGTACGCACCATTCGTCTGATAAGTTCTGGAGGAACTTTTTGAGGTCAAGGAGAAGAGGCAATTCTGACAGAATTGTGGGATGTAATAGATTGGATACGGTTCCAACCGCAAGACCCGCCACATGATGCCTTCCGGCCACAAGGCTTTCCTCGTCCAGAACACCCAGGATGTCGAACTTCTGCTGATGCACAACCGTACATTCGCCGCTGAGTATGTTCTTAAACCTGCAACAAA
This sequence comes from Geopyxis carbonaria, assembly GCA_024516215.1. Taxonomy (NCBI): domain Eukaryota; kingdom Fungi; phylum Ascomycota; class Pezizomycetes; order Pezizales; family Tarzettaceae; genus Geopyxis; species Geopyxis carbonaria. The sequence continues at coordinate 365,723 of JAJJXG010000001.1, read as the reverse complement.
ACTGCACACAGTCGCTAATCGAACTTGAACAGGATTGGACATGCTGTCTCCTCGCGGAAGCGCATTGAGATCATCGCCAAGGCCAAGGCTCTGGGAGTCAAGGTTACCAACCCTAAGGCCCGGGTCTCCACTGTCGAATAAATGTAAAATGGGTTTCTGTTTGCGGGTTCGTTTCCTACGGGGTTTTCTCTGTTTCCTATCTCTGGTCTTATCCTCAGAATGAAAAGTGATTTGGGCTGGGGAATTTGTTTTGGCGAACTTTGGCGCTGTGATTCAATGTGAAAAAAGTTGTGGATCTAAAAACAACTGTTCCAAGGGCCCAAATTTGAAGTGCATTACATCTAGCTGAACCCCGTTGTTCGTTTAAATATAAATAATTACCCTTTTACATTCACATTTCCCATTTCTAATAGTAACATATGTACAAATGACAGGGCCGGTCACCTTGGTCTGTGCTCGCTAGCAGTCTCCATTCTGCTTGACCCAGTCCATCCAACTTCCACGGTATTCCCCAACTTTCTCATAACCCTCCTGCACAGCTATCTGGGCTGCAGCTGTACTCCGGATACCCGCTTTGCAGTAGAATACTACCTCGGCTTTTTTGCTTGGCTTGTCAAAGCCAAAGCGATCCTCAAACTCGTCTGGTTGCAATAGTAGTGCATCTGGCTGTGAAGCAATCGGAATATTGATGGCACCTGGGATGTAGCCAGCGGTGTATTCGGACGGCTCTCGCACATCGATTAAGACTCGCTCGGGCGTTGGAGATTCAGTGAGCGCTTTGACCTACGGGATTATGTCAAAATCCAGATCGTTGACGCTGGGATGTAAGTGGGTTGTACTTCCGCGAAATCGTAGACTTTGGGGTTGTTTGTGAACGGTTGCGAGAAGTAACGTGCCTGAGGAAGGCATATAGGTGCAGCTCGCCGAACACTTGGGATACGGCATGCAGGAGCGATACGCAGAAATTGTGGCCGGACCGCATAGGGTATGATACTGAGTATTCGTCTTGAGGCCATTGTAGTTGTGGAGGTTTAGAGTCTGGTGTGAGGTTTGGTAGAGAGGGCCCACTACCACCTTTGGAGACATTATAATTGTCTCACTGACCCCTACCAGTACTAATACATGAAATATATAAAATATCTAGATTTTTCTACAACAACTAAAATCATATTACTACACAAATTAGTTGTTTACGGTAAGATCACAATCAGCAGTGGTTGGATTGTGCCGCCCGTAGTACCAAGATGTAAACATGAGGCATGAGCGGCACTCCGATGATTGACGGCGCTTATGTAAAAAAGCGAGCCGTTGTGATTTTCATTGCAAAAATACTAGGGTTAAGTAAGTAGCAAAAGGTCTATACCTATACTGAAACTTTCTTGAGATTCCATATAATGCCATACTTACTTTAACTCTGTCAAGAAATTCGGCAATACCGTACAGAAGTTCTTGCGAAGCTCAGGTATATTGTTTTCACTTCAGCCAGGGTTAGGGTTCAACCGGGGAAGAGCCGCGTCTGGCCGCACCTCAAGCATTCATTTCAAACTATATCCGCACCGAAAGCCTCCTTCCGATGATCTCTGACAACGATATCAAAGCTGTTTTCCGGCTTTGTGTTTCTCAGAACGCATCGCATTTGCCTGCACCGCCCGCATGCTTCGAGCTTACTTCAGGCTCTGGGGTAATTCTAGAGCAAACGGCTAGAGAGGATATTGAGAAATACGTAATCGGAGGACCTAATGGTTGGTTTGTCCCGTCAACATATTTTCATGGGGGTTTCATTGATGTGAACATAGGGAAAGCCCGTACATCGATCTTTGAAATCGCATCTGAGCTCTCATTAGAACCCACCGTGGTCGAACGATTGCTTCCCCTCAAGACACCGAACTGGGGTCGGGTTGGTGATTCCATTATTGTAAGAGAGTAAGGTCAAACCCCCTGCAAGCTATCTGGCTGAGCTAAGCACTAGCGAGTAGGAAGGAGTTCCTGCGCCTGAGAGAAAAGCTCGAAGATGAGATCAATCATGGGGTTGTGCAGATATCAAATTTCTGTCAACTATATCAAATTGACTCACAGCTTTTCCGTCGCCTGCTTTCTGCTAGTAATGCATCCTGGGCTTGGTTAGGGCAGGATATGTCAAGTGTGTATGGTTCTGAATTCTATGAGAATACAAGAGAGCAATTCAAGACCGTACTTCAAGCAGCTGAAAGGTCAATGATCACGAGTTTTTGTCTAATCTAAGCTAACCCTTTTCCTCGGAAGACCCACGAATCTGACGGAACTTCTGCCTGGTGTGGTGTTTTCCACGGCATTCTCAAACAAGTTGGTATACGACTTGATAAAATGCCGTGATATCACGGGACACCTAGCGGCTGGATCATTCGTGCCTGAAATATATGTTGCAAAACGCCATGCATCACTAATAGAGGAACTTCATACAGAGGGTGTTATAGGTTGCACAGAATCCGCATTTTAGGCATCTACATTTTCTAACCATACCATGGGGTAACAGGATTGGAGGTGTTGAAATCAGAAGGCATCAAAGAACCGCAAGAATTTGTGAGGTCTCGCGCGCCAGACGCCGTGCTGCTAGCACACCATTTCGTAACTCCACGGTTCATGGCAAATGTAGAGGGTTTGGTGAAGCATAGAGTCGAAACCCATGATTGGAGTAATGTCAAGGTTAGTGGATGTCATCTGCTTGGCCATGCATCCAGCTTATAGTTATCGGGTTGCAAGGATCCGGACAACCGATTATCTACACAAGATGAACAGATTTTACGGGACCGCTTAGTCCGTGCAATGCCTGAGTATGTGGTTGTTGAAGGGGTTTTGGTGCACAAAAATTTAGAGACAAACCTAAGAGAGGTATGCCGTAAGTATGCTCGCCAAAAGGCCGAAATCGCCTGGAAGAAACGCTCGAACGAAGTGCCCGCACTGAAACGGCAAGATGTAAGATTCTCAGTTATCTGATTTATCTGCTCCATAGACTCTAAACTGATCACCAACCAGGTTTCAAAGCAGCTCAGCTCTGGCATGTCATTTCCTGCAGCTGTTGTATCCTATTTTACAAACAGACTATACCCATATTGCTTGTTACAGTTTAACCAAAGGATCGAAGAACTGCAGCGAATCGAAACCAATTTAGCCAAGGCCACGTTTGTCGACAAGTATTGTCTCCGATACTTATTGCATCGGGAGGGATTGCGGGGCATCGACGATAAGTCACTGCGTTCAAAGCTTGCAGCTTATTTGTTGGAGTTTGCAAGAGATAATGGCATAGCTATGGGGGAGAAATTGGAAGCTGCATTGGTTGATGATCCTGATTCGGACCCGAGGCCGCTGCACGAGCTTATATCCTCTCTAAAAAATACCGCAGAGGAGCGCAAGCCCGAGCACCGCCTAGAAGAGATCGATAAAGCAATCCCCACTATTTTATCAAGCTTAAACGTAGAGTATCCCCAGACGGATATTGTTTTAAGGAAAAAGCGGGGTATCATGGGTGAGATGAACTCACAACTGCAAAGTGGCACGGAGCTTTCTTTGCAGCTGTTGCTGGCCATCCTCCTATTGCATGCATCACGCAAAGGCGGTGTCATTAGAGCCACCGGGTAAGTTGAGCTGTTGTAGTATTTTCAAGGTTGATGCAAGTTCTGACCATGCACGTACGGACAGAAAATATGTCCCGAAGTTGCTCAAAGAAGTTCAGAACTCAAATATTGTTACGGACGAACAGGTGGCATTACTGAATAGCGCAAAGGCGGCGGCCATGGGCAAGGGCAGTATGTCTGAGTCTGATATGCAGGCATTGAGGGATATCGGATCGCAGTGCCTGGAAAATGCCGCCGAAGAATCTAAATAGGATGCGTGACAGCGCCAGGGGCGCCGCCCAACGGATAGCAGTTCCTTTAGTACTGATTTTACTGATCTTTATTTAGTACGAAACCGTGGGTGCGCCCAAATACTTCAACGTTTACTTTTGACGCAATTGTTTTATTACATATAGGGTTGGACTTCTATGGCCGTGTCTCAGATCAAATACAAGCTTCTCCGGCGGATTTAACTGCGGAGTAGAGCATGTCAGGGTGGTGAATTATCTATCAAGGGCGGATGACAAATACAGGGTTGTCGCCATGTCAAGACCAGACTAAACCCGAACGGTGCACGGAACGTCGAGCACGCAATTTTGAAAAGGATTCAACCATCGGCCTTGCTCTGCATAAACAAAACTTTTCGCACGCAATAGGCCCCCGCCAGATCGAACATAATGGAGAAAATGGGGGAATCCACGTAACCGATTACCGATGGGTGCCATGGGCATTACCAACTCATATGAATTACATATCACTTGCCATCCTCTTCCCTAGAACCCATCCTCATCCCCCGTTCATTTAATACCGTCCTACATCATTCGTATTTATAAATAATATTTCAACCCATCTTATCATTAAACCCATCTCCCCTACACCTCCAGACGTCATCCTTCACGAGAATACACTATTTGACTAAAAAAAAACAATTTCACAATGGCCGCACCACTCAAGAGATCACTATCCCACGACCAGGAGTCTGGATACGATTCAGTGGGATCAAACAGTGTTGAAAACTTGCAAACCATCTACTTCACAGCCCCTCACTTGAAGTTCATCAACGCTCAGCTGCAGGACCTTGAACCTCAAGGTGAGATATTAATTCAATGATTGTTTACGTAGTCTCTAATATTTATGCCCATCTAGATGTCCTCCGTTGGTGCCTTCTTACCTTGCCCAACCTATTTCAGACCACTGCCTTCGGATTGACTGGTCTTGTCACCCTGGATATGTTGTCAAAGATCTCACCAAACAAGCCTGTTGACTTGATTTTCCTCGACACCCTCTATCACTTCAAGGAAACCCACGACCTTGTGGACCGCGTAAGCCGTCGCTACCCTAACGTCAGCCTCCACATCTTCAAGCCCCAGGACTGTGAGAATGCAGAGGAATTTGAGGCCAAGCATGGACAGAATCTTTGGGAAACCAATGACAACTACTACGACTATCTGGCCAAGGTCGAGCCGGCCGAGCGTGCATACAGGGAGTTGAAGGTTCAGGCTGTTCTCACTGGCCGTCGCCGGAGTCAAGGAGGAAAGCGGGGAGACTTGGACATTGTCGAGGTTGACGACCAGGGATTGGTGAAGATCAACCCGCTGGCCAACTGGTCGTTCAAGCAAGTAAAGGAGTATGTTGATGAGCATGACGTCCCATACAATGCTCTTCTCGACCAGGGTTACAAGAGTGTTGGTGACTGGCACAGTACCCAGTATGCTCCCTCAATCTCTGTTCATCAATATGTCAAATTCTAACATGATAAATCATAGGCCTGTCAAAGAGGGCGAAGACGAGCGTGCAGGACGATGGAAGGGCCAAGCCAAGACGGAGTGCGGAATCCACAACAAGCGCTCCAAGTATGCCGAATACCTGCACCAACTGGAGCTGAAGAAGCAAGAGGAGGCGCTGGCGGATGCCCTGAAGCAAGTGGAGCTTGAACAACAGTTATCCTCTGCTGCGTCTGGCGAGATTACGGTTTCATGATTGGGATATAAAAGTTTTCTGGGTTTCTTGGGGTCCGGTGCATATAAACGGCAGTCACTTGTTTATAGTTGTGTTTCTTTACTTTTTCGTTTATTTCCTTTGTCTTTTTTAAGCCGGCGTTGGCGCGGACATGTACATTTTTGTAGATACACACATGACAGCAAGTAATATGAAATCAGTTACGAGCAATTGCTAAGATGAGCGGGAATTCATGTAGCATATTTCATGATATCGACCACTCTTCCAGAACATTATACTTTCAGCCTCTTTTGATTTCCACCAAAAAACACGGTAACCCTTGAACGGCCCCTCCACTTGAATTATCATCGGTTGCCTACTGCATTGCGTCCCTAGTTTAAATATTGGCGTCCTTCAACCTCTCCCCTCCAATATACCACCGAGCCCCATCGCGCATCTGGACGAGAGCTTCGCGCACCGTCGGACACGCTCAGACCTCTAGACAAATTTCTGTCTACGGATACCTCTGCCCACCATGTTCCGCCAGAAACGCAAGCCACTCACCAAGGAAGTGGAATTCCCGGCAAATCTGAAAGAGCTAGGGTAAGCAAGCACGCACGCACGCCGACCAGGGCTGTGTACCACCGTAACCCGTTGCTGGATGATATCATCAGACTGACCTCACCGCCCCGCCGGTCGTCTTCGCAGCTACCTGATCGACGAAAACGATGTGATCCGCCACAAGGACGCCCCCACGGAGCCGTTCAACTACTACGTGCACGGCAAGAGCAGCAAGTGGTCGACCAACAGCGAGCGCATGAACCTGCGCCACAAAGAAGCCCTCGATGGTGAGTGGAGCGCCACCTTGCCCCCCCGCCATTGCCCCGCCATACTAACCACCCCCGCCGCAGAATGCTGCCGCCGCATAGTCCTCAAGCGCCTCGCCAAGCTCGACCTGCACCCGCTCACGCTCCCCGCCGGCGCGGCCCCCACCGAGCGCCACGTCCCGATCCTGGCCTCGTCCAAGCTCGCGTCGGCCTTCAAGATCCTGCTGCTCCTCCCCGACCCGCAGCGCTCCTCGCTCGGCATCTGGTCGATCCGCAAGCTCGTCGACGACGGCGTGCGCGTCGGCTCGATGCAGCAGGTCGTCGAGGCCGCGCTCGCCACCGGCTACGACGCCATCGTCGCGCTGAACCCCGCCACGCTGTGCTGGGACGTGCACAGCGCGCGCGCCCTGACGCCGGTGTCCTACGCGGCCCGCGACCGCACGCTGCACGAGACCAACAAGCTCAAGGACCTGGCGCTGTACACCATCCCCGGCCACGAGACGCCGGAGGCGCACATCGCGTCCGTGTTCGACCACCTCGCCGCCACGGTCCGCACCGACGCGCGCATCGACTTCATCGCCGCCGAGTACAGCGGCTTCCTGCTGCTGCAGTTCCTCGGCGCGCACTGGGCCACCTGGCAGCACCACCTGCACGCCGGCGTGTTCATCCAGTCCCCGCACCACACCTCGGACCTGCCCGCCGGGCCGTTCCGCCACTTCGTGCGCGAGCGCTGCCGCAACTACGTCCCGGACCACGAGACGGCGCGCGGGCTGCGCATGCTCCCGGACATGTCGCGGGCCTGCCCCCTCTACTCCGGCGGGAACAACTGGATCGAGCTGGTACTCTGCCACGTCGTCGACGAGGTCATGGGGTACTTCGCCGCCGCCTGGGACGCGGGCGACGCGGACCGCGCGTGGGCCAAGCTGAACCCGGACGGCATGCCGGACCAGTTCAAGGCCGCCATGGAGGGCGCCGCGGACAAGGCGCACCCGGACGCGAAGTTCGACCAGGCGCAGCTGGTGGACCTGAGCAAGTGTGACCTGGCGGATGAGCGCCCGGGCTGGGAGGTGCCGGGGATGGAGGAGATTCGGCGCATGGCGGAGGAGGCGGAGAAGGCGCGCGCGGTTGTGGAGGCGGAGCGGAAGGAGGATGAGGAGAAGAGGATTGCGGAGCGGTATAGACGGATTAGGGAGGAGGAGGAGAAGGAGGTGGAGATGCGGGAGTTGGCGGAGGCGGTGGGGGAGGTGCGGATGCATGAGGATTCGCTGAGGCGGCATGGGACGGCGGCGGCGGATGTGCCTGCTGGAGCTGGAGCTGGAGATGCGGCGGCGGCGGAGAAGGTGCGGCCTGAGAAGCGGGATGTCGCTGTGCAGAAGGCGCTGGAGGCGGATACGGTGGACTGATGCATGACGACTTGCTTTTCTTGTCTTCTGGAGTTCTTTTGGTTCGTCAAAATCTGCGTCTGCTTCTGTTCAGGTCTGTACAGTCTGCAGCATGGCATGGGAGCTTGGTTCTTGGTCTGTTCTGTGTTTAGGGGTCAAAATGAAACATAATGCAATTTACAGCTGCTGTGATACGGGCGAGTGATGGTGGAGGGAGGCGGTAATGTCAGAGATTCGTTATGTGCACAAGTAAGACATACATGGGCACGTTTTCACGACGGCAAAGGTATCATAGACCCAGTAAACCTCCATATATTCCCCCATCCACCCACCAACCAACCCACTCTCCTCTCCCATCCAGCTCCTCGTAAAGTTTTAAAAACAAAAAAAATAGTATTATTGATATTTTCCCCCTCCCTCCCCCTCCCCCCTCCCTCTCCCCCCCCCTTCCCCACATCTCCCCACATCTCTCCCCGATTCCAGTTTCCACGCTCTAGTCATAACCCCCATCCTGATCTTATTAAGTACATCAACATAGCAAAAGGCGGGAGTGAGCGTCCAAGCCGCGCTGGAAACGATTCTAAATTGAAAAACAATACACAGGAGTAGGAATTCATAGCTCGGCTGCGGACTCTACAGGTGCGGCGTCCTCCTTCACCACCTTCTCCACGACAGCTTCGTCGGCTTCTGGTACGGCCTCGGGTGCAGCCTCAGGTGCAGCCTCTTCAGGTGCGGGTACAGCTTCTTCCGAAACGGCCTCCACTACAACCTCTTCAGGCACGGGTACAGCCTCCGCAACGATCTCTTCGGGTGCAGCCTCCTCAGACACGGCCTCCTCAGATGCAACCTCCTCAGGTGCAGACTCCGACTCAGTCTCAGTCTCGGCAGACACATCACTCGGCGGCTCAGCCACAGGCTCAACAACAGCCTCAGCGTCATCCGTCACCACCGCCTCCTCCTCCACAGCGTCCTCTTCAACCCACACGGTATGCGTCTCCTCCGGGTCCTCGCCACGCGGCACCGTCTCCTCTTCGTCTTCCGGGACAGCCCGCAGCTCCTCGCCCTCGGCTTCATAGATCTGCGGGGCCTCTTCCTGCTCGGACTCATCGACCTCGTTGCCCTCCTCGTCAACAACGCGGTAGCGCGTCTCGTACTTCGTCTCGAACTCGACCTTGCCCTGCAGCTCGGCAACCTGCTCGGGGTCGAGGATGTTGCCGTCCTGGTCGCGGTACTCGACGTGCTCCTCTTCCTGCACGACCTCGGAGCCGGCGCGCGAGGTGACGAGCTGGTCGGGCGCGTCAGACGAGAGCGCTGGCGCGTCCTCCTGGCTCTCAGGCGCCTTCTGCTCCATCTCGGGGATCTTGACGGAGGGAACGTGTGCTTGTGTGGCGGTCGACTGGGTTGGCGACGCGGCGAGGTTGGAGTAGGCGTCGAGGTTGTCGAGGAAGGTGTTGCAGTCCCAGTCCCATTTGTCAAACAGCTTGACGGCACGGCATTGGTTCTTGGTCCAGGCGCTGCCGTAGGTGAGGGGGCTGTAGAGGCCAAAGACGAGAGCGCTGACGCTGAGGAAGCCCATGGCAATGATCCAGCCAATGGCGGGGATGTTCCGCAGGCCAATGGCGCGAATGCGGAAAGCAAAGAAGTCAAAGACCTGGCAGAGGGCAATGATGGCAAAGTACAGGGCGGGAAGGTAGTGGTGCAGGAACAGTTGGCGCTGCATCAGGAAGAATGGGAAGTAGTGGAAAGCCCATCCGAGAACTGCGGTACCGACTTCGTAGTCAAAGCGACGGAAGTTCTCGACCTGGTAGTCGCTGTATCCACGCTGCCATCTGAGGACGGCCAGGCCCTTGAAGATCATGTAGATGACCACGGCGGCACTTGAGGTCCACCAGATGATGGGGTTGCCAATGAGGTAGATCTGGCGATGGTCCTTGCCCCAGAAGTTGATTCCGCGGCGGAGGATGGGCCAGGACTCGGGGCGGGAGTCCCAAGCGTGCGACTCGACAAGACCAGCATTGGTCTTCCACATAACCTTCTGGAGCTCCCAGAATTTGCCAAAGAAGCCGGGCCGTCTGTAGTTAACACGCTCGGCATCGGGCTTCAGTTGAGGGTGGTGGTTGCTCTCAATGTACCAGATGCTGTTGGGAAGAGTTCCACCCTTGGCGCAAGTAACTTCCTGTTGCTCAAAGCCCCAAGACGGGAGCTTGACTTTGTGAGAGAACAATGTGCAACCGGTCATGGTGTGGACCAGTCTGAATTTAGTCTGAATGGTTCGGAGTCTCTTTTTGGCCTCAGCGCCATCGGACATGGACTTGACAATCTCAACGCGGAAATGGTCGTTGGCATCGCCTTCAAATCCCTTGTATCCGTAGGCAGAGACTTCGTTTTGCCATTCGGCCTCGGTGACAGGAGCACGCACATCGTGGGAGTGCAGTCTGCGGTCGGTCGAAACGTGGTACAGCTTGAGAACGGCACCATCCTCAATCCAGATGGGCTCGCTCTCGTCGAAGCCAGAGATTCCAACACCGCCTTCGGGGTAGGTCATGTTCTCGAGATACCAGTCATTGTTTGTATCCTTGTGGGGATAGAGAGTAATCTGCTGCTGCTTGGAACCGGTAGGGTACATGCTGGCGTGAGAGTGGAGGTAGCCACCCTGGGTGTTGTGATGTCTGATGGACACACGCGAACCATAGGCAATGTTGGCAGGCACGTCTTGCATTCCCTTGGACCTCAGGGTAGACTGAAATTCAGAGGACATAAAACCATCGCCATCACCGGGGTTGGTGAGGATCAGGAAGTGAATCGCAAACATAGACATGTAGAAAGCGATTGGCACACCAATCAGGCATATCGCACGAGCTACAAGGTGCTTCATCCATTTGCTCTGTAGATTCCAATTAGCAATTGAACGTACGAGGAGGGTGTGTAAAACTAACAGCAGAGACGTTCTTGGTGTCGCCAAGCAAGAACCAGAGCTGGAGCACAGTCAAGCTGCCCACCCAAGCAATGGTGAACAAGCCAACCCATTTGACACTGGCAGTAGCACCAAGCCCCAATCCACTCATCGTAAGCCAGAACCACCAGTTGGCGCTAAACGCCTCGCTGTGGCCCTGCTGGTGAGCATTGAGGAAGGAAGTCCATGCAAGCGCAGTGACGGCGGTAAAAATGATCAATGGCGAATCCAGGAGGATGAGACGGGATTGAGTGACCAATGCATTTTCTACACATCGCATTAGTCCACAGCTCGTGCAATTCCCCCGAAAGAAGCTCTCTTACCGAAAATAACCAAGCCTGATCCAAGCGTAGCAGCGGCCGTAGAGCAGCCAGCAGCCTTCAGCGTCAGGAAAATCGTCGGGACAACAGCAATGCCGCAGATAGCAGGCAACAGTCTCATGGCGACATACGGCACGCCGGGCTCCAGGTAATCCTTTCCAATCTCCTTGAAATCAAAGCTGCCATCGAAGCCGGCCATCCATCCCGCCAGCGTAATCAACAGCTTCGCCAGGGGCGGATGCACATCCATAAAGAACTTTCCCTTAATATACTTCATCGCAAAGCCACCAAAGCTGCTCCCATTAGCAGCCGCACCTCAATTGGGGTGGGGGCACATACTGGACCTCGTCAAACACGACGCTCGACGGCTGGTAGATCCTGAACAGGCGCACGCCCACGGCCAGCACCGTGAGCAGGATCATAAGGTTGTAGTCGGAGCCGGGCAGCAAAAACACATCGTTGTTCTTGACCACATACGCCTCCTTGTTCTTATTCTTCTTCAGCGGCAGCGGCGGCGTGCTGCTCCGCACAAGCTCTTCGGTCTGCTTCTCGGGGGCGGGTGATCGCGACGCCGCCTTGTTCTTGCGTTTACGCGCCGCGGGACTGGGCGAGCGGCGGCGCGGCGCGCGGTCGTCGACGCCGAGGCGCTCGGGTTTCTGGGCCATCCGGACGGGCGGCGTTGGTGGAGTGGTGGTGGGTGTGGTGGTGGCAGGTGCGATTCAGGAGGTGGGTGGTGTTGTGGTGTGGTGTTGGTGTGGGGAGCTGCACCACGGCAGAAACGGGGGCTGGGGGCTCGCAAAGGGACGTCCAGTCGATGGACGGTGCGTGCGTGTGAGCAGAATAGAGAATTAATTGGGGGGCAAAGAGAGGGAGAAGGAGGGAGAGAAAGAGAGATGGAGGGAGAGAGCAGTTCTGCGCAGCGTACGTAGGCAGAGTTGAGGTGGGCGAACTACTCCTGGCATGAAACTCGGTGCGGCGCCAGATCAGGGATGAGGACACATTTTGGGTTGCGCAGCGTGCAGCCACCCAGCGCCCCGTCATCCACGCAATCGCAGGCAGCAAGTAAGAAAGCAAAGGCCTATCATTTCACAGATTCATAATACAGTCCATATATCTAAGAAGTGTAGGAAGTATGGGGCTGCAGACACTCAATTGAGACATCCAATTCACGCACGTCTTCTAGAAAGGCTTGTGTCGAGCGAGCCCTGGAAATTCCCCGGGAGCTAGTGGGCAGAATACAAGCACTTTAAACGCATCCACGCATCCAGGGATCTGGAAAAGACCACATATTAAATATGCGAAAATCTGTGTGCGTACGAGTACAGCCTATGCATATTCAACCAACGTAGAGGAAGAGTTTGTATGAGGCTGCCTGAACACGACACGGCACCATCAGAGCTCTATTACACCCTACTACACACCGTCATCACGGCCGTCTCGTAGCCCTCGCCGAAGGGGTCGACTCCTATGCCGCGGAAACAGCCGCAGTGTCGAGTGAGGGCTTGGGCAAGATCGCGTTGATCCCCGCGTACGGGGTCGGACTAGCGACGGACAGCTTGCCGCCTGTCCATACCATCAGAGTGGAGGACTGCCCGCCCGATTCTACTTGTGCTCTGGTAACGGACATGTGCAGTGGGGTTGGGCATCTCAGAGGACACAGGGCAGAGCAGAAGCGCAATTGCGGGAACACAGGTGTGTTCAAGTGGTGCAGTGCCAGCATGTCTGATGGCGGGGTTTGGACAGCTGGATAGGAAGTTATATAGAACTTGGAAGCTGGGCTGGTAGGCAGGTGAAGTTTTTTGTGCCAAACCTGACATCAATGGCTCTTATATCCGTCCTAGACGCAGCCATACCATGCAAGGAACCCACATACTCACAATAACGAAAAAAACCCAATCCCAAAGTTGTTCCAACTCCATCAAATTCATTCATATGTACAAAAAACTCCCCTTCCCTAAACCCTCTAAAACCTCGAAAACGGCAACCACTTCCCGCGCATCGTAATAACCGCCCACTCGGCCCCATTCTCATCCACCTCCTTCTCGACCTTCGTGCTAAAGCTGATCGCACTCATAATCCCGTCGCCAAACTTCTCGTTCAGCACCGCCTTGTACGCCTGTCCATAGTTCTGTATCACCTCATACAGTCTATAGATCAACGGCTCCCGCGGGGGCATCTCCACCGTCTTCCCTCTGTCCGGGAAACCCGAGAGGTCGGCGTCGGCGAGAACTGACGGGGCGATGGAGAGGGCTTTGGAGAGGGCGGCGATGTCGGCTTCTGAGGCACGCGCTTGGCCGTAGAAGAGGGCGGCGACGGAGACTTCGTCGCGGCCGAGAGCGGCGCCGAGGTCGGCGAAGGTCACGTTGGCCTGCTTTTTGGCGGCGAAGAGGGTTCTGGTGAGGTTCTGCGGGTGTGTCAGCTTTCTCCTACTCTACTGCTACTGCCACTGCCACTTCCACTGCCACTGCTGCTTCTGGTGCTGGTGGTATAGAGGGGGAGGGAGGCCTACGTCAGTCATATTTGCGGTGTGTAGTATTCAATATCTGAACCGTGACGCAGACCAGGCAGGACAGCGCCTCTTATACCTGCTCCACGCCGAGGATAAGCAGCGCGGGGCAAGGGAACGGTTGCGACGGGGCCAGGTGCGTCACTGCGTCACTGCGTGGGTGCGCAGGTGGGGCGCGATTACACAACGTGAATTCGGACGGCGCGGGCAGATCGGATGTGGACGTCATTGGGCGCGGGAAGATCCGTGGCATGGGCGGTCACTCGGTAACGGCGATCACCAGGCGCACGCCCATCACTCGAATATCAAGTGCAGAGTTGCCGGGCGCAGAAAAGAACAAAGGGGTGAAAAAACTCCGAGAGGGAAGATTAATAGTAGCTAGAAATAGTACGATTACAGTATAAATAGCGTGAAATGTATCCTCCCAAAAAGCAGCAGCAAAAACTCCATAAACCATCCGTGGCACCTACCCAGTATAGCAAACAATACACGCATCCCAAGCCTCCCTAATCCTCTCTCCTGCCATCCGACAACGACAACGACACCCTTCTCTCCGCCTCCGGCTCCTCGGGCAACACAGCATTCAAAAACACGCCCACAAACGCCACAATACAATAACTCGTGCGCACCACGATCCCCACGCCGTCCTTCAGCCCCTGCAGCCCCGCGCCCCCGCCAGGCGGGAGCAAGTACAGCGCCCAGTCCGGCGCCACCAGGTCGCTGAGCCCAAACACCAGCGTCGCCGTGGCAATAAACCGGCTGCGGCGCGTCCAGCGCACCTTGGCGAGGATGCGCAGCCCAGAAGTCACGATCGACGTGAACAGGAACGTGGTCATGCCGCCGATGACGGCGTCGGGGAGCGCGACCACGGCCGCGCCGAAGCGGGCGGCTACGCCGGCGAGGACGAGGAAGAAGCAGCAGGCGTAGCCGGCGCGACGGGAGGCGCAGTTGGTGAGTGCGATTACGCCGACGTTCTGTGCGAAGCAGACGGTCGGCGTGGTGGTGCACAGCGGGCTGAGGACACTCCAGAGCGCGTCGGCGGTGAGGCCGCCCTGGATGCGCGTATCGACTGTGGCGGGATCGACGTCAGACACGTCGGCGGTGGCGACGACGTCGCCGAGGCAGGAGACGAGGGTTGTGATGCAGCAGGCGACGAGCGGGAGAACGAGGGAGGGTGCAAGGCCGAGCGGGAAGGTGGTGGTCCACAGGAAGGTGCCGGCGGGTGCGGCGGAGATGGCGGAGGTGTCGATGTAGCCTGTTGCGCCCGCGATGGAGGCGCCAACGAGCAGCCCGAGGGCTACCGAGCCGTTGCGCAGCAGCGGCGAGCCCCACAGCTCGGTGATCAGAATCGTGGCGTACACCGAGAAGCCGAGGCCCAGGAACGCCGGGTGGCCCCACGGGTGCGGGTGCGGCGCGGCGGTGTTCGGGCAGGCGGCGAAGAAGCCGGAGTCTGGGCGCGCCATGCACGGCCCCGCGCCGCCGGCCCAGCTCTTGATACCGCTGCTGACGAGGGACATGCCGATGCACACCACGACCATGCCGGTCACGAGGTTGGGGAACATGCGCTTCAGCGTGCGCGGGCGGATCAGGCTCAGCGCAATCTGGAACACCATCACCAGCGACGTGGTGCCGAGCAGCTTGCCGTAGGCGGCGGGGCACGGCAGGCGGTCGCCCGCCGCGTTGCTCGGGCAGCGGCCGGCGGCGTATTCGGTGCGGAAGAAGCCCTGGGCGACGGGCACGATGGCGAACGCCTCGCCGACGACTGTGAGCATGCCGGTGCCCAGGTACAGCCCCCCGAACAGCGGGATGCGGATGATTTGGAAGAGCGAGAACACGCCCGACAGGATCAGCGACGCCGAGATTAGGTACGAGATGTCGGCATCGCTCAGGTTGGCGCCGGCCGCGCCCGCGACGAGGAGCGGTGGGGACACCACTGCAGCAGTCCTTCGTTAATCAACACGCTGGGTGACAGGACGGGGAAGAGCAACGCACCTCCGCCGATCATGGCCAGGGCATGCTGGATGCCCAGCAGCAGCGTCAACAGCAGCGGGATGCGGTCATCGATGCCGAAGAATGGCTGGGCGCGGCCTTTGAATTTCTTATTAAACGGATATATGTCGGGTGTGAGCAGATATGCATAACTAAGTGGCGGCAATATTAGCATTCCGTTACATATTTTGTTGATATATTCACATGTTTTGTTGTGGTTGCTGCTGTTGTTGCTGTTTCTGCACTTCACCACTTCAGGCTGAAGAATAAAGTACAGATCGATATGTACGATACAAGTGCAGAATCGAACCCAGAAACAACTTACTCATAGTCGCCCACCAGCCCTTCCTTCGTTGCCAAGAGGAATTTTGCCTCATCTAGCGCGCCCTTATACCACGGCCTTGGCAGCTGCTCAGGCGAGGCAGTCGACATCTTGTCCTGAACTGACGAGTCGGTGTCGGTGTAGTGGTGGCGGGAGTCGTCGTCCATGGCTGACGGGCGAGAAGCACAAGTAAGTCTACTGCACGTAGGACGGGTCCAGCAGTTATAGAATTCAATTTCAATGGAATGAGCAGCGGGTCGTCCGACATAGGTAGTGTTTTCCTTCCTCGACAAGTTAACGGCCCTCCGAGGGCGCCGGTGTGGATGCAATGGGCTAAGTTGCCTCCTTTTACCACAGCGTCCTCGGGCGCCGCACTGGGGACGCACTGGCCCAATGCTGCCGGGCCGATCCAGTCCATGCAGACTAAGTCGTGCGCAACCGATCCGCGTTGCAGGCTTACGTCCAGAGGGGTGCGAAACCCCACGATGCTAACTGCATGGCGACAACTGCTCCGGCGTGTGGCCGAGTGAGACCGCCCGCCGAAAGGCTTGTTGGTTCAGTGCCCGGCTTGGCATGGTGATCGATCTGCTTCGAGCTGAGGGGTGATCGATCTGCATATCATGGACGGAGGGTGAAGCGGATTTCCAATTTCTCACATCGTGAGCATGAGTATTCTCAGGCATCGCTGTGTTGATGGTTTACTGTACTGTGCATAGAGTACTGATCAATAATACTCTCTCTCTCTCGCTTCTCCAGCATATCAATAGCCAATCGCTCCCCACAGCTCCATGCATAAACAGAATTAACGGTCGTCTCAGACGAATCCGACAGTACCCCGACAGCCTACAGGGTCTGCAGCCCGGCCGCCCGGCGACCAGTCCTTGTCAGCAAATCTCTCGGGCTCGAGTTTCACATGTACCAGGATTGTCATCACAGCGGTACCGGCAATATTTATGCACACATCCTGCCTCAATATAAGCATCAACACCAGGGCCAAAAAAAAAACTATTAAAAAAGCCACCAACATCATGTCAGCAGTGAGGATGTGTATAACAATGCACTGAAGAAGCATGGGCTGCGGGTTGTCCGGTTAAGAAACCCGGGGGAGTGGTCCGGAGCGTCTCATATGCTAAACAAACTCGGGGTACCAAAGATTGGCTCGCTAGACAAGGCATACGCGTGCTGGCTAATTAACCACAGCCATGCCCGCTCGGCTCGAAGTTCGGCTCCCGTCGTTGCACAGATCAGAAACCAAATGGATAGCAGTCTTTAAACCGACATCCAGGCTTGAATGATGGCCTGAAGTGGCCATATGTATTTCAGTAAACCACACGGCTTGTCCTGATCCCGCTGAATACTATAGAAAGCAGTTGTATTCCACCCATAGCCTGGCTGTTTCGAATGGTATGTTTCGGCCAGACAAGTACATACGGTATTTCTTTTTTTTTTCACAGATATGATAGAAGTTAGCAGACCGAATTTTGGACTTTGGAACAAACCCTTGAATCGGATGAAGACTCGGTCTTTATGGAACCCCCTTTTAGCTTTTCTAATCATCTTGGAATCCTACATATGCTGAGGATTGCTCAGAAAGAGACTCTGGACAGCAAGAGGTGAGTGGGTGGCTACTATTTCGTGTTAATTTTAGCAGCCATATGATTTGTCCAGCATACCGTTGCATGGAGTATCACTGCAGTATTATAACCAGTATGCCCAGAATATAGGCTGCTTGCACATTCATGCGTATAGTAGTACCCGGTAAGCCCCCACATACCCGTGGCAATCCATTTCCTCGGCCAGAAAAGAACACAATCTCCCATAACGGCGACTGAAAGGGGCTGACGGGGTTGTACAACAGTCTCTTGAAGTGTTGGAGATGAGATAACGATCGTGTTCGATTGTAAAGTTAAGTGTACAGGAAGAGAAAGAGACGAGCAGAATAACAGCGATGAGAGACCTGATCCCACATGGCCAAACCCGAATGACCACCGGTGCAGAAGTGTTGCATGATTGTGTTCATCGTTAAGTTATGTGCAGACGAGAAGGAGAAGAGGAGCAGAATATGAGCCCAATGAGATGGATTGCGTGTATTCATGCAGCAGCAAGCGCAAAATGATGTTGATCTGTTAACCATTCACTCTCCAGCAAAGACGTAGGATCTACCAGCGATCGAGAAGGCTACAAAACAAGCATCCACAACTGCATCCAAAAAATTTGCAAAAAGGTGGCCGTGCCCATCTATCAAGATGATGATTATATAGAGCCATTAGATTTTGCACACAATCACATCAGCTGTTTATGAAGTGTGTAGCTGTGTAAATCCCGCAATTCTATTGGTCAAGCACTTACCCGTAACATGCGATAACTAAGCCCGCGATGACGTGCACCACCCCACCTAGCACCCAATTGTTTCCCAGGGTCCTCTCAATTGCCAAACAACTCCAACCCACCGCCAATCCCACCACCACCACCACCACCGCCATGAAGATCTACGAATACGAAGAAAGCGACGTACTTCGCCCCTCCCCGCCCACACCATACCTCCACTAACCCTTCGCAGGCCGACCAACGCGCCCCCCACGACTCCGGCCGCGCCCTGACCGCCGCCGACCTCACAGCCCTCGGCGTGCTCTCCTACCACCTCCCCGCCCAAGCCGACGTCGACGCTCTCGCCCTCTCCCGCCAATACAAAAACCGGGACGTGATCACCGTATCCCCCGCCGCGATGGGGTCCATCTACGAAGACAAGGTCAAAACCTTCTTCGCGGAGCACCTGCACGAAGACGAGGAGATCCGGTACATCCTCGATGGCGCGGGGTACTTTGACGTGCGCGGCGCGGGACCGGAGGAGCGCTGGGTGCGTGTGCGCCTCGAGAAGGGAGATCTGATTATACTCCCCGCCGGGATCTATCATAGGTTTACGACGGATGAGGAGAATTATGTACAAGCGATGAGATTGTTTAAGGATGAGCCGAAGTGGACCGCGTTGAATCGGGATAAGGAGTTGGAGGCGAATCCGGCGAGGAGGGAGTATGTTGAGAGTATTGCGGGCGCGGTGGCGGCGTAGAGAGAGTACATACCCGAAGTCTGTCGGTCTGTCTTTTTTGACGGATGCGTGAATACATGAATGAACGAACACAAATCACCAATTCCAAACCCCCCAAAACGTAGCCAATTCCCACCGTGCCCAAACCATTCCCTGAATTCCATCAATTCCATTCCCCAGCCGCTACGTGATGATTGGTGGCCCCGACATCCGGAGCTAAGCTAGCCCGCCGCAACGCACATCCACCTCGGCCACCACGCCCACCACCACCTCGACCCTCAATCCCTCAATTCCCCACCACCATCACCACTACAAGCCTGAATCCACGACACACGACATGGCGAGCGCAACCCTCCTCTACCGCGCTCTCCGGCCGGCGTGTCGCGCGGCTCTGCGTGCGCCGACAACGACAACGACAATGCTGCTGCCGGGCCGCAGTCCAGCGCTGCGACTCCCGCACCTGCGCCGGGGCCTGGAACCGCGGGTATTCTCTGTGCTTTCCGCGCGGCGACAACAGAACTTGACGAAGTAACCCCCCGCCCCGCCCTTCCCCGGCGTCGGCGCAGTTCTAACCTCCGCAGACCCGGCCCTCCAACATCACCAACATCACCACCACCACCACCACCATCCTCCGCACCATCCTCCGCCGTAGCCACAGCGCCCAAAAACCCCCTCACAGCCATCAAGCACGAACAAATCTACAACCTCCCCAACCTCCTCACCTTCTCGCGCCTCCTCACCTCGCCGGTAATCGGCTACCTAATCCTCACCAACCAGCACACAGCGGCGCTCTCCCTCTTCGCCCTCGCCGGCGTCTCCGATCTTCTCGACGGCTGGATCGCGCGGCGCTGGAAGCTCCAAACCGTCGTAGGGAGCGTGATCGACCCCATGGCGGACAAAGTGCTCATGACGATTCTCACGATATCTTTGGCAGCGCAGGGGGGGCTGCCGCTGTGGCTGGCGGGGATAATATTGGGCCGTGATGGGGCGCTGGCGGTGGCGGCGGTGTGGTTTCGCTGGATTAGTTTGCCCCCGCCGAAGACGATGGGGAGGTATTGGGACTTTAGTTTGCCGAGTGCGGAGGTGCATCCGACGACTATTAGTAAGCTGAATACGGCGCTGCAGTTGGGCGTTGTGGGCGCGTGTATGGCGGACCCCGTGCTTGGGGGTGGGGAGGAGTGGATGGCGGCGCTGGAGGCGGCGCAGTTGACGGTCGCTACGACGACGGTGTGGAGTGGGTTGAGTTATGTGTTTTCGAAGGATGCGGTTAAGATTTTGAAGCACCCCGCTGTGAAGGAGGCGGGGAAGAAGGTGATTTAGTGTAGCGGCAAAGAGGGCTTTGAATGATTTAGGTTCCCCGAGTGATGGCTGTGAATAATGCTTGCTACCACTTGTCCAGTCTACAGTCTAAAGGCTTTCTCAGTCTAAAAGTATCTTACATGTCGCCTACGAATACGTCTCCGCCGCCCCATCTGCGCCGCTCTCCGATGCCCCCTCCCCATCTTTCCACAGCCCCACCCACCACCACGCCCTTGTCTTGACAGGCACACACAGGCTCACGCCGCCCTTGAACCCCACACACTTGCTCCCGGTCTCGCAGAACTCATCATCTGTACACGACCCCCACCCCCCGGCAGTCGCACTCGTCGCCGCCGCAGCCTCCGCGGCCACTGCGGTGGTCGTAACAATGTCCGGCATCGCCGTGACAACCTGTGTCTCCAAGCGCGTGATCGTCGAAGCCGGCGCCGTCACTAGCTGAGTGGTGGTCGGCACCACAATCTCGGTGGAGATGACAGGCACGACAGTGGTTGTGTGCTGGGTAACGGTGATTGCGTCGTGAGTCGTCGTCGGCCGTTGAGTGACTTCTGTGGTCGTCGGCACCCGCGTGACTTCTGTCGTTACTGGCCGCCGTGTGACTTCTGTCGTTACTGGCAGCCGCACTGTGACTTCTCTGGTTGTCGGCAGCTGTCCGACTTCTGTCTTTGTCGACGGCACCAGTGTGACCTTTGTCGTGATCCTGGGCTGCGACGTAGAGGTCACCGTCGACGGCCGCTGTAGGACTGTCGTCGGCCTGGGCTGGGACGTGGATGTGGTCGTGACCGTGTGCGTACTCGATGCGCTAATCGTGACCAGCACCGTCCCCGAAGGCTCAACCGTCAGCACGTCGCCCCAGTACGTGGGCACCGCCGGCGCCGGCAGGTGTGCGGAGCTGTACGCGACCCAGTTGTAGACGCGGTCCGGCGCAATCACGATCTCGACGCCGTTGTAGCCTGCGCCTGCGCCTGCTGCAAGCCGAGCGAGGGGGAGGAGGAGGAGGGGCGGGAGGAGGGAAACGAGTGAGCGGCCGGCCGATCTATGTGTGCGGAAGTGCATGGCGGAACAGAGACGGGAACGACAGTGGGATAATATAGTGCGCTGGAGATCGAACGAGGACAGGCGACACGCAATTGAAACACCAACACAGAAGGTGTGGAGGTGGTGTATATAATATAAATAAACAGACGGTGTTACAGACATCTGGAGGACGGCTAGCGGCGCGCACGGCGTCCATGGTGATGGGTTGGTGGTATTGGTGGGGAGCTCAGGGCAGCGGACGCAGTGCCGGCGCCGCTGGTGGTGCTGATGAATGGTGCTGCAGCTCGTGTGTCGTCGTAACCATGGTGAGGTTTGGAGTTAATGAATGAATGCGGAGGAGCTGATACCCCCGCTGGGATCAAGGATGATGACGAGCGTCATCAGGCATCACTCCCCAGTCGTAGACATGCGTAGGCATTGTCACCTGACTGCAGATGTCCGCTTTGCGGGGTCGCAAGAAGCCCGAGGAGTTAAATGTAGAGAAAATATATAGGTGGGATATTGACCGTAGTCGCAACAGAGTACGCGTACAGAGTTTTTAGAAAGTCTTGATTTAGGATTAAATCTGAGAGTGATGGTGCCCCATTTTGTTCTTTCCAAGAGTTTTGGATCCAAGTTTTGGCCTGGTCACCAACTTGGAATTGACCTGTAAACATATACCCCGTTTTTCTTCATCTTGCTCCACTTGGTCTTGGAAGAGAGATATAGTCTAAAAAGCCAACGGAGAACCTATCCCTGTATACAGAACGCGGAGATAAGTTATTGCGGAATCCTAGATCAAGTGAGTGCGGGGCTTATAATTGCGGCATTGAAAATTGTAGACAGCAAACACTGGGAAGGGCTTTGGTCCCAGAGAATTGGTAAATTCTGGTGCGTGGGTTCAGTCGCCCTAGAATCTATAATAAGATGCGTCCTAGCAGCCGTTGTAATACGTTTATTCCGTCTTAACTCACAGTAAAAACCACCTTAAGTTAGGACAGATACCAGTTTAAGTTAGGGTAATGTCTGGCTTAACTTAGATTAGATGTGCCCTAAGTTAGACATCACCCTTATAGTGGTGTCCGTACGCGTCTTAACTTAAGGTAGTTTCTTTAATTCAGAATATTCTGAGACCGGAGGACGAGGCTTTTCTTGCGTATCTCACAGCTGATCAACGGACCCTTGAATTAGAAATAGGCGTGATTGCCGTGCGTTGACATGGTTACTTGGTATTTTAGAATGAAGATCTACGAGTTCTGTGTAGTCTTGAATATCGGCGATATAGATGCCGCATACTAAGCCCTGCTAAGCTCTGAATTGTGATGTCCCGGTGCAATCTGAAGTCTTGAAGCCCGTGGAACATGGTGGTGCTGATCGTGGGCTGAGAGTGCTTGTGAGATTTAGGGGAGCTGGAGGGATGGGTGGGAAGGATGAAAATCTCCTATTATCGTGAACTAGTGAAATTGGTCAAAGTGACTACCCTATTGGGAAGTTGATTTTGAAATTCAGGCGGTGGTGTATGGGGAATTTACCACAGCAAACGGGATGACAAACCAAGTTGTTTAAGCACAGAGTCAATGGATTTAGTATCACAATAGTCCAACACAACCCCAAAATACTTTCAACGCATTGAAGACGAGAATCAGTGAAGAACTTCTGTATGCATGCATCAAATATTGTCTGCTCTCAGTATGTACATACCACACTTTGAAAATCTGTCCAGACGAGCTGGCTACCTAACATAAGGCTATTAATCCCATGATCTCATGATTGGTATTTGGTAGTTTCTTCGGCCACATATCCTGAAAGATCCCCCGTATCCTCATACCTATCCCCATTGGCTATATATAAACTGCGGCACCAGCGCCTATCATTTGGGCCTTCAAGCATACCCTACAATATATATATGGACATGCATCAGTAATCCTCACATCATAACCAGTACAGAAGGCCAAGTCTCGCTCTTTTGAACCAGGGTTGGGAAACGTTATGCGTGTGATATCTGGCCACATGAGTGTTGATCGCGGAGGACTACGTGCGCGTTGGGTTGATGCTTAAATCCCGCAATTTTCCTTACACAAATAGCGATTCCCCACTGTACCATGCCACGCTCGGCAAATAAACTCCATCTAATACCTCTAAGACAACCGTTATCGATCTGCTCACTTGCGATCGCCCTGATCGTGACGTCGAACGAGTGATTGTCCGTGCCCATGTTTATACCGCTCGACTGTCCACAAGGTGAACACCGCCCACAATCTAGAACTAGCTATATTTTAGAGTAATTCCCTTGAAGCTTCTCTAACCGAGACGAGAGTGGGTATAAAGCGGTCACAACATCTCCAATTGCCCGGTTTGATCCTGCATCCATCATGTATCTCTCCCACGACCACGATCACTCGCGCCCCATCCGCTACTTTAAGCTCCGCAACTCCGGCGGCGCGGTTATCCACTTCCTGATCAAAGACTCGACCGACGGGCGCACAGTCTGGGACGGCGGCCCAACCCTCGCAGCCGGTAAACATTCCCTCCCCAATCCCCCAACACCTCTAAACGCGAGCAGGCAGCGACGCCACGGTCGACCTCTCTACCACTCCGGGCGTCGAGGATAAAAATGCGTTCCGATTCGGTGCGTATGTCACGGCTGGGCGCAATGCGACCGACAAGCACGCGCACCCGACCGACTTTAACTGCGACACCGTCGGCGTGTGGAAATGGACCGGCTCAACGATCGCGGGGAGCAAGGTGACGTTTGAGGGCTACGAGAAGCATGGCGATAAGTCGCAGATGGAGGTGCTGGCGCAGCGTGTCGAGCTAGCGAGAATGCGCATCGCTGAGGATATGGTGGGCGAGGAGGAGTGTGAAGAGCTTGAGGTTGTGGCGAGACATGCGGCGAACGCTGTTATGCAGGTGCTAGTGGTAAGTTTCACTCATTCTGCAAGTTAGAGGTGAGGGCTCATGATGAGATAGGACTTTGATATCAAGCAGACCACGCCAATGAAGAAGCCGGCAGCGGTGAGTTCAAGGCTTTGAGGAGGATGGATGGATGTAGTCTTGGATATACATTTTGGTAGGCCGAGAGTTAATAAATAGAGGAAACATGTGGCGAATTGTAAACTAGATCTGAGACTTTAGAAATACACTTGATTCACTACAAGCCCAGGAATCACAATCATACGTCTTACAAGCATGATGGTGTTAGAGTGTCTCCCACGGCTCCAAGTTCTATGTCTTCCCAACGTGATTGAACAAATCTATACAGATTTTGATACACTGAGGTCTTTGTACAGAAAACAACTGCGCAATCAGCCCTAACCCTGTGTTTGCTGAAAGATGCAGAACGTTATCTGAATGGGCATTTGTTTATAACAGATTTATAAGCGAATGAAAAGATGGGGTCTTGAATGTAAGTTCTATGTTACACAAGGGAGACCGAACAGCATTTAATTGCATTATAGCCTTGATGCTTCTCCACAATGAACTCGTATATTCGTTTGACAAATCTATGATCTGACTGCAGTTAACCTGGCTTCTTACTTCTACTTCTACTTTGAGTGGAATATCCGTCTAGCAGCTTTCTAACAGCTTTCAATCCTCGTTTTTTGACCATAAAACCAGCTCTTCAGCTTTCTTCTCCTGCCACTAACACAAATATCACCATCATCACCATCACTCCAATCCCTGCCGACAGCAACAAACTACCCCAATACCCGTTCTCAAAGTTTCAATCATGACAAGTCACAACACCTCTTCAATAATCTGACACAAAAGCTAAACTCGCTGATAAGTAATGGTATTAGCTAGATTCGGACACATCCTAATTCCCAATTCAGCCTCTTTCGCTCTTGGATAGCTCAAGTAGTATTCATTCTCAATCCCTCTTAACATCCCAGCTTCTGCCTCACAAACAAACCATCAAACTAACTTGCTCCTTCGCCTCTCTCCTTCTCTCTCCTATACCTCCACTCCCTCACTATCTAACCGCCCCACTCCCATAGCTGACCCAAACATAGATCCGCCGAGTTAGAATCTCACCAATCAATCACAACCTCTGCAATTCAGCTCCACAAATGATTATAATGACAACCCTACATCAAACGACTATGTATAATCTCGTAACCAGCGGTGTCTGTGAGCTCGTTCCTTGGAGTGAAAGTGAGTGCAACAAAAACGCCGCCTGGGAACGAGACTAGACTATGCAAGCTAAATTGACTCCGCTGTCTTACTTTTTAACTAATATTCCCTTCGAAAAGACCACTAACATACAATCTTTCAACTATAATCAGTCCTCGGAACATTCAATTATACCAATATGTAAGTCTATCTTACTTTCCTTCCATCAGCATATTTTATCGGCAAGGCAGGGTATATTACGGCACACTTTGGCGAAACAACTAGAGGTAGGAAATAGTAATTACTAGTACTTCTTCAACAAAATCATAGTGCTCACCGAAAGGAAACTGCAGGTTCAACAAAAAGCGATTGGTCAATAACCTTGCTAGACTTCAACAATATGAGGGTATTCTGAAGCGAAAACAACACCAAGTATATATCCGGCATCCAATTTCGATAGCAAAAGAAATTGTTTACCTATGTGGATACTACTATGGAGATATTTTGCAAGAAAAGGTTACCACGGCCATCGGGTGTGAAGATCCGACACCCATGCATTGCACCATGTTTGCATGGCCCTATCCGCCGTCTGGGACAAATCAAGCATTTCCCGTCACTCGGCCATGCATAGCATAGCCGCACCGCCCTGCACGTCCCCTCCCTCCCGGTGGCCTTGTGGTGCAATTTGCCGGTCCACGGCAGTCTTGTGAGCGAGTGAGAGGTGGGCTGAGAGTTTACCGAAGCGAGAGGTTGTTACTCAGCAGATGATGAAAAAGCATGCACTGCTGCCTGGAGGGAAAGCAGGTGGCCGGTTTGGAATCACGTACGCCGGCGTGCTGGGAGCCTGAGACTGGGCGGGCGCATGGATCTCGGCGCAGACTAATACATAAAACTCCGGCAGGCCTCGCCGTTTCCATCATCATCATCATCGCCATCGCCATCGCCAACCTCCATTCTACCGCGTGCGCACGAAAGGCGGTCGGCATGCTGGCCTTAACCACACATCACTCCCGTGACCTGTGGTGATAGGCGCCATGGAGTGCACCGCGCCCGGTATTTTTGGTTTCTATTTTGGCGATAAGGCATGCTGCGGCACGTCGCCATGACGTTGGGGCGATGGGCGCAACGGACGCTCTTTGGCCAGCGCTCCTGACGTTTCGGACTGGCCCAGGCGCGTTTCATGGTGCACCTCCGAACGGCTGCAACAAGCGAGCACACATACAATACGTGAATACCAACAATTAATTATTCGGGTCTAATATTGGGCTGCATGCCTCGACAAAGAACAACAAGACGTCCGGCCGCACGAAGGGCTACCTGTTCCTCCGCCGCTGAATTTGGGTGGAAAGGTGGATAGAACGCCGCGCGCTGGGAAAATGAGATGAGATTGGACGCTGCTAGGTTGGTAGATTATCCAGATGGAGCCGACGCCACGGCAGGCAAGGCACGCGGAATGCGTTCTTTCGCCTGCTGGAGAGCTGCGGAAAAAAGACAATGGCACGAGAACGACGTACGATACGATGCTCTAGAGGAGATAGAGTAGTGTGTGCACATAGCTCAAAAAGCAAAGACCAATGCGGAGACGGGGAGAGGGGAGAGGCGTTTGTGGGGCGGGTGGAGCCAGCCTAGCTCGGACGTGGGCGATGGATCGTTGGCCATGGACTTTATGATGAAATGGCGCAGGACTAGAAGCCGCTGAAGATAAGTAGATGTGCTTAAGGTCCTTGCGCAAAGTGAGACATGCAGAGAGGCCTGTCCATACAGGATGTGATATGTACTCAACGTAAAGTAGTATTGTACCTGAGGAAAAGTGTCTAAATGTGAAGAGATAGATGGAATGTATATTCAGAATGATGAAGTATTTCACCTCACTTTAGGTGCTTTGGAGTAAAGAGAGAGCAACGGCGATCTGCCTTAGTTAAGTTGCCAGCAATTAATCTATTCTCAATTGCCCCCAGTGCGCTACTCTCTGCCTGTAATCATAATACAAAGGACCACCCATCCAAGACGAGAGGCCTATACCTGGTATTTGTACCATGAAGTGCGGCGGTTCCCTGTCTGGCACCGTCGAGCTTCTACACCTTCTGCCTCAGTCGGTTGGTGGTCCAGGTACATCATACATAGCACTAGTCAGCCTGAAGCAGCAGGCAGCGAGCGAGCACACATACATTAATTACATGTACCAGCTAGCCGGCGAGGGACCCAGATTTCAATACAATAGAGTACCTACACTCGCGTGCATTTCCGCGAAGCACAAGAAGAAGCAGAAGTAGCAGAAGTTGACGACAGAACACGAAATAATCCCCCCGTCGCCAGAATTCCCCACACAACCGACTCAAGCGACTTCCCGCGTCTTTAGAGTTCCTGACTGTACGTGCACTGTCGCCCACCCGCCCGCCCGTGCGCTGCACGAGTTATTCTGGGACACTGCCGTTTTTGCGTCTCACAAGCGCTGGGCGTGGCCGTGTGTCTGGCCCTCGCGGTGTTCTTGCACCTCCCCTTTTACAGCCTCAGATCGACGAGGAGCACTCGCCAACTCTCTCACAGTCCTTAACTCCCCGTCACTTCCGCTTCACACTCCACCACGACTAGAAGACCACTACTCAACTCACCGCCGCACCCGAATCGCTCGCGACGCAGGCTGGAGTCCTGTCGGTCAACTTACTTACAAACAGCAGTGCTAGGCCATTGTTGAATTCCATGCTCGCAGCAGCACCGACAACGACGACGCCATTCCGCCCAACCACCGCGACGACCCCGACCAGCTCCAACTGCTTCTTCGCTCATTACCGTCGCCCATTCCGCGCAGCCCCGAGGCACGCTCTCCACAGCGCTCGGCTCGCGCCTGCTGGGTCGACCCACCACCACCACCAACGTCCTCTCTAGATCTCCCCTCGACACTCGGGAGCAGGACACACCACCACAACCGCGATGATCATTCGCCCGGCTACGTTTCTGAGCTTCTTCCTGCTGGCCTCGTTCGCCCTCCTGCTGCTCAGCACACTTAGCACACCCATAATCGAGAGTATTAATATTGCCACCTATGGCGGGGTCAAGTTTGGCGTGTTTGGGTACTGCTCGAAGCAGTTGGGGTGCAGCGGCGCGCAGATTGGCTATGATATGGGTACGTCGTCTCGTCTCTACAACACAGGGGTTTATGTCTTGTCGGTCGCCTGCAGCTTGCCGTGGAGTTGGCTTCGGTCGATCGCGACGGGAGGCAAGGGCGCGCGTTGGAGAGAGTTTGGGGGTTGCATGGAAGGCTAACGGTGGTGTGTTCCTGCAGACAGGGTGATGGCAAACGAGAGGGATTCGCAGTTCTCGCTGCCGAGCAAGGCCCGGAACTCGCTGACGAACTTGTTGATTGTGCATCCCATTGCGGCACTGCTGACGCTCGTGCAATTCGTCATGAGCGTTCTGGCACATCTCCACGGACCGGCTCATTCACCAAAGTACCTCCTAATTTTGCTCATATTCTCACTACCAACTTTACTTGTGTCATTGTTGGCTTTCTTGGTTGATATACTCATCTTTTTGCCGCATTTGCAATGGGGGGGCTGGATTGTGCTTGCTGCAACAATATTGAGTGCCCTGAGTGGCATTGCGACTTGCGGGATACGACGGCAGGTTGTAGGAAGGATTGCAAGGAGCAAGAGAATTCAGGAAAATGCAGAAATGAATGGACAAAGTGTTTTTGCCCATCAGCATCCTAACCCACCAGGACCGGTTGACCACCCACCGGACAAACTTCCAGAATTCGCAACATTCGAGGTCAACAAATCTGGCGGAAGCCAGCCTGAAGGCGAACGGATACCATTGAACCCCAGATCAAGGACGACATCGCCACCAATTTCCGATGACCAAGGTTTCACAAGAACCAAATCAATGGGGGGCTCGGAGGGAAGTGAACGAGGTGGATACGGCCCTCCGCCACGCGGGAACGGCCCACTGGACCAAGGCCCGAACCCCATGGGAGGAAACGCAATGCCAATGCCGCCGCGCGGACCCAGGAACCAATACTCAGATCAAACACTCTACAGCACCACCACTAGCGGCTCGGCAGGTCCCTACGGCCCTCCTCAGCCAATGCCAATGCGAGGACCAGGCTACGGCGGCCCTCCTCAACCGAATCGCAACTACGGAGGCCCACCCCCGGGACCATTCGACGGCCCACAGGGCCCTCCGCCACCTGGCCGTTTCGGACCGGGACCGAACCCAGGCCCCCAGGGTCCACCCGGGCGTTTCGGACCCAGCCCTGGTCCAGGAGGCTATCGCGGAGGTCCGGCACCGCCCGGCGGCTTTGGCGGTCCTCGACGTGGCCCCGGCCCTCCCGGTGGGTACGGCCCTGGCGCTGGTGGCCCGATGCCGATGCCGATGCCGATGCGAGGACCCCCCGGTAACTACAATGGCCCTCCGCCTGGTAACTACAACGGCCCTCCGCCTCCCCGAAACTATGACGGTTCACCGCCACCTGGCAACTATGGCGGTCCACCACCTGGAAACTTCAACGGCCCACCTCCCAGAAACTTTGACGGCTCACCACCCCCCGGCAACTACGGCGGCCCTCCACCCGGCCCCTATGGTCCAGGCGGCGGCTACGCTCCACCAAGCTACGGCCCCGGCCCCCGCGGCGCACCACCCCCACAGCCCGGCCCAACCTACGACGAATACCTCCCGGCGGGCATCGACAACGACACCACCCACGACGAGGACGCGGAGTTCGAACGCACCATCGGCCTCGCCAAATCCGACGACGGCCACGACAACGACGAGACCCGCCGGCCCGCCGGCATTCAAGAGCTCGCCGCCTCCCAAAACCACAGCAACAGCGGCAGCGGCAGCAGCGGCCGGCTCGCAGTCGTCAACGAGCACAACACGCCGCGCGAAGAAAGCTACGTCGCACCACGCACGAACTGGCGCCACTCCCAGCACTCGCAACACTCTCAAGGCGGCGCCGCACCCGCGCCCGTCGAGCTGCCAGCGCAATCCGCGCCCCCCTCCCGCGCCGGCTCCGCGAAGTCCAAACGCGCCTCAGAAGGGTACTACGAAGATGTCGCCCCGGAGTTCGACACAACGCACGTCCCGCCGCAGCCCCCGCTGCCCAGCACCTCGCCACACCCACCAGCGCTCATGCCCGGCCCGCTCCCGCTCGCGACAGGCCCGTGGAGCCCGCCGCCGATCCCGGACGCGGCTGAGAACGATGGCCAGCGCAGCCCTGCTATGAGCACGACGAGCGGGTTCACGAGTATCTCCCAGCGTGGCGTGAACCCGCGTTGGCAGGAGGAGCAGCGCCGTGGCATGCCGCCGCGTGCGAGTGTTGGCCTTGCGGGGAATCCGGATTTTGAACTGCCTGCGGCGACGAGAGCGAGGGGCGGTGGACGCGGTGGCAGGGGCGGGGGGATGTTGGGGCTGCCCAGGTAGGGTGTTGAATTCGCGCCGTTATGTACACTTTATGCTATGCTTTGATTTTGGGCGGGTTGGATGCGCAAGAAACGAAGGAAGGAACGGGGGAAGGAAGGCTGGTAAGCTTTTGTACATGAAAGTCTCTTTCTTTTTTTTTTCATCTATTAGGAGTGGATTCACAAAAACCTAGTATATTTTTTTTGTTTCTCTCGCTGGTTGTTTTTGTTTTTCTTCTGTTTCTTTTTCTGTTTCTTTTTCTGTTTCTTTTTGAATCTTTATTCTTTTTTGAAAGCAAGTAAGCTTATTTATATTACGGGGTCAATCGAATTGATGAGAGAGCTCGGATTACTAGTAGTACGGAGGGGACGGGACGAATACACAAGAAGAAGTATGTACATGTAAGGGAGGCGCTGGCTGGGCTACCATCAACTACAACTATAACAATAACTCATTCGTTTCTGTTTATTTTACTTCGCTTCTGATGTATTAGATACGCCGTTCTTCATTTTTGTACCACGTTTTTTTCTTTCTGTTGTAACCTCTATTTAGTGGCTTCCTCTATACATCCGTTTTGAGCCCGCTCGCCCTGATCCTACCACTACCACCACGCCGTTTTCTTTCTTCAATTCTTGATCGGGGGGTAGGGGAGGGGAGGGGGTGTTGAAGGGGAGCATAGGGTTTTTGGTTATGTGTTCGGAGTTCCTGTGCTTCTGCGTTTGCTTGTTTGTGTTTTTGTTTGTTGTCGTTTTTGCATGTGCTTTTAATGGAGGCTGTGGTGCAAGTATGGATTGATGAGTGGGTAGGTGTTTGCGGCGTGTAGGTAGTGTAGGTAGTAGAAAATAGGATCGTGTTTGGAGTACTTGTGGCGGTCGCAGCACTGTGAATCTGTGATTATGATATTCACGTGATGTGATGTGATTTTGGGTATTCTTGCGGAGGTTGATATATGCCAGGGTAGGGTTCGTCACCTACTCGGAGATGAAACATGGCGGTTGAAGGTAGAGAATATAGAGAAGGAGAGAGGAAGCATTGCCGCAAGAGAGATATAATGCAAGAGAGAAAGGGATGTTGAATATTGAAAGTAGTGTTGAGTTCGTGCCGGATTTTGCACACGCCCTCACTCGCCTCTGCAATACCGACAGTCAATCAAGCAGCATACCATCACGATTACTACATCATTAGTGCAGTTCTCAACAGGACATCCCAATGCCCAGTTCAGAGATGCGTTAGTAGTGATGCAGTCATGTCCAGAGATCTAGAGCAACACTTGAACCACTCAATCAGACCACAAGCCATCGTCGTATCTCCAGGATCGCCACGAAAACATTATTCCAAACACAACTCGAACCATCGACCGCCGGGCTAGATTGTTTACTTACCCTAACGATGATTGGTTCAACTTTGAACAGCAGCCATAACTAGTTCAATATACGGGCACTCTGAGCTCGAGCTAGGTATGCATCATGACATACTATATGTATGCCGGACGCCTTCCGCACAATCTGCACTAGCCACGCCACAGCCAGAACTGGACCGGACCGTAGAGCTAGCCGCGGCCCGCGGGAGCAATGAAAAGCCCTATCTAGGATTGTTATCTCATTGGCACCGTCAGAAGCTCCGGATAAGCCTCTTCTTCAGGGACATAAACTTCTACGGGACTCGGTGTTTGTGAAATGAATTTACGGGCCAGTCGAAAACGAGACGCGATTTAGGATGAAAGCACAACTCAGACTGATTCTTATTGATATCAATTTCATTCGTATCCGCATTACCTATCTCCCGATGCATAAAGTACATATATGTAGGTAAATCATTCGAAAATAATGCCGAGGACATAAGAAACAGACACTAAATATATACAGTACTTGCTCGGGGCAGGATGAAGGTACAAAAAAACAAAACCGTTGACCCGAGTAGAACATGAAGGTAATTCGAACTCCGCGTACCTGCCTCCCCCCAAACATTTTCCTTCCCATCGTGAAACAATAATACGTGTAAGGAAAAAGTGCTCCGAAATTGTTGCAATTTTCTGTCACGCACACCGTGTGCGTGCCCAGCCCGTTGAAGAAAAGATAAGACAAGAGAAAAATCCAGTTGTGAGCTTTTGGGAAGGTATATCAAGACTATCGCAATGGCCATCACCAATTTCTGCTGACGTCCACAAAATGCAGCTCCTCGGCAAAAGCTTCTTTATCAAGTAGAAACAGACGCTTTTCTCGACGAGACATCTCGTTCTCGGCAAACCAATCAACGACAATCTTGACCTTTCTTCTCATGGCAACCTTCTCCCAGGCTTCCAATTCTTTTCTTGCAGAACCACCGAGTTTGCTCCGTGATGGGTCGCCAGCCAGAAAGTCCTTTTCGGCGGCATCTTTCTCTGTTCTATTAGCTTCACAGGTCCAGCATAGACACCGCTCCCACTCTGCGGGTCCATATCTCTTGGCATTCATCATGTGCTTCTTCTTGTCGACGTTTGTTTGCTTGCAAGACGCCAGTTGGATCAGACGTTTACCGTTTAGATCCGGATGGCAGACAGCTAGCGCTGTGGGTGAAACTGCAAGCGTACGCCAGACCAGTTCCACATCTATAGGGAGAGAGGTGCTTGTAACATTCCCCCGCGAGGTTATGAACTCCCTGAGCCGGGTTATCGCACGCTCGAGAGTTCCTTCAGGCTGTAACCATTCCGGACGTGGTCTCTGGTCGCTTGGAATATACACATCTCCCCAGTAGGCCTTTCCGGACAACGCCGGAGAGCAGATCCAAAGGTGCCGGTGTATTTCGTCCCAGAAGGGGGTATGTGTCAGTACTGTCTTTGCTATGTCAATTTTTAGAGGCGATGCAGCAATGATCGATGAGCGCGAGTGATGAGCACAGCATGTCTTGCAGATCAACGTATTACTGTCTATCCACCCAGTAACACCAACAGGGTCCGATATAGGTGTAATAATAGTTGCAGTACAGTTGGGGCACGTCTCCGAATGTACTGGATGCGGGTAATCTTCGACAACTCCGAGCGGTTGGCGTAGAGAGTCAAAGAGATCAAAATCTTCCCCAACAAGCTTTGTGAAGTAGTCCTGTGCTTCTTGGATTGGCTTGTAGGACCAATCAGACCGATGTATGGCTGCGTGCTTTTAGGACATCAGTTCTTGCAGATCTTCGTGACATTTACATCAACATTGAACTTACGATTCCGGACCACGGAAAAGCTACGTCCCAGAGAACATTCCTTGAAGGTGATTCACAGTTGTCATAGTAAGTTTTCCGGTCTAGCATGTATGTATACCACACCATCAATACATCTGTTTATGTTCTTGTCAGTTGCCGTTCGGTAGCTCGCATGTAGATACGTCACACGGGAATAGTTTACCAAGTGGAGGCAGGAGATTGGAAGGAAGTTCATTGCCAATGCCTGGGGCCGTATCCCTCGAACTCGAAGCGTGTGCTCCATCAATCTGTTGTTGCCATTTTCGAATAACATCCTTCTTATCAAACGTAGGTGACACGGGAGTGGTGGTACCACTTGCTGGCAGCGGTATCGAGTCCCGGCGACTCTTCTCACAGAGGACGGCATCCATGCGTGTCCACCAGGTCTCGAAACGCTGTACCGCAAGCTCAACAAACGATTTCCACACTCGCTCTCTTTCGGACTCGACCCATTCGACTTCTTTCCTCAGCCTGTCTTCGCCCCAGCCTCTTCCTTCGCGCCAATCCCGTGCGCCGCGGCCCCCGTAACCAAACACAAGATCAAAAGACTCTGCATATTCAATAGTAACCCGATGCTTCAGAGTCCAGAAAGCTTCCAATAGCTCTAGATGGGTTGCACATTGAATGACCGTCGGGAGTTTCGGAGGTTTACTCAGACCGGCACTGTGTCGAGGTGAACGGAATACTGCTGGAGAAGGAATGACAGGCTCCATATCCGCAGCGTTGGCCACCGGAAATTGGTCGGAAGCTGTTGTTTCTGCATCTCCTCCGCGAGGCTGCGACTTCAAGAGGGAGCGTATCGAGAAGTTTGAAGATGAGCTGCCACAGTCGTGGCTTGTAAAAGGGAGAGGCGACTTGATTGACAGACGGTCATAAAGCCTTATTTTCGCCTCGGTATCGTCAATTGCCTGCTTTACGGCGCTGCTGTTGTTATTGTTTGACAGTGGGGACTGACTCCGGGGTCTTTCTCTCGAGAACAATGTCAAAGTAACCATGATGAGCCAAAGACAAGATTGTCTGTCGGAGCGAAATTCTTCAGCTGGACTTCGGAGATCATAGTGGCATTATTTCAGGGGCTCTCGTTTTTCATATATATATCGGTAATTGTAAGTAATTCGTCCCTGGGGTTTGATGTGGCAGGACCAGTAAACTAGCCCCATAAACATATTCGCCGTTCTCATCCCTGCCCGAGATCTTTTATGTAGGACGACCAGTTGTGTGTGCCCACCGCCTTACTACAAGCGGGCAAGACCTACAGAACTACCAGTGATATCGACACTATGCAACGCACACACGCATAAGAATAACCGACTACGGCGCCAGGCGACCAAGGCCTTTTACTCAAGGCAAAGATAAAAATAAAAAATAAAAACAAACGGAATAACATTATCAAAGCAAGGAGAGTTCAGGCAAAACAGCCGGCCACATATTATAATATACACGCCGCACGAGTGGGCTTCCTAGATCTAGATGAAACCGTCACTGTTGGTACCGGTATGTACTAGAGTTCTAATTATTATCCGGACTCATATATTTGAAGTACATAAGTACTTCTTGAATTGAAACACATGATCTG
This sequence comes from Geopyxis carbonaria, assembly GCA_024516215.1. Classification (NCBI taxonomy): domain Eukaryota; kingdom Fungi; phylum Ascomycota; class Pezizomycetes; order Pezizales; family Tarzettaceae; genus Geopyxis; species Geopyxis carbonaria. The sequence continues at coordinate 330,223 of JAJJXG010000001.1, read as the reverse complement.
TAGATCTAATCACTTTTTAGAACTGGTATGGTTGATACTCATTAACAAATCAAACGCCTGGGCGCCTACCCCCGCTGCCCCGCCGTGGGATATACTATGATCGAAAGCCTTACGAAAACTTATCCGTATTTTCTTGTCTCAAATCAGACTAGTTTGAATCCACGCGGCACGCGCAATACTGACTTCTGTGAACTATATGTACTTCAACCAATAGAATCGATACCCGAACATTCATGGCGCAATTGGCGAACATAGACAGTCCTGTATTGTCACTACACCTTCACCAGCATCTTGCCACACCGCTGCGATAGTTTTAGGAGAAACTCCCTTTGGGAAATCAAACGCCATGGATTGTATGCTCTAGGTATACTTCTACCGGTACCTACCAACATGAAGAACTTCTCGAATTATGTTCCGCATCAGCGTGACCACAGGCGAGGAACTCTTTTCGGCGAATACGTAAACACCAACACCCCAATAAGACGTCGGCGTTAATCACTAAAACATTGAGAGGCGTAGTTCCGCACACCGGACTAAAAAAACAACTTTAGGATATCCGGATTGCGTATAAATATGCGCTTCGTTGAATAAACTTTTATTTACTTGCGTGTCAAGCCTATGAAAGGCAACTAACCAAGACACTATAAATCTTTAGATTGTTAAATTATTTACTTTGAATCGATTACATATAACATAATTTCTATGTTGAATCTTAACTACTGGCAGGTACCTATCACCAGGCTACACCGAATTCGGAGAGAAGCGGCCGAGGCACGTCACCCGTTATCTATAATACCAAGACCACCGGTGTCGTTATATAATTTATAAAGCTAAAGGATATGTCCGTTCGTAGCTGTACGGTCCAATCTACTTGAGAATGACTTGACCAAATTGTTGCAATTGTACATCGTATACTCAGGTTACGCCGAGTACGTAGCCGTGGAACCAAAAATCTTACAACGGAAAAGGCGTACTTTTTCATGTTTACTCCCGAAATGGCTTGTACACGGCAATTTTCGGAGTGAATCTTGATGTCTGGTTACCAAGCATCCTAGATCCTACTCTAGATATGCAGGCTAGCGACTAGCGACTAGTAGGAATTTCTATCAGATATATGAGTGCGAGAGAAGCACATATACGGTTTCAGATGAGGGGAATCCTAGGCAATCGTTACTCTAGCGTCGGGCCGTTGAGCACATGAAATTGATGTCACGATCAAGTACCTAGCATTCACCGAAAGGCGGGCATGGGAGGACCGGAACTGCTGCCACCTACGCAACTATTGGTTTGGTTCCAATAGCATACATGAAGGAACCAATCTCTACAACAATTAGATACTCCTATATTTCACTTTGTCTAGAATACTTTTATGATGGCTCTTGCGCCCCAACGAATAGATGAAGAAAACTACAATGCACTGCTTGTGGTTTTTTGAACCAGATTAATAGTCTTCAGCTTGAAAGAGTCAGTAAATGCTTTTATTTGGCTGCTTGGTGAGAGTGGTTCTCACATGTTACCATCTTGACCTTATTTCACGTTACGTCCAGAACCTTTATTTGCCAAATAAAACGATATGTTTGTGTCGGAAATTTGCAAATTGGTTATACTCTAGATGCATTTAGGAAGTTAAGTCTAGTTTATGGAAGAGTTTATTGACTTCAATCACGAGGTCTGTATATAAAAACCAACCTTACGACTTCTGGCGGATGCATATCTCAATTCAGAATTATATCCTGTGCCTCGGTATTATCTCTCGATCCGCGGAGAAAGAATTCCCAAAGAAAAAAGAAAAGAAAGCATCAGCAGTTGGCAAAGTGTTGTACAGCTAGCGGTAGGTTCCTGAGTCCAAGACTGTGGGGATTTCGCGAATCGCAGCGACATTAGCAAGAAAAGCAATAACAAGGCGCAATCAAGCAGGTTGATACATCGCTCATCACCCTTTCGATGCCACCTCATTGTTTTCTTCTGCCCGGGGAGCCGGAAACATTACACAGATGCCGACTGCAATATTTTGTTCACAAAATTATGTGTGTTTGTTTGTTAGGGTCATGATATATTAATTATAATCCCGTGCCTATCCAATTCATCGTCACCGTTACAAGCTCGTATTCCAGCCGGATAATTTCTTCCCGATGCAGAAATTCCTAGCCCCGTTTAATTCACCAAGGAACGAGGTCAGATAGGATTAGACAACGGGTGGTCTGAACATGAGATACGTGACAAGTGAGGTTGTGAAATTCATCATTGACTCTTGGGATTTGATATCGATTAACACAAGTGATTTGATTTTTTTCTGGAGCGTTTAATGATGGTCTTTCAGGTTAATTTAGGATAACTTCTGCATGTGATACGTGGTGCTGAAATGCATGTATTTGGAGCGTGATGTTAGCATTTGATAATAACTAGGCCTAGGGGCGTGAGTATACTTAGCCAAGGTATTTCAGTTTTGATATATATATATACTGTGATCTATCAGAAATTTGATTATTTCGATACACGTTTCATGAGCTGAGCTGCCCTCTCTTGTATCGTGGTACTAGCCCCCCGAGCGAGTTCTCATGCATGATCGCCGGACATTATGATTATGTAGGTTCCATCTAACTTGCTGTAGTCTACTTAAAGCACTTGTTACTCAAATATGCAATTAGATAATAATCCTAGCTATATTATCAACTTGATCTACTGGGGCGCGCGGCTTCGTACCATGATCCTTTATAAATTATTCAAGTCATGTGTGATCACTAAGATCCTGTGAAGCTTAAATTTTATATTAGCAGATTCGTGACGACTTCAAATAGCTTCCTAATTTGCTGGCCAATGTTTCGATCATAACTTTTAAATAGGATTCCTCAGGTAAAATATCTGATGAGGATACCGAGTGATCAATTGTGACGTTATCACAGGACGGTGAACGGACCTCCAGTTAGCAAGCAAGAACCATGCAAGGATCTTCCTTACCTTGTACCCAGTAGGATATCTTGGCTTGCATCGTTACTCGGTTCTTGGAGATAGCACGGACAATGCTCAGATTTCGCTAATAGTAGACCAGGCACGAGTGACGAACCAACGAACCAACGTGCATGACGTATTTCGCTCTAGCATAGAATGGAACGTAGTTGATATTCAAGAAACCTAGCAATCAAATATACACGATGTTTGTATCCTACGATTTCTCTGATTATTCTCTTTTGGAGATGAGAACGTGGGTCTCATCGTCTCATATGATGTTTCTCAGAGGTGCTACATTTAATCGAGGGAATCGGATACTTATTATACTAGCACATCCATACATCGTTCTAACAGCTTTATTAATACATCTGCTAGCTATAGATGATCACCTGCTGATAAAGTACTAGCCCTAACCCTACACAAACTTTTGAATTCTGAAAGATGGTCTTTTAGCCCTAACCCCAGCCCTGTTTTTCTACAAACCTTTGGCTTTGGTTACGTGTCGGTTTTACGCTCTCGGTTCGATCTCGAGGAAAACTTTATAATACTTTGAGGTTAAATTTTTGATTCTTCATTCCTCTTTTGGCGAGAAGGAGATTGGTGGTTTAAATTAGATCCCAGCTCTCCAAGGAAGTATAAAGTTTTCAAGCTCTTTGTATAGCCATCTATAGATCAGGCCATTTAATAGAGGGATTGACTCAAAATATGTGTATGCATACCGAAGTACTCTACATATTAATCCACAATCCATAGATTCTCATATCGGTATTTAGCGTCTCTATCGAAGAACTTAGATAACCCTTGAAAAGGCTAACATGATATGTAATCTAGTGTCAGCCCTGGACAGCCTGGGGGCTAAATGTAGTTAATCTTTACTTCAAGCTTGATATCTTCATTGATTGCAGCAGTGTACGTCATTCGCCAACGAGATGATTCATCCTTGAACGAATGCAATCAATCAGATTATTGTGGAAAGTCACAATTGCTACGTTGAGCCTCACAAGTGACAATCTCGTTGATGTTCTTAGGCAAATCTTCAAAATACAGTCATATCTTTGAAGAGGGATGATTCGCTACATGTAGTACAGCTATCTAGCGGGCCGGCGCTTACAGTACCCCCCCGCCCTTCAAAGTACAGGCTATGCTTGAACCTTATCGTTACACCTTGCAAATTTCTTGCCTACATTTCAAACCCCACAGTTGTTCAGGAGCTGAAACCCAGGAAGTGACCAATTCTGAACGGGATAGAATTTTGGAGTTGCGACCATAGGAATCAATACCGAGACGACATGAATGATGCCTAAGGCATCTTCACTTAGTGATTGGGGGAGTATGTTCGGCTGGATTACCCTAAATAACCTTTCCCCGAAACCACTTCATAAATGGCTCATATCAGGTTGGACCCGGCGGGAGCCCCGTCCCGTAGCTGTGTAGGTTTTGAGTCCCGTAGCCCTGCGAAATTTTGTAAAAAGCAATCAAGGCGAATAGCTACAAGCAGGTACAATAAGTACGAACGCACGACACTTGTTTTTTTGTGGATCATCTAGTTATTTTGACGAATCATCAACTAAGATTTCGTCATTTTTAATCTGTCCGCCATAGTACTCATACATGTATGCTGGCATTTCAGATCGATTGCCTGCATAAGGACCAAGATTCAGAACACCAATGAACAAATGCGGGGCGGACCAAGTTAAGAATAACACAGTTAGGTTCTACTCGCAGTAGAGAAATGTATTTGTAATAAGACTACGACAACAAAACGCTCCGGAACAACCACATCAACATAAAGGCGCCATCAACGACTTCGTAACGACAGGTGTATGAAAACACGCTGATGCCCTTTCCGGTCCATTCACTCCACGAGCTAAGTTACTGCTTTCCTAATATCCCATTTTCCCCATGTATGCATACTAAGCAGTTTCTTGGGGGGGAGAGGGAGTGCGCAGGGGCCACACTAAAATCCGTGGATTTTAATATGGTCCTTTTGGAGAGCATATCTGCCCATTTTGTCTTTGTCTTTATCGGTAAGAAAGTCCATGACTTTGGTTCGATGATCACCCTGAAGCTGAATCACCTCGCCCATGTCCTTGTCCTGAATGATGGTGCCATTGCAAGCTGTGAGGTTTTTGTTAGGGGATAGATACTAGGTTTAATGAATTACTGGTATCAGCTTACCATATTCTTTCTTGAAAGCCTTGAGCAGAGCCTTAGGATTGTAGTCTTTAGACAAGCCCTGTACAGTCGTCAAGGTCTTGCGACCGTTGCGCTCTGCATTTCATGTTTAATAAGCTATACAAAGAGCTAGATAGGGAACTGTGACTTACGTTGGATACGAATATGGACGTAATTTTTGGGCTGTGTATCACCAACGTCGTCGGCGAAAGGATCTAGGGTAAGGTCAGTATAAACTGTATACTAGCGAGTCAAAGTAGTCGAAGGCTGGTAGTAGTAAGGTAGTGGGTCGTCATGGAACAGCGGGGGGAGCTCAGGGGATGATGTGGCAGACGAGGGCAACGATTTCAGGAGAGCAGCTTACCATTAACCTTGAGATTTTCGATGGACATAAACAACCGATGCGAGGGGGCTTGCGAAAGAACTAAAGTTTATTCGTGTGTAGTGGTAGGTATTTAATATGGGGTCGAACGAGATGAGTAGTGGCAAAAGCTGATGATGGTGTTGTAGTGGGGATGGGATTAGACGAGCAGCTGGTTCCTTAAGTAGTTTGTTGGGCAGAAGGAGTCACAGGCTGAGCAAGTTGCGATGGCAACCATGACTAATCTGGAACGAGCCTCATTTTGGCTCCGCCACTCACCAAACCAGATATGAGAATTTCTATTTCAGGGCTGTGGCTCATAACATAAAAAAGATAGTTCTGCCCTACAGGTACTAAGCTTGTGACATGATATTACCTTGTCATTTTAAATTCTTGCGATTTTAAAAAGGTAGACTGAACAGTTCTATCGCAAAGATTGTCTATCGTACCAACCCAAAGTGATGATTCACCAAGACACACACTTCCAACCCAAATTTAAATGCTAAATCTACAATCCAGTTGCACAACATTGATATCTGTTGATATTTTGCGGTAGTGCTGAACACAATTCTATACACGAGCTATCGTTCCATCTAGGTTACCCTGCCTTAATGGCCAGCAGTGTTCTTTCCAGCATTCGGGTTACGGGGATCGTTTCGGAACTCGTCGGCTAAAAGTATCAACACCAGTCAGTCTCAATTATGACTCAATAGGTGGTTCAGATCAGGTAGCAAGTTTATGATATGAATAATAAGAAGAGCATTGGGGAGCATTACAGTTTACGAGGAGGCCCTTGAAGGAATTGACACCGTAGAAGATGATACCGCCTGTATTGATGAATCGTCAGTTCCGCAAACGACTTGAATTTTCATATTGGCGTGTAGTTGGTTGAATTGTAATTCGACATCTTTTAGGCTGTAAACATACCGGCGATGAAGAAAGGTGCCATTGGCTTCACTATACGATGTTTAGAACAAACTCTCATAAACTGTGGAAAGACGAAACTTACGGACAGGGGTAGGAAATTTCTTTCCAAGAAAGTTCTCGAGAAGACCCATTGTATTGAGAGCGTAGTTATCGGCGCGAAGATGGGGAATGAGTGGTGGTGAATGGTGTTCGAATTCGTTACTAGGATGCGATGATATCGGGTCAGAAGTTTGGCGGGGGACCGGACGGAGTTGAAAATGATCCGATAACTCAAACAAATCTTGTATGCATTTATGGAGCTCTTTTGGTAAAATTACAATTACTATCAATGCACTCTCAAATATTTAGTTACATTTTTCAAAATCCTGCTGTGTTATCCTAGTCCACCAGCTTCACCAATACATGTATCGCCCACAACCACACCCCACTATGTCGAGTTCACAAACGGAGAATGCATTAATGGGATGCGTTGCCTCGCTTCAAGGATGCAGCCGCCTTCTAGACTCGTCGATATCTATTCTTCACGATGGTGTTCGTGACTTTCCACGTACTAAACAAGTGCTGCGCACAGAACGAGTAGATAACCTGCCAAATGGTTTATTGATAGAGCTAACTACTTCATTGTAAATAACCAGCATTTTGAGTTGACTTCTGAACCTGCCCTTCGCAAAGCACAAAATGCCATAACTGAAGAAATTGTTCCCGAAGTAGACCATTTGTTGCGACGCGTGGAACAGCAATTGGCCAAGATGGAGCGACGAGAGAAAGGCCTCATAGCAAAAGTCGAGCTACAAGAAGGAAGGATAAATCAGACGGCCCCGAAATTTAGTGACAAACCAACCCGAAGTGGGGTGTCAGAGATATCACCAACAGAGCAACTGAAGATGTTGAAAAATAAGCGTGAACGATTGGAACACACCATAGAGAGGCTATCTTTACAAACAACCCACAAGGTATACCCAAGATTTAGAGACAACATATCGTACACTACTTAATACAATCGTGTATTTTAGGAACGGCAGTTACGCATGAGCATGAACTATGGAGTTTAGGGATGTGGTATGTAAAGAACGATACGAAGGGATGCAATAGAATGGGCCTGGTTATTAATATTGTAATGGAATCAATTTCTGGAGTTTCTAAAAGCCCGCAGCCTTCATGACCAACTCCAACGCTTTGGTAGCAGATCCTAGCACGTGTTCTAACCCACCTAATTTCGCCCAAACAGCCATCAAACTTGGATCTTGGGACTCGACTTTGACACTTTCTCGTACTTTGACACGAATGCCATTGTATTCCACTATTTTTTCCAGTCCCGGGTCACTGGAAGAATGGTGACCGTCGCCACGAAATCCAACGGCTGCTGCGAATCGTTCACGGAATCCAAACGGCGAGGACATGTCGAGTGTGGGCAAAAATCCGCTCTTGTGAGCCTCGGGTGTAGATTGGTAGTCTAGTGTCCGAATTTCGGCAACAAGGGCAGCCTCCGAAATATAAAGGTTGAATGCCACTGAGGATGGGAGCGGGGGATCGAACGCCTAAAGATTCAGCTTTGGGTATCCGACACAGCAGTGTGCATCTATCACCACCTTAGAGCCAACAGCATGGTATGGGAATAGCCTATGTGAAGATGGTCCTTTCAAAGCCGCCCTAGCTGCCAGAACATTTGCCTGTAGAGCGTGTAGCTTTTGCATCACGGACGTTCCGTCCAGCGGGCACATAGTTTTTTTATCCGATGCATAATGTAGCAAATCCAAAGAACCAGCCACACAATTCTTGACATCTACCAGCTGCTCAAGAACCAAGCAATGATCCGGTGTAGCTGGTGCTAAGGTGAGCTTGCATGCATTCAGACCCCTAGTATATGGTAGTCCAAACATCTTCACCTGCATGTCTGCCCGTATTATATGACTGCCCGCTCTAGATATAATTCCTTTGAGGGATTCTGATCGTGAAGACGACAATGGGAGGGTTGATGTCTGTCCAGTTGGATCGAGCAAGGCCATGCATTCTTCGAGTCCTGACCGCACCGCAATAATTGTCTCATCAAACGACGAGAGAAGCCATTCTAGCTCTCGTGACTAGAATCTTATCAGTTAGAGGTCCTTCAATCGAACAGGAATAAGCTCCAACCATACCGCCGATTCTCGTTCCAGGTTCTCCATGGTGGTTGTTACATGTTTGGTCATAGCGCCTAGGGTCAGGGAAGGCGCCATTGAGCCTCAACAATCAGTTACACGACGTCATACGATTCTGAATCTCCACAAACTGCGTTTGAATCTGTGGAGGCTCAGTCACCGTTAATATGTCAGTGTCGTATTGTCGCAGAGTACTGCTCAAGCGTTCCTCACAACAATTATTAGCCTGTGGTGGAATACCTGTTCAACGAATTTCACAGACTCGTGATTTCTCAGTTCTCTCAAGGCCACCACCAAACTACCCTGGCCATGTTCCATTAACGAGGATTGAGCGAGTTCTTCTAGGAGCTGGTTCTGCTGTCGCATCGCTCATTGATCCTCATAGGGGAGGTTAGTGGTCTGTTAGCAGCTTTAAGTGGGCGAATGGGCTAATTCCTTTGAAAAGACATGATATCTGCTTGTGGAGAGGCTACTGCTGTACCTTATTTCATATATCGACTTAGAGATGCTATGTTGTCGGACGATACCGGTCGCAGGATTCTTCGGGATCGCCCAAGAATAACATCTACTTCCCTAGATCTAGAGCGGCTTCGAAATTTACCAGAGAACACGGTGGGTAGACAATACGTCACGTGGTTAGATAGAGAAGGTGTTTCACCAGATACACGCCCCCAGGTAATTATCGAGCAAATACTTTGACAAATGTTATGAGTTTCTGGTTAAACATGCCCACTAGGTTCGGTTCATCGATGATCCCGAGTGCGCATATGTGATGCAGCGGTATCGGGAATGTCATGATTTCTACCATGCTCTAACGGGTCTTCCCATCGTGAGAGAGGGGGAAGTAGCATTGAAGGCATTCGAATTTGCAAATACCTTGATTCCGATGACCGGACTAAGCATGTTTGCCGCTGTTACCCTGAAGACGGAGGAGAAGAAACGCATGTTTTCCACATATTTTCCTTGGGCAATTAGAAATGGATTGCAATCAAAGGAGGTCATCAACATATATTGGGAGGAGGAGTTGGAAACGGACGTAGATACGTTAAGAGATAGAATTGGCCTTGAGAAACCTCCTGAGTACGTTCTCAGGTCCATCTACTACAGAAAGACTAGTACTAATACATTTACCGTGTAGTTTGAGACAGATACGAGCTAAGCGCCGAGCAGAGAGGAAGGCAGAAAGGGCCATGAGAGTCTGATTTAGATGCTCTGGTGATGTAGGATATTTAGAAGGCGTAATACCAAATTGAGTTCTATGTTCTCACTACCAGTAGGCTTTTATGGCATTCGAAGTGATATTAGCCGCACAAGTTATTTAAAAATCAAAGTCATCGTCATCATCCAACGCAGGTCTCCGGCGTGAGAACACGATTTTCTGGTCCTCTTTCTTATCCTCGTCCATCATGCCAATTAGCTTTATAAGCTCTTCCTCGGTCACCTGAGCTCGGAGCTGGTTTGAACGAGCCAACATAACGAGGCGTGTTTCTAATGCCCGTGCGCGTTCCTCCTTGACCATAGCGATGCGACCGAGGCGGTCGACAGCTTCAGGGGTGCATATTTGGGCTATGAGAGCTTTTCTTCCGGCATCTGTGGTGTTTATGGATTAGAATTTGTTAAATTTGGAACCCGAAATGGGTTTCATACCTTCTTGTTGTCTAGAACGAATCAGAAAGTGCGCTGTTGTCTAAAGATTTATTGAATAACATACTTTTTTGAATCAACACCTTCACCGCCGCCGCCCTGTTGGCCTTGAAGCTCCTGCATTCTTGCGGCACGAATCTTTGCAAGATCTGAGTCTGAATATCCATTATCAATTAGAAAGCTAATAAAAATGAGATCTCAGATAACCCTACCATCCATTTTTAGTGATATCTAGATTATGAAGAGCTATCAAAGGGTGCTGATCGTTGTGTCAGACTTGAAAACGGCCTTGGTAGGGTAATGGAATAGTGGGGTAATCTGATTGAATGGCAGGTTTTATTGGTTGGAAGTGGACACAACTTCCGAATGCAAGGGTGGATGATTCAACGTCGCATATTTAAAGATACGGTTGTCAAGCTACAAAAAAGTTCCAGGGCTACAAGTGATATTCGAGGGTTTCAGCGGATAGCTTTCCATCAACACAAAGTAGCTGGTGTCCAACGAAAATTAGCATCAATAACCTTATCTCCCGTGCGTCAGTTTTCCCAAGGTGCCCGCTTCGGAAAGAGAAATAATACTTTAGTTTCAATAATGTCTTATCCCTCTGATGCCCCACTCGTCTGGATTGATTGCGAAATGACAGGCCTCGACACAATCAATGACGTGCTCCTGCAAGTATGTTGTTATATCACGGATGCTCAGCTCAATCTCCTAGAACCCAATGGGTTCGAGACTGTGATCCACCAACCCCAAGAGGTCTTGTCGAAAATGGATGACTGGTGCACAAAGACACATCGCAGTACAGGCTTGACTAAACGCGTCCTGGAATCAACTGTGACAGCTGCCGATGCTGAAAGCGCTTTACTGGAGTACATGAAGAGTGTTCTTCCAGATCCTGCGGTTCTGTCGAAGTCATTACTGGCAGGCAACACTGTGCACATGGACAAAATTTTCCTTCTGAAAGAGATGCCTAAGGTGGTAGGGTGCTTAAGTTATCGGTTACTAGATGTTTCTGCAATAAAGGAGGGCGCAAGACGTTGGTGTAGTAAAAAAATATTGGCAGAAGTGCCGAGAAAGAAGGGGCTACATGAGGCCCGAATGGATATCTTGGAAAGCATCGAGGAAGCCCGATATTGGAAAACAAAATTGTTTGATGGCAAATAAGTCTGTTTACTGCTATGTATACATACTTAATCTATTATTGGAGTCCTCCAAATCCCGATAAATATGTAATTATGCAGGAATTCAACCAACTGTGTTGCTGATCTTGAAAATCCGGCGTGCACTTCTATAAAAGATAACCAATTTTTTCACCTTCAGATTCCTACAGTTAATTACTTGGTTACGTATACTCATTTAAGAAAGTATGTAATGTAGTAGTAAAAACAGATGGGGAGCAATCACAAACTAAGTACATGATAAACAAACCATACTCCTGAAAAGATCAAAATTCCAAGACTTAAACAAGAAAACAGCCCCGAAGACAAAACCAAAACCCCGTGAACCAATATATTACAACTCATCCGGCTCCCAGGGAACTCTTGTTCTCATCTCAGCCTCCTCGGCAGGATGCCATAATTCGGATTCCTCAACAGCCCTTTCACGTAAGTGTTTCCTTTCCCAGCTGCCACTACCATCTCTTGACCTTCTAGAGTCAAGGGACTCGGCAGAATCCAAGCTTTCGGCATATTCCTGTCCAGGGAACCCAGGCCCGTGCTCTTCTTGTGGAGTTGATGGATCAGATACAGGTGCAGCAACCACTAAAAGCTCGCCGCTTTGTCCACGGGCAGGTAGAGCTGGGGCAGGAACATTGCGGGATCTCCGTTGTGGGAATGCTGGTGGAGGGAGTGTTTTACGCTTTGGCACACTGATGGGCTGGGTCTTCTTTGCTGGAGGAGGAGGGATATTAGCTGGTGGTAAGTTCCGTTGGGGCATCGGCTCCCTGAGTTGTCTAGAATCATCCCCAGCATTATCACTGGAGGCATTCTTGCGCGTGTTGTACCATTTCTTGACGGCCGCAGTTGCTGTTCCTATGGCAGCCATTGTTGTCTTCTCAGGGACACTTTTCGCAGTTCCATTCCTTGAACCCGATGTGATGAAACTAGGATGTGACACATTTGAGCCGAAACTCTGAGCAGAACCGCCGGATATACTTCCTATCGAAGTCGACGTATGGTCGACAGAGGAACCATCCTGTGACAAAGGTCTAAAATTTTCTCCATTTACATCTGATCCTATTTTTGCAGGAAGTGTCTGTACACGGGCTGGCGAACCAATAACTTCTGGAGGCTGGCCATGGGCACTGGAATGTGATCTTGATCTAATCGCCATGATAGCAGCTGTTGCATCTGGAGTATCAATCGACTCGTTCTGGCCTCTTTCGGCCGTAGCATTGATGGTGTCTGTACCAATCGAGGGAGACGGTGGTGAAATCGAATGCAGTGTGTGAGTTCGGGGGGTCCTTGGTTTTCGTTCAGATTTCACCGAAGCCGAGGTTGAACTGGTCTTGGAGACATCCCCATCAGGTAGCTCACTAGTCGAAGCGGATTTTGGGATATCACCCGTGAATGTCATAGGCGGAAAGGAAGAGGATAAGCTGTCATCATCATCACCTTGCTGATCAGGTATATCTATGTCTATTAAATTAGTATCTGCAGTATCTGCCGCATCTTTTGGCGTAGCGTCATGTGCTGGTGGCGACATATTCTTAACTCCATGCCAAATACCGCCTCTAAACCTCTGGTCTAAAGTGTCCGTAAATGGAATGTCGTCGTAGTGCGGAAGGACAACGGTTTCTGCAACAACCTCCCGGATTCGTCCTTCAATTATACGTAATATAGGGCCCCATGCCACTTGTCGAGATCCAACGATTGGCTCAATGCTTAGGTCCATTTTTGGCATTTTCTCAAATGAAACCCATAGCCGATTGCTGGGCGGAGGTTTGATTCGAATGACAGCGTGACCTTCTAACCGTTTCAAAACGACAGCAAGAACCAATGTGACTTCCCGAGGTTTGAATCGTGCACCTAAGTTTAGAGTTGCCTTGGTAGCAATTTCCTAGCCCAGTGTATTAGCATCAAAGATCAGTTCCTAGACGACTTTCTGATTCATACCAGACGGAAGCCCCCGCTATATGTTACGTCGGCCTCAGCACAAAAATCCCCATCTGCAGTCATTTCTTTAAGTCGTGGATTCGTAATATACGGGACCGCGTCTCCAACTGTGATATGTTGTAGTCTGATGTCTGAAAGGAAGTTGGGTTTGTTAACTCGAGATATTTTCTTGTTTATTTTGGACCGAAAGAATTCTTCAATCTCAGGTGTTCTATATATAGATAAAAACACACGACCAAGCAACCCATTGACCCAGTTCATCTGTAAATGATCTTCTGAGGAATGAAGTCGCTGAACTAGCGAAATTATGTCTTTCTGTCGGTATCTTAACGGTCGCGGGGGCACTGCGGGGTCCTCTGCTGTCTTTTCCTGGTGCTTGACAAGCGCAATATAGAAGTCTTCTTTAATAGAGCAGTTGTCTGAAAACATAAAAAACGGTAGGTTGGCAACATTTTCATCCGTTGTCGGGTCTGTTGAGGCTGACCGCCTTGTCAAACATATTGCATTTCGTCGAATGTAGAGCTCTCCTTCTGGAATCACTCCACCACCACCATAGATGCTGATGGAATACAATCCAAGCGAAATGACGTGGCGAACCTCAGACTGCTCTTCGTCATCGTATAACATAAGGTGGCCATGTCTAAATGAACTGTGTAAGAAGATATACGAAATTTTGGGTTTCTCTTACCGTAAAACCACAAAAAACTCATTGCTAGCTCGTTTCGCGCGTGCTTTAGCAGTGGCATCGGAATTTGCGTTGCCTATACTTGATTTCCTATCAAACAGACTTCGGTACATAGACTGATATACTGAAGGCGATTCGCTTTGTGGTCTATTACCGACCGGGGATGTTCGCTCTGGTGGTTTTCCATTGACTCCTCCTGGAACAAACTCTCGGGTTACAAGGAAGTATCCAGCCGCTACGTCTACGGAGTTCGTGAGCCTCCGCACTAGCTTTTCGTCGTCTGTTTTGAAGACCGCATCTTCATCCTCAGGATTTCGTAGGGGCGGAACCGGCGACTCGAGAAGCACTTCAGGAAAGGTATAGTACGCGTGTAGAAACAGTAGGCCAAGAAGTCCAGGAATGAATGTGAGACCCCCGAGCAAGTACACCACGAGAAGGGTCAACAGGGAGCTCATGGCATGGAGAAGATGGAAAGTTTCAAGGTGTCCTTAACCATGACGCGGGTTGGGCTGGAGAGCCGATCTGTGATGCAAGCTCATACAATACCCTAGCTTGAAACTTTCACGAATGAAAACTCAACAAATGCAGCACTGCAGTCACATGAACTTATTTACAAGCTTCGTTATGTATCATCTCAACCTCTCCACCTGATGAATATGCAAGTCTTTCGCTGTGCGTGTATCCTACAGCCGCACCTGAACGATAACTACCTATTTATAAAGTACTTGCTGTCTACCTACTGCAAGGAACATCGCCCAGGAGCCGCCACTCACAGAACTCCACTTGCCTAATGTAGCTTACTCTACAAGCTCCAGCCCTCCATACTAGTGACAAAATAGGTATCGTACAACAAAACGGTAGTGCTTCAATAACAGCTCTACGGCGTGCATCAGAGAAGCTCTCAACAATATATATTTCTGTAGAAGATTGTAAAAAGCAAAGACAAGAAATAGAAGGACACAGCATAGCATAAGAGGTATGATATAAAAACAGTTAAAAGAAGAGAAAAATGACAAGCACCCCATTCCTATCTACATGCACTACCTTCCTGGAACCCTGCGAGGAAATTAACACTGGAGATATATATAAAAAGTACGCTTAGTGGATAATGTAGTTAGTGACAACCAAAAACAGTGAGTAGAAACTGTAGCACAGTATCTAAAGAAGACAAAAGTTCATAGCCCATACCAAAACGTAGCCCAAACAAAGCTAATGAATGCTAGGATCGCCATACACTATAGACAATAACGCCAGTCGTGAAAGACAAAACAAAACACCTGGGAATACAGCCGGAGTGAAAAGATACAAATGAAATAACCCTAGAGAGGTCACAAGAATTTGTAACAAAAGAAATTATATTGAGGTCGAGATGAAGTCGAAAATGAAATTCGTTTCCAGGGATGATGATCCTATCGCTCACCTCTCTGCCACGCATTTATAGCAGTCATTAACCCAACGCCAAACAATACGACCCCGAGAACGCTGGCATATGGTGCCATATCGTTTCGAGGGAGCATTAACGTTGTTTCCTTTGCAATTCCTCCAGAAAGAGAATGACCGATGCCGTTGGTCAAATGAGGTTTGGAACGGATTTCCTCAGAGACTACCTGCACACCAGTACTGTTGGTAATAGTTTCGTCCGTTTGGCAACCTTGCTCTCTTGCGCGGCTTTTTCTTTCATCTTCACGCTCTCTGAGAGTCTGAATCATCTGTGCCAGTGTAACCCGATCCTCATCTCGATCTTTCTCGGCAATCTCAGCACGTACTCTAAAAGAATCCATCTTCTCCTTTGTAAGTTTCAACTCCTCCATCATTTCTTCCATTCGCCTCTGATGGTTCTCAGCCGCATCAGCCACAACCTGGACAATCTTTGACGATTCGTCTCCATCGGGAACAACGTCTGCACTCTTTTCATCAACACAATCCACACCGTTGGGATTTCCTGCAGCCATTTCAGCAGCTTGTTCCATTTCAAGCTCCTTTAGTAGGACTTCCCGAGTACGACCTCTCATTGCCCTTGTTGCGTTTTCCAGAATCGCTGCACGGTCTTCAGCATCCTCCCGTGCCCTTCGCTCTCTTTTTAATGCCTCTTCGAGGTCGATCACACGGGCGGTTTTTTCCTCCATCTCCTTCCTAGTCTTAGCCAAAGCATCGACAAGGGATAACAATTGTTGAGGGGGGTCCGGTCTTTCTGATTTAGCAGACTTTTCAGACTTAATAGACCGAGAACAGTCCTGAGTTTCCTCCCGCGATAGCTCAGTGGTGGGCATAGGCTGAGGTAGTACAAATGGTGACTTTGGCTCGGAAGTCCCATTAGGTAATTTGCTTTCAGTTTTTTTCGTTTTGGCTTTAGAACTTATATTTTCAGAACGATGTTTAGCCGGGGAAGCTGTAAGAAGTATATCAAAAAGCTCAGAGGTCCGTTGAAGGTCTTGGGATTGCAATTTGGCCGAATGCAGTTCCCCCTAACGAAGTATTAAAACCCTGTATTAGGGAGAGGGAGGGGATATCATACAGTTAATTTCTTTACCACCATCTCCATAGTAACCGGTGGGAGACTAACGGGCGCAGGGCGATGGACAACTGGAGAAGGCCCAGTAAATATCTGAGCACGAGGTTGTTGTGGATTTCCCCTCCCTCGAAGGCTATTCTGTGACGCTACATGATTCACTGGTGAAGTCATATTTCCACCCACCAGAGACTCAACCTCTCCAAAATTAAGGTCGAATGCATTACTCCCGCCTACTCCAGCATGCTCAACTCTTGCTGAAACTTTGTGATGGACTATAGTTCTATTATCCTCCCCTACGATGTCTATACCTAGCTCTAATACATCCTCGGGCCGGAGCTCGTGGGGTTCGCTATCCTGGTTTTCTTGTGAGAGGCGTTGGCCGTTGACAAAAGTGCCGTTGGAAGATTTGATATCCCGTATCCAGACTTTTCCTGTGTGTTTTTCGGCCCATAGCTCGGCGTGCTGCCTAGAGAGAACCTTTGAATCAAAATATCCATTGCTTGGTGTTGGTACAGTCTTCGCGTTTGTTTGTCGACCGATACGTATTGTTTCAGGGTAGAAAGGAAGTGCTATTTGCTTCCGGTCGAAGGTTCCATTCAGGGGTAGTAAACAAAGGTATGATTGTTGACCTTGAACACCATTCTGCAACTGAACGTATGTTAGACGTTGCGATGGAAGGACGGGGCCAGAGTTATGTACTCCATTTGCAGATGAAACTGGCTGTGCTGCCCCGTTGAGACCCGCAGCTCCAACAGACTGTCTTGCATGATTTGGGTCGACTTTGGGCCAAATACCGATCCCGTTCCCATTGGTCATTGGAACTGACCCTACACCATTTGTACTAGGCATTCGAGAAACGCTCTTCTTTTTTCCGCCCAGCGAACTAGGCCATCCGTTCATTGTTCCATTAGATGTGTTACTCTCAAGTGATGATGTCGAAGACGTCGCAGAAGGCAGGCTGTAGCGCTGTGGCCCTTTACTACGAGGAATATACACCTCCGGAGTCATCGAATCAATTCCGTGCTGTCCACCGCCGTTCCAGGATCTTGGAACGGAGTGGATGTTGGGCTGAGCGGCGACCGTAGTCATAAAGAGAGTGAAAGAGTTATTGTACACAGCAAATTTTAATTGTGAGACTTTCCCTTCACACTAACACTCGGCCGTCCCGGTATCGCGTGCCGCCACTAGGGGCACTGGCAAACTAAGAGGCCGAAGGCCGATGTAGAATCAGTAGTTGGCAATGGTGATGGCAATGAAAGCGCGACACGATCAATCGTAGTCGCAGGTGAAGAATTATATTATTGTGTGGGTGTAAAAGTCTGCTTGTGATCAGGGTCGCGGGTTCCCTTGCTGGTGACAAATAGGGGCGTTGAAAATGAGCGTTGAGTGGGTCGATGGTGGGAAAACGTGATAGAAACCCTTCCTGGAAGTTTCTCACAGGCGATAGGCGAACCTTGGTATCGGAGAGGGCGTCGATGGAGCGATGTCTCTAAAGTCTCCTTGGAGCAAAATGGGTTGGAAGTTCTAGTTACGTGCTGGGGGATGGAGCAAACAAGAGTGGGCGTCTTTGCCGAGCCTGTTCTAGGACACTCGCACTCCCGCTGCAACGATGCTGGGAAACCATCCCTCCATGCATGAGGCCAGTGAATGAAAACCCAGCTGCTTCGATACCATCTAATGGAAATCACACACTGATGTGCCTATAAGTAAATTCACCTACGTATGTAGGCTCAGTGCATCTGGCAAACCACATTTCGGGAGGTCGTGGTCCAAGCTGTCGCGCATAGTCGCGTGAAGCCACTCAATCTCTTACAATTCAGCGCTGTCAGTTTCGGGTTAACTGTGAATCGGTTGCCATGAATAAAATGTGCTTATCCAGCAATAAGCGATAGCCAACCATCACACCCGCGATACCATAAACTTCTACCAAACAGCACACAATACGTAGTTCCTCTGAAACACAAACAAAAGACCAGATGGAAATTTAGTCTCTGGTTGGTTAAGAGATCATATATATCTCATCAACTTGCTGACCTAAATTAGATATTACCACTAACAATGTACTCTCATAAAGTATGTTCAGGTTGATAGGAACCCAAAAAATGGTGTCAGCGGTCGGATTTTGGGGCATCTCCGGTTTCGTTTTTGGTCTCTGTTATATAAAATTCTAGATGCTAGAAATTGTTAGTGGTTATCAACTATTACCGCGGTTTACCCAGGCTGTCTCCGTTTTTGGACCCTCAACGTGTGTTCGAATAACTGTGAGAGATATAATTCAGCAAATTAGAACTTGCAATCTACGTCTAGTTCTATTTTGAAAGACAATGTAGACTTTCTGCTTGCGTAAATAGTAACGAGTATTAATGATGATCTGATCTTATATACATTCACTGAAGGATAAAGTGTGACGGCCTAAACTCATGCGACCAATACACAGTGTTCATAAAATTGACCTATGTATTCTATCAACTTAGGAAATAAGTCATTGAGAGTGAGCCTGTGTATTAAACATATATATCATACCAGGTTTTGCCCCAGAAGAATTCATGTAGGATTCAATATTGACGACTTTGGGTACATGTAGGAGTGCACTATGTACGAGTAGTCATTCGGGTGTGAACTAGCTCTACTGGAAGAGTTAAATACAGCCTCAAGTTGTTAGCCAGCGAAAAAAGTGGCCCTTCGGGGTGAACTTTTTTGGCATATTCAATCACCGAGGAATATGAAACTATAGCTCCACGGCCATACAGAAGAATCATGTTCAGGTTTCGTGTAGGATCAGCATCCATGCCATCCCCGCCTGCCCATATCTACAAAGCTTCATACTCTAAGATGACCACAAGAGACTCTACGGATAATAATTTAAACTTACTACTCGTTGGGATATCTGGTCTTGAATGTAGTCTTATTTGTACACTATGGGCGGTGAATCCAGTGTCTAGCTACAACCCCATTGCTGCCGGCCTACTTTTGTATTCCACGGACCACAAATGAGTTTAGTTATTGACCATTGAAAACTGCTAATAGCGATGAATTTTGGATGCAGGACACTAGTTGAAATATCACGGCCGTGGGTGCGCTCAATCTAGATTCGTGCTATTAGAGTACTCACACTAGTGCATGACGGTAAACCAATTGTGGATTGTGGACGGCGCACGGATGGGATGCAGTTGATATGAAGCTAATGGCAATCTATATACGGATATACTTAGTGGTGGAGTGGCTATGGCATGTAAGCCTCATGTGGTGCTAATTTGGCGCGTAATGTGGAAGTGAGTCTCAGGGGAAATAACAGAGTCATGTGATGAGCTTTTGCACCTGAGGCTAGTTTTCCTGAGGACCTGTTCTGCTCATCAACATTACATATCACGATAAGTCTTATAAACACATGAGTCCACATTCTCAAAACATACTACAATTTCTGTAATGCTTATGTCTTCTTATAACCATTATACTTTTGTAAGAGACTTATATCTCTTACATAGGCCGGTAAAGAAGCTTGAATTCAACATGGTAGTGAATTTAGAGAGTGAAAATCCTGGCTCTTGTTGCTTTAAGAGCGGATTCTAGCCAATATTTGTACTTAGACCTTTCAACAACTCATTGGCGACAGCTCTGGTATGGTGACTCTGGTATGGTAACTCGAATGATAACTCTTAGTGACTCTGGCGACGGTAACCATGGCGATGGTAAGTGACTCTATGGTGACTATAACGACGGTAACTCGTAATGACTCTGACAGTAACTATGGCGACGGTAACTATGGCGACGATGACTCTCGATAGTGACTCTCGATAGTGACTCTTAGTGACTCTGGATGGTAACTATAGCGATAGTAACTCTTATTGACTCTGGTAAGTGACTCTATGGTAACCATGGCGATGATAACTCTTAATGACTCTGTTAAGTGACTCTATGGTAACTATGGCAACAGTAACTCTGGCAACAGTAACTCTGGTAAGTGACTCTGGAATGAGCTGGTAACTAAAATGCTAACTGTGGTATAGTTACTACTAGGCTGGCAAAATACGATGAGGGTACTGGGGTGGGGCAGAGGCGGCGTTGGGCGGCGTTGGGCGGTGTCGGGCGGTGTCGGGCGGCGACGGATGAGAGGGACTTTACAGTGGCTTGTGAACATAATCTAGCTTATAAGACTGATAAAAACCATAAACCTTACAATATTATAATATTTCCGTGACTTGAGAGCATTGGAGAAACTGTGATCTTACAAAACCCCTAAGATACACCTGAGACTTTTATAAACAAATAGCTTTCCAAACCTATAAGCCTAGATTTGCAAATCAGTCTTATCTGCATGTAATCTTACCAAACTTGTGATGCGCCCTTAAGCATCACAAGTCAAAAATGTCACAAGTAAATCTTAGCTTCACATGACACCCATGTGAGGCTTACATGCCGTAGCCACTCCACCACTAAGTATCTAAACCGATGGCGCTTTCCATCAGGTGACTAAAGACTAACTGTTTTTTATAACTTTTAATCAAATGCCAAACATGTGGGGTGGGCGCACCCAAATTGTGTGGATGTTATATACATGTAGTCTGTAGACATGACCATTTCGCTGGGCTGGGACTTTGAAAGCAGTCCCCCTCACAAGACCAACATATAAAGCCACAAAAAAAAACTCTATAACATATCAATACGGTAAAACACTGATTAACCAAAGTCTTGGTTGAGAACAGGGAGGTTATTGAAGTGATACATTGATCATGCTTCTCAAATGATATTTTGTCATGTGCCCCGCTAAATACTTACATATCTATCACCATCTTAACTCCAATTCGACGGATTCCCTGGAATATACCACAATGTTTCTTTCACCCATAAACGTAGGTGACGGTTTCAATTAGTAGATACTTACTTCTTCTCTACATCAGAGTCCCGATTGTCACCATCATCGACAACAGTTCTCTTCACCCCATCTAGTCCTAATAGTCTAGATAACACTTCACTAAATACACGCCCTGTATCTTCAACACTCACGGCCTCAACACCTTCCGCCCTTAGTGATGTTGTATCTTTCCCCTCGAGTCCGCACGCCACAATACGCTTGAACCACCATAGATCCGTGTGTACATTCAGCCCAATGCCATGGCTGGTAATGTGGCGCCTCATATGCACACCTACCGCGGCAATCTTCTTATCCTCGGTCACCCACACCCCAGGATGCTCGGTTGTGATACCACGGACTCCGTACTTTCCCACGGTCTCGATCAATGCAGTCTCCAGCATCCTAATATAGCATTTTGGCGAGATTCCATGAGCTTTGAGATCCACGATAGGGTATGCCGTCAACTGGCCAGGGCCATGAAATGTAGTTTGCCCGCCGCGGAGAGACTCGAGTACATCAGCCCTTCCATCTGCGTGAAGGTGGGCCCGTTGGGAGGGAGATAGCGATCCGCGTTCACGGCGGCCCAGAGTGTAGACCGGGTCGAATTCGGAGGTAATTATTGTCGGTGGTGGGGCAACTGAAGATGATGGGGAAGCTTTATAGCGAAGAAAATTGGAAACTATAGAATCTTGTATGCCCGCCGCGTGGCGGTATGTGGTTCGTCCAAGATGGATATGTGAAAGCCATTGCATTGTGGGGTCCAAGTGTGGAGAGGTGGCATGGCGATGGTTTAGATGGTTGGCTCACGTTTAGCGGTCGGGAGAAGAACTTTTGCCGCAACGGCACGCACTGGAGGTCAAGACCAGTGCTCATCATACCTTGGTGGTCTCGTATGCGCTAGAGTAGTAACTTGCATAGGTGAGAAAAGTGTTGTTCCGAAGCCACTGTCTTCTAAAACTGGTAGCTTTGATTCGCCAGAAACACGCCTCTAGCTCACACAGGCCTATTGAGATAGCATACAGAAGTTCAAAGCGTAGCAGAACACGAGTACATAAAATAAGTGTGACCCGAAACATGCATGGGCTTGCATGGCATCGCATAAACAATGACAAAGAGTTTGATGAATGTCAGTTTAAGGATAGTCGCTACCTACAAATTGAAGATACCAAGCCAGATAGAACAACATCTGTAATAAAAACTCCACCAATTTGCTACACAAAATCAAATATTATATAGTCTGTCTCCTCGTTCTTCTCTTTATTACAGTATCTCAGTTATACTCTTTGTTGATCCTCCTCTTACTGTCAGCGCTGTCTCGAGTACGGTCACTAACTCCGCTTTGGCGCTTTCTGAACATTCGACTCCCCATTCCAAACCCGCCACTCCTACGAGAAGTTCGAGTATCATTGTAATTATCGTTATATCGGGATTTTCTCCTATTAGCAAGGCAAGACAAGAAGAAACCAATAGTGGCCATAAATAAAAGCGCAACACAGGTCCAGGTGAATGCAAATGCCTTTATTGTCAATGATAGAAATACCCTAGCTCACGAAAACACATACCTTCACACCAACTCGGGCAAATCTTCCTTCGTTTCTAAAAGACCGCTGTCCTAAGACAAAACACGCACTGTACAAGTATAGCAGTTAGTATCTCTTAATGCTAGCTGGAACAAAGTACAAAAAGCGCGGCACTCACGTCATTATAGTTGCTGAAAACGTGACACAAAAGAGGGCAATCGCCGAGCATAGGGACGAGACAAGTCCAGCTGTGTTTGAGCATAGGCTAACAAGCCCTGTGAGTAATGCGCATATCGTAAAAAATACATCGATGATATAGAATGAGTATAGGAATCGACTCAGATAGAAATATCGATTCGGATTATTGATAAAATCCTGGGGGATATTTGTTTTGGTATCAAAATTTCTCTGTGGAAGGAAAGGGTATGCTGCTTGGTTGGGCCGGCAATTGATGTTCTTTCCATCTCTCTCATCGCAGAACTGTATAAATGTAAGTATTTGATATACATGCACAGATATGCACTCGAGACACGCTAGGGCTAACACCCACATTGTAAAGTGTCCAATGGCATCTTCCGTCAGGTGCGTTTGGTATCCCACGAGTATCAGCCTGCAAAAAGAATATTTCGTTCAAAGGCTTTTTATCATAAGATCCTGCTAGTATAAGAAGAAATAATAGCACAATGGTTCCTCCGATTAAAATTAGTGACAAAGTAGCCAATAAAGGACCTATAGATGAATTAATATATGGAAGAGTTATTGTTTGGAAGGAAGGATCCGTACGTGCTCTTGACACCATCCCGAGCCTTGCAGTATATCAATAGTCGTTGGGAATTAATTACAGTGTAGTCAGTGTTAGAAAGATAAAGGGCACCTGGGGGAATTATGAGGCTAAACTGAATGATTTCTGAGAACACCTGCTACATGAAGATATTTAACTCAGTTGGCTTGCCCAACTCTGATCAAAACTAGCCCGTGGTGGGGATGACGATATATGCACGCAACATGGTAAACTGGAACGATGCAACGCGTCAGTGGTAAGACCTGATGAAGTGGATACACCATTGCCACATCTTCGCGGAGACAGTCTAGGTTTTAGCGAATCGAACGCATTTCTTTAAGATGGCCAAAGGAGATTCAAGATCTTGGCGAATAGCACCAAAAGACGTCATATTGTAGAGAACTAGCAATACGTAGAGAGATAAGAACATAAACCCAGGACCCAAGAGAAAAGATACTGCCGTTAAAACATGGTGATAAAAATGCCACTCTTCATAATTTTGATGAATAGATATGTATAATTACTCACTTCCCGATCGCCTGAACACTTCTATTTACGCCGGTTGTCCGTCAAAAGTACTGAAAAGAACACACTCAACTTACTTGACCTACAACTGCCCATTACCACTACGTTCTCCTTTTACGGACACTATATAGTTACACGCCAGGGTTTTGATTCGGGGCCCTCTTAAGTCTGTTTGGAGGCTGGTATATTTCAGGCTGAAAATTCTCACTTTGGAAATGGCTGGGATTGAATGGGGAATTTCGGAATGTTGTTGTTTGAAAAGGTAGTGATTGGAAGGGCGAGGGCTGGAATTCTGGTATAGAAAGCATCGAATGCCTAAAGTTCGATGGGTTGGAGCTGGAACCGGGAAGATCGAAAAGGCCCAATTCGTAAGCAGCACTCATATCATTTCCTAAGCCTAAAGGTGTCGCTTGGAAGGTCTGCTGGGGCAGAGAGGAGAGAAAGGACACCTGAAGATCCGGCTGATATATAGGGATATCTACATCCTCTTTTTTATAGAGAATATCATAATGTCCACTGTTTTTCAGATTTAGTAGATGTGACATTACAGGAGATGGTTGATCAACTTACGGGCGATATAACAATCTTAGCACAGGTGCATCAGGTGGTGTCATTTCCTCTCCTTCCAGCTTCTCAAATCGATGAACATTGACTTCGTCACCAGCACTCCTGTCTAAATAATAAATTTCGACAGCAATCCCCGCAGGAAGTATCAAGCAATCAATCAATGCCATTAGTCCAACATGATCAATCTCAACACTGTATGGTTCAATATGCGTGCTGCAATACTCCTGGACTGTTTTCATTTCCAGAAACGGCATGTAGCTTTCAGGGCTAGATTTCATCCAAGCACTGGTCAACAACTAGATATTTGGCGCGTTAGAGACAATTGAAGTTTACAGCAGTATTGGTAAAAACCTTCATGTGTGTAATTATAGAGTCGGATATCCCTGGATCGTTGAATGACTTGAGGAGGTCATCGTGGTTATATGGAGCCGAACCGCATAACGCGATAAATATATCGAACGTCGTGTCGGCAAAGTCTTCATAGATATATGGTTGGATGCCGAAGGCGTTCATTAAGCCATTCAAAGACTTAATTCGAGCATGCTGCATTCCAATGTTGTTGAGGTCTGACTTCATCAGGATTTCGAAGAAGCCGAATGCCACGGCTTGCGAAAATAGTCAGACAAGTAAAACTCATAATTACCAGGCCTAAAAGGCCTAAAAACATACCTCTCCATCCACAGTTGCCATCTCCTTTGACTGTTCGGTAGTATGAATAGTTTGGCGAGAGGGCCTAAAGTTTCATGGCTCATCAGTATAACTTATCATCAAAATACCAAATTGGTAACTCAAGGTTAATGAAGGGTGAATACAATTGTTTTGCGGATGAACGCAGGATCCGCATTTGCGTATTCAGCTTCAAGTTCTTTGCTAGACTTTAATGGACCTATCAATGGGCCCTAGATACATTCTCAGCACATGGTTTGCAAGCTTTAGATATTGCTGACCTGTATGTCGGGTGTGTAGTCGCTAGACAATCTCTCCATCTGCGAGAAGCTCTGAATTGGGTTATCCATTGCTTGAAGCTCAGCCTTTACGCCTGCGGCAGTGTCCGCCGCAAGAGTAGCTGGAGTGTAGGGCTGAGCAGTTATTGGGATCGACGATTGTGGTTCCACTTTGATACTTTGAAAATCGACTTGCTGGTTCCACGTATTTACGTCGTTTCCAAATCCAGGTCCCGGAGGACTTTGGTTGACTGCCGAGCCATCCATTGTGGGAGATAGTAGGTCCGCCTGATTAGATGACGATGGGTAGATGCCCGTGCAAAAAATCGACGTACTAAGCTTGTGAGAATGAGAGGCTGAGTGTATGTAGCAAAAACCCTTTTGATTTTCAGATGCGCGGGCTCATTGGACAGGGCAAGTGTTGAGTTGGCGGGGAGCCAGCCAAACTGCTTGCGGGGGGACGAGCCTCAGCACAACCTTATGGAACTCGGCGCGGTGACATGGAAAGCATCATACGCGATATAGGGATATCTAAGTCAATGCGGCAAGTGAGTAGTGAGCATGGGCATGGGATGTGGCGGGGGGAGAGAATCGCTAGGTTAGGTACCGGTAGATCTTAGGTACGCTACCTGACTTGCTTGTGGGCCCCAGGCTCGCTTTCGTTCTCTCTCCCGAGTCCGCCGCTTCAACCGTGCAGTGTAGGCGGGTTCACGGGTTTTCGAAGGTCCGCAGCTAAGGGTTTCGTACTTCTTTGCTTATATCCTTCACCCAACGCTCACAGAAATTCAATGGGTACCTATATGATGAGCAACTCTGAATTCTCCAGCTTTCTAACGACACATGTATCTACGACTTACCTATCACCAGTGCGGGTGTTGTATGCAAGTGCATGGATGCTTTGGCCATTTTAACACCTCGTGCAATGTCTTACACACTGCGGCTGCACCCAAATCCAACAACACACGTTGCCTGTATGTAGGAGTGCTTGCTGTTGATTTATGTGACCCTTGGATGCCCATCATTACTTGTTCTCATCGTGGACAGGGACCATGACCCAGCATGTAGGTCCACACTGCGGCAGAGGAAAAAAAACCAAAAAAAAAAAACCGACCGAAAAAAAGGTGTGTGTGCCCGCAGCGCATCGGGTGATAGAGCTGGGAAGACCGATGGGCTGCCAAGGAACCTCGCTTGTCCAATGCTCCATGGGTGGTTATCGTTGGTGATACGTACACAGGCCCAGATTAAAACAACACAAGCAACACCCTCCAACACCTGAACCCTAGCAACTATAGGTAGATAGTTCATAGTAGAGTGTGAGACCGTCCCCCACTGTCTACGCACTTACTGGCCGGTGGGATATTCCCAGTTGGCATCTCGAGGATAATAATGACTCCAGCATGTATATGCGAGGACTTTTGCTAGGTGGGGAACCAGGTAAGAATTCACTATCAATCCACAGCATACATAATTTATATGCTTCTTACATACGATACAACAAGTAGTTACATGGTCTGCATGATATGGGGTTGTTAGCTTGGAGAGGAAACATGGCGTTGCGTTGTGTACCATTGCTTTATGCACTAATGATCACTCTGCGGATTTTTCGGGATAAACAAAGTCAAGTATGACTACCATGCAAACATATAACACATGATACATAACGATTATCCTCTACTTCCACAGACGTCAAATTGAACACTTATTCTAATCTAAGTCTTATAGTTTCAAGAAAGGGTCCACGCCGCCCCCGAAACGATGAGCAAATCAAATTGAGGTTCGTACAAACCTATTTACCCGGATCATGGGGTAGTTACGGGATACGCCGCCCAACAAACAAAGCAGTCATCACATTCCATCGGCCAGCTATCATAAAAGTTCCCCAGGAGCGGGTTCGTCAACTTGGTACAAGAACTCTCTAGCTCCTACACTCAGGCCACTGTCCGCACTCCAGAAACAATGGCTATCGTTGCACGCACAAATCAGCAATGGGCCCTTGAGCTCCACCGCAAGATCCCAGAGGTGCTGGGTTGGCCAATTGTTTACCCACCGTCCCTGCCAATAACTGAACCCAACGATGTGTTCGCTTCCCTGATAGACCATACCCAGCTCAAGCCGGATGCAAGTCCAGATCAAATTGACAAGCTATGTGATGAAGCAATAAAACATAAATTCAAGGTACGTCTGCATATCCATATTTACCCAATGGGCTGATCAACTTACAAGTTCTCTGAGCGGACAGTCATGTTGCGTTCATGGAATCAATGTTGCCCAGGTGGCCAAGAGACTTGAGGGTTCCGAGGTACTCACATGTTGTGTAGTGGGATTTCCTCTGGGGTCTTGCAAGTCATCAGTGAAGGCATTGTTGCGACCCCGCGGCCACCTTTGAAGTGGGGTTGAGGCTGATAACTTCCAGCGAAACAAAGGAAGCAATAGAAGATGGCGCTCAGGAAATCGATATGGTCATGAATATTAGTGCCCTGAAGGCCAAAGACTACTCCACAGTCTGGGAAGATATAAGGGCTGTGATAGAAGCGGCGGATGGAGTCCCGGTTAAGGTCATTCTGGAGACGGTATTTCTCACATCCGAGGAGAAGGTTGCAGCTGCATATATTTCTGCAGAAGCTGGAGCGGCGTTTGTTAAAACCTGTACTGGGTTTAACGGCGGTGGAGCATCCGTCGATGATGTTAGCCTCATGCAAAAGTCTGTGAGACACAGGTATGGCGTGAAGGTAAAGGCATCTGCTGGCCTTAGAACCTTTGAAAAGGTCATGGAAATGGTGCAGGCAGGAGCTCAAAGAATTGGAACGTGGGTATTCTTTGGCCCAATTAGAGAAAATATCATATTGACAATCATGAAGGTCTTCGGGTGCTTCTATAATGGAGAAAAATACCACGGCACCCTATCTTAGTTATTGAATCTCTATGCCTGGTCATGTATGATGTGCCTAAAGGAGTAGTAATTCTAAATCTATTACCCGAAGAAGCTGGTTAAAAAGCCTCTGCATAAAGTTGAATGCCGTAAATTACCATGCTATAACAATAAGGAAATGGACCAATGCAAAACACACTGGGTATATACAACCAAGATACAAATAAGATATACATGAGACTTCCGTTCCACAATTAGAAGTCCCTGAACCCTTCTTCAACTGACCATCTCTTTTCAGATTTGCACAAGATGTTGCATGCCTGACCAACCACAAGCAATCCGGGCGGACGAGACCCTTCTTCTGCAATTGCATGTACGACAAATTCTAGAGTGGATCTTACGACCCTCTGATCAGGGCAACTTGCTCGTTCAATCACGGCACAAGGCGTATCCAGGGGATAATTCTTCTCCAATGTGAGGGAATTTACCAAAGCTTCCAGGCGGTGTAATGACATAAGAAACACGACGGTTCGAGTTGATACATATTCTGGAGGATCGGGTGCTGCACCCTTCCTTCCCGTTCCCGTACAAAGGAGAACTTGATCGGCCACACCACGGTGGGTCGAAGGGATCGCGCAGAACAATGGGGCACACAATGCAGATGAGATCCCAGGTATGACAACAGGGCGGTGGCCGTGCTGCGAAAAGAATTCGTACTCTTCAGCTCCACGGCCATAGATGTATGGATCACCCTGCTTTAGTCTGACGACTCTCAATCCCTCCTTGAGACCCTGTAGTCCCATCTCTAGAAGCTCTTGTTGGGCATTATCGGCGTTTCCGGGGAATTTCTTGGCGATGAAAATTCGTGCACGTCTCGGGACCAGATCTAAAACAGGAGCTGGGACCAATTTGTCTGCAAGCACAAGATCTGCAGATTGAATTGCTTTCAAAGATGCAGTTGTAAGAAGATCAGGGTGTCCCGGACCCGATCCCACGAGTTGAATTGTTCCAGATTTCTTTATGCCCATGGCGTCATCAGTCAGTGGTACATGGCCGTCCACGGCCGTTGAAATGTAGTCTTGGAAGAGAGATTCGACGGCGTCGTCTGTCAGGTCACACAGCTTGGCCAACGGCCAGTATTCACATATTTGTGAAAGCCACCTTATCCGCCGGGTTTTTGCACTCTCAGGATCGTCTGGAGAAACATATGCATTAAATGTGCTCCTCTGCTCTCCTGAGTCGTCTTCATCTTGATACCCTCCTTGCGAGTCATCATTATCATAAAGTCTCCGTCGCAACCCACCCAGTTGGTGACAGGCCCTTCCGATTCCTTCTGGTAGGGTGCTCACGATTTCCCTCCGAATTCTATTGGCAAGCTTGCAGCCATTGCCAGAGGTCGTGACCCCAATCTGAAGGGGACCATCGGAGTGAGTCGAAAGTAGAGTGAAACTGCAGAGCGAAGGGGCATCCACAACATTGACGGGAATTCGCAGTCTTTTGCATATCTTTGAGATGTATGCACCTGGAGGATCATGGTCCGTTAGAAATTGATTTATTTGATAGTAGCGGGTTGATCCGACGGGATCCAAAAAGGAATATAACTTACATTGGGCGCACTCAACCGGCAGTGTAACAAATACTAGATCTACAACGTGGTTCACCTCTTCCCGCCCAAGACATGTAAGATCGTCTGCATGGAATTCCCGACGGATCCATTCGATTTCGTTGTCGTCAACCCGCTTCTGCAGCCCATATGGTAACCCTTCTCCATCCGGCGCAATGAGTATAACCTTTGCTCCGGCCTCAAGAGACTTTGCACACCTTGCGCTAGCCAAAGAATTCGAGCCGATTATAAGGTGCACTTGTGATGTACAATCAATGGAGGCGAGTAACCCTGGCGCTGTAGAATATCCAACAAGTCCCGGCATTTTGCGTAGAGTAGATTTTCGACCTGGACAGCCTTTCTTTTGAGTAACTGACATTCCGGACGATGGCGCCCTTTTACACGATATTGCGAATGGGCGACGGAGCGTAACAATCGGGCCCTATTTTTTTCTCTGGCCCTCCCGCAAGACCCCCGACACCTAGTTAGCTAGAACAGTCAGCGATAGGGAACGTGGGGCAAGTGGCGGGGTCCTTCTCCACTCTTTGATAATCCGCGGCAATCTAGTCCTCCGCGGAAACGTCTTCCGCAGTTATAAGCGCACCTGTTTTAAACCTATCGGCTCTTACTATGAGTACAGTGGAACACAAATCGACATGTTTTCCTCCGAGCATCTTTTAACATCGTCGAGAAACGGAATCATTTGATCCTTTATCGTTGTAATATCCCGTGGAAAGCCAGGGTCCGATAAAC
Source organism: Geopyxis carbonaria (assembly GCA_024516215.1). NCBI lineage: Eukaryota > Fungi > Ascomycota > Pezizomycetes > Pezizales > Tarzettaceae > Geopyxis > Geopyxis carbonaria. The sequence continues at coordinate 299,305 of JAJJXG010000001.1, read as the reverse complement.
GTCTGGATAATTGTGAAAGCTTAGTTGAGCGTTTTTCCTGAAATGGGATGGCTTGGCTTGATCACACCATTTAACGTGTCCATGACAACTTTTTCAATTATTAATTGCAGTTGAAAAAATCACTACAGTTTGAGTATTACAGACGTGATCGCAATGACTGATGAGGAATATCTAAGAAACAAATTAACTTCTTTTTTCTTTTTACGTAAGCAGAAATGCTACCCGTGAATGTGATTTTGACATCTGATTGTGAAACAAAGTGAGCGCAAATTGAGAGACGGCTGATAGTTTTGCAACTGACGGATTATGACTAGGAAGAAATTGCTAATGAATGAATGGATTATTTGCGTAAGTAAATGGGTGTACAGTCCCATGAGTAACCAAGCAGTGGATAACCGCACATAACGATTCGTGAAACAAACAAGATTGGTAGGTCAATAGCAGTGTCAAATTCACTTACAAACTTTACAAACTGGCCCATCAAAAAGAGTATAGCACAACAAAAAACAAAAAAAAACAAGTACAGAAACAAGATACATGACACATTGCGCCCGACCAATTAATTCATCCGTGCTCCATCCATCCATCCATCCTACAATGCGAACCCTCCAAACTCCCAAATCCCCTACTATGTTTTATGTGTTGATGTGTGGTGCTCAGCCTTACTATGTGCAGCCAGCATCAGTGCAGCCTCCTCCGAATCTCATGCGAGTTCTTACTTCTCCCGTGCCCTCAAGACCAGCGATGGTACCGAGCCTGCGCCCAGGCGGGCCGCCAGGGCCACCAGGGCCACCGCCGCTACCCCAGCTACTCGGCAATGGGCCACGGTCGCCTCCTGGCCCCGACGGATTATTCCCCACAGCAAAGCTGCTGTTAGCTGCAGAATTAATGGCATCAATTGAGAAAAGTGACACCAAGTAAAGACCGACGAATGCGATGGCCGTTGTCCACAATTCATGAATTCGAGCGCCCATAGGGAGCCCCCGAGTCACTTGGCCAGATCGCAGAAAAACACGCCCTGATGGTGCGGCTGTGGTGCTCTCTGTGCCTGTGCCCAATTTGTACCCTTTCCCACTATTGGCGAAGCCGTGCAGGGGTTTCGCTTCCCTTGCATAGCGCTCTACTGCCGAAGTGAGGGCGCTGCGGTTTGCTCCAGAGATGCGGTCAACCTCGGTACCGTTCTTGAGGATTATGAACGTCGGCATTCTGTTCGACCGACCGGATCAAAGGCGGTCAGCAAACATTATGCTCCACAGAGGCGAACAGGTGGGGTAGGTAGTTGAGATAGGGAGACAAACGAGCGAACACTGTATTTCTGAGCAACTTCCTGACATGCATCCACGTCGCATTTCGCAAATGCAACCTTTCCAAGTGACGCGTGTTGGGCAGCAAGTTGCTCGAATGCAGGTGCAATGGCTTTGCATGGAGCGCACCATGTTGCATGGACTATGAAATGTAGCTTATGTGTCAGCTACAGATATGAACTGAGCATGAAGGAAAGGTCATTGTTTACAGTCTATGACGACAACTGAGTTCTTGCCGAGGATGGTGGAAAGCTGAGAGCTTGACGATAGGGTTTCGATTTTGGTCGCCATCTCTTTCCTGCTGGAATGTGGAGAAGGTATTGAAGTATGTAAGGCAAGATAATGTATGTAAGGGGATGTGATGAAGGTCTTAGAGCGGGAGAGCAGCACAAGTGACAGCCGTTGTGGCTGTTCGATAAATCATAATCTGGCAGCTAATATGGGCTAGGGTTCTTGGGCACGTGCGCGCTAGTAAATACGGGGACACACATGCATGATGCACAAAACAACGGAACATCGGGGGTTTCGGGCAGTAGTAACGACGCGACATCATCCGGTGCTTGGAGGTCTGACCGCAACCCCACAATCGCCAACACACGGACGTGAAACTTGAGTTTGGACTTCAGTACCCAACTGAGGATAGTGTACTCTTTGATTTAATACTATAATTCTCACTCATGATAGTGACCTCGAGCTCATCTAGACTTTAATTTCTATGAAAAAGTATAATTGATCTTCTAGATATACTCTGCAGTACTCAAAGCCTCCGCTATAAGTGCTGTGCTGTGCTGCCAATGTATCAAAGCATTCAAAGAGTAATGACTCCTGACATACCGTTTTTTCTACACACCGAAGCTACGGTGCAGCCCTGGCCAATTTGAATTCAAAGCTCACGTCTACAACTAGCTTCTGTCCCTTCTATTGATGATTTCTCATAGTATTTATATAAACGACAATTTGACAGAATAGCACACTTTTAGGTCGAAATTAACAGAACTTTACACTTATGAATTAATTGATAGAATAGCACAGTCCAGCCCATACCAGACCGCCCATCCGACCCAGTCGGCTCTGCATTCTAACTCGGCTGGCCTGTGATAGCTCATAAGCTGCCCACTCCTCAATAATTGGGATAGTTGTCCTGGGCGGTGTGACGCGGTGATGCGGGTGCCCCGGACTGGTGTGAAGCGTCACAGAATGGGTTGGCCCTAGGTGTCATAAGATGGTGTTAGATGGTCATTTATCTGTGATATGTTTAATGATAGAGAGAAGTTATTTAGGAAACTGATGTATGTAACTAAACATATATAACTATAAGTGACCCACCCGTCGCACGTTAAAGACATCATTAAGAAGCTTCCTTTGGCAGAAGATATATACTCGCACGCATGTGTAATGACAATGAAAAAATGTTCACTACCCTTAGGAATACTAACAAATGAAAAGCCCTATGGGTAATTGGCTGCTTGGGAAGCTGGTTCATAACCATGGATGCAATGAACCCATTACAAAAGAAGCCTGCAGTGGTGACCGTCTTTGGACCGCCTTCAAACTCTGAAATACCGTTTACTATATCAAGTAACACAGAAATTATCAGATGAAAGGCTTCGAAAGTAGATCCATGAAATCCATTACAGCCTTAAACAACTGCGTTCTCTGAGCTCTCTCTAGACGGATCATGGCGAAGGCTAGGTTTATCATTTCCGTGATCGTCTTCTTCACTAACTATCATAGTACCGTCTGCATAACTTTTAGAGTGGAAAACTGGTACTCAATGGAAATGGATCTCTCAAACGGAATGCATAAACGATAAATTTACAGCTATCATTTTCACTCTAAGGCATGTTGGATAATTAGTTAATTCAGTATAGCTAGCAGCTGATTGACACACAACTGCCATAGATGAAGACAACATTACAACAGTCAGATAATGGACTCTAAAAACATTCTCTCATAGATGTAGGTATATAGAGCCCTAGCCCTATTGATAGGTCGGATAATTGAGCCATCTTGATTGGTTGGATATTTTGTGCGACGTATCGACTCGTTTTACATCTGTCTACACGGTGCGGTCCCAATTTTGTTTGACCGATAATCACGTTCATAACTCTGTACATTATTTACACCATTGGGAAACAAAACCACAATAAACAATGAGCGGAATTTTACGCACTATCCATGTTCTAGGGGCGGGTAATATCGGTAGCCTTGTTGCATTTTCTCTACGCTCAATTGAAAGACCTCCAACCATAACACTTCTACTACGCTCGCATGATGCCGTCGAAGGTTTTATGTCTAAAGGGGCCTCCATAAATCTCCTTGACGGACAAGCGAATACCTCTAGAAGCGGATTCTTGGCAGAGTCTAGCGATGGCAATACAAATGAGTATCAAACACAAATCAAGAACCTGATTGTCACAACAAAAACATATCAAACAACCTCTGCCCTGAACATGATCAAACACCGTTTGTGTAAAGATAGCACAATTCTGTTTTTGCAAAATGGCATGGGTGTAACTGAAGAAGTGGCAACTAATGTGTTCCCCGATGTGCTGAAGAGGCCTCGGTTTCTTCACGGTATCATTACCCATGGAATCAACAGTTCTGAACGGTATTCAATTCGGTTGGCAGGGAAAGGGACAGTTATGATTGAGAATACACCAGATAGTACGCAATTAGGGGAAATGCTTCAGCAATGTTCGCTTCTATCAACATCTATACTTACTCCAACCAACCTCCTTATTGCACAACTTGAGAAACTAGCAATAAATGCTGGAATCAATCCTTTAACTGCTATTCATAACTGTCGGAATGGAGAGTTGTTAGAAAACTTGGAAACATCTGATATGATGAGGCAAATCTCAGCGGAAGTGTCCAGTGTTTTCACAAGAATGAAAGAAACGGAATTAGTACCCAACCGTGAATACCTATTTTCTCCGGATATGCTCTTTGAGAAAATACAGCAAATAGCTCGGATGACTGGAAATAACAAATCATCCATGCTCCAAGATGCTTTGAAAGGCCAGCCGACAGAGATTGATTACATCAATGGGTTTGTAGTGCGTAAGGGACGAGAACTAGGCATAGAATTGCCGGTAAATTCCAGTCTAGTGGAACAAGTGAAAACGCTCAAGCTTGCGAATTGAGTTGGTATTATAATATAGTCTATCAAAACTTTATACTAAGGTCTTCTGTTATGCCTTTGTCAAGGTTTTGTCAATTATCTTATTCATTACATAATATCCAGCATCTCTTATTTCTAAGAAGTTGGATACTACTATTCCTCATAAGTGTATCTTTCATGGGAAATATTTAATAGCATCACATTCTCAAATATATCTCGTGATCATTGTTGACACCGGACTTCGAATTATCCCTACTCTCATCCAGATCTTAACAAGAATATATTTTGCTAACGTATGGGAGTTTCAGCGCGCGCTCTATTGAGACCGAACGGCATTTTTACTGAGGAAAACATATATAGTTGGGCGTTGAAGATTCTTGTATGGTCATGGTCAGGCTAGGTGGGGACAACATTTGGCTGACGTACGTATTTATGTTTTTTTCATGATTTTGGACAGACTCAAAAAAATTGAAGTATGGATACGGGCCCAAAGCAGAATTCAATGGTTGATTATATGATAGGGACATCAAGAACTTTTTAAATTTCAATGGCAGTACAACTTTTCAAGATGGACATATTCAAAGGACGGCCGTGGTAATATATCTTAAGGTTTCACTTGATAAGACTGCACGTTGCACGGTGGGGCGCACGTGTAACTTCAGTGCCTATGTATAAATCGATGACTTGTATTGTAATGTGGATGTATAGCAGGTGTCAATTGCACTGGGCGTAAATATTATAGCCCCACTAGACATGGTCCGTGCACGGCTGTGTAAGCAACCAATTTCACGTAATCATTGTATTCACACTCAAGATCTTAGTTTGTCTTTAGCTGGATTGTTTCTCGGTCGCCATCCATTCGACCTACGAAGCTTTACAAGTTTTAAACATGGCCGACACAGCGTTCAAAGCACGGTCGCTGGTAAATTTCCTTCTGCCTGATGGACAACTCATCTTCGAATCTCGTGCTGACGTCGACATCGATGCTTAGTACCGCCACCTCCTCCGCTATTCTGACCGATTTGCGGCGTATAACTTTCGCGAATATGCCAGACGTCGTACCCGCGATGCATTTCTAGCGAACCGGGCCGTCGAAGACCCAGGGAAGATCCAGGAATTGCTTGAGAGAGGAAAGAAAGATTTGCGGATGCTGCAGGTATGTCAGCGAGCGATTGGCAGGGAAAAGGCGGGGCAAGATTCTAATGATGATGGGTGTACAGAGACAGACAACCATGAGTCAATTTTTCCAACTGGATCGTTTGGTGGTCGAAGGTCAATCCAGTGGCAAGCAGACAGGTGGGCGGGGAAACATTGCTAGACTGAAGGATACTGGGTGAGTTTCACGGATGGCCTGCTTTTGTGTAGAGACTGACTTTATAACTACACAGCTGGGACTAAACTGAAACTGATTGGTGTGTTTACTTTTACTGTTTTATGTATCATCATAGATTTTATGTCCCAACTTCGATAACTCTTAGCGGTGTATGAGATCACTGCGGAAGTAGCCCACCTAGACATTTTGTTGTTCACTTCACTCAGTCAATCAAACATAATAGTCTACTCCTACAATAAGCAGCCTGAGAAACTACAAAGGTTGAGAAATACATGAAAATTTGAATTGAGAAAAAAACCGCAGCAGAATGAAACAAAAACGCCCTGAAACCTTCCATCAGTAGAACCCGTCCATCAATTCCCCTACTACCCAGTATAAAGGTGATGCACTATCACGACCTTTGATAGACTTATGAAAGTGAGTGAGGTGGAGGTAAACCCTGACTTTCCGCAGCAGCTTTCTTCTCTAGTGCGATAGCCTCAGTTCGTAGTTCAGCCTTTTCAACTTCCTGGGCTACCGGATTCACAGGAACCGGATTCTCTTTTGTGGCTGCATCAATCTCCATCATATCTGCTCCTTGAGCAGCTGCCGCAGCTGGTGGCACAGGTGTCACGGGGGCTCCCTCTGCAAAGCTCACGGATTTCTTAGATCCAGGCTTTCTTCCACGGGCCTTGCCTTTCCTGTTGCTCTTCTTTGCTGGTGGTGGCATCTTTCGTCTAAGGGCAGCCTCGTCTTCCTTCAGGGCAATCTCCTTTTTATCACCTTCATCGCCAGGTATTCTTGCCAAGTAGACTGGTTCGGGAGGCTCCTGATCTTTCGGTATCTGAACCCATCGTTTCAACTTGAATAACGCGTTTGCCGGATCTGGCTTATCGGTTGGATCAGTGACGACTGGGCTCGCGCGAGCAGCTTGAAGGAGAGCGAGAGATGTGGCGCTGAGGAGGTGCGAATCCTTTGGCATAGGGAGATCTGGCGGTGGAGGTGGAGGAGGAGGCAATGGCTTTCCAATCATCACCTCCTGCTTTTCCCAGCGGCGCACGGGGAGGCCATCGAAGACATCGTGATCATGGTTACTGGGTCGCGCTTGGCGACGCGATTGGCCTGTTGGTCGGTACTGTTATCAGGAAATAAATGTTAGCGAGCGATGTCGTTAACTAGCATTTAAGCTTTGAAGGGGTGGGTATTGCGTGCACTGGTCATGATGGCGCGTAGATTGCCGTGAATATGTCAAGAAATTATACGGAAATTTGTCACTGGAACAAGCGAGTGACCAGGTGTGGGTCATGGGACAGGAGCTGGGAAACTAACAAAGGATATGCGAGCGGGCATTTGTGGAGATGGCTGGGTCCACTGCTGATTTTGGCCCCAGCGATGGTGTTTAGGAGCTAGTGCTGGTTAGATTAACCTCACTTGGCAGTAAAGCATGCGGCTCCGGCTAACCATAATAGGTATGGGCTTCCAATCTTCAGCATGAGAATCTCTATCGAGAAAGTGTTAACATCTAGCGCACGAAAATTCAAGAAGCTTGGTGATCTAAGTAACTCATCTAACTCAAGGCAAATTTATCCCAAACTTTGAAGTTATAGATTTAAATACTTCAGTCAAAATTCCCTGTGAATTCGCTTCATATGATGCATCCAATATAAATGCTCGTAACACAAAAAAAATCAGAATTTAAGAAACGCCAACCACAAAAGCTTAAGCTTGGTTCGACATACTAAAGTATCCCATGCTAAAACATAGTATGCGTGAAGTCATACGAAAATTGGATTGTACTTTTTTTTGGAAACATGACGAGGTTGCAGATAAACGTTTTTCTGTTTATGTCTCTTTTCTCAGCTCAAGGCTTTCTGGCAATAACAAACACACTAGTAGCTTTAGTTAGAAAGCTCTCCAATCACTTTTCAACTTTTTATATCTGCTTACCTTGTTGGTCTGTTATTAAACGATGCATAACTGCTTCGACTATTCAATGAACAGATATCTGTGTTTACATCCCGTACCCAGTTCATGCTTACAAGAAAAGACAAAAACTTCCCGATTTTGTGCAAGGCCCCGGATGAATTTGTGCTGACCTTCTCTTGAACTTCCACGAATCCAGCATCTAAAAGTTGATCCTTGATCAATTTAGAGGTTACGAATGACTTATTCCCGGCAGCTACCACGTTGTGAAGAGCGCTCAAAGCTGGGGACCGATGGCAGCTTTTGGAATGTACTTCCTGAAGAGACGCATGTGCACCTTCTCCACTGTCGACAACTTCTATCCAACCACCAGGCTTGGTTTGCCTGCAGTTGCAAGATGTAACTGTGAGCTAGTGGATCTGGAATAATGATTGGGGTACTTCGGATATTTTCAAGACAAGAAGTAAAATATCATAGGACGTGACTTCAACGTACTGGAATGCGGCACGGAATATATGCGAGCCATCGTTCGATGATCCAGAGGGTGTCCGCCTGTAGCGGATGTGGATAAAATCAAATTGCTTGTGATGTCCGCTTGATGTGGGGTCAACCGTTCCATCCAAAACTCTGTTTTGGACTTGTGTTGGATCACCATCGATCCTGTAGAATATATACAAGGTGCAATTGTCAGTTCTCCAACCGCCAAAATTCACTTTTAGTGGGGAAGACGTTGGAAAAACAGGGAAAGGAAGGACCGTTCCGCATACCAGTCCAGATTTTCGGTATCTACTGCCGAAGCGATAACATCCGACATGTACTTGCTTTTTGATCGGTTAGAAATTTATAATACAACCTAGGTTGGAAATAATAGCTCGGTGAAAATACAGAAACAAAGAGATGAAAGCAAATAAAAAGAAAATAAATACAAAACAGTTTAGCTATTTACTTACTCTGTGAGCCCAAGTGCCCAGATACCGGTTTCAATATCTGTATTGAGCAACTGCTGTTTTGTTTGCCCTTCAGCTCCCGTTGATCACATGGATTGGGTATTGGGGAGGGGGAGAGAAGCCGTCCCATGGACATGGATCAGACTGCGACATACAGATGGTTCCGTCTTTTCTACCACAGCAGTCATCATAACTAAATCCAAAAAGAAACTCGGCTGAAGCAATTGGATAGAGAAGAAAAATTGTTGAACTGAGTCAAGTGGAAGTTAGGTAGAAGGTAGAGAGTGGAACTCAGTTGACGGGCTTCATGAATTCCGGTCTGCCAGCACATAATTATAAGTAGTCCACGTCGGCGGACTGTGGTCTGCCAGGGCTGGTCTGTGGGATGGGGAGGGAAAGGCTGCATCAACTCGCCCCAGTGGTTCCCTCCTGCTTCTAAGTAATCTTGCACCTCTACTGCATTGATTTAATGGTCCTGGGCAGCTTCATCGAATCGCCCGAGAAACAAAGCCTCCCATTTGCCTGCACTTCTCAAAGCACAGCGTTGGATGCAAATTCTAAGAACGACGCGGACGCAAGCGTCGTCACCATTATTTGACTGTCTTTGGGTGGTGGAAACGTGCTGCAGGAAGCACTCGGCCTACCTACATGCATGGCATGATTCCCCACATCTAGGTACATGGCCTACATACATTTGGTTGGGAACGCCAACATAGGTCTATCACTCGCAGCATGCAAGACCAAAGGAGCATGCATCCTACACACCGGAAGTGAGGGAGGAGAAAAAAAAAAGAGTTGATCACTTCAACGATCCGATATCCTGGCAGTCTTGAGATTTCTGTGGCACATTCCCGAAATCTACAGCATACACTAGCATTAGCAGCATTGATTTATATTCTTCAGATGGATTATAGTCAGAAAATAAACATGCACTCTACACCGCGCGCCAGCCGAGCCTACAAATGCAATATGATTGTGTTTTGCAGCTTGCATATATTTTTCTAGATATTTAAAGCAAAGTACCGGCATAAAATATGACAGGATGAATCTTGACGATTGGTGGGGTGTAACGAATATTGGTGTTTTGGCATGGGTACATTGCAGAGAAGAGAAGAGACGAAAAAGAAAAAATCCTAAGTTTGGAGAAATCGGTAGTGGCGAGAGGAGATCGATAGAAAGTTGGGTAGGTAATAAGAAAGATCTGGGCTGTTCAGCATGTAAGTTAGTCGCCTTTTCTGCTGATGATTACTATATCCGATTAGGATTGAAACTCATAACACCCATGATACCGACGCATGATTATATTGCATTAAATAATGGAAATTCTTTGGATTTGTTTCTAAAGCAACCGGACCGGTAATCAACGAAATAGGTAGAAGCATGAATCGTGATGTGCCTGGGGATGCGGGCGGGACGGTGGTTGGTGGTTGCAAATCGTTGTATCTCGATTGACGACTGACGTGGCAACCGACCGATCTCAGCCTGTTGGGATATGCCGGCGGATAGTTATCCATACTACCACATGGTGGCTTGACTCTGTCTTGACAGCCGTTTCTTCCGCCCTTGGAGATGAGCTAATGTAGGAACAATGTACGAGTGTGCTCTCTATCAACTCAAAATCGACTCTCGACTCAAAATCGACCCTAAGTGTGCATACGTAGTATACGAGCATATGCAGCCACGGCCACGTTCAGATTGACAAAGTGACAAGTGACAAGATGACAGGATGTAAAGGCGGGATGTATTTGTGTTCGGACGAAGATCAACCTATACGCCCTGGATACATCACATATGCATGAAATATTATAGCTATAAGATAGCTAGTCTTTGAGTTATGGGATTGAACAGATGCAAAAATAATTCTATAGGTATTATAAGTAGGAGTAGAGTGTAGCTATATACATACAGGTGCACACAGGATGGGCACGGCAGATTTACGACTTGATGCGGAGATGGTCTATGTGCAAGGCGGAATGATTGGTTATTGTGTCAGTGCTACGGGACTTGCGCGGGAGCACCTCTAAAAAACATCGAACATCTAAAGAGCGAGATAGCAAAGGCATTCCCACCAACACATCCCTAAGCCACCCCTCTAGTACGATTTACACGCTCACCAATGATGATTTGTTCTAACTTCGGTATACACACTGGCGCAGCTTAGTACTGCTTGGCCATGTTCTGGCAAGCTTTCTGTATGGAGAGAGCGGGGTTAGCACGGTGTTCATCGCATGTACCCCAGACGGGTAAAGAGAAGGGCATCTGCCGGCCCGGGAGAGCGGGGCTACTAACCAATTGATCAAGGTACCAGCCACAGATTTGCATGTTGCCTTGGTTATCGTCCAGGCACTTGGTGAAGGCCTTCGCATCCGTATCGCAGGATGGGGTCTCCCAAGCTGACGACTGGGACTGGACCGGTGCCTGGGCGGCAGCCGCCTCGGGAGCGGCAGCGGAAGAACCTCCGCCAAACTGAAATTTGTAAGTGACCGTTCCGCGCCATCATATATCGGTGGCAAAACAAAAAGCATGCAACTTACCATTCCCGAGATTCCAGCGCCAACCATGTGTCCTACGGTGCTACCAACTGCGACACCCGCAGCAGTGGAGGCCATCTGTACCACATCTGTCAGTCCCTGCATGTCTTTCTGATCGTGGGGCGGCCGCAGCCGCGGCGGCGGCTCGGGCCGAGGATGTTGCATACCTGTCCAAACAGACCGGGCGACTGCTGCTGAGCGGCGGGGACCTGGGCCTGGGCGGTAGCCGGTGGCGGGGGAGGCGCTGTCCTGGCCGGGACAGACGCGGTGGACGCAGGGCGACTCTGCTGGGCGACCGGGCGCGGGGCCGGGCGGGCAGCGGGGCGGGCAGCTCCACGTTGACGGGCCATGGTGTGCGGGGCGAACTAGAATAAGATGGATCTAACGAAGGGTGATGCAAGTCCGAAGAGGCAGGGAATCGCGGGGGGTGCGTGGGAGCTTTTATAGAGCGACGGTTGGAGGCGGAAGATGGGTGCTTGTGCTGGTGATGGCCGGCGTGCGTGTGGTTTCAAAAGAAGGTGTGGAACAGAAAAACGAAAGTGGTTGTGCTGCAAAGTCAAGTCATCGATGGGCCCCCGCCAAGACTACGGCTACTACATATGACCCGGCGAACGCCTCGCCCATCCCGCGCGGATTACGCTGGCTCGGGGCTGGAAGAGTCGAGAAATTCCAACAACCTCCAACGGATTCTGCGAGACTTCGCCCCCAGAGTTTGTGCACACGCCTGCCGGCCCCGGGACGGAGATAGGCCAGGGAGCCACTACGTGTAGAAAATGATATCACGGCTACTGGATGGGATGGGATGGGATTCTGCACGGCAGTGGCAATGAATGGGCGAGATGAGACGATTGGAAAAACAGCGTTCGATTCAATGGGGATTTCACATTCAAAACCCGGTCAGCCCTCAGATGTTGTTTCAAATGAACGGCAAGCTATCCATGTGCGTATGCCACATTCTGGTAACTAGGGTTACTTTGTGGTACACATTCTAGTAATATATGGCACACGGAGCCCTGGGGTTGCTGCTACTTGCTGGTCACACGGTGTATTTTGCCTGCAAATCTTTGCCCCTAGCCATCATGACTTTCCCCCACTCTTGTTTCTTTGGCTCTTTGCTTTCTTTTTCTCCTTCGTCTTCTTTCTTTTGACCCCTGCGGGTGCATCGTCCGTGTCCATGTCTTCAACAGAGGCGGACCTCCGCTTCTTGGAAGCCTTCTTGCTCGCGGAGGTGGCTTCCGGTGCAGCATCGTCAAGCGTAGGCGGTTGCTCCCCACTTGCAGCTGCATTCGGCCCGTCCCTAGCTACTGCCTCTGTGCGATTGGAGAGCTCGTCAAACTTGATGTGCGCATTCATCCGCTCCCTAGTCAGCGCCTCGGCGCGGTCTGCATCGTACTTGTCGTTTCCGGCCTAAACCATGAATCAGCATTGGGTGTAGTCCTCTGCACCCATATGATCACATATCACATATATATGCCAATGTGCGCCCCCAGCGAACGTACCAGTGCTGCTTGGATAAACCGCTTCGCTGCACCCTTATCCAGTGTCATGTTGCTGCCACTGCCAGTACCAGCACCGGCGGCCCCCTCGGCAGGGCTTGCAATGCCCTGTGCATTTTTGATTTTCTGGACGTAGGCGCGGACCCGGGACAACTCGAGACGGATTGGATGGTCTCGTGCGTTCACGCCATTCAGGCGCAGATATGCTGGAGAGAGGCAACAACGCTGGTCAGTTTGTGGTTCTCGCAGGTAGGTTCAGGACAGGAGTGAAAAATTTTCGGGGCACCGACAGAACAAGAGCGACTCGATGGTGTAGGTCGTGAGCACATAGAGTCTGGCCTTGTCGGCTACAGTGAGTCTGGTGGCGGTGTCGTAGACACTGCGCTGCAGCAGCGGCTTGATGTTGTGGGTCAGGTCGTCAAGACTGTCTTCGAGGTCCTCGAGTAAGACCTGGGGGCTGTCAGCGCCGTCGTCCATGGTGTTTCGTGGTGTTATGTTGGGCTGCCAGGTGCTCTGGCTGCTGCTCTCATACGCACCGAATTGAACGACTGTCTGCTGTTTGGCCAAAAAGTCTTAGCGTGCGTTTGCAAACGCGCGATTATCAGATCCGTCATCCAGCATGCTATCTAATCTAATCTAATCAGTCCTGAATTCTATCTTCCGGGTTGTGCAGGATCAGCGGTATTCAACGGCTGTTGGGATGCTGACACGCTTATCTAAAGCGGCAAAAAAAAGGTTACGCTGATATCTGACGGAGCTCTTCTTCCTCTCTCAACAACTCTACCGGTGCTCGCCCAGCACAGAATTTCTGTCTACTCATTCCCTTACTGCTATCGATCGTAGTTATACAGGTGCAGCACACATGGCTTCTGCCAATCGACTCGGAGGCGCTGTCTGCCACAGCATGAACTCTCTTCGCCACCAGATATTCACCGCCAATAACACCCGGTGTCTAGCTACAGCAGCCACCACGTCGACGCCTGGTGTCACCAAACGAGCCCCCACAACCTTTTCCGACAAACTCAATTCCGGCCCATCATTTGGCGACTTTGTGTCCGGAGGAAATGTACCTCTCTCTCCCGAAGAAGCACTCGAACTCAACAGTCCTACTGCTGGAACACCGGGCGTTCGCACTGTTATCAATAAGAAGGGCAAAGAGATTGTTCGGCTACCTAGTTGGTTGAAGACGTCGATTCCACGGGGAACAAACTACAACAAAATCAAAGAGGACCTGCGTGGCCTCAACCTGCACACTGTTTGCGAGGAGGCACGGTGTCCCAACATTGGTGAATGCTGGGGTGGTGGCGAGAAGTCTGCTGCCACCGCTACGATTATGCTGATGGGTGACACCTGCACACGGGGCTGCCGCTTCTGCAGTGTCAAGACTTCGCGGAAGCCACCCCCGTTGGATCCGCATGAGCCTGAGCACACGGCCGAAGCCCTGCGCCGGTGGGGACTGGGATATGTAGTCCTCACCAGTGTGGACCGCGACGATTTGATTGACGGCGGTGCCCGCCATTTCGCAGAGACGATCATGAAGATTAAACAGAAGGCGCCTAGCATCCTGGTAGAGGCGCTGACGGGTGATTTCCAGGGCGACCTCCAGTGGGTAGAGCATGTTGCGCGCAGTGGGCTGGACGTGTATGCACACAATGTGGAGACTACCGAAGAGCTGACGCCGTTTGTGCGGGACCGCCGGGCAAAGTTCAGACAGAGTTTGGAGGTCTTGAAGAAGGCAAAGGAGAGCAAGGAGGGCCTGATCACCAAGACCAGTATCATGCTGGGTCTGGGTGAGACAGAGTCCCAGTTGATGGCTACACTTGAAGGTAGGACTCCAATGACGGTTTCACAAGTATCACTCGAGGACTAAACAGCCGCACAGAACTCCGTAGAGTCGACGTTGATGTGGTGACGTTCGGGCAATACATGCGCCCCACCAAGCGCCACATGAAGGTGGCCGAGTACATCACGCCCGAGACATTTGAGCACTGGCGCGTAAAGGCTCTGGAGATGGGCTTCCTGTACGTGGCGGCAGGGCCGCTGGTGCGTAGCAGCTACAAGGCTGGCGAGGCGTTCATTGAGAACGTGTTGAAGAAGCGGGCGGCACAGAACGCAGCCGACGCAGGCCTCGGATCGGGAGTGAAGGCCGAGGTCCGGGCGGAGTAGGGAGCAGGGGCGATGTGTGGACGACGTTATGGGTGTTCTTGTATATATACCGGGTTAATTTGCGGATTGGGATTGTTTTGTAGCACTATTTAACTAGATTTCTGCGGCTGCGCCTTCAACGGCTGCAGTCTTTGTTTATGATTTATGGAGGGCTGAAATACGAGGATATGAAAATTAAGATTTAAGCTCGGACGGGGGTGTGGTTGAGCCTCATGATATTTTCGTTAGTCGCAGAACTCGACCTCGAAGTGTCTGTCCTCCACTCCACACACCGCGGCCTTCCACGATGGGCGAACACAAATCCAAGGTATTCAATTCCCTCAATCTGGCCCACCCTTCCTAACCTCCCCAGAAACGCAAGAAGTCCCACGGCGGCTCCTCGGCGCCCACCGCCGCCGCCGCAGCAAGCACAGAAATCGACACCTCCAAGCCCACCGCGATCTTCCACCCAACCGCGCCGCGGGCGTCAACCCTCTCCCTCGCCCTCCCCTCCTCAATCCTCGCCAACGCCCAAACCCTCGACCTCAAGTCCCAGCTCGCGTCGGCCATCTCGCGCGCAGCAGCCGTGTTCTGCGTCGACGAGATCGTCGTCTTCTCCGACGGCGCGCCTGTCAGCGCGGGCGGCGCCGACTCGACCGACCTGCTGGTGCACCTGCTGAGCTACCTGGAGACGCCGCAGTACCTGCGCCGCCACCTGTTCGACCTGCACCCGCACCTGCGGCTCGCGGGGATATTGCCGCCGCTGGATATTCCCAGCCACCTGCGGCAGGGCGAGGGGTGTTTGTACCGTGAAGGCGTTGTCTTGGGTGAGAGTGGGGAGGTGGAGGTGGGGCTGCCGATGAAGGTGAGGGTGCGCGGGAGTGAGTATCCGCCTGTGGGATCGAGGGTGACGGTCAAGTTTGCGAGCGCCGAAGAGGGCGCCGGCGTAGCGAAGGGGGGGAAGGAGATTGTGGCGGATGTCGTCGGCCCCGATGTGCCAAGGACCGAGAGCGGCTACTACTGGGGCTACAACGTGCGCATCGCGCCCTCGCTCTCCGCAGTATTCACCGAGGCGCCGTGGGAGGGCGGCTACGACCTCACCTTCGGCACGTCGGAGCGCGGGCAGGATATTGGCGCTGTCACCGCCGGGGAGCTGCCGAGGTATAAGCATATGCTGGTCGCGTTTGGAGGGCTTGCAGGGCTGGAGCTGGCGTTTAAGAAGGACCCCGAATTGAGGGGGGCGGTTGCGGAGGTGAGGGAGCTGTTTGATTATTGGGTGGATGCGTGTCCCGGCCAGGGCAGCAGGACGATTCGGACGGAGGAGGCGTTGTGGATTACGATGGCGCGGTTGAGGGGGACGGTGGTCAGTAAGGGGATGTAGTGAAGTGTGATGGGGGGTGTAAATTTGGACCGGTGGTTGAACACAGTGGTCGAGCTGTATCTCTATGATGTAGTATTATAGAATTGTCATAATTGAACACCGCAGTGCTGTATATGCACTGAACTTCCCTGTACTTCATTCTACGCTGCCCGCCGCCCAAGTCGGTCTCTGTGAATACCATCCCATCCCATTCCCGCTGTGAAATAGTCAACCCCACCCTCAACCCTCAAATTCACTCCATAACACGCAATACCACACAATACTGACCCTCAAATACGTGCCCACCCGTCTCTATCGTGCCATCTAGTCACCCAAGTCACCCAGTATTCCAACCTCAAGCCACAGCGCGAGTGCAACCCCATGACCGCCCCAGCCCCAGCCCCAGCCCAATCTCCAGCCCCACTCGGTGACAGACCGGTACCCGGCTGCCGCCTCCCCCCAGAACAGCTCTGGGCCTTTGCACTATTATAACTACATCACAAGTGTTGGAAATAATAGCCGTCCAGTCGCAAAATGGATTCACTGTGATAGAGTTTTTTGTGGCACCGCCACTGGTGGGCGCGCTGTGACTTTATGACAGATGGTGGATCTGATATGGAAGTAGGAGTTACATGGTGCGGGGCGGGGTGCGGTGCGTCGCCGCTTGGAAACGTGTGAGACATGGAGTTCGTGTCACAGCTAATTCAAAGTTCCGTAACGGCCATTGTCCCGTCTACTGGCCTCTCCTACTTCCTGTAACGTCCGTTAACACGTATCACAACATAACTCATCACGACTTCGCGAAATCACGGAATCACGGAATCCGCGCTATTCTACAGTCACGATGTTTTAGACTTTTAGACAACAGCCGCGCGGCTGCCAAGTCACCCGACCCACGACGAGACTGCAGAAAAAGCAAAGCGCACAAAGCAATGTGAGGCGAGGGGAAGTAGAGCACGGAATATTGTGACATTATTGCGTTTTAGAACGTGTGTCTTGGAGGCATGCGTGATTGCGTACGTGTGAGTGTGTAAGTGAATGACTTGGTGGAGCGAGTGCGCGGGCGCGGGCGGGCGGGGAGCGCTGCGGTCAGACTGTTCGGAATCTTGGGCATCGAAGAGTGAAGCAACGGACGAGTGACGCCCCATGCCCATGCGTACCCCTACCCATGCCCGGCCCGCACCGCTGTATCCTTATCGCCCAATTACCTACCGCCATTGTGTCTTATCGCAGCCAACCAACCATCCGCTGATCCCCGCTCTCCCGTACTCTAGTGGAGCAACCGACCAACCACATCTCCGCCTTATCCGGCCAACCATCGCCGCTGTTTATCCGCTTGTGTATTTATCCGTCCACTTCTCCAGCGCACCAACCACACGACCGCCCGCTCATCTTACCCCTCTGTCATCACCACCCATCCACGTCTCATCTCCGCCTTATCCCTTCACCGTCCGTCCCGTGTAACCGCACCGGCCCGTTACTCATGCCCTGTGGTAATCATTATCATTTCCAATCAGCGCACGCACTTTCAGGTGCACCATCGATCCACGTCACGTGCACCAATCAATCCGCGTACCGTACAAATGAAAACTTTGGTTTGGTAGCGCTCTTGGCATACTGTGCCACGAGTCTGTGGTTACGATCTACGTTTTTACTCCGTAGGGTACGGTACGGTGTCTGTGAATGTCTCAAACCTACAACGTCCAACGGCCGGGCGGGGGAGCGGCGAGCCTTCAGGCACAACGGGAGACGGTGATAACGGAGAATTACCAACCCCGGAGTTCCGCCGCATCTCCCTCATCCCGAGCATCCCGAGCATCCCCATCGGTCCCACCTCCCGCCTCCCACCGATCCCACCTAAATACCCTATCGCCATCCCCTCCATCCCATCCGTACCCCTCCATCCCAAGCCTCCACTGCCCCTCCATGCACGCCCCATCTTTAAGCCGCAGCACGCACGTCCAAAATCCAAATTTTTTCCGTCCGCGCATCACATCACCATCCCTGCGCCCCTCCCATCCCAGGCACCCCCAGTGCCCACCTCGCAGCCCAAGCCAACCCAGCCAACCCCACCACCGCAATCACCACAACTCCGCCGAAAAGCACGTCATCTCAGGCCCTCAGCGCCGGGGATTGGCAACGACGGGCGCGCGATAGGCCGGCGCCGTAGCAGTTTTTTAGGGCGCTGCTTAGTGGGCGTGCGTGCCCATATGTAGTGGGGGAGACACAGGGAGAGAAAGTTGTTCTTCCGTTCCCCTCGCCCTCGCCCTCTTCACCCCACCTCCCCTCACCTGCTCAACCCTTCGCTCTCCACCTTCTCTATACCCCTCCTCCGCCTTCTGTGTAAACTCCAGTGCAGATTATACACGATGTCCTCGCTCCCCCAACCCCACGGCGGCGTCCTGCAAGACCTCGTGGCGCGCGACCAGCCGCGGCGCGCAGAGCTGCAGGCCGAGTCTGAGACGCTCCCCGCGCTGCTGCTGACGGAGCGCCAGCTGTGTGATCTGGAGCTGATCCTCAATGGTGGTTTCTCGCCGCTGGACGGGTTTATGAACGAGGCGGACTACAATGGGTGCGTCCTAGATCACTCGGGATGCATGTGATGACACGGCGCTAACTGTGGCAGCGTGGTGGAGAACGTGCGCCTGGCCTCCGGCGTGCTGTTCAGCATGCCGATCACGCTCGACGTGTCGCAGGCGCAGATCGACGAGCTGGGCATCAAGGCCGGCGCGCGCGTCACGCTGCGCGACTTCCGCGACGACCGGAATCTGGCGATTATCACTGTCGACGATGTGTACCGGCCGGACAAGTAAGACCGACAGAGACCCGCCAGAGAGGGGTGCGATGCTGATGTCAATAGGGTCAAGGAGGGGAAGATGGTGCTCGGCGGAGACGAGGAGCACCCGGCTATCAAGTACTTGATGGAGACGGCGAAGGAGTTCTATGTCGGCGGAAAACTGGAGGCGATTAATAAGCTGGAGCACTATGACTATGTCGGGCTGAGATGTGAGTGCCCGCCCCCACTGCCGGCGGTGTATGTGATGATGCTGATGGAACAGACACCCCGACGGAGCTGCGTGCGCACTTCGAGAAGCTCGGGTGGACCAAGATCGTGGCGTTCCAGACCCGCAACCCCATGCACCGCGCGCACCGCGAGCTCACCGTCCGCGCCGCCCGCGCGCGCCAGGCCAACGTGCTCATCCACCCCGTCGTCGGCCTGACCAAGCCGGGCGACATCGACCACTTCACACGTGTCCGCGTCTACCAAGCCCTCCTGCCCCGCTACCCCAACGGCATGGCCGCCCTCGGCCTCCTGCCGCTCGCCATGCGCATGGGCGGACCCCGCGAGGCAATCTGGCACGCCATCATCCGCAAGAACCACGGCGCAACACACTTCATCATCGGCCGCGACCACGCCGGGCCAGGCTCCAACAGCAAGGGCCAGGACTTCTACGGCCCGTACGACGCGCAGCACGCGGTCGAGCAGTACAAGGCCGAGCTGGGCATCGAGGTCGTGCCGTT
This sequence comes from Geopyxis carbonaria, assembly GCA_024516215.1. NCBI lineage: Eukaryota > Fungi > Ascomycota > Pezizomycetes > Pezizales > Tarzettaceae > Geopyxis > Geopyxis carbonaria. The sequence continues at coordinate 279,641 of JAJJXG010000001.1, read as the reverse complement.
CCAGATGATGACGTACCTGCCCGACAGCGACGACTACATGCCGCACGACGAAGTCCCAGCGGGGACCAAGACGCTGAACATCTCCGGCACCGAGCTGCGCCGCCGGCTGCGCACCGGCACCGCGATCCCCGAGTGGTTCTCGTACCCCGAGGTCGTCAAGGTGCTGCGCGAGAGCCACCCGCCGCGCGCGAAGCAGGGGTTCACGATCCTGCTGACCGGCTACACCAACAGCGGCAAGGACGCGATTGCGCGGGCCCTGCAGGTGACGCTGAACCAGCAGTCTGGCCGCTCCACCACCCTCCTCCTCGGCGAGACGGTCCGCTCCGAGCTCTCCGCCGAGCTCGGCTTCTCGCGCGAAGACCGGCACAAGAACATCCAGCGCATCGCCTTCGTCGCGGCGGAGCTCACCCGCGCCGGCGCCGCCGTCATCGCCGCGCCCATCGCGCCGTTCGAAGACTCCCGCGCCCTCGCCCGCAAGACGGTCGAGCAGTTCGGCTCCTTCTTCCTCGTGCACGTCGCCACCCCGCTAGCACACTGCGAGGCGACCGATAAGCGCGGCGTGTACGCGCGCGCCCGCGCCGGAGAGATCACCGGGTTCACGGGGGTCGACGATCCGTATGAGACGCCCGCGAAGGCGGATCTGACCGTGGACGCGCAGACGCAGAGCGTGCGGAATATTGTGCACGAGATTGTGCTGCTGCTGGAGAGCCAGGGGTTGTTGGATAACGGGGCGTAGACGGTGTCAAGCGCGTTTTTGGAAGGGATTGGGGGGAGTGGAGGGGGGGGTGTAGATAGTGGAGACGGGAGCTGGGACGGGAGGCGTGGGGGATATGAGGGATACGAGGAGCGGCACGTTGGAGTGCGCGTGGGATATGACATTAGATTGGCGTTATGAAACAAAAGATATTTGCCCGGTTTCACGATTGTCCACTGGAACACGCCATGTGGCGGCGACGGAGGCGGCGTGGGCCTGCGACGTCGTGGGTGACCCCGGCGTCTGTGCGTTGCTGGGATTGTGAGGTGGCCCTAACCCCGTGCGCCCGGGACCAGTGCCAGTGAATGCAACCAGCGAGCGCCCACCGCTTATCGAGCGTGCTGCAGAGGATACGTAGTCATGCAGTTCTGTGAGTGTAGGAGTACTCTACGATGCCTAGCGAGCTGTCAAGCCGCAGACCACGAGAGTACGGCGATCGATCGATCGCCTGCGTCTACGCTGCACACACGAGTAGAGTCACTAGGTACTCGTGGAGCACACATCCACGACACGCACAGTGACATTAGCATCCAAGACTCGAGTCTAATTAGCAATACGAGAGTTACTAAGTCTAGCTACTGGTGACTATGGCCCACAGCCAACCACAACGCACACTCATCCTGGATGTCAACTGCACTCACCCGCGCCGTGCCGTCCCGCCGTACTCGTCGCCGTTAATACTTGCTAGCTTGAGTGCTTGACTAGCTACGTGACAACTAGAAAATAGGTACTAAGTGAATAAAATAGAGAGTGCTCCATTAACCCCAACCCAAATAACCACCGACCCAAAATAAATAAATAATAAAAAGTGAAATAAATAGCGAAATAAAGGCCCAGCCGCATGTATAATATAACCAGTACAACACATCCTCCGTCAAGAAAGAGAGCAAAGACATTACCAATATCGCGTTCGTCACGCCCGGTGCTAGGTAGCGGTGTAAATGCGGGTATCAACTGAATCGAAGTGTAGCGAAAAAGCAACAGAGAAAAGCAACTGAGTGAAGCAACAGAAAAAAGTGAAGAAAAAAGTGAAGGGGAAAGTGAGAATAAAAACAAAGAGGTATTTACAGAAATAGTATGGGGTATCTTGTAGCAGATATGTGGTACTATGTTGGAGAGTCGGGCGGAGGGGGGTATGTACGGTCTAGCCTCGCAAGGTGCTGTGGATGGATATATGCCCGCACGTCTCTGCGGCCGGCTTCGAAAGGGGCAGAGGTAGAAATGAAAAAGAAATGGAGAAATGAAGAAATGAAGAAATGAAGAAATGAAGAAATGGAGCTTGTACAACAAACGTGAAGAGAAAAAACAGCAACTGAAGCAGCGCGCAAAAGCAGACCAGCCGGTGTATCCAGAATCCAAACCGCCGCTAGCTATACGCATCCCTTTCATACCAACGTCTAGCCTTCGTAGCAGTGTCGGCGGTGTCAGTACTGTTTGCCGGCACACCCCCCACAACCTTCCCCCCAGGCACCACAATACTCCGCTCATCAAGCACAAACGTAGTGTCCGCACTCGTAACATTCCCCCAATCCGTACCCGCCCGGAACGCATCATTCAGCGCCTCCTGCGCCGCCTCGGCGGCGGCCATGCTCTGCGTCTGCGCCACGTATAACACACCCACGCGCGCAAAGTCGACCGCGTCCTGGTCTAGCGCCGGTTCCCGTCCCGCCGCTGCCGTCGACGTCGCTGTCGGAGCCGCGCTGGTAGTGGTTGCGGACGGGGGTGTTGAGGTGTCGACGGCGAGTTGCCGCTTGTCGAGGGCGTGCAAGGAGCGCTTGGTGGGCTGCGTCTTCCCGTTGAAGCTCACGAGGGCGTTCTGCAGCGTGCAGCTCAGGTTCGCGGCGGCGAACACGGCGAGCAGGCGCGCAGGGTCGAGGGCGACGGCGTACGCATCCTCGGCCTTATCCAGCAGTCTCGGCAGCGCGGACCCGATCGTCGCGTTCCGAATCCCCTCGACCGTGTCGCCGCTCGCCCTCGTGCGGTCTTCAAAGTCGAAGCTCGCGCAGCTCCTGTCGTCCTCGCGGCCGGCGCAGCTCGCGCCGGTAAAGCCGTTGGTGCACACGCAGCCGCAAAACCCGGCAGTCGCAATGTTCTCGCCGCCGTTCATGCACGGGTGCTCCGCCTTGCAGCGGGCCACGAGGTTCGCGGCCGCGCCGGGCGCGGCGGTCTTGGAGAGGTTGACGAGCTGCAGCGGCACGACGACGGCGGCGGTGATGACTACGAGCGCGAGGAGGACGAGGAGGATGAAGGCCCAGAGGGGGAGGCCGCAGATGCGCCGGCCGGTGCGCATGTGCCGCAGCGAGCCGGGCGCGTCGTCGGCGAGCGGCCAGGCGGCGGTGCGGGGGCTGCGGGGCTGGTTCGGCTGTGCGAGGACCGGCGGCGGGAAGGAGGCGAGGATGTCGGAGATTGAGTCGGTGTCTCGCGCATTGCTGCGGCCTGTGCGGGGTTAGAAGGGTTCGAGGAAAGGAGGGGGGGGGTTACTGGATGAGCCGCGGTCGAACCAGCTGCCGCGACCGCCCCAGCGGCTGTCGGGTCGTCCGGTTTCGAGAACGGCGGCAAGCTTTGTGGCTCGCCGGATCAGGTCGGGGAGGCTGGTGAGACTCCCCCGAGCCTCTGCGTCACGGACGGGCGTCCATGTTCAGCCTTGGAGGCATTCTTCGACCGGGCATCAGGCCTTTGGATCCGCCGGCTGCAGCCAGCCCCAGCGAGGATTTGCGCTGGTTCCCTAGAGGCTCCGATGCGGCGAGTCCGATTTCTTTGGCCATGGACAAAGACATCCTGGTGTCCGATGTTCTCCGGCCCTCCCGTGGTTTCTCCGAAAAGTAGCTGTCACGGAGTGCTGCTTGGGGTAGCTGGGTGAGGGGCGAAGAATTCGACGATACTGGGGAGTATCCTTGCTTTGGGATATTTCCCGTGGAAACCGTCGCCTGCGGCATTGCAATTCCTGGTGATCGTACTTGAGATCCAGCGCTGTTTGTTGATCCATCCGAAGACGTGCCACTGCGACTCTTTTCAGGCCCTTTAATGTTCGTCAACGTCGGTTTCGACTTCCTCCCCAAGCTTGCCTGCCGCACAAGTCCATGACCATGGTCACCATGTGTCTCCGCCGGATATCGCGCCCCATCAGTGTCACTCTCCCCCGACTCCAACTCCCGTATCGACGGCGCCCAATTCGGCGGGATCGCCGCACTGGACGCATACGACCCGTGTCTCGACGACCCGGACTCCTCGGGGATCGGCGACACCATCATGATGTTCTGCGAATAGTACGCGGACGCCACGCGCCGCGACGACGGCGGCGGCGGCGGGGCGCTCCCACTTCCGCGGCGCTGCTGGCTCGCGCCCGGCGGGACCGCGGGGAAGCTTGGGATGCCGAGCGAGCCCGTGCCTCGTGGACTGCTGCTGGCGTTCGAGGTGTCAAAGCCGATGTAGATCGAGCGGTCGCTGTCCATCGACGGGTGCGTCCCGGACGATATCGTGTCGTTCTCCTCGCTTGACGACGAGCGGCGCGGGTGAGGCCGCACGGGCTGTTCGACTCCACGGTAGGCCACAGCTGGGCGAGGTTCTGCTTCGGTTTCGAACGGTTCCTGTGTTGAGGGGACATATTTAGGCCTGGGGGGCCTAGGGGGAGGGCCGCCGCCGCCGCTTTGAGGCCCAGCCAGGCGACGGCTGCCGTCGTGGCCCATTGGCTGCGACGTGCGTCCTGGCATTTGCTGCGAGCCCGGGCGCAGCGGATACGCATAATTTAAATTGCTCCTGGAATGCGTGCGGCCTGTGTCGTCCGTGGTCGAGGCTGTGCCAATAATACCGACGCCTCCATCAGCTTGAGTTTCCTGGTATGCTCCTTCCAGAGCCTGTCCATAGGCCGTTTCTCCTGCTTTGTTATCGCCCGTCCCAGCCTGTCGATACGGCGCCGAACTCATAGTGCCGCGAGAGCTGAAGCTGGCCAGCACGGCGATTGTGTGCAAAAAGCCCCCCTCCGCGCCCACCCCGCCGGATATTCAAGACGCTCCGAATTATTCACCCGTGGTGTTGTTGCACAAGCGTTTCCTCGCGTTTTGGTCGATTTAACCGCACATCAGCTATCAAATATTCTTTAAACAATGGCCTCCGAAAATATAAAACAAGTATCCAAGGTGATGGCGAATTTGTTTTTGAGAAAAAACCTCGACTGATTGGAGGTGAGTAAAGGAGAAATTTGGTCAACTTGCCACCGTTAATAAATTGCGCCTGCTATTGATTCGCGACCGGCGAATTGCGCTGCGAGCGACTTACACCAACTCTTCGGCACCCCAGAAATCCAGTAAACGACAGACTGCAAACAGCAAACGTGAAATCTCCCTCGTATCCGTCAGCCCTCAGCGTGTCTCTGGCTGCAATCCACTCAGTGTCAGCGGCGGTGGAAGCGCAGATCACACCCGAAACATATGGCTCGCGGTCGAAATTTCCCGTACTCTCTCAAGCCGTCCGAACAAACACACACGCCCGTTGATATGTATAACGTCTAGCTAACGCCCTGCGTCGGTGGAAAAAAAAATAACAAGGCAAACCCGTGGCTATGGTGGAGTAGTGAGAGACAGGAGATGGGAAAGGACTGGAAAGGCGCGAGATGGATATTGCCCAGCAGAGGATTGAGTGAACCCCCAGGAGCAGGAGTCGAGGAGCCGGGATGGTAGAGTGGCTGCTCTAATATACTTCACGCTCGCGGTAGGCCGCTATAGAGTGTACGGGTGCTTTTCTTTTCTGACTGGCCCCGGGTATTAAGTATCAGAACGGTCCGCTCGGGACGTCCTTCGACGGTGCAGAATGTACAATACAAATACAACCAAGTATGTAGATACACCGCACCTGGTGTCGCAAAGGTATGAAAAACCAGCACGAGGCGATTACCTCGCTCTCTTCGTCTTCTTTGATTCCAAAATCGCGAGTCTGGAAGAAACCCGACGCCCATCCCGCATCCCGTCCCTACCTACGGAGTACAGCCAGGGCCCGATCCCTGCCCGCCGTCTCGCAAGGGCGGTTGTGAAACACCACCCTGCGTGCCTGCGACTGCGACCCAATGACACGCCTGCGCTCCTCGCCTGTGCTGCAGTGCCGTCAACCCTGCATTTCGCTCCCCCGCCGTTACCTCCACCTCCACCTCCACCACGACCATGATTGCACGAAACTCACGGGACATACATAGAGAAAACACAGCATGGGAGAAGAGAGTATTTGATGCAACAGTAGCAGCCAGCCCTGTGTTATTTATATTTATATAAGCGTGATGGTGTATGGTTGTGGGCTGTGATTTCAGGCTGCGACGCTGACGGGAGGGTTGTGGGAGTGGCTGGCTACTATATTCGATGCACGGCCAAGACCACGTTGTCTGCCCCAGGGGAGCGGAGGAGATTGGTTATACATGTCGAATTCTGGCTGCTGCCTATGGTGCTCTCAGTGGTGCAAAGTCACTACTTCGAGAGAGAAAATAAACTCGGGTAGTTGACAGGCAGAATCGGGGTTGCGATGGATCACGGTGAGAAATTCTCAATTCTTGGGTTCTTTACATTGGGAGCGAGTGAGCTCTGCTATGGCGAGATCAATGGCTTCCATTACAGGCGGGGGTATATCTTGATGGTTGATAATGCGAGACGCAGGTGAGGGTTTACGCATCGATTTGGGTTGGTTGGATATATTGGCCAGTGATACAGTCACGCACTTTTCAGATGATACTACCACGCACCCTCAAGCTTCCAGCAAAACCAGCAGCGGCTCGTACTGCCACCATCACGTTTTGTAGAAACGCTGGAATTGCGTGCGTCAATTTTTATGATCTGCTCTTGCCACTCGACTGTTGCCTGCAGGGGATGTTTACTGCGATACTGGTAGATTTAATGGATCTGGGGGATCTACACATGCAGAATCTTATACACAGTCTCACGGCTAAAAGTTGCACTGGCGACAATGTTTGATTCAACATGCGCGACAAGACTCGGTAGTTCTTGAATCAATATTGCTTCTTATCAACAAGGATATATCAAAATGTACGATAAACACAAAAACAGAACGTCCTGATGCTGGAAACAAACTTATCTCAACAGAAACTCAATCTTTGTGTAACCTTGTTGGCCAAAGAAGGATCACAAGTACAGCACGCTGTTTGGTAAACATTTGAAATTCTTTTTGGTCAACGTTCGATGTATTTGTAAGCATCAAAGTTGATTGCAATCTCTTGGTTCACTTTGAATAGCTGGGATGGTGAATCTTCTGTCTGGGAGTTCTGCTGAGCCCAGGAGCTGACAAGATGTTTAGGTAACAGGCGGCGTACAGAGGTGTTATTGTCGATAGACGTTGCCCCACATTGTATGAAGTCTTTTATCACCAACAATTGCAATCGTAATAATAGATGGGTTTTAGCAGTAGAACTCCTTGAGATATCGAGCACCCGGTATACTGTTTAGTACAAAAATTTATTTTTACTAGGGAGAGACTTCGTTTAGTGTCTGGTGTATATGATGATACTATACTTTACAATCCTGTATCATCACGCTGCTATGGTATATACAAAAGAGTAGGGCTCTAGGCCACCACCTTGAGACTATATAGAGCCTGGGTGCGCAGATACCATTGCTCAGTCTCCTTTAACTGTTGTCTCGTGTGACGTGTACTCCTGACAGCCAACTTTACTGTTTACCCCGCATTGGATCCAACGCCTTCAAGCAGTAGTATACACTTCTCAACTATGCAAACAGCCGTGAGTCCCGCACCCTTGGCTTACATATCTACGCCACAAATATACTAAAAACCACCCAATAGTTATCTATAGTTTCCATATTCTTCAAGTATCATACTCTGCGTCCAGTAATGGTACACGTTACCGCCTGCGGTAACAGATTAGTATTCCATCAGGTAAATAACATTCTGTTAATTAGCCTAGTTGTTTTGTGTACAGACTCTGTTACTTCTATTGTTTCCGGGGTTGTCTGGGTGGCTGCAGTGTTATGTAGAGGTGGAGGGGTTGCTACAGTCTTAGCAAAGGTTGCCATACATCCTATCTCGCAATCAAGATTCCTACACATAACAGGTCGCCCCAAAAGTGATGAATACTCTGGACTGCGCTTACGATACAGCAAGCACTGCATTGTGCGTCAGTAATATAACAATCATGTTGTAGGCTACATATATTAGGTGCATCCTGCCTGGTTTTATATTTGAAAAGTTAGTTTGTTTGTTCATCACAACTAATTGCTATTATGGTATAGCAGAAACAGTTTTTTTGTATGAATGGTTTTTATGCTTTCCATGCTATCTAGACTATATATGCAGGGCTGATTGGATTCACAGTCATAATGACCATTGGATCTCCCTGCTAGCAAAGTAATAGCAGCAGAATGTTCTATTCTTGCAGTATTTGACATATCTTGATGGAGTGCTATTTGAAAGCACTACTGGAAAATTGGCAGTAAGTAATTGCAACAGAGTAGTTGAGATGCGCAGTATTCAATGTATTCTTGCGGAACGCTGCTTGGACCTATCCATTGACGTTCAACAGTCATCTGATGGGTGTGGATATGTTAACATACACAACATTTAAAAATATTTGCAGTATTCAACGTATTTTGATAGAATGCTGTGTAGGCCTATCACTATTTGTCATTTGACAGGCAAGAAATTGTAGTAGAACAGTTGCCATGCGCAGAGTTTGTGGATACCTGCTGTATATGATGTGTGTTTATAGAATGCTGTTTGAACGCACTATTCAATGTTCATCAGTCATGGAATGACAGCGGAATTGTGAAAATGTCAGTATTTGCTGTATTGCTGTATAACCATTGGATTTTTGAATGCTTGACAAGGGGCAATATATGTATTTAACAGAGTAGTTTTCCTTGATTACAGCAGTATGAACTCTATTCATGGTCAGTATGTATGGTCATGTTGACGTGATTCAAGCGAATAGTGTCTGACAGCAAAATGTTGTAAAGGGTGTTACTATCGTCACGAAAATGTCATTTTTGCTAAAACTCCTAAAACTCCTACGTTAGCCTCAATTGGCTGATATACGTCAATTCGACAACATTGCAAGGTCCCCAGTAACGTACGGCGCAATGTTCCTAAATTACCGCCGTTATCCTAAAATAGCTCTTCTCACAGCTTAAATGCCTCTCTTTTTTCAATACCTTATTTTTAGCCTACGTTAGGTTAAGCGAAGTATTTTGGATGTTAGACGGCCTATTTTAGAAGAACAGCAGTACTCCAGAAACTCCGCATGCTACGCTCAGGATGCAGGGTTGCTGACCGCAGCCACTCTGCATGCTATTTTGGCAACTTTGAATGGTAAGCGTGACATCTCTGCATGCTACTTCAGGCTATGGATATGCTACGTTAGGCTATGGATATGCTACGCTGGACAGCAAGATCGCTACTTTGGACTCTGACAGCGCTACATTAGGCTATGGATATGCTACGCTAGACTCTGACAGTGCTACGTTGAGCTCTGGATATGCTACGCTGGCGGTGGTTTTGGATCTCGCGATGGTTTTGTTGGTTTTGGATCTTGCGATGGTTTTCGGAAGCATCGCGCAATGGTTTACAGATTCTTTGATTCAGTGCAACTTGATCGCTTATTTAGCGGTTTTTTTATGCTAACTATGCTATGCTATCTATACTAAATCCAGGATATGCCCAGGATTCGACAGATCTGAAAGGATTCCACAGATCTTAAAGGATTCGACAGATCTTATAAAATCGTCGGATTTTATAGGATTCGGCCTATTCCCATTGATTTGCTGCTTTGACAAAGGATTAGCTGATAATCTAAAGATTCAACAGATCTTGAAGGATTGGACAGATTTTATAGCATTCGACTATTTCTTAGGAAAGCTGCTTTGACAAATGATTCGACAGATCTGAGGAAAGCTGCATAGTTGTGGGATATTATAGAATCGTCGGATCTTATAGCATTCGGCCCTTTCTTATGAAAAGCTGCTTTGACCAGGATTAATCGATACTCCAAGGATTCAACAGATCTTGAAGCATTCGACAGATCTTAAAGGATTCGTCGATTAGCAGCAGGATGATCTGTATTCATAGTCAGTATATATGGGCACAATGAGGTAGCTTAAGCAAAGAATACGTTGTTTGACGACAAGATGTCGGTCGCGATCGTATTGATGAAAGCCGGTGTGCAGTTTGGCATTTGCGTTGTTCACTTTGGTAGAGTCGTCCAACTTAGATCGAACACAGTAGCGGGGGCATTGAACTACCCTTCAAAACTCAGGGGCGGACAACTCGGGCGGTGTGACTATTAGCGTGCAGAGTTTTCACCGCAATTTGCTTTGCTCATTTCTGGGGTGTGCAGCCCTGTAACAGGGGCAAAGCAGCGCCAAGAACGCCGCCGAGTCATGTTTTGTGTCACGGAAGTCGCCGGGCAGAAGTGGTTTGCTGCGTAGATTGCAGCTAAACCAGTGTATTTGTGTGAAAATGTCAGTTTTCGCAAACTTTACAATGTTTGTCTTTGCAGTTTTGAACTTTGGTCGAAATACAGCTGCCCACCACACGACAGCACCCGATCATTGTGTCCAAGATTTTTGAAGGTTAGTTCAACACATTCAGATTACTGTTTAATTATTGATGTTTGTAGTTCCAGACCTGGATTCAATCAAACAACGCGAATTCGAACGTTTACAATTACGATCTCCACCATGATTGCGACCGACATCTGGCCGTCAAGCACCGGTATTCTCTGCTTAAGCTTATCATGACCACATATACTGACTATGAATACAGCTCATACTGCTAGAATCAAGCACATTTGCGATGAATCAGCAGCTTTCCATGCGAAAAGACCGAATCCTATACGATCCGACGATCTACGACAAAGCAGCTTTCCACAAGAAAGAGTCAAATCCTTAAAGATTCGACGTCTAACAGCGGTCCATACAATATGCCGAATCCTTTAAGATCCGTCGAATTTTTAGATTATTGGCTAATCCTCTGTCAAAGCAGCAAATCCATAAGAAAAGGCAGATTCCTTGAAGATCCGGCGACAAAGCAGCAATCCATAAGAAAAGACCGAATTCTATACAATTCGACAATCTACGGCTAAGCAGCAATTCATGAGAAAAGGCTGAAACCTTGAAGATCCGTCGACAAAGCAGCTTTCCATGGAATCCGTCTCTGTATATGGTCTAGATAGCATAATAAAACCGCTGAATAAGCAATCAAGTCGCACTGAATGAAAGAATCTGTAAACCATTGCGAGATGCTTTCCAAAACGATTGCAAGGTCCAAAACCTTCGCGAAATGCTGCCCAAAACCATTGCGAGTTCCAAAACCACCGTAATAGTGCTAAAGAATGCTATGGAACATTATTATGGAGTGCTATTGAGTGCCAAATAATGGTATTGCTTCTACGGACTTGGTGGAAAAAATCTCAGTCGCTAAGTTGGCCTACGGACCAGTATAGAGTGCTACGAGCTGCTATTACGGCTACGCGTGCTTATCGGAAAATCGACCTTTTAGTGACGATAGACCGTTATTGTGAACGTCGAATTTACGTTGTTTGATAGTACATCAGCAAAAAACCCGGTCGCGCTCAGTGCGCTCACAGTGCTGAGCGCACTGAGCGCAACCAACCAGGCATCGAGCTTGAGCGGAAATTGTTAATTTTGCTATTGTGAGCGCAACCCGTAACGGCCTCCGCTCGACGGCTTACTGAGTCAGCCCTCAATGGATGCCTTCCAGAGTCGTCTCTCGCTCAACGCCATTCAGACTCGTCTCTTGCTCAACGCCATCCAGACTCGTCTCTCGCTCGACGCCAGCCAGAGTCGACTCTCGCTCGACGCCATCCAGAGTCGACTCTCGCTCGACGGCAATCAGAGTCGTCCTTAGATCGACGGCTTGCAGAGACGTCTTCCATTCGATCGTGGCCTGGACGACATCTCGCTCGACGGCATTCAGAGTGGTCTCTCGCTCGACGGCAATCAGAGTCCCATCTCGCTCGACTCCGGCAATCAGAGTCGTCTCACGATGGACTGCATCCAGACTCGTCTCGCGTTTTTTTTGTCACTTGGGATGTTTCTTGTTTGCGGAGGACTGTAAAATTATTGCGAAACTACGGAAAAAACAAAACTACCTATACTTCTTCTGGATAACCCTCCAAGATCATGTCCCCAGACACGGACTTATGTGCGTGCGCTGATTAACAAAAACGTGCTACCCATATCTACCAGCCGCGAAAAAATATTATCCACGCTAACACGATCACATGAATGCTCCTGGCGTCAGGCTAAGGAATGCCATCTACGTAACCAACCCCCAGGCCTCAAAACCGACGCTTCTTAGCAGCACTGCCACGACCCCGCGCTGCTTGTTCGCGAATCGGCCTCTTGGACGGATTCTCCTGAGAAGCGCCCTCAGTAGTGGTCTCCGCAGGGGCGGCCCCTAAAACGACATTGGATTGGTGAGTCTGTGTCGACGATCGTACGTGCTCAAGTCGCTTGCGAGACGCCTCTTCGTCACTAAGCGGCTCGTCGTCCTCTTCCGCATTGTCTATTGGTGGGAGGTTTCTCAAGTTAGCCATTTGAATCGGATCACTGGGAATTGGCCTTCTTATAGGCCTAGGTATAAGGTGGCCATTTTGAGTGAAGCAATCAGACTCCATTGTTTCGTGATCAGGGCCATCCGATCCTTGTGGTCAGCCGTCCCGGTGTCCGTAATTGGGTGATTGACCCCCGTATGGCCTGAGCTCATCCCTCTGCGACTGCGACTGCGACTACATGAACGCTTTCGTTGCCGGATTCCAAGGGAATCCCGATGGCCAATTAGGTGGTGCGGGCTCAAGGTCTTCAGTATTCCGAGAGCCAGGATTCTGGGATTGGGTAAGTGAGTTCCCAAGACCGGTCTGCTGGGACGCCCCACCAAGTCTTTGCGCCCGTGCATCCGGGTCTCGCCCTGAAGGACCGTCGTTCAAGTCAACCTCGTTAAAGTGTTCGCTCTGCCGTGGCGATACAAGGTGGTTGTCTAGTTTGTCGTCTTCGTCAGGTTGGTCTACATCCTCACCATTCTCCCGGATCGTCTGTTCCATTAGAAGTATGAATTCCTCGTTGTCGTTGTCCACCGGAGGTGGCCCTTCGAGGAGCAGCAGATTAAGACTCTTGTTATGCTGCTCCTGCAGGGCCCAGATAGAAGTCCGAATTGTCCTCATCAGAAGCTCGCGCTTTTTGTCTTTCATGGGGCTCCCTTCGAAATTCTGGTTCCAGCATTTCTGCAGCCACTGCCATGTCCCTTGAGGCAACGGTCAGCAAAGCAAGTCCGGATAGGGACCAAAGGGTTACCTCTTATATTGGCAGCTTTTATAGTCCCCCTGTTTCTATATCTGCTATCGCGAGGATAGCAGTCAAGATCCCATCGTAGACTCAAAGCCGCAAAGCATATAGTTGTCTTTGTGATATCATTAATAACAGTGATCGCTTTTTGTCCTATCTGTCGACGAGTGCTCCAGAATTCATGATAGAGGAGGAAGGGTATCTCCTCAGCGCCGAACCATCCGAAGCCTCGCTTTGAATAGTCAATACGAGAGCGGCTTTAGGAGAGGAGCAACCGGTAGCTACTTCTCGCCATGAAGAGACGCATAGAAAGCGGTGATTTTCCACCAACCAGTTCGTCTGATCCATGATGGTCTCCGCGTCCTTGTCCCTGAAGTTGTTGATGTCCAAAAACTTTTCTCTGGCCTTCTTCGACCAATTGGACTTTGCGCTGTGGCCTACGGACGTTAACTGTAGATGGCCCTTGTTAGCCGCTCTTCCAGACCGCTTCCACAGAACACATACATAGGCTATGGCCTTCGTACGCATAGCCGAATGGCTAGAATCGATGCCCGCTCTGGTGGCAGCCTCGTCCCACTGGGTGTGGATCTCGTCCTGCAAGTTGATTGGCGTCTTGCGGGGCTCCTTGGGATTGTGGTCCATCTGGAAGTCTCCAGTTGCGGAGCACAGAGGATACTTGGCGACGACCAAATGCTGGATGGTTAGCGCCACTGCGGCTATCGGGTCCCGCCCACCCTCCGAGAATTGGTTGACTTCTTTGGTGACATCGTCACTGTGCACCTCTGTGGCAGCCACCGACGATGACCTGCCGCCAGATGACGAATAATCATGGCTGAAAGATGGCAAGCTTCTTCCGCGAGGTGTCGAATAAATCATGTTTCGAGGCATGTTTGACGTGTGTGACTTGCTAGGTGGGCATAGGAAAAGAGTGTTGATACGATGCAGCGCGGACGAGGGGGGGGCTCCGTTTTTTATAATGCGCTGGGTGGGTGAACAGGCCGTTCCGCAGTACCAGTAGTGTGGCTGCCCTTGGAAACCTGACTTGGAACGCAGCACCCTAGAAGCGGTCTGTGAACCAGACCCACTCTGAACAGATGGTGCGCACATTCGTTTGTGACATCACTCAAGGGCATATTCGTCTGTGACATCTAGTTCAGGTATAGCTCTTTGTTGGTGCCCCTTGCTGTGCCGCCTTGTAAAGCCGATCTTTTCATTCTCTCGTGTATTATATATGTCTATAGATTGTAATAAGCACTAATCTCTCTCTATCTATTGATGCGAATGACCCAAACCAAAAATAACCGGAACGCCATACACATGATAATATACCATATCCGCAACTCTATAGTACAACTGTATATACCGTATCCGCAACTCTATATTACAACCGTAAGCACGATACCCATGACAGCCCTCCAGGACAAATTGTAGATGCCAGTGTCTCCGACACCGGTCCCATCTCCCATAGCTGACCGCGGAGCCAACAAATTGTAGATGCCAGTGTCTCCGACACCGGTCCCATCTCTCAGCACCGACCACAGAGCCAATATCCATCGGCTTTTTGAAAGCCGGCCTTGGTGACTGGATCAGCCACGTTTGCTCCTCATCAGCGATGCCTCGCCCGCTTGATGAGTCTGCCTCTCAATAAAGCGTCCCTCTGCAAGCCCGTCATCGGAGCCGGATTAGCTGGCGGCCTTTCTTCGTCGGCCTCGTGGTATTTCATAAGGACCCTTTACAGCTCGGCCTCTGCATCCCACCGAAGGTCTTCAGTTATGTCGGGGACCGCTATGACTGTTTGCATGTCCCTATCGATCTCCTGGCGGCCTGGAGACGCTTCTCCTGTTCTGCGGGATCGCTCGGTCGTCGGGGCCAATATGGGGCGTCTTGCGGGGGCGGGGTGTTTATAGCTTCTGCCTATTAAGGACGCACCAGGATCACCGGAGGGCGAACGCCGGCCGACCGTGTCGTCTCCACCCAGGTTTGCACAGCTTGATCATTATTCAGAGCTATGTAGCTGTATCCTGCAGTGAGCATGTACTGCTTGGGATGCCAGCTGTCGTGCTCAGAATTGGTGAGGCCAACGACCTCCCTCAGAGTATGACCTGCCAAGGCGGGGGTCTCCAAGACGACCTTGCGGACGCCCCTAAAAGAAGACTCAAACAAGGGCGTGTAATGCCACCAGACCACATCGGTAACGAACCAAAGTCGTATATTCGGGTCGGGCATCAGTTCGGCGGCCGTGAGTGCAGCTCCGTGGGTGACGACGCCAATGCGGACCACGGGGGGGGGGCACCAGTCTGCTGTGCGGTTACGACCCCCCCGTATTCTGGTGCGCATACTTCAGCATGGCAAATCTGGCGGCGTTGGTGAGCGAGCTTTGTGCACCTGGAGGCTACCACGTCACAACACCAGGTGGAAATTCCGAAGCGCCTCGGGGGCGACGCTCGGAAGGGGAAGGGTACCGGCGGGGATAGTGCCGCTGGCGGGCTGCCCACCGACAGGCTGCTGGGGCCTGGTGCCTCCGGGAGGGGTCCGCACAGTCCCGCTACCACTGGGCTCCCCGAGAGGGAGAGGCTGCTGCGGCCTGGTGCCTCCGGGAGGGGTCCGCACAGTCCCGCTGCCACTGGGCTCCCCGAGTCGCCTTATCGGTGGCCCACTCAGAGGCTGCTGCAGCCTGGTTTCTTCAGGAGGCGGCCTCACAGTCCCGCTGCCACTGGGCCCCCCGAGTGGCCTTATCGGTGTGCTACCTGTGGCACGTAGAACGGAGGGCACGCTCAAGGCTCTACCCTTGCCATTGAAGAGGCGTCTGGTGGGGGTGGGGGTGGGATCACCGGCAGGGGCGGGCCCAGGAGCAGGAGTCGGGGTGGGATCACCGGCAGAGGCGCGACCAGGAGCAGGAGTCGGGGTGGGATCACCGGCAGCGGCGGGACTAGGAGCAGGAGTCAGGGTGGGATCACCAGCAAGGGCGCCAGCGGTCTCAGCAGGCGGGGGGGGACGAGGAGACGAGGGCGGAGACGAGAGCGGAGTCGACGTGTTAGAAGAACTGGCTGGCGGGATTGGATTGTCGGCAACGGGGGGAGACGTGCTGGGAGTCCTACCAGGTGCGGGACCGGGGGCAGTTGCGGGGCCGGGGCCAGGTGCGGGGCCGGGGGCAGGTGCGGGGCAGGGTCCAGGTGCGGGACCGGGGGCAGCACAAGTGGAGGGAGGGGGAGTGGGAGAGGCAATGCGAGGAGGAGGATTCCAACCCAATACTGGCAGCACTCCCGGATGTAGCGGTGTGGGGGGAGGCGGATGAGGTGTACCGGGCGGCGGCGGCAGACGGAGCACTTTCCTTCCGGGGTGTACTGTTTGGAACCCAGGCAATACGGGACCTGCCCCGAGAGGAAAGACAGTAGTGAGGGTCAAAGGTGGACGTGGGGTCCCGCTCAGGGTCGCATCCACGGCAGCGACAGTTGTTATCTTTGGTCCGCAATCCAGAAAGATCCTCCGGATGCAGTGAGTGACCACTACATCCGCACTATGATCGGGAGTGTGTTTATTCCCGTTTCGGCAAGCGGCGGCAAACAAAACGTCAAAGTCTGCCCGTCTGTAGACCCGCCTTATAGACGGCACCGCCCAAGCCAGATCGGTGATGTTGTCCACGCATTCAATCACCGATTCCCACCACAACGTCAGAGGGGCGTTCTGGCCCAAAGAAGGGAAGTCTCTCGCACACGCAGCCCGATATGGGATTGGCTCGTCTTGACTTTGTGCCCAGTTGTGGGTATCATGCATAAATTGGCCGCACTGAGACCGCCACCCCGTATGCGACTGGAATGGCGGGTTGTATCAGACGTACTGCCATCGGGTGCAACGGCCACAATGTCTAGCGTTTGCAAGCATGCGGCCAATGGGATATCGTGGGACCATGGTCCCTTGACCTTGGTGATGTTGTTCACATGGCGCAGAGCGAGCGTATACACTAACCCGAGGACGGCCTGCTGGTTTTCCCCGTAGCCGGCAAATTGAAGAGGTCTTGCCGTGTAGTGTGGAATATGGCAATTGCCGGCGTTGACAGGCATTGTAACTACACAGATTTAGTCTGTATCCAAGGGAATATAAGGCAGGACAATATTGGAGTTCTCTTACAGAGTAGCTGGGTATGTGTTCTGCGGAAACTGTCTGGTAGGTGTCTCAGGTGAGGGTATTTGGTGAAGCGAGGAGGATGAGTGTTCAGAAGGCAATTGGTGCAGAGGAATATCGACCACTGGCAAACATAATGTCACATATTTATATATATTCGTCTATGGTGAGCTGCTTTTCCTGCCTTTGTTTGACCCTCACATGGCTGAACCCCCAACAAAGCCGGCTTCCAAGGGCAGTACCCAGGGCGTCGCCATACCATTGTTTGCTCCAGAAGGGCTGATTCTCTGAGGCCGCTTATGTCTTCCTGAATCAACCCCAAGCTCGAGGCGCTGTTTGTTCTGGAGTGCGCGACTGGGGACCCTGTCCTGTAATGGCTGTCTACAAGCCATGTCCATTGTTTGCTTGCTGCGGCTGAACAGGCTTTGCGTGATAACTCGCCGGAATAGGCTCAACCTCGCATTCCGTTGTTGCCTTTCGCATTCCGATCCGTTGTGAGGGTTTGTTGAAGACTTGAAACATTGTTTTTCTTTGTCAGACCAATGCCGGGCTTGACAAAGTAGCGTTGATTGAGGGAGCGTATGACGACAAGGACATGGCACCCTTGCAAGCCCCGACTCCTGATAAGGTTCCTGCGAACGATTGCGTAAGCAATCGATGCTTACCCGGCCGCACCTGGCTTGTTGGGCATCGCGGCCTGCCAGTCCCATTCAGATAGCCGATTACAAGACACTCCACCCTAGCCACCAGGACTAAATATGTTCAGCTTCGATGTACCACCTGTGCAGCCTGATGAGTGCAAATGGCGCTGCGGCAAGACGTACAAGGCACGCAGTAATTGGTTACTGTATCATGAGCAGTTGAGGTGTCCATTGCCCCCTTGAAAGCGCCCACGCACTGACGACTCGGAAGAGGCGCGTCTAGGACGATCTTTCCCACCTGACGAACACCCGGGGCCGCAACCCGAGTCGTAGAGTTCCGAAAGCGACCCAGACAAACCTCAGGACGACAATGCGACCCTAGATGGCGACCCTGTGAAAGACATCTTCGACGATGTCCCTGTAGATGCCATCTACGACGACCAGCCAGAAGACGGTCCGATGAGCTCTCTCTCGAACCGTCGTTACGACAACGCTGCCGAAGCAGGGATACCAATACGGCTACAGATACCAGACCCGTGGTTCACGCTCCGTGAGAAACCTTTTGATCCGTTTTCAGGGGAAATTGATTACAAGCTCGCGCGGTGGTTCGTTAAATCTAAGACCCCCAAAGGACAGATCGATGACTTCTTCAACGACGGGCTCCATGGGCCCGCATCTCGGGATGGACCGATGTCTTTCAGATCGGGTCACACTTTGTGGAAGCAGTCAGAAAAGATGGACGGCCAACTCCCGTCATACAAGATAGGCGCGGTCACGGTGGACGGCCAAACAATACCATTCCTGACGAGAAACATCATCAATGCTGCAAAGTATCTCATAGGCCAACCTTGCTATAAAGACTACCTTCAGTACGCCCCATATACACAGGTGAACTCCGATGAAGAGCGCCAGTTCAACGAGATGAACACCGGGGACTGGTGGCACGACACGCAAGAGAAGCTACCAAGACAAGGCACCCTTGTGCCTTTGATATTCCCCTCAGATGAGATGCATCTCACGAACTTTTCCGGAGGCAAGAAGGCATGGCCGATCTACATGACCATAGGAAATCTCGACGCCACCGTCCGAAGCAAGTAGTACTGGAGAGCGCAGGTCCTAGTTGCTCTACTACCCATCAAGCCCAAGAAGAGCGGCATCCGAGGCGACGGAGACAACGAGATGTCGCAGCAGGCCAAGCAGGCGCTGTATACGGTCCTACGCGGTCTTCTCGAACCCCTCAATCGGTTTGCAAATCCGGAACACGAAGGCAGGCCTGTTGAGTTGCTCTGCGCTGATGGGCTGGTACGATCATGTTGGCCTGTCCTGGCAGCCTGGATTGCGGACCACTCCGAGGACTCGAATCTGCAAGGCACGAAAGGAAACGTGTGCCCTACCCGCATCGTGCACAGAACCAATCTGGGGGAGCTGGGTCCGGAGGCACCTCTGCGAAACAGTGAGATGCACAAGCACATGCCAGTGGGCCAGCACCGTCTCACCGAATCAGATAACGAGGCGCGGGCCAGTGCCCAAGCCGAGACCTGATTCCACGAGCACGCTTACGAAGGCCGCCCTTGTGATGTGACATCGAGATTACCGGTCACCGCCAAGTTGGCTTCAGCCATGTGGTTTATGGCCGCATCCACCAGGACGGATGAGAATGTGTTCTGGGGAGTGCCTTTCGTGACTCCGAGCCTGTTGCCACGGCCAGACGTCCTACATGTCATGCTACTTGGGATCTTCAAAACGGCCATGAACTGGGTAGAGGATTTTCCGAAGAAACATGACAGGGCGGATAAGTTTGATGACCTTTGGGCCAAAACGCCGGCATACGCCGACGACCGTTTCAAGCCACCCACCAAGAGGTACCGCGAAGTCGTACAATGGCAAGGCAAGAAGATGCGCAACCTGGCACGGATCATCTTGATCCACTTTTCTGCTGCGTTGGCCAATCCAAGCCCAGCTCAGAAGTCGGACTTCCAAGAGGCAATACGATGCGTACGTGCCCTGGTCCAGTTCCATCTGATGACGGAGTACGAGTCGCATACGGAAGCGAACATCGGTTACCTGGAGCATTATCTCGCCGAGTTTCATCGACATAAAGAGGTGTTCCGGTGGTGCCGTGCCGATGCCAGACTCAATGCTTGCATAGCCGACCTCCGAACCGACTACAAGGGACGGATTGCAGAGGCGCAACGAGGAATGAATAATACGATGCAAAACAAGATAAAACGGGACATGCTGGCTGAGATGGAAAGAGAGATAAAGGGGCTCGTCACAGAATTGGCACACTTCAACTTTCCCAAGATCCACCTTATGAGGCATTTTGGAAGGTAATCATGGTGCAGCCTTCCAGACACGCCTTGCAAGAATGCTCACCAGAACAGTTCCATCAAGCTCTTAGGTAATCTGAAGCAATATAGCACGGAGACCTCGGAGTCGGCCCACAAATACATGGTCAAGGACGCCTACAATAGGTCGAATAAGCAAGTCGACATAGCGGATCAGTTGATGGCAGCCAACGAACGCATGAACGCTTTCCATATCAGGGAGCGGAACCTCAAGCGGTTTGCGGCAGACGGTCACTATAACTACAACGACAAGATGATTCGGCTCCTGGGACTGCACAGCTTGGATCAGAGGCGTCATGTGAACCGTAACATGAAACTGCATGGGGAGGACAGGACACTGGACCTGACAGCGACACATGATCCTGAATTCCGCCTTCGCAATGACGTTCCGAGACGCGTCCTCTCAAACTTTGACGGCGCGGAGTACTCAGTCTACGCAGTGATCCCCCAGATAGCCCCGTGGACCCTCTTGGGCCTTCTAGAATCGTTCTACAGGCGGAGCTACGGAATCGATATGGCAAAACTTGATCACGCTGAACTGCGCCGTTATGTCTTCCGCTTGGCTACAGAACTGAGAGTATCCTTTCCACTATATCAGGACTCCAATCACGGGCTGGGCTACGTGATGCATACTCTGAGGTGCACTGGCAGATCGAACTACCGAAAGGGTCCACCAAGAAACGACAACCGTTGGATTAGCGTGAAGAACAAGGACCTATCCTGGGGAGGTAAACATGTGGGGAACTTGGTCTTATGCCGACTAGTCGCCATGGTGAAGGTATGGAGAAAAGGGGAAGACGAAAACAGGGTGCACGCGATCGTGAGAGAGTATACTCTTCAGAGGGACTACCTCGGGGTAGACGCTCATGGACTGAGCCGGTGGTTATACAATGAGCGAACGGCCCCTTGGGTGACGGCACTGTACGTTATCAAAGGGGGTGCCCACTGCATGTCGGACGGCATTAGGGATCCAAATATGTACTATGCGAACACGCAAATAGATGTGACTACGTGGAACCTGCTTCAGGAGGAGATATAGGATCGGCGCATGGAAAGAGGATTTCCATGTAATTTAATTGTAGAATAGCAGAAATACAGACTAGATAGAGATCCCTTAGTAGGGAGCGTCCTTGCGAGGTCCATCTGAATACTCTGCGCGCATAAAGCCTGGCGTAAGTATAAATTTATTGCTTAGCGAAAGCGGAATCAACGATTAATTGTGGAAAAGCAGAAATAAAGACTAGATAGCGAGCTCTTAGTAGGGAGCGTCCTTGCAAGGTCCATCTCCATACTCTGCGCGCAAAAAGCCAGGCAAAAATTATAAATTTATTGCTTAGCGAAAGCGTAATCCACGATGCGATTTAAAAACGTCCATCGAGAGACGACTCTGGATGCCGTCCACCGAAGGCCGTCACTGGCTCCAGTTGAGCGCGATGTGTCGCAGGCCGCGCTCAGTATGCTGAACGCGCTGGTTTACAAGCCAGATCTCCAAGCGGCCCTGAGCGCAGCTGAGCGTGCAACAAGGGACGGGGTTCGCTAGTCCGATCTGCTGAGCGCTGTTGAGCGCAGCTGGGCGTACGGAGCGGCTCGGTTGCACGGTGCAACGGCCGAGCGGTACTTGATTTTTTGCTGATGTATTCATCAGGAAAAAACCCTTTTTCCTCGGCGGTTGTACATACGACTTGGGTAACTACGGAGCATATCACCACCACCGGAGTCTTATCTAAGTGGCTTCAAGTCGGGAACGCTCCGGTGATCTATCTTGCAGGCCGGAACTTACAGTGACAACACTTGCCTGCCGACTAATTACCCAGAAACATTACAACACTAGCATCTATTGGCCAAATTTACGGTCTGTGCAGTGTAATTACCGGAGATGATCCAACTTGACGCTGCTTTATGAGGGATGTCTGCACGCCAGCTGCTTTATTGAAAATGACCCCACTCGATGCTGTTTTATGGAAGATGTCTGCACGCAAGCTGCTTTAAGGGAGATATTCCTAGTTTGAATGAATCAATAGACTAACCAGCAGAGTGATCACAGCGGCGATCCGATCTTAAGCGGCAAGGGAGAAATAGATTTAATCACGGGTTCTAGTATGCTATCTATGACTATATACACGATATTCATCGGATTGACGGTGCTTGTGACCGTCAGATCGGCCGGCCAGCCCCAGATCTTCTAGAATTGTCGCATTTTATAGCATTCGGCTCATTCTGATGGAAAGCCGCTTAGACATATGATTGGCTCATTCGCAAGCATGGAATGGAGGCAGAATTCAGCCCATTCTGGTGGATTGCTGCCATGACATAGGATTGGCTGATTTGCCAGCATGGAATGCAAGCATAGATTGGTTTGTTTTTATGGAATGTTGCTTAGTCGCCGGATCTTAAAGGATTCGACCCATTCTTGTTGATTGCTGCTTAGCCGTAGGATTTATCGCAGATGTGCTTGATTCGAGCAGGATAAGCTCTATTATAGTCAGTATATGTTATGATGATAAGACGTTTAAGCAGGAAATACTGGTGTTCGAAGGTGAGTTATGAGTTCCGATTGTGCTGATGAGCGTCGGTGAGCAGGTCGGCATCGGTGGTGTACCACCCACCAGAGTTGTCAAACTTAGAGCCAAAAAACTTCAACAAAGCAACAGGGGCATTGAACTACCCTCCAAAACCGAGGGGCAGACAGATTGGGCGGTGTGACTACCAACGTGCAGAAATTACCCTGTTATTTCCTTTGCTCATTTACGGTGTGTTCAACCCTTGCACTGGGGTCAAGGCAGCGCCAAGTACGCCGCCGAGTCATGTTTGGTGTCACAGAGGACGCCGCGCAGGAGTGGTTTGCTGCGTAGATTGCAGCTAAACCAGTGTATTTGTGGGAACATGTCAGTTTCTGCAGACTTTACAATGTTTGTCTTTGCAGCTTTGATCTTTGGTCAAAATACACCTACCAACCACGCAACAGCACCCAAACACTGTGTCCAAACTTTTCGAAGGTGAGTTCAACATCCTCAGATTACTGTTTAATTATTGATCTTTGCAGTTCAAGCTGGATAAAATCAAACACTGCGAATTCGAACCGTTACAATGACGCTCTGTAGCACCATCGCGACCGACATCTCGCCGTTAAACACCTGTATTCTTTGGACGATCTACAACATCCTCTACGATCCGTCGATCGACGACCAAACAGCAATCCATAGGAAAAGGCCTAATCCTATACGATCTGTCGAATCTTTTAAGATCTGTCGAATCCTTCAAGATCCGGCCACAAAGCAGCAATCCATAAGAAAAGGCTGAATCTTATACAATCTGACGATTGCTACGACAAAGCAGCAATCCACATCGGGAAAAATCAGTCTCCTTATTAGTCTTCTGGACTGCCTGAGCGACCTGGGCGACGTGGGCGACTGCACAGAGAATTGAACAAAAATGGCGGCGTAGCCAAGTGTTCTTCAGTCAGCAACGCCTCCGTGAACTGACCTGCACGCCGGTGTGTGCCGTCAACCCATTTAACTTACCGTAATGCCGGTGAAATACACCGCATGTGGGTCGCTTACAGGAAGCAATCTGTAATACCGGTAGCTCCATTGATTGCGCCGCACAGGCCGGTAGCTTTATGGATAGCGCCGCACTGGCCTTGCGCTCCCCCTGAATGACGCCGGATGCGAGTACCTTGGACGTACTACCTCGCTTGCATTTCTGTGCCGTCAATCCAATTTAACTCACCGTAATTTTCGGAAAATTCCGTGCCATACCTGTACTTTCACAGACAGCGTGCACAGCTCGGCAACCCCCCTTCTTTGGCCAGCCTGGCGCGACAGTTTATGGCAGTGAACCGGATAGACGGCGAGTATCACCGGAATATCGGTTCGTGCGGGTTATATCGTTGAAGTTGCGATAGAGGCGCGCTCGGTCATTGAAGTTGTGCTACATACGGGTTCTATCGTTGAAGCTGCAATACATGCGGCGTTCTGTCATTGAAGTTGCGATACACGTTGTTGTCACTTAATCAAGCATTTCAATATTTGCAGTAGTAAATTCCTGTATTACTATTACTATCCACCGAATTGTACTTGTGTATGACAACATCACGGCCGAACAGCATCGTAATTCCCATGAAAAACACTACAACGCCAGTATAAAACACCCGAACGCCTGTATAAAACACTGGAGCTCCCGTATACAACACCGGAACTCCCGCTTTCAACCTTGTTAAAAACAAACAAGGACAAAAACACCCACCTGAATAACCCTATCTAAAACTGTTACCGCGGGCGGTAACCAGCAGCGTTGCTAGACGCAGAATATGTTGCTCGGAACATATGGGAAGCATGGATAACGATACGGTTGTTCATAGGATACACATAGCGTAGGTACGTGGGCCAAGGGTTCTAGACCCAAGGCCGTTTGCATAGCTAGGAAGTTTGTACCACTTGAAGGCATTAGATGCGCTGCGGGGTAAACAGTATTGGCTGTTAGGATTAACGTCACCTGTGACATAGTTGGCAGAGACTGGGCGATGGTGACTGCGCACCCGTCTATATAGTTTTAGGGTAGAGGGCTAGAGCCCTGCCGTGTTGTATATATAGGGGCGTGATGATACGGGGTTACAAAGTATAGTATCATCACACGTCACGAAAAGGTCATTTTGTGCTAAAACTGCTAAAACTCCTACGTTAGCCTAAATTAGCCGATATACGTCGATTTGACAACATCGCAAGGCCCCCGGTAACGTAGGGCGCAACGTTCCTACGTTACCGCCGTTCTCCTAAAATAGCTCGTCTAACAGCTACGTTACCTCCCTGTTTTCAATCCCTCCTATTTTAGCCTACGTTAGGAGAAGCGCAGTAACTTAGATGTTAGACGGCCTATTTTAGGAGAACGGCGGTAACGTAGGAACTCCGCATGCTAAGGTTAGGCTGCAGAGTTGCTAAAGTAGCCACTCTGCATGCTATTTTGGCAACTTTGAATGCTAAGCGTAGCCTCTCTGTATGCTACGTCAGGCTATGGATATGCTACGTCAGGCCATGGATATGCTACGCTGGACAGCAAGATCCTCAACTTAGACTCTGACAGTGCTACGTTGGACAGCAAGATTGCGATGTTGGACTCTGACAGTGCTACGTTCGGCTATATACTACAGCGGTGTTTTTGGATCTCGCGATGGTTTGGCGGTGGTTTTGGTGGTTTCGAATCTGGCGATGGTTTTGGGAAGCATCTCGCGATGGTTTGGATCTCGCGATGGTTTACAGGTTCATTCAGTGCAACTTGAGCGCTTATTCAGCGGTTTTATTATGCTATCTAGACTATATACAGAGAAGGATTCTATGGAACGCTGCTTTGTCGACGGATCGTCGAATCTTTAAGGATTCGGCCTTTTATTATGGATTCGCTGCTTTGACAGAGGATTGGCCGATAATCTAAGGATTCGGCCTTTTATTATGGAATGCTGCTGTGACAGAGGATTGGCCGATAATCTAAGGATTCGGCCTTTTATGATGGATTCGCTGCTTTGACAGAGGATTGGCCGATAATCGAAGGATTCGGCCTTTTATTATGGAATGCTGCTTTGACATAGGATTAGCCGATAATCTAAGGATTGGACAGATCTTAAAGGATTCGGCCTTTTCTTATGAATTGCTGCTTTGTCGACGGATCGTCGAATCTTTAAGGATTCGACGCTTTTTTATGGAATGCTGCTTTGACATAGGATTAGCCGATAGTCTAAGGATTCGTCGGATCTTATAGGATTCGAACCTTTCTTATGGTATGCTGCTTTGTCGTAGATCGTCGGATCGTATAGCATTCGGCCTTTTCTTATGGAACGCTGCTTTGTCGACGGATCGTCGAATCTTTAAGGATTCGACGCTTTTATGGAATGCTGCTTTGACAGAGGATTGGCCGATAATCTAAGGATTCGGCCTTTTATGATGGATTCGCTGCTTTGACAGAGGATTGGCCGATAATCTAAGGATTCGACGGATCGTATAGCATTCGGCCTTTTCTTATGGAACGCTGCTTTGTCGACGGATCGTCGAATCTTTAAGGATTTGACACTTTTTTATGGAATGCTGCTTTGTCATAGAATTAGCCGATAGTCTAAGGATTCGACAGATCTTAAAGAATTAGGCCTATTCTATGGAACGCTGCTTTGTCGCCGGATCGTCGAATCTTTAAGGATTCGGCCTATTCTATGGAAAGCTGCTTAGTCGCGATATTCACCGGATTGAGGGTGCGAATGACCGTCAGATCGGCTGGCCAGAGTACAATGCCGGTATGACCTGTATTCATAGTCAGTATATATGGTCATGATAAGGTGGCTTCAGCAGAGAATACAGGTGTTTGACGGCGAGTTGTCGGTCGCGATCGTGCTGACGAGCGTCGGTGTGCAGGTCGGCATTTGTGGTGTTCACCTCAGCAGAGTTGTCGAACTTAGAGCGAAAAAACTTGAACAAAGTAATGGGGGGCATTGAACTACCCTTCAAAACTCAGGGGCAGAAGGCTCGGGCGGTGTGAGTAATAGCGTGCAGAGTGTTCACCGCAATTTCCTTTGCTCATTTCCGGCCCCTACAATGCGGTCAAAGCAGCGCCAAGAACGCCGCCGAGTCATGTTTTGTGTCACGGAAGTCGCCGCGCAGGAGTGGTTTGCTGCGTAGATTGCAGCTAAACCAGTGTATTTGTGAGAACATGTCAGTTTTCGCAAAGTTTACAATGTTTGTCTTTGCAGTTTTGAACTTTGGTCGATTTACAGCAGCCAACCACACAACAGCACCCGAACATTGTGTCCAAACTTTTCGAAGGTGAGTTCAACACCCTCAGATTACTGTTTAATTATTGATCTTTGCAGTTCTAGGCCTGGATACAATCAAACAACGCGAATTCAAACCTTTACAATGATGCTCCCTGGCACGATCGCGACCGTCATCTCGCCGTCAAATCCATCATAAAAGGCCGAATCCTTAGATTATCGGCCAATCCACTGTCAAAGCAGCGAATCCATAATAAAAGGCCGAATCCTTACATTATCGGCCAATCCTCTGTCAAAGCAGCAATCCATAAGAAAAGGCCGACGATCCGACGATCGACGACCAAGCAGCAATCCATAATAAAAGGCCGAATCCTTAGATTATCGGCCAATCCTCTGTCACAGCAGCAATCCATAGAATAGGCCGAATCCTTAGATTATCGGCCAATCCTCTGTCAAAGCAGCGAATCCATCATAAAAGGCCGAATCCTTATATTATCGGCCAATCCTCTGTCAAAGCAGCGAATCCGTAATACAAGGCCGAATCCTTGGATTATCGGCCAATCCTCTGTCAAAGCAGCGAATCCATCATAAAAGGCCGAATCCTTAGATTATCGGCCAATCCTCTGTCAAAGCAGCGAATCCTCTGTCAAAGCAGCGAATCCGTAATAAAAGGCCGAATCCTTGGATTATCGGCCAATCCTCTGTCAAAGCAGCGAATCCATCATAAAAGGCCGAATCCTTAGATTATCGGCCAATCCTCTGTCAAAGCAGCGAATCCTCTGTCAAAGCAGCGAATCCATCATAAAAGGCCAAATCCTTAGATTATCGGCCAATCCTCTGTCAAAGCAGCGAACCCATAATACAAGGCCGAATCCTTAGATCATCGGCCAATCCTCTGTCAAAGCAGCGAATCCTCTGTCAAAGCAGCGAATCCATCATAAAAGGCCGAATCCTTAGATTATCGGCCAATCCTCTGTCAAAGCAGCGAACCCATAATACAAGGCCGAATCCTTAGATCATCGGCCAATCCTCTGTCAAAGCAGCGAATCCTCTGTCAAAGCAGCGAATCCATCATAAAAGGCCGAATCCTTAGATTATCGGCCAATCCTCTGTCAAAGCAGCGAACCCATAATACAAGGCCGAATCCTTAGATTATCGGCCAATCCTCTGTCAAAGCAGCGAACCCATCATAAAAGGCCGAATCCTTAGATTATCGGCCAATCCTCTGTCAAAGCAGCGAATCCATCATAAAAGGCCGAATCCTTAGATTATCGGCCAATCCTCTGTCACAGCAGCATTCCATAAAAGCGTCGAATCCTTAAAGATCCGGCGACAAAGCAGCTTTCCATAGAATCCGTCTCTGTATATAGTCTAGATAGCATAATAAAACCGCTGAATAAGCGATCAAGTTGCACTGAATCAAAGAATCTGTAAACCATCGCGAGAATAAAACCATTAAAACCATCGCGAGATGCTTCCCAAAACCATCGCGAGATCCAAAACCACCGAAACAGTGCTAAAGAATGCTATGAAACTTTATTATGGAGTGCTATGGAGTGCTAAAGAATGGTATTGCTTCTACGGACTTATTGTAAAAAACCTCAGTCGCTAAGTTGGCCTACGGACCAGTATAGACTGCTAAGGGCTGCTATGGAACGCTAATGCGGCTACGCGTGCTAATCGGAAAATCGACCTTTTCGTGACGCACGCACCAGACACTAAGCGAAGTCCCCTCTAGTAAAAATATCTTTTGTTACAGAGAATAAATCGGCTGCTTTATACCTCAAGGCGTTATACTGCTAAAACGCCTCTGTTAGTACAATTGTAATTCTTGGTGGTAAAAGACTTCATACACCGTGGGCCAACGTCTATCGTCGATAACGCCTCTGGACGTCCCCTGTAACAGTATATTTTTACTAGACTACACTACCAATTGCAATCATCGCTCACTTCAAGCGATGCGGAATCGGTGCGATACCAAGACCGCAAAACCTACGACCGCACCCTATATCAGGCACTCTTAAAATAGCCAGAGTTCTTAACCCACAAGACTATTACGGTCCTTACGGCGTTGGAGCAACAATCTACCAGAAAATGACCAGCTCAAACAACGATCAGCAAATGGCTGAAGCCTTGGAGGAGATGTTGGTAAAATCAGAGCAACCGCATCGGAAACAATCATTTTCTTTCGAACCTCCAACCGACCTAGACGATTTCGACAGTGGTTGGAGAGCTCAACAAGTCGCGTATTATACGGGTCCTTCATCCCAAAATTACCAACCTCCTAAATTGGTATCCCTCGTTAGTGTTGACGAAGGTTCAGGGGACGACCAACCGAATGCACCTGTGTTCCAATCTGAGGGCACCCGCATCAGAAAAAACGTCCTCAGAAGCAGGACAGAAAAACTGGACAGTACTACGTTGGCACCTTACCAATCAGGAAGACGAAGAAGCCGTTCGCCATCAAGACAGGCATACCAGGCGCCGGCAGGATGGGTTACGCTACAGGCATCATGGAATGGCCTAAAGAATAAGGAAAATCACTCTATGGCCACCGACGGAATGCACCAAACTATTCAATCACTAGGCAAGGAGATGAAAAGATTGCAGAATGCAATAGCCAAAGGAGAAAAAGTAACAGATGAGGACATTGACCTGTTGGTGGGAGAATGCCACAGCGCTAAAGCACTGCTCCAAGCAAGAATGTTGGGAGTGGAAACAACAGTGGCGGATCTCAACAATGCAGTAAAAGGCTTGTCCGCAGTTGTCATGGATATGACTCCAATTATCAGGAAACATTTCCAGGAGTATGACACCGCGTTGGGTGCCAAATTGGATCGCACGATTACAGACTTACAGGGAAGCTGGCAAATTGAATTTGCAGAACACGCACAAAACCGCAACGCAATGCTAGGGGATTTGGCCATCATCGAGCGTGCAGCTCAACAAGTAACGGAGGCAACTGAGGCAACACAGCGAGATATAGTTTTACTCAAAGCTACAAATCAGAATGACCAAGCGGAGATACGAGATCTTAATAACCTCGCTCGATATGCAACTACTCGCATGAACAGGTTGATGACGCGGCTACAAAAACTCGAAGAGGCACAGGAGGCGGAATCGGTAAACAAAAAGTACACCGCACAAGACATCCAGTTGAAGGTTGACTAGTTGGTTAAAAAGATGGGGGCACAGAACGATGGGGAAACCCTAACTGGCAGGGTGACAATGCATGGAGCGAGATTGAAACGTGTCAGACCAATTGATCGAGACCCGGATGACAGCGATCACGTCAGCAACGCCAGCACATCATTCCGCTCGGTTACACGACGAAACGACTTCCGGTCAATGCCGCCCCCACCTGCCTCAAATAGATACCAGCGCGAAGAAAGCGTCTTCCACCACAATCCATTCAATTTAGGCCCAGGCAATCCTAAGCCTCTAAAACCAACCGCCTTGCCTAAGTATAAGGTCGGAGAGAATTAGCGACAATTTTGGAAAATTTTGGAAAATCACATCAGGCTTTACAAGGAGCATTAACAAGGTCGAGGAGATGACGAATTCATCTTGTTGGTAGGTGATTGCCTCCAAGGCGAAGCACACAACTGATACGACAACTACACCCGGGAAATCCAACAAGGTATTGGACCGGCCCATTTTGAAACTTTCAAACAAGCTTGCGAGAAGCGTTTCATTCTGGAATCCGAGACCACCGACAACCTACGCAAGATGAACAAAATTCAATATACCGGAAATATTGAAGGATACCTTACTAAACTTGTGGATCTCAACCAGACTGTTGGTTTGCGAGAGGCTCCATGGAGGGATATGATTGAGCAAGGCCTTAATGACGACATCCGGGACAAGATAGCCAATGTTGAACCTTCAAATGACGACGAGGCTTTCATCAATCTTATCAGAAGATGCGGCAGGCGATTTGAGGAGAAGAAACGGAAGAGCGGATATTACAACTCAGATAAGAAAAAGTACGACCCAGAAAGAGTACTGGGATTCCAGAAACAGGACGTAAGGAAGATGGATCGGAAGCAGTTGGCGGATGAGGTAACATATCCAAGTCGGGAGTCATCATTTACGCCAAAGCCATCAAAAATGTATGAGACAGGTAAGACTTTTGCACAGCTAACAGCAGGGATTCCGGGACCTGTTATTAAGGAACGTATCGAGAACAGGAAATGCGCACATTATGACACTGCCGGCCACACAGCAAGGACATGTTTAGGCAAGATTGAAATTGCCGCTATGGAGACGCAGGATATCAGGAATGAACAAGAACAGGATTACAACGAAAGTCAACGAATTGAAACCACAACTACAGAGGATTTGGAACAGATTAATCAAGCGGAGGAGAAGTATTTGTATTAGGCTGCCTTGCCATAGCAGGTCAAGGTGGCGTGGTTTGGATAGGGGATGTTGATGGTTGTACGGTTAATTCCACACCAACGTAGATAGCATCCGCTGGAGCAACCCCCGTATTTAGGAACAGACCTCACTAAAAATTTTTAGTGAACAAAAAGCCTGCTACAGCAATGTGAGATTTAGGATGTAACGCTATAGTCATAAGCAAAGAATATTGAACGACGAACAACATCAAAACATTCATTACTAAATACTCAGCACCGCGCGACATATCGAACCGACCCATTGGAGATTGCTTGGTCATCAGCGAAGAAATCGAGATGGAATACAACGGTCACTTTACTCGAGAGATTGCAGTTGTCATCCCCTCAGACAAAGATGTACTGATACCTCCGCACTACTTGCAAACACATATTGGAGTTTACGACGGCTCAACCATGGCGTTAACCTTCAATTGCAAAGACGTAACACATTCCGGAGTACAAATTTCCACGATCAACCTCAGCTTGGAACGGGATGAATCCGTGTTGGACAATCCTGATGCAATTGAGATTGGCTCAGTGGCAACAACCACGACCCCAGACTTGAAAGGGATCTTGCCGGCAAAGTATCACCCGTACATAATGCGGTTTGACCCATCCGAAGCCGAGAAACTACCTGCCAGAACCATGTTTGAACACAAAATCGAACTTACAGCGGAACCGAAGAAGGGTCGGATCTACAAACTTTCTGCTAAAGAACTAGAAGGCTTAAAAGAATACATTCAGAAGATGCTAGCCGAAGGAAAAATTAGACTATCAAACTCGCCCTGCTCGGCCCCCATACTACTTGTCCCCTAGAAAAACGGAAAGTTACGGTTATGCGTGGACTATCAAGACCTCAACGAAATAACAGTTAAGGATGGAACAGTAACTCCACTTATGGACGAATTGATGGAACGCGTTCGCGGAGCTTCACGGTTCACCAGGTTCGACTTAAAAAACGGCTTCAACCTGATAAGAATTCAGGATGGCAACAAATGAAAAACCGCTTTCAGCACGAGATCCGGACAATACAAATATCTTGTGATGCCATTTGGTCTCTGCAACGCACCGGCTACTTTTCAGAGAATGATGAATGAAATATTTCACGACATGCTGGACGACGGAGTTGTTTGCTTTATTGACGACATTCTGATTCACACTAAAGGCAACCGGGAAGACCACGAAACGCTTGTGTGCAAGGTCCTTGAACGCCTGCTCAAGTATGGGTTGTGTATAGCAATAGAAAAATTCGAGTTTTCAACTACGAAACTACCGTACCTAGGACACATCCTCTCTGGAACCGGAGTGCAAATGGACCCCGAGAGAATAAAAGCTGTATTGAACTGGCCAACACCGAAGTCAATCAAGCAAGCCCAGCAATTCAATGGATTTGCTAATTTGTATCGTCGGTTGGTGCAAGGTGATGCACAAATCAATGCACCCATATCAGATGCAACAGTTCACCAACATTCTACTGGGGGGATCGTGAGCAAAAGGCATTTGACTATCTCAAAAAGGCATTCACTACTGCGCCAATGGTCAGACATTTCGA
Source organism: Geopyxis carbonaria (assembly GCA_024516215.1). Taxonomy (NCBI): domain Eukaryota; kingdom Fungi; phylum Ascomycota; class Pezizomycetes; order Pezizales; family Tarzettaceae; genus Geopyxis; species Geopyxis carbonaria. The sequence continues at coordinate 246,765 of JAJJXG010000001.1, read as the reverse complement.
TCCAGAACTTCAAGCAATCCTAAAAACAGACGCCTTCGCCTACGCTACGGGAGCAATATTGAGCCAACGACATGACAAACGTCTACATCCCGTAGCGTTCCACTCAAAAAAGATGATTCCTGCCGAAAGAAAGTACGACATTCATGACAAAAAAATGCTCCGTATGGTTCAGAGTATGATTAAATGGCGCTCATGGCTTTACGGAGCTAAACACAAAATCTTGATCTACTCGGACCATCAAAGTGTCAAGTACTTTGAAAGACCTCGAATGGTGTACAGACGACAAGCAAGATAGACAGAAACATTGATGAATTTGAGTGACGAGATAATCTTTTGCAGTGGAGCCAAGAACAGCAAGGCAGACGTGCTATCTCGCAATCTGGAGCATTGCGTGGAGAAGGAGGGTACTAATGATCCGAACCATATTGGCTATCAATCCAAGTTTGGGTCACTACTGACAGGGCAGGACGTGGCTACTGGACCAAATCAACTCGAAATTGGAATGACCACAGTTAACCTTGCTAACTCCAAGATCAACAAACCAACCTCGATGTTTGCGGATAAATGCCAGAAAACCTACACAACGGACGAAAACCAATAACTATCCCAATAATGGACCAATGTAAGCGGACTCTGGTAGAAGGATCATTTATTGCAACCACCCCAAGCATTGTGGAAAGAAAACGTTATTTCAGAACACAAGCGCACACACTGGGCAAGAGATAAGACAATAGAAGTGATCGAACGGAACTTTGATATCCCAGGACTACATACCATAGTCGAAGAAGTAGTCAAACACTGCAATAGTTGTCAACACGCCGAATACAAACGGCATGAGCGTTGCGGAACACTCAACCTCAGGGTCTTACCTCCGCAACCTTGGTCCTCTATCCCGATGAGCTATAGTGTGAAGCTTCCACGAACACAAAACGGCAACAAACACATATGGGTCATAGTCAATCGCTTCACAAAGATGGCTCACTTTGTACCTATCCCCATTACCCAGGCTTCCGGCTTAGCAAAACTTTTCGTTAAAGAAATATGCCGCCCCCACAGATTACCAGACGACATTGTATCCGACAGAGATAGTCGCTTCACCGGCAACTTTTGGAAAACTACTCTCAAATTACGATTGATGAAGGACAACCTGTCTACAGCCTTCCATCCAGAATCCGATGGCCAAACGGAGAGAGTTAACTAGGTTCTCGAACAATTTTTACGCATCTTCATCATGAACAGAAAAGACTGAAATGAACTACTTCCACTAGCGGAATACAAATACAACAACAGTCATCATTCAAGCGCAGAGATGTCGCCCCTTAATGCCAATCACGGTTAGCACTCAAGATCTATATGGCCGATAGAACAGAAGCAAGTTCGCAACCCGGCTAGCGAGCACTCCGTGCACCACTTGGAAGAAACCCATAAGCAATTGAAAGTAAACCTGGAAGCCGCTACACAAGCTATGGTAAGAAGACACTCTACCGCCAAAGTCAACAAGAACGGAAAATCGACAGGAGTAACGCGGTACGGGATGCAGCAACCTGAGTTTACCATCGGAGAGGAAGTATTGCTGGATACTCACAACATGCCAAGAGGAAAGCTCGACAGCCATAAAGCTGGATCGTTCAAGATTTCCTGGGTAGGAATAACCGCTTCCAAACTGGAAGGTATTCCATGGGGAAACCATCCGGTGTTCTACGTATTGCTTCTAGAACCATATTACCGTGGCGAAGACACTCCGCCAGGAGTTACGCTGCCACTCTCTGTGATGGCGCTGGACACTTCACACCGGAACAAATCAATCATCATGGACTTCACGATGACGAGAATGATACATTCCTGGTGGTATGGAAAGGGTATCCAATTGAAGAAGCAACCTGGAAACCATACGAACCCTTGGTAGCTGAAGCCTTGGAAGTGTTGGCAACCTTTTATCACCGTCACAAAAAGGTTAAACATGATCGTAACTGGTGAACTGATTACGCAAGTTCCAAGCAAAGACTGGGCGATACTGAGAGATCCAGAGCCAGCAAGAGGTGGATTAGGTAAATATACTTTCCTTTCCTCAAAGAATTATGTTCATTCATCATGTTTTTTACCTTGTTAAGTTTGGGACAAACATATTGTTTAATGAGGGTTCAATTACGGTGGGCGGTAACTAGTAGCGTTGCTAGACGCCAAGTATGCTGTTTGTAGCAAATAGAAAGCATAGATAACAATAAGGTTGTTCACAGGACACACATAGCGTAGGTACGTAGGCCAAGGGTTTCACACCCACGGCCGTTTGCATTAGCTAGAAAGTGTGTATCACTTGAAGGCATTATATGCGATGCGGGGTAAACAGTATTGGCTGTTAGGAGTACACGTCACCCGAGACATGGTTGAAAGAGACTGGGCGATGGTGACTGCGCACCCCTCTATATAGTTTTAGGGTAGAGGGCTAGAGCCCTACCGTGTTGTATATATAGGGGCGTGATGATACGGGGTTACAAAGTATAGTATCATTACACGCACCAAACACCAAGCGAAATCCCCTGTAGTGAAAATAGTATTTGTTACAAAGAATAAATTGGCTGCTTTATACCTCAAAGCGTTATACTGCTAAAACCCTTCCATTATTACAATTGCAATTCTTGGTGATACAAGACTTCATACACTGTGGGCCAACGTCTATCGTCGATAACATCTCTGGACGTTCCCCGTAACGAGAACTATTCCAGAAGATTCTTGCTGTCTCGAATCTTCTTGCCAATATACCCGTTGTAGATATCTTTTCTACTAAAATCTTTAGTACCATCTTCAACCCATTCATGAAGTTGAGGGTGGCCTTGCCAAGTTGGTCTTCTGACTTTTTGCATGATATAACCCTTAGTGAGGCACAGACCCTGAGTGATATCTCGGAACTCAAGATTCTTACAGTGCAGTACACCCGGCATGTGTGCATTAACCTGTTTTTCCGAGGCTGTTCATCAAACTGTCTGAACGGTACATTCCAAACAAGCATAGGCCAGCTGCGTTGTAAACATGTGTAATGGCCTTCAGGACATTACTTACGGTCTGAACTTCCGTCCAAATGATTGTGACTCATGCAACCCTGATGTACAGGTTGACCGTAAACCTACAGAGGTACAAGCGGTAAGTTTTGTCCAGGAACTATTATAGATATTTACAGCGCAGCTGGCCCGTGATCGTTTGGAATCTAGCGCTCAAAGAATTTGGTGGAAAACTTCAAAAGAGTGGGTCCTACACTCTTTGCCTGGTCTACTGCACTGTAAATACGTTTAGTTTCCGGACAAAACATACCGCCCGTACCTTCGTAGTGTTCTGTAACGAAAGACTCATGTTGTGCAAATCCTTCATGTAATGTCACGCTAAAAACCATCCTCATATAAGAGCAATCTCTACCACCCCTGGAAAAGCAACTTTTTTCACATACAAAATTTAGTACAGTGGAAAAGCATCACATCTCATTACTAATGCTTTTCCAATGCTTTTCCAATGCTTTTCCAAGGCTTTTCCAATACTTATCCAATGAATTACCATTAAATTACCTTACAAAACCCGTTGCACCAGCCGCTCCCAAACCCGTCGCTGCTTGACCAGCCGCCCCCGCCCCAGCTGTTGTTTTGTCGCCACCGCAACCCCCGCTTTAGCCCATGCTGCTACCCACGCTGTTCCCCCCGCTGCTGTCTCCACTGGTGCTAAAAGATTAGATTAGTTGATGGTAGTTCATGCTGTTGAGCTGGAGTTTGAGCACTTACAGATCAGAACCATCGCCCTCGCTGCTGCTAGGAGAGCACATTAGTGAATAGTTCTTGCTATTATGCTATCAAAGTATCACTTACAAACGAGGCGGTCAAGCAGCTTCATTACCGTAAACACTGCGCTTCATTAGTATAGGGCGAAGCTGAAGCTGAAGACACTCACAAGTGAAAGCAGCCGAATATGGTGTTTAGACGAAGGTGGTGTGGTAGGAACGAGAGATATTGCAAGAAGTCAGAAACTCAGTCAAACTAGTTCTTTAGATACGCGTGAGTTTGATTGCCATGGACATGCATTGGAAATTCATCGTTATTCACACTAGCAGGGGTTGAGCGAGGCAACGATCTACTGAATTCACGGTCATGCGTTGGTAAAGCATTGGTAATTCATCGTTTGTATGGGGGAAAACCACCGTAAAGTAGTTTGAAAAGTCATTCAAAAGACGTTGGAAACCGATTTTTATGGGGGGAAAGTCGTTGCAATGCTGTTGGAAAGTTGATGGAATATAATTTTGTATGATAAAGGGTGTGCAGCAACCGCCAGAGCAATCATTACCCAATGCTTTATCGATTTTAGCGCAGTTTCACTCGGCGTTTGTATGAGAGAGCCGCAAAGAGTCGTTTTTCTAGAGGTGGCAGAGAATAGGGGTTGTCGAAGTTACGGATTGTGGTTTTGTTGGACTTTTAGCACGACTGGGCAGCGTTTCTGATTGTCCGAACATTAGTTCATGTAAATTTTCTTCACAAAAACCCGACAGCAAAAACCTGTGCGGTTTCGTCGGTTTTCTGCTGTCCCTCTCTTTTCATAAAATTTCTACCTATTGTGCATAAGGCCTAGCCTAGATCATCTTGGATACCACCTACTAACAACTTATGACCAATACTATAAGTTGAGGCCAACAATCATTAACCGACAACTCCCCTCAAAGTTACGGACCGAAACCAGTTTAGCTGCCACAATCCGACAAACCTGCAATAGCAGTTATCAAAGTTGCCGATTGGAGATTTGTCGGCCTATGGCACCATACCGATATTGGTGTGCAACTTTGAAGGGAGTTGTGGGTTTCCAACTGTCGGCCCCAAATTATTGGGGTTTAGTCGTTAGCAGATTGTGTTCAAGCTATGTATTTTAGGTCAGGCCTTATGCTACAATAGGTACTAATAACCTCCATGAACACTGATGGCCGACACAGATTTTGGCTGTCGGTTTCTGTTCGACTTTAACCACAGGACCCAGTGTTTGCAACCAATCAGCGATGATGCCCAGACGTGCTAAAATCCGACAAAAATCCGATCCGTAACTTTGACAACCCCTAATATAGAAACCTATCATATAGTGACTTCAAGCCGGTCGGTTGCTGAAAAGGCATGCTGAAGAAATTGCCTCTCAAATAAATAGGGGTAATCAAAGTTGCGGATCGGATTTTTGTCGGATTTCAGCACGTCTGGGCATCAACGCTGATTGGTTGCAAACACTAGGTCCTGTGGTTGAAGTCGAACAAAATCCGGCAACCAAAATCTGTGACGGCCATCTGTGTTCATGGAAGTTATGCCTATTGTAACATGAGGCCTGACCTAAAATAGCTTAGATACAGGCTGCTAACGACTAAAACCCGATAATTCGAGGCCGACAATTGGAAACCGACAACTCCCCTCAAAGTTGCGGACCGAAACCAGTTAAGTACCATAGGCCGACAAAAATCCGATCCGCAACTTTGATTACCCCTAATGTGTCTAGCCTCGGGCATATCCACACGATAATCTCACTGAATCTCCCCGGCACATAATATCCTCACGTGGGTAAGACACCTTTCATTGATTCTCTACGAAGTAAGTACTCTAGTGTAGCGTTCATCGACATCATACAGTGTACGTTCATATCTCGCTTTGTGCAAACAGAACTCATTTGTTTTCAACATCTCTAAAATATGTGGCACAGCGCCACAGTATTCGTACTCTCATAAGATTCGCTTACGATCGACGCATCAACCGCTCCCTTTCCCTTAACATAGCCACCACCGTCGACCAGGTTTGTTGCTGGGAGATCTGTAGATGTTTGCGTGCTTGAAAGTTCGCTGCAAATTCTTATCATGAGTTCACCTAGACCTCTAGCTTTGGTGATATCACCGATTTCTTCAATCCACGGCACGCACCCTCTTTCTGTGCATGAGACGGATGAAGAGAACCATAACACCACACACAGTGTTATATCGTCCCGAATGACGGACATTAGCGACAATGCCTCTGATATTTTGGGGCTTGCCGAAGCACAGCAGTCGCACCACACATCGTCTCCACGAACCTCTTTAAGATCACCCCCGCCAACCTTAGGTTCCCCAATCTTAGGAAGACCAAATACGAGGATTTCCGTCGGAGATATGCAGCAGGATTCGTTTTCCTCACGACCAACGACCGCTATGTCAAGCTCCACAGGCCCGCGTAACTGGAATTCTCCTCCTTCCCGACGGGGTTTGTCGTCTGTGGGCGGGAGTATCAGAGGAAGGCCAACCTCCTCAGCATCCAGAACACATGCCCCGTCAATCACAAGCCAGGCCTTTTACAGGCCTATGAGCTCAGCGAAGCTGCAGGCTCAACGGGGGAAGGTTACCGAAGAAGACGAAGTCGAACAGAACAGGATACGGGGATTTGCACAGATTTCACATATTCAGGAGAACAGCAGTCTCAGGCAACAGGAGACAGTGGTCCATCAAAGGAATACTCCATTACAATACACACGCGACGCATCAGTATCCACGGTTGAACAAACCGTACGTACAGCTCCTTCGGTTAATTCCGCATCTCCCCTCCAGCAGCCAGAATCTGTCAATCAAAAAAGGCAGGGGGAACAGCCCCAAATTCCACACAATATGAACAGCGCGATTCGGATGCCGCAACTTTCGGATCGGGATGTATGTAGCGATGGATCAGAGCTCAGTAACCCAGGCCAAGACCCCCGAGAGAGGCACCCGGATTTGGGCAGAAACTACGAATACTTTCCTGGGAACATGAGCTTTTGTTTTGGAGGTCGATGGCAAACAGCTAACGATTTACCAATGAATATTCTGACTGGAATTCTTGTAGCATTGCCATCAGCTTTATTCTTTGCCTATTCGTAAGTTTTTGCAAGACTAAATTGCATTGATTCCACTAATCAAACACCCTACAGTGCAAAATGGCTGTGGCTTAACGTCTCTCCTGCACTTCCAATAACATTTGCGTATATATTTCTTGTATGCATAACCTCGTTTATTAAAGCATCTGTCTCAGACCCCGGGGTATGTCTCCAACATATAATTTACTTTGGTGGTTGTATATTAACTTCTCAATAGACATACCCACGAAATATTCATCCTCTGGAAACCGACGACTTCGATGACCCCTTAGCTGTACCTCCATCCAATGGATGGGCACTCATTAGACCGCCTAGATCGAACGACCTTCACCTCGAGGTCCCCATAAAGTATTGTCGAACATGCCGTATATGGCGTCCACCGCGCTGTCACCATTGCAAAGTCTGCAACAGCTGCATCGAAACCCAAGATCATCACTGTGTTTGGCTAAATAACTGCGTTGGCAGAAGAAATTATCGGTATTTCTTCACTTTCGTCAGTGCTGGAACATTGTTGGCAGTATATTTGGTCGCACTTAGTACCGTTCATCTTATATTGTGGAAACAAAAACACAATACAAGCTTAAAAGAAGCGATATTTGATAATAGAGTGCCATTTGCAATGATGTTATTTGGTTCTTTGGCTACACCGTATCCCATGGCGCTATTTATATATCATGTTTTCTTGATGGCTCGAGGAGAGACCACTCGAGAATATCTGCATGGTCACAAGTTTGTGAAAAACGAACGGCATAGACCCTTTTCACAGCGAAGTATATGGAAGAATTTTATTGTGGTTCTTTGTCGACCAAGGCCTCCAACGTAAGCTTTCTTATCCTATCTTTCAAATTTGTCTTAAATAACTTTTTCTTCAAGTTATGTTGAATTTAAAAAGAGGTACCGGCAAGGAGACCAGCGGTTTCACCCAGAAAGAGATACGAACATCAGGAATACCCCACGCAACCAAGATAATTCTGGAGGTGACTCGACACACGAGAATACAAGTCAGGCAAATCAACAAGGTATACGGCAGTCCTAACACCCTTCACTATTTTCTTAACTGCCCCTAAATTATACCCTGGGCCAGATCTAAAATGTTTCCTGTTATTTTATGCTTGTTTGGAGTTTATCTGGCTGAAGGTGTTTTCCTGCTGAGAGGATTTTCATTTCTTCATATTCGCTGCCGTAGTTTAACATCGAAATACTCTAAAAATTATATATTATCCGGTTGGCATTTATTTTCTTTGGCTGTAATATTTTCTCACATAGTGTTACTCATTTCTAAGCTTCATGTATACTGTTTTTTACCTCTCGTTGTTAGTACCATTACCAAGTGATATACAACACTGTCGTTCGGGTGGCCAATCGTTTTAAGGTCAAAACACTGCATGTAGTGCATATTTGGTGTTTTTGTTTGGGAGTTCTGAGCTGTGAAGTAATAAGGGTATTCAGGTGAGAAATTACGACTTGTTAAATTCGGGATACATCGATGAAATAAACACAGTAGTACACAAGTATGATTGTAGCAGGTATATAACTCCTTAAACATCACTGATGTTGAGTTCTAGAATAACAGAATATAGACTTATGCATAAAAGCTATGTAAGAAGCAAGATGTACTAATATAAGGCTACGGCACCAGGCCGGGCCGGGCCCAAGAAGACAAGTACTGTAGCAAGTAGCTAAGGACATAAATCACAATCTGGTACATATAATCACGCGGTCGCAACAAAAAGACGAACTCCTTAGACCGGACAGCTACCGGTCACCCACACTCTGGATTTTGACTGGTCAAGCCACCCAACTTCCACCCCATTGCCACCCAAAACAAAACACCAAAATTCAGTATCATGAAGTTTAATAACCCGTAAATTGGCTTTATAACTCGATAAAAGCTCTAAATCCATCAGGAATCTTACAGTTATGTGTTATTGAGACAATCTTTCAACTCATATTCCTTAGTAGTCCCATAGTTCCAATGAAAATGAGTCTGCCGGCAACTGTCCGGTCTAAGGAGTTCGCATTTTTGTTGCGACCGCGTGATAATATAAACTACCTCCAAGTAAGTATATACATACACTTGGCATATTTTTAGCCGTATGATATTAATTGTATTACTAAGATTTTCCTTTGAAATTTATAAATGTTGATTTCTCTACGTTTTATAGTTTCTGTACATAAGTTAGTCTCTACATGTACCCAGCGGTTGCTCGTAACCTCGCCAGAGGAACGGCAACGAAAACGGCTAGGCACGCTCGATACTACACATGAACAGTTCCATAGAGTTTCTACCCCTTAGCTATGCAGCCAGGGCGTAAAGTCGAGGGTTGTCGTAGGGGGCTTTCCTGCAAAACCGGACGTAACACATTTAAGATTCTATATCCGGTATCACGCCCTGTGTATATAAAGTACTCCACTTGAATTGAACACATTTGTTTTTTATACACAACTGGGTATCTACGTCGTCTTACTAAGAAAGCAATTGGTACCTATGGGACACTCATGTATAGTCTACATACATCAGGCACACACCTTCAATAAAATTTTGGAGCCACGCAAGCAAATGTATGTTACTAGGCGGCAGAAAATATGTACACTAGAATCAATACTGTGAAGAAGTAATTTCACAACATGAATTATGATTTGTGCTCAGCTGCAGCTCGATCAGTGGGGGAGGATACGTGATATTTGTATTTTATTTTGGGAAACTCGCAACCTATATATTGCGGCATTACTGAGTAGATAAGTTACTAAAGTAAATAAAGTACTCGAGTATATCGGTTGAGGCCTTGCGTCGTGTAATTTACCAGATTTGCCTTTGTTCAATACGTATAAGTGGTTTTATCTACTTGTTGATGTTGTCGGAAATATATATGCATCACATGCATGACCATTTATAAATTTGGCCGGTCAAAGAAGCCTTAATTCAACTGTTTGAAAATCTGATAGCAGATAATTGTGAACATATCTTGATCTGTTTAGAAGATATTGACCGAAAGCTCATGAGGTTCGAGGGTTATTCTCACAAACACTCACAAGGCTTCTTAATAAAGAGCTGAAATAACCCCACAGGCTTCATTTTCCCTTGGAATTTGTATACTGATTTGAAGTTCTATCTCTCTTCTCACCGTTCCTTACTTTTAGGCAAGACTCACTAGAACCTCGACACCCACATAGCCAGTTATAAGGCTTACATGAGACTTGAGCTCTGCTTCGAACACCGGACACCCTCCACAACGCACAATCGGCATATTCTCTTCCTCAATTTCCTCAACTATCTCTTATAATTTAAAGATTATTACAAATACCCCTCCTACACAGCCGTTTGAAAAGGCGGTTTACTGCATTCATACACTTGCACACCGTCGTGTACACGCACTTCCACCTTCTGAACTTGGCTTAAGAGCTCCTTTACACTGTAGTAACGAGCGCCCCAATACCGACTAAATCTCTATTGTTGGGAAAAGCACCACTGTTCACTTCACAGCGGTAAGTCATTATCCATCGTTGCACCTTGCGAAAACCCCAACCCCATCGATCCGTGCCCACAAGCCAACGTTTGGTTACAACTTACCAGCCTCCTTCTCCTTTTCCAACCGTTCATTCTCCTAACACCCTACCACTAACAGCACCCGCTGATCGCTCCTTCCCCACTGACTTCTGAGGTAGGGGTACCTCTCTAGTCTCTCCCATCCGCGCAATGGGAGCTACAGAGGCAGAAGCATCATGGTCGCTGCGAAACAATACCTTTGAGGCGCCCTATGGAAATTTCGGCGGATTGGGCATTACGTTACAGCCCCCGACTTCGGATGTATCCTCCACAAGTACCACGACTTCCGAGATAGCGGCAATCCGTTCAGGAGACAGTTCCTCGACACCACATACTACACCAGACATCGACAGTGACGAGCTCCAGATATTTCGAGAGACGAAAGCTGCAGCAACGTCTGTTGAGATGAATGACGCGCGAGCGGAGGAAGAGAGATCCGCAAATGATATTTTATCGCGCAGTACGCGTCGCCGGAGTACCCGCATTTCAATGATGAAAGTACTACCAACGCCAACGACACCAAAGACGTGTTCGGTTGATCCAAAGCCTACCTATAGAGACACTACGGCATCTACTACGACCCCCTCATCTACTAACGTGGCACTCACTGCTGTCGTCTCTACTATAGGTTCTATAGTTACAGGCGAGGAGCCCGAGGGCGATTCTGGGCGCAGAAAGAGCGCACGACTATCCACAGCACATTCAAAGATAGCTAAAGTTATCCAGAAGACATATACCCCTAGAAACCAGGGGTCGAAGCGTTCCTATACAATCATGGAAGGTGGATCTAAGAGCGCCGGACCCAAACTAGGAAGTTCTCGTGAGACAAGAATCAAGGTTGAGAATAACAGTGAAGTACCAGGTACTTTGTATGAAGAATCTGTGTCCAAGCGCCGACGAGAGAAAGCTTGGATAGATCATGGGCTATATGTTGGAGTTGAACAAGATTTTGAATCCAAGGTAGTGGTACCTACGAAAGGAAAGTCACGAGGAAAGGCAGCAGCCTCATGTAAAAAAGCACCTTCCATGCCTGTACCAGTGTCGAATATCTTTGATGTTCAAAGAGACTTCAAAATGCCTTATTTTGTGTGGGCACCCACCCCATATCATATTGGGAATGTCCCTGGTTGGAGAATACTGAATCATAGTATGTTCACATTATCTATTATTCTCGGATTTTTGGCTGATACAAACAAACACTTAGACGTTTTTATTGGCGACGCATCTACTTACTGGAAAAAAGAAAATGCTTCGAATGTGAAATGTGTCTGCACCGAGGAGTGTAATGACCACTGTTTGAACCGTTGCACTTGGATGGAATGCGATAACGAAAGCTGCAACGTTGGGAGAAATTGTAAAAATCGTGCATTTGCCGATTTGCGAGACCGAATCAAGAGAAAGAAGGGGAAGGATTTTGCTAGGGGCGTAGACGTTTTCTTGGTAAATTTATCTATGAACATTCACCGTGCAATGCTAATTATATAGACCGAGGATCGGGGCTATGGTTTAAGAGCTACACGTTCTTTTGATCCACATCAAATTATAGTAGAGTATACTGGTGAAATTGTCACACAGGAAGAGTCTGAACGCCGAATGGATGAAGTTTACAAAGATAATCAGGTAAGATCATTATCTGTCACTAGATCACTTTTTGACCCCAAGCTTATCACTCTGGTAGAACTATTATCTGATGCTATTTGACCAAAACATGATTCTAGACGCGACAAGAGGGTCCGTTGCACGCTTTGTGAACCGTAAGTCCAGCATATCAAAATAAATGGTTCATGTAGAAGGATAATGTTTATTTTCAGACTCATGCGAACCCAATTCACGTATGGAAAAATGGTTAGTCGAGGGAAAGCCTCGCATGGCGCTATTCGCTGGTGATAGAGGTGTTAAGGCTGGTGATGAGCTTACCTATGATTACAACTTCAAGTATATATCTCAGATTCAAAGGGGTTTTATTGATTAGACTGACATAGGATTGCTTGGCAGCTGGTTCAAGGGTGTCACTCAACAATCGTGCAAATGTGGATCAGAAAAGTGCCGTGGAACACTCGGCAAGAGAACTGATGTTCCGAAAGCGAAGGCCGCTCCATCGACCAAGAGTGGTAAAAATGGAAAGGTCAATAAGTCTAATAATTCTGCCAGCCTCTCTGCAAAAAAAGGAAAAGGTGCTATCAAAACATCAAAGTTGAATCCGAAAACGGCTCCCAAAGTTTCTTCAGCCTTGTCACAAAAGCCCATCCGTCTGCGCAGGGCTATACAACCCCCTGTGCCTGCTACTGTGGAGAAACCAAAGCGGAAGCCCCCAATGCGACGCCGGCCCTCTACGCCACCAGAGGACCCGTTGGTCCAAAATTTAAGCTCTCCCCTATCGATATTAAGTTCCCCAATTGGAGATAGAGCAGAAGAGTTTCTATTTTCTCTCATCAAGAGAGAATCCCCTGAATTCCCTGAAATAACACCTCTGTTAAGCAGCTCTGATGAAGACGAAGAAAGGCCTGCTCACCTGGAACATGTGCCCAAAAGGCCAACGCCCCCGCCACTTATACAACGTACCCGAACAAGACGCATTATACGTACTTACAAAGTCAACAAGACGATTCTCCCACCAATCACTAAGAGCGTGACTAGCCAAGCGTCTCTGCATGCAGTCAGAGATCTTGCTCTTGAACAGGTATTATCCGAGGCAGCAGAAGCCGAGGCTAGAGAAAAAGCGGAAAAGACCGTCACTGGCAATGGTAGGCCGACGCTAGAGCTACCTATGAGGATGGGCGTAGAAGATGGAAGTGTTGATGACCCTAGATCTGGGATGGCCATTTCTGCACTCTTAAATGGCGTTGGCGGCGTCGCTGCAACATTGGGAAAAAGCATCTGCGTAACATGACAGATGACACATGTGAGCTGGAACGCTCGTTTTCTTCTATGGCATGGAATTTTTCCTCTCTACAATTGTTTTCTGGGATTTGGGTACAAGGTGCTGGTTGAACTATTGGGTAGCGGTTTTTTACTCCCGAATTATTTTCTGTCAAAGTACTTATTTCCCGTCTTATTCCGAATCCTTCTGCATTTATCCTGCTATTTGCTTGTGTAAATTCTACTAGTCTTTTTGAATTCTCAGTGGAGACCCACGTCCGCAATACACAATCAAAGCCTTGTGGATGAAAAACAAGGATCGGAGTCGGCCGTTCTTTTTGCTGCATTGGTGTTCAATATGTTATTTTGGGACTTTCGAAATGTACAACTGTTGAAATGTACTATAGTAAAAAATATTTCTTTCCTTTTCTACGTTTATTTTCACAAGCAAGCAAAAAATAGCCGTCAACATTGGGATAGGACCGGAATTAATGAATAATTTCCCTAAAATTGAGATGCAAGTTGAAAACTGAGCCCATGCCAACATCTTCCAGTATTGTATGCCCTGTGGTACACGACTTACGTGTGGGTCAAATAAGTTACCAGGATTAGTACGTGAAATATATCGGCCCAACAGGTAAGTTGCCTAGGTTCACGATAAAATCTAGGTAATACTGGATGCCATAATAAGTTATAAAAGCCTCTCAGTAACTTATTGGGGTAAAATTCATGTAAACCTGCTAATGCTAATAAAGTGGCATTGGATAATTTTACCTACTAGCCTAAAATCAATAACTTATCTGCAATGGCATCAGTTAACTGTACATTACATCAAACAATAAGTTATAGTGAGCTGTTACCTTGGGAAATGTTATTCAGGTTATGTATTGTGATCACTACTTGTAGGAGACTATCTGACACTGAGATTGTCACTTGTCAAAATTCATACTTATATTCATGGACAGAGATTGCAAGGTGGCTGTGCTTGGCAATAGTAATTCAAGCTGTTGATACACAAGGCTATCAAGTGATAGAAAGAGTTGAAACAAGAAAGACAAGGTAAGTTAATGACCACTTCTCGGACTGGTCAACGGGTGCAGGTGTAAGGTATCAACAAGCAGGTCGAGACTGGTCCAAGGGAACTAGTGATAAGGAAGGGCTGTTGGGGCCACCGAAATGGAAGAGAAAAGATGCAGGTAAAGAATAGATTGTATTTTTATGTGATGAATAGATACAAGAGACAGGTGTTTGAGTAAAGAAGAAACACCAGAAGAGGGCAGAGACTGTCCTTCAATACAAAACATGTGTTACACAAAAGACTAAAGACATGAGTCACATAGAAGGCCGTAGAAACAATCAAAATAATATACGAGACAAATTACAAATCGACAAAGCAATGTAACATAAAAGAGATCAATTGAAACAAGTAATAAGCATTGCGCAGCCTCAAGTAAGTAATGTCACTTGAGGATTCTGTAGTTTACTAGAACGTTATGTGCAAGTCGGCTGTTCGTAGCAACAAAAATGGAAGCTGTTGGTACATGAGGCTGCCAAATAGAAGGCAGAACTGAGGCGAGGCAGACAAGATAGCACAGGAAGGCAAACAACAGTTGGAACTATTGTTGAGTCAAGGCCAAGTGTACGTAAATTCATTGAGCCAGGTAGCAAGCACGTTACATAAACTTCTTTAACTAATCTTAAACACCATGCATCGGGAAAAAATCTCTTTCCTTATCAGTCATTCGGACGGTGTGGGCAACGTGGGCACTGTGGGCGATCAAAGAGCATATTGCCGAGAACGGAGTCTGCTCGAAGGCATGTGTAAGTGGGCATCTCTCCGGTGAACTAGTTTGCAGGCCAGACTTGTGGGCGAAGCCGAGTCACCTGGGAAACGCTCCAGTGATCAAGCCAGCAGGTCGGACTCCCTGTCAGCGATAACATTTGCTTGCCGGCTGATTAGCGGGAGAAATTACAACACCAGTATATATCGGCCAAGTTCACGGTCAGTGCAGCGTAATTATCGGAGATGCTTGCACTGCAAGCTGCCTTATGGAAGATGGACTGCACTGTAGGCTGCTTCTAGTAGATGACTACACTGCAGGCTCCTTGCACGTAAGATTCTTTGTTTAACAGCAATGTGACATGTTTTCATAGTTAGAATATATGGTCAGGATAAAGTAGCTTAAGCAAACAATACTGTTGTTTGAAGGCAGAATATTAAGCGAGATGTTGCAGATGAGTCCCGGTGTACAGGTCGGGATTTCTGCTCTTCACCTTGGTGGAGTCATCCATGTCAGCAGTGCGAACAAATTGAACAAAGCAGAGGAGGCATTGAACTACCCTGCAACAGTCATGGCCAGACAGCGCAGGCCTGTACCTATTAACGCACAGAGGTTTTACCAACATTTCTATGGGCTATTTCTGGTGTAAGGAACCCTTTGAAATGGGGTCAAAGTAGCGCTACAAATGCCGCAAAGTCATGTTTGATGTCTCAGTATTTGCAGCTCAGGCAAGGTTCACTGCGTAGTTTGCCATTAAACCTGTGTATTTGTGAAAACATGTTACATCAGGAAAAAATCTGTTTTCTTACTAGTCGTCCGGACGACCTCGGCGACCTGAGCAACCTGGGCGACTGCGGAGCATATTGAACAAAAATGCCGGCGTAGCGGAGTGCATTCCAGTCGGCAATGCTCCGGTGAACCGGCCTGCAGGGGCATCGCTTTGGTGAACTACCCTGCAGGCTGGACTCGTCAGCAAACCCATGTTGAGTTGACAACTTGCCCCTGAACTAGCCTGCAGCCCGGAACTGGTCACCGACAACACTCGCTTGCCGACTAATTACAGGGAGAGGTTCCAACACCAGCATCTATCGGTCAAGTTCACGGTCTGTGCAGCGTAATTACCGAAGATGCTCGCGCTTCGGGCTGCTTTATGGAAGATGACTGCACGCGGGCTGCTTTATGGAAGATGACTGCACGCGGGCTGCTTTATGGAAGATATCCGCAGTTTGGATAGATTTATGGACAAACCAGCAGATGGACTCTCACAGCGGCTATTTGCGCTTGCGCGGCAAGGAGAGATAAAACGTTTAATCGAGGGTTTTATTTTGCTATCTATGACTATATGCTATCTATGACTATATACGCGATATTCACGGTATTCACGGTGCTAATGACCGTCAAATCGGCTGGCCAGCAACCGATCGTCGACTCTTTAAGGATTCGACACTTTTTTATGCAACGCTGCTTTGTCGACGGATCGTCGAATGTTCAAGGATTCAACGCTTTATTATGGAATGCTGCTTGGTCGACGGATCGTCGAATCTTGAAGGATTCGACACTTTTTTATGCAACGCTGCTTTGTCAACGGATCGTTGAATCTTTAAGGATTCGACGCTTTATTATGGAATGCTGCTTTGACATAGGATTAGCAGATAATCTAAGGGTTCGACAGATCTTTAAGGATTCAGCCCATTCTATGGACTGCTGCTTTGTCGACGGATCGTTGACTCAATCTTTAAGGATTCGAGGCTTTTTTATGGAATGCTGCTTTGACACAGGATTAGCTGATAATCTAAGAATTCGACGGATCTTAAATGATTCTGTTACCGCGGGCGGTAACTAGTAGCGTTGCCAGACGCATAATATGTTGTTCGGAACATATAGGAAGCATAGATAACGATATGGTCGTTCATAGGAAACACGTAGCGTAGGTACGTGGGCCAAGGGTTCTAGATCAAGGCCGTTTGCATAGCTAGGAAGTGTGTACCACTTGAAGGCATTAGATGCGATGCAGGGTAAACAGTATTGGCTGTTAGGAGTACACGTCACCCGAGACATGGTTGAAAGAGACTGGGCGATGGTGACTGCGCACCCCTCTATATAGTTTTAGAGTAGAAGGCTAGAGCCCTGCCGTGTTGTATATAGGGGCGTGATGATACGGGGTTACAAAGTATAGTATCATCACACGCACCAGACACCAAGCGAAGTCCCCTCTAGTAAAAATATCTTTTGTTACAAAGAATAAATCGGCTGCTTTATACCTCAAGGAGTTATACTGCTAAAACCCCTCTATAAGTACAATTGCAATTCTTGGTGATACAAGACTTCATACACCGTGGGCCAACGTCTATCGTCGATAACGCCTCTGGACGTCCCCCGTAACAGATTCGGCCTATTCTCTAGAACGCTGCTTGGTCGCGATATACACCGAATTGACGGTGCTGATGAACGTCAGATCGGCTGGCCGGTGACGGAAACTTAAACAATGCTGGTATGACCTATATTCATAGTCAGTATATATGTTCATGATAAGGTGGCTTTAGCAGAGAATACTGGTGTTTATGGCGAGTTGTCAGTCGCGGTCGTGCTGGCGAGAGTCGGTGTGCAGGTCGGCATTTGTGGTGTTCACCTCAGCAGTGATGTCGAACTTAGAGCAAAAAAACTTGAACAAAGCAATAGGGGCATTGAACTACCCTCCAAAACTCAGGGGCAGACGGCTAGGGCGGTGTGACTATTAGCGTGCAGAGTTTTCACCGCAATTTCCTTTGCTCATTTCCGGTGTCTGCAGCCCCTGCAACGGGGTCAAATCAGCGCCAAGAACGCCTCCGAGTCATGTTTTGTGTCACGGACGTAGCCGCGCAGGAATGCTTTGCTGCCTAGATTGCAGCTAAACCAGTGTATATGTGAGAATATGTCAGTTTTTGCAAACTTTTCAATGTTTCTCTTTGCAGTTTTGAACTTTGGTCGAAATACAGCTGCCAACCACACAACAGCATTTGAACATTGTGTCCAAAGTTTTCGAGGGTGAGTTCAACACCCTCAGATTACTGTTTAATAATTGATCTTTACAGTTCTGAACCTGGATAAAATCAAACACTGCGAATTCGATCCTTTACAATGACGCTCCCTAGCATGATCGCGACCGACATCTCGCCGTCAAACACCTGTATTTTTTGGACGATCAACGACTAAGCAACATTTCATAAGGAAGCGTCGAATCCTTAAAGATCAGTCGAATCATTAGATTATCGGCCAATCCTCTGTCACAGCAGCATTCCATAAAAGCGTTGCATCCTTAGATTATCGGCCAATCCTCTGTCACAGCAGCATTCCATAAAACCGTCGAATCCTTAGATTATCGGCCAATCCTCTGTCACAGCAGCATTCCATAATAAAAGGCCGAATCCTATAAGATCCGTCGAATCCTTAGATTATCGGCCAATCCTCTGTCACAGCAGCATTCCATAATCAAAGGCCGAATCCTATAAGATCCGTGGAATTCTTAGATTATCGGCCAATCCTCTGTCACAGCAGCATTCCATAACAAAATGCCAAATCCTATACGATCCGACAATTTATGACAAAGCAGCATACCAAAAGAAACTTGGTTCGAATCCTGTAAGATCCGACGAATCCTTAGAGTATTGGCTAATCCTATGTCAAAGCAGCGGTCCATAAAAAAGTGTCAAATCCTTAAAGATTCGACTGTCAGATCCGTCGCTGGACAGCCGATCTGACAGTCATTAGCACCGTGACTACCGTGAATATTGCGTATCTGGTCATAGATAGCATATAGTCATAGACAGCATAATAAAACCCTCGATCAAAGAAACTCTCTCCATATGTGCGATGAATGAATAAACCGGCGATTCAACCATAAAACCGGTGAATATGCCCGTACATACGGCCTGACAAAGGATCGCAAGTTTACAGGCGTGCAATGCACTGGTTGCCATATCATGGGCGACGTGACATAGGATCGCCACTTTACAGGCGTACAATGCACTGCTGCTGTATCAAGGGCAACCAGCCATGTGTGCAGTGGCATCCTTAGGCTGCGACACAGGGTGTGTAGGAGCCTTCGCTGAGGCGTCGCAACCGTTGCACCCTTATATTAGATCTTGGCAACGGTTGCACCCGTACATCAGACCTTGGCAACACAGGCGACTCAGGCGACAAATAAAGTGGAACGGTCAGTACCTAAGACGGCCGACCTTAGATACGGCAATATTTTTTCCTGATGTAGTTCTTGCAAACTTTAGAATCTAACAACAATACAACAGCACCTAAATATCTTGTCTAAATCTTACAAAGTGGAGTTCAACACCTCAGATTACGGTTTTACAATTGATCACAACAGTTCCAGATTTCATAACATCTCCAACGGAATTTTGAACCTTTACAATGTTGCGCTGTATCAAAATTGCGCCAATATATGGCCGCAAATGCTAGTATTGAATGCTTCAGCCAGCTAATCATAGCCTTGTATACTGGCAGAATACTGGTCATACTGCTGCTAGTATCCGTCCAATATTCCGTGTAAACAGCAAATCCTGCAAATATCATTAGTTTGTGTGTTCAAGCAGCATTTCAGAAGAATATAGTCAAATCCTGCATCAAAAAAGTATTCCATATAAATATTGTGAATACCACGTCCAAGCAGGACTCAAAGAACATTGTTGAATACTGTATATGTCAATAAGTCTCCTGCTATGCATGCTATTTAGCCCTTGAAAAGCATGTCTAAGCAGCATCCCATGAAAATATGTTGAATCCTGCGTGTATCAGCATCAATTAAAAATATATCAAATAGGTGTTCTCTGTATATAGTCTAGATGGAATTGATAGTATAATAAAACCACTGAATAACAGCTCAAGTTGGATTAAATCAAAGAATCATTGCATGTGCACACCATCAGCCGACCCTGCATGCTATGAATCAAGATGACCCTGGATTGCGTCAATCAAGACGATTCTAGATGGCGTTTATTGAGAGACGAGTCTGGGTTATGTTGATGGAAGGCCGTCACAGTTCCTGTTGTTCAAATCAGCAAATTTGAAACTTGTGTAAGCGCGATGCATTAGTGAAAGTAGCGCTCTGTTTGCTCAGCACCGTAAGCAAACTAAGCACAACTTGAGTGATTTTTGTGTCTGCAAGCGTACCTGAGTGTAGCAAGCGTATTGAACGGCTTGGTTCACAGTGCAACTGGTGAGCGGTACTACCTGGTTTTTTACTAATGTATCTGTAGGAACACCCAGAAGAACAAATGTCATGAGGCACATATTTGGCCGTTTGTGGCTATTGTTAATGGATGGTTAACATTTGCATGACATGGACAAAAACCGCTGAATAGAAGACCATTGACAAAATCTAAAGCCACCTAACAGCGGTTCAGCCAGACAGTTGTCGAAACATCTATTGTACGTCATGTTGCATTCTGGAAAATTTGTTTTTGCAGCTTTGTGGATCAGTGGCCACTGAGGTACATTTGGCACCCTCTGACTCAAATGGATACTCATATCTCAATTTACAAGACTATGATTTGGCAATACGTCGCAGGGACAAACCACTCCAAGTTAAGAATAAGATAGAGGGATAAAATTCTATCTTAGTGAAAAACATACAGGAAACATATAGGGATAAACATGTATATCTGAAAGAAACGTTTTGGGTGGGCGAACCATCTGGTTTACGGGAAACTTATATAGTATGTATCATTGATGTTAGATGAAACTTGTAGAGGAGTTGGCCGTTCTGAAAACTTGGTGTGCAAAATGAAAATTTATGATTGAATCTGAGAGTTGAACCTCAGGTAGTCAAACAGACACCGAGCCTTTTAACCATTAAATTATTATAGTGAATTCTATAAGAACGATTCATAAACATAGTGGAATTGATCTACCTACAAATTCAAACATTGAGAGGTTTTAATAGTGGGTAGCATTGAATCTGCAGGTAACATCGCATGCATACTAATTATATCAATATGAAATCACTAATATTTAAGAACTCTTTGATATTTGGAAGCTTCGAACTCTGTTAAACATCCATCGACTCATCCGCCATCCCAAGTTGGAGAGAAATCAGAGGCAGACGCAAACTTCAAACTCAGTTGCGCCCATAAGTTTGGCGGTCTGCGTTAAAGTTAGAGGCACAAACCCCATTCATCACCCCTTGAACAGTGCTTATTGTCACATACCCCATTTAGTATGATTGAAAAGAATTGATAATGAGACTTAAGTGTTATGTCTCATTACAAACGTTTTTTCAATACTTTTCCAATGAATTATCAATGTTTTTTCTACTGTTCACGGCTTATAGTTCACCAATTCTTCTACAATGCTTTTCTAATGCTTCTTTCCACAAATGACCAATCAATCATCAGTAAATCATAGTACAATGAAGTCAATCACACTTGACGTTGCCAACGCTGCCCCCGCTGTTGCCCCCGCTGGTTTTGCGGCCTACGCAAATTGCTGTGCTACTGTTTGAGCCGCTGCTCACGCTGTTGCTAACAGAATACACTAATTAGGCTTTGCCCTTGAGTAAGAGTAGAGTTACAACAAGGCTGTTCAAGCAGCGTAATTTGCTGAAGACACAGCACAACATCATTGGTCTGGGTGAAGCAACAACATATACACTTACAAGCAGAAATAGCAGAACATGGTGTTTAGGCACGGAAAGTGTTGTACTATAGACCAGGGATGGAGCAATGATTCAAAAAACAGGAACGGAAGTGCTTTAAATATGCGTGAGTCAGATCGCATTGGAAATAGATTGGAACTTTATTGTTGTTCACACTAGCAGGGGTTAAGCAAGACAACGATATACTGAATCCACGATAATTTAATGGTAAAGCATTGGTAATTCATCTTTATATGAGGAAAAATCATCGTGCAGTGTTTGGAAAAACGTTAGAAACAGTTTTTTATGTGGTGTGAGTAGTTGCAACGCGGTTTCAAAGTCTCCGAAAGATAGGTTTGCATGTGAGAATGTGTGGAGCAACCGCCAGAGCAATCATTACCTAATGCTTTATCGGTTTCAGTGCGATTTCACTCGGCGTCTGCATGAGAGAGCCGCAAAGAGTCGCTTTTCCAGAGCTGGTAGAGCTCTCTGCCTCAGAGGGTACACGCAAAATGTTTGCACAACAGTGGGCGCCCCAAGATCTGTTGCTTACTTCTAGCAGATTCCTAGACTACATGAGTTCCTATTAGCAAATGCCCTAGCCCTTTCTTAGAAGAAAACTTCCTTCTGTTGGATTAGTCTGTACAGCCGTAACAACCTATGTGTGGGGCCACCCGTCGGTGTACTGCGCGGCTGACTACTGTTGGATGGTTTCTCCAGTTGTAACTTTGCCCGTGCACTTTTCAATCTACAACTCATTTCAGCGCTACATCTGCGAAGGACATATACATAACTAGTTTATTCAGTAGAACAAGTCTCCCCTTGAAAGCATACCGCTTCATCACACTCCGGGATTAGCAGTGCTACTCTACACTTTTTCTTATTACAGTAAAGTATACTTTGTAGGTACATGTCCTCCAAAGTATGCATGCGATATGAATATCACAGCCACGTTCCGATAGTTTTAGTTGCGCCATCTTGGTCCGGATCAGTAGGTAAAGGTATTAACAGGTTTCTGTGTAAGATGGATACGTTCCATATTCAGATTTTATTATTATACTTGAGTTGAAAAACTTACTGATATAAGTGCCGTCTATTTCCTGGATTAATCCCCTCTCCCTCAGGATTTTTTCTGCACTCCAATCGACTCCGTATTTTCTAAGTTCTTCAAGGATGAACTCATTAAACGGAGTAACTTCAGGATCTATGACTCCTGCTCGACGACCGTATGTCCAATTTCGACCAATGTTACCCCAGATATGAGAAGTCTGGTGGTCTTCATAACAAAATCTTGCAAGCTTTGAAATATCCGACTGTAGCGTATTGTAATCTTTGAAGCAATCCTGGTCCTGAAACCATGCTGGGGTTAGTTAGCAGTCTTACAGTGAATTTAAGAACACTACGTACTTCGAAATGTCATCCATCCATTACACAACTTCACATTATCTGATTGTGGGGGAGCGTTCACATCTTCGGTTTCATCCTCGAAGGGAACTTTCACGTCTTCCAGTTCCTCCTCGAAGGGAATTTTCGTATCTTCCGGTTCCTCCTCGAACGGAAATTTCACATCTTCTGATTCCTCCTGGAAGGGAGCTTTCGTATCTTCCGGTTCCTCCTCGAACGGAATTTTCACATCTTCTAATTCCTCCTGGAAGTGAGCTTTCCCATCTTCCGATTCCTCTAGCTCTTTCCTGAGGGTAATAGATACTGCGTTTTCTGTACTTTCCTCGTATACCTCAACGATAGTTAATGGTGTGTACTGATAGCATTGTTGACTTGCTGTAGAGGCGGCCTGTAGGACGATTTCCTCTAACCAGCTTGTCCATGGTGGAGGATACTGAAACTCGAACTCGGCAGGCGATCCTTCGCTAGGAAGCGGACTTATTCCACTTGATGTCCACATAGCACCATGTTTGTCGAACACCGTGTTACATCCATACCGGGAACGAAGATAAAAGGCTACTGCCATGACAGAAGATTGCAGGCGAGTTCGACTCAGTACCCACGTGGTAAAACTCACAAAACTCAGAACCCAATTTGGTCGAGATAAATCTGCCATCTGGGATATATTAATGGGGTCCTTGACCTTGTAATATAGTTTTGATGTGCAAATATAACAGTTTTGTGATGGTTCAAGCTGAAGCTGATGGCATTCTTCTCCTTTTATACACTTCTCTGTGTATATCGAATAGGTTACAGGTCTTTGTGACCTTTCGCAAACAGACAAGATGTTCGTACGCTTACGTGAACTAGCCCTATATTGTTCAAATGTAGGTTCAGCAAAGGGAACATCTTCAATAGTCAGAGATCTCAGCCCAGTCTCTAAAGACTCTTGAAGATTATCGATTTCAAATCTCTGAAGACTCCGGAGATTCTGAAGACTCTGAAGACTCGGAACACCCTGAAGACTCGGAAGACTCTGAATACTCGGAAGACTCTGAAGACTCGGAAGACTCTGAATACTCGGAACACTCTGAAGACTCGGAAGAATCCGAAGACTCGGAAGTTTCTGCATACTCCTCAATCCGGTTCAAGCCATTTCCGAAGCGTATTGGGTAGTACAGGAAGGATGCAGCATTCGTCTTCCATAGCAGGAATACATATGTACCTTTGTGTCTCTGATGAACAGATTCTAGTCTGTACCGCCTTGGATTCTTGGAGTATCCGAGTCCTACTCTCAGGATATCTATGGCGTCGTTCGTAGGGGACGTTGGTACCTTTCTTGAGTAAGGGATATCTTTCTTGAGATGTCTGACGAATATGATTTTTGTCCGCGTGATCGCTTGTGATTCGAGGTGAAAAGTCTGAATGTATAGGAACCGTGTTTTGCGTAACTTGGTTAATTCTAGGATTTATATCCAAATTTAAAACATCCTCGGTGTAAGGCATGACCCACAGACGGCCTTCCATTAACAATCGATAGCCATGACGGCTGTACTTATAATGCCTTTTTGAGAACAAAGAAAGGTGTTCAAGTTAACCAAATAGAATCTGTCTACGCCGTATTGAATTCTTTATATTTACTAAGCTCTATAAACTGGAAATATCTAGACATACAGCATGTATAAGGACTATCCTAGAATTTTCATAATTACGTAACTCCTAAATAATTGCCCAGGACCGAAATTTATCACGACACACGCCCCTAACCCTGTCCTTTCCATTGCCCCTAACCCTGTCTTTTGATCATCCCTAACCCTATGGATTCCATCACCCCTAACCCCCTCGGTTCCATCGGGAACCTCGAAAGCCTAGTCACCTCCCATCCCGAAATTTAAGGCCTAAGTATCCATAGAAATGCTACACCTATACGGAGTTCAATTTAAGCGATATTAGAATGGCATCAATACTGCATAACCGTTGCTATCCGCCCCAACGAAGGCTGCACTGTCCGAAGGCTCGACCTGCCCGAAGACTCGCACTGCTTGACCAGGCCGCCAAGGCTGTCGCGACCCAGAACGCCCGCACTGCCCAAACACCAGAACGCCCGCACTACTCAAACGCCCGCACTGCACGACCAGGCCGCCAAGGCTCTCGCGACCCGGCTGCACCGCCCTAAGGCTCGCACTGCCCGAACGCCCGCACTGCCCAAACACCAGAACGCCCGCACTACCCAAACGCCCGCACTGCACGACCAGGCCGCCAAGGCTCTCGCGACCCGGCTGCACCGCCTTAAGGCTCGCACTGCCCGAACGCCCGCACTGCCCAAACACCAGAACGCCCGCACTACCCAAACGCCCGCACTGCACGACCAGGCCGCCAAGGCTCTCGCGACCAGGCTGCACTATCCGAAGGCTCGACCTGCCCGAAGGCTCGCACTGCACGACCAGGCCGCCAAGGCTGTCGCGACCCAGAACGCCCGCACTGCCCAAACACCAGAACGCCCGCACTACCCAAACGCCCGCACTGCACGACCAGGCCGCCAAGGCTCTCGCGACCCGGCTGCACCGCCCGAACGCCCGCACCCCCCAGAACGCCCGCACCGCCCGAACGCCCGCACCGCCCGAACGCCCGCACCGCCCGAACGCCCGCACCGCCCGAAAGGGCTGCCAAGCCTCGCGCGAGGCGCCCGCCCCGGCCCCGTGCCGCTTTAGCGCCCAGAACCCGAAACCCCCTGGCTTGGCGGCAGGTTTGCTTAGTAACTACTTACACATCATGACATCATAGCATGCGCATCGTAAGCGAGATTCCGCTATGTTACACCCATGTTTAAGCAGGTCAAGCAATTGATGATTGTTTGAGATGGATATGCCCTGTCAATAAGCAGTATTGACAAGCACAGAATCTGCCGTCCTGCTGTATATAATATGTTTTGGTCTTCATTCATGAAAGTTTACATTTTGTTTGTGCGAAATGAACCAAATTACATACAATATTCATGGGCAAAGCATACAACGTCTGGTGTATGCCGTGTTGCATGCGGTATTCACTGACTTGGAGCATTATTGAACATAAGATTAATATGCTTTGTCACGGCTGTAACTGAAATGGAGCAGCGCAGTATCAACTGGACAATGTGGGTCACGTAAAAGATCGGAGTATGTACTATACCATTTGACATAATGTTTGAAGTGATGCCTTAATTATACAGATGTGAAATTTACATTCAGATCTATCATCAATGCGCTACATAGCAATGTAAAAAAACACAATGGCAAATATTACTAATCAGCCAAAATATTTGGAATGCATTTGAAAAATTCGAATCAGCAAGATTTATTTTTATTCTTCAGTCTCAACCCTGTGTCCATACCACTACCCATTTGGCTGGTTGAAAACCGGTTGTATTTAGCACGAAAGTTATGTACTGTCTCATAGGAAAAAAATCGGCACCTGTATTGAAATATGTTCGAGCATGAAACCATGTGGATCTATGGGATTGTGGTAGTATGTCAATAGTCAATTTCCAAGCTAATACATGACCGTCAAAATGGTTTATCACTCAAGGAAATCATGACCAGCGACTATAATTGATCAGGTCGTACTGCTCGGCATTTTCAGGAACGACATCAGATGTTTATTGATGTTACCCAATTGTAACCAGGCGAGTATGTGTGAAGAAGTATGATTGACTACCTTAAACGCCTTTTTGTAACTAAGACTACATGTTTATTCATCGTCCTCTTCTTCACCAGCAGCCTTGGCATCAGCAGCCTTGGTCTTCTTTCTGCGGTTACGGCCAGGGCGTCCACCACCGAAGGGAGAGCTGAGGGCGAAATCAATATGTTTCTGGCTATCAAGACGGACGACGAAAGATGGAACGTTCACGATCTGTTTACCGACACGAATGTGACGTTGACGAATCAAGACACGAGCGTGATGGATACTCTTAGCCAGGCCAAGTTTGTAAACTTGTGTCTGAGTTTCCAAGGTTAGTAATTATTGATAAAACAAGAGTGGGGTCTAAACCTGAAGACGACGTTCTAGAAAATCATCGACACGCAGAGCCAAGACGTAATCAAGTTTCATACGAGTATCGTCCAGCACACCAACACGGACTAAACGGCGAATGAGGGCATTGCCCTCGAAAAGACGTTTTGGGTCCTTCTCATCAAGTGTCAACAGTTGACGGGCAGCTCGACTGTGATTACTGGTCAGTCGATACACGGTTTCCATGGTGATGCGCTAATACCGAATCTTTGAAAGAGTGAGCTGAACTCTCCACACTTCTCTCTTGTTGCGAAGACCGTACTCCCCGACAGTTTTCAGCTCAGCATCACTGTGTCGCAGGCGAATAGTCAGTCTTGTGCAGTACCGAGCGCTAGAACGAGACTTGTGCTGAGGCAAGCTCATCCACAGTGGAACTCACAGGCGCGCATGTTCGAAAGGACGTCTTGGAACCTGTTCAAGACGTTAGACGAATAAGGTACAGGGAGAACAGGGTGACATATTGTAGGTCTTTGAATAGCTGCGAGAAACCATGTTGAATTAACACCGCCGATGAAGTGGGTGGTGAGTGTTGCTAGGGATGAGATCTTGGTCGTCAACGTTGGTTCGTGTGGCTTGCCAAATGTTCAAACTTGAGTTGTGGGTTGTCGGGCGTGGTGTGACGGCTAGGGTTAGACCCCATGAACGCTACAGGTCACCACACAAACTCATTACAGATTGGGTGCTAGAACTGCAACTTCAACATCGTTTCAGCGCCCGCACTCCGAACGACGAACCAGATTATCAAGCTCAAGATAATTTTCGGAAAATGTAGCGAAACTCTGCAATTAACAGGTAACGGACGTTGCTAATATTTCTTCCTAGGGGTCACTCTGGAGGTATTCGATCCGGCACTAGATATGCCTTCTCACGCAATTTCCGTGAGAAGGGTATGATTCCCATGTCTGTTTATCTCAAACAGTATCGGTAATACTTCCTGAACAAAATCTCGTCCACAGCATAGTTAACCTAAAATTCTGCCTTGCAGTGTTGGTGACATTGTCGACATCAAGGCCAATGGTGCTGTTCAAAAGGGGTGAGTAATTCGAACTTGAAAGGGAACCAAGATATGTGGAACCTCATCCGGAAGTTCATAGTGCTAATTTTAGTGTTTAGCATGCCTCACAAGGTCTATCACGGAAAGACGGGCGTGGTCTACAATGTTACGAAGTCTGCCCTTGGTGTCATCATTTTCAAGCGTGTCGGGAGCAGATACATGGAGAAGCGTGTCAATGTTCGTATTGAGCACGTTAAACACTCAAAGTGCCGACAAGAGTTCGTCGATCGTGTAAAGGCCAATGCCGAGAACCGGAAAAAGGCCAAAGCAGAAGGCGTCCACATTCACCTAAAGAGGCAAGCTCTTGCACCTCGCGAATCACATACCGTCTCTGCCAAAGACAACTTACCTGAGATGGTCACACCTCTGGCATACGAGACAACTATATAGACAGCCCTTTTGGTGGGTACATATTCAGTCAATTTTCTTCCACTATATCACGTTTGGCATGACACTAACATGTTGGAATCAGAATTCCGTCTCGAAGATCTTTCGACTGTAAAGTTTGCTCACTTGAGGTCAAAAATGGTGTACGGCGAATCAGGGTTCATTAGTTACTGGTGTAAGAAATTCAATTGTTTTCAAAGTATTCATCCAGTCCATGAAAAATAGAGTCGTGCAATCGCTGTAATCTCGGGTTCGTTACAACATGTGATCGTGACCAAACTTTCTTTGAACTGTTGGCGAACCACATAAGTTTGACAGGATTCGAAGGAACTGCAACTCATTACGACAGCGGATAGAGAGATTCATTTTGAACGCCATAAATATAATCGATGATCGTCGGCGGCGTGCGGTTTGTCCCGAGAGTGCAAAAAGCTTCTCTCCTCATTCATGAGCACCTCCGGACCATCTGTGCTGGCCACACTACCGCCCTGCTTCGGGCCCGCCTACAATCAAGTGCGGGTTCACACAATCGATGAAAAGTTATACTAAGTTTATCATAAACAATTTTACGAGTTTTAATGAAGCTATCAGACGCATCGTTGTCGTGGTGTTCATGTACCTGAAAAAGTATTTGCTGTGCATGTACAAGTATTTCATAATTCCTAAGGCTGCGTTTGGTTGGGAACCATGTAGTCTTATGCGGTCCTGATGTGAAGTACTAGGACACAATGAGTTGGACAAAAGCCATTTTACGTCGAAAAAGACAATTGTCGGCCGATTCGAGAGAGTGCAACAACCAATTTATAAAACAACGAAACATATGAGCGATATTTCCGACATATGATGAATAATATATTGGAATTTCGGAGTCACGAAATTTGATTGAAATCACTAGTGGGCAGTTTTTCAGAGGAAGTCAGTTGTTACATGGATTCTTGCGGAATATGTATGTAAAAAGTTGTGTAGTTAGCAATTATCAAAATTCCCTTCACCAAGCGAACCAAGTTATACAGAAGAATTAGTCTGTCTTCCCGCGTAATGTTACCGCTGGCGGTAACTAATAGAGTTACTAGACGCGGAATATGTAGCTCGGAGCATATAGGAAGCGTAGATAACGATACAGTCGTTCATAGGATACACGTAGCGTAGGTACGTGAGCCAGGGGCCCTAGACCCAAGGCCGTTTGCATAGCTAGAAAGTGTGTACCACTTGAAGGCAATAAATTCGATGCGAGGTAAACAGTATTGGCTATTAGGAGTACACGTCACCCAAGACATAGTTGAAAGGGACTGGGCAATAGTGACTGCGCACCCCTCTATATAGTTTTAGAGTAGAAGGCTAGAGCCCTGCCGTGTTGTATATATAGGGGCGTGATGATACGGGGTTACAAAGTATAGTATCATCACACGCACCAGACACCAAGCGAAGTCCCCTCTAGTAAAAATATCTTTTGTTGCAAAGAATATGTCGGCTGCTTTATACCTCAAGGAGTTATACTGCTAAAACCCCTCTATTAGTACAATTGCAATTTTTGGTGTTAAAAGACTTCATACACCGTGGGCCAACGTCTATTGTCGATAACGCCTCTGGTCGTTTCCCGTAACACGCAACCAGGCAGATGAATTCACAAGTGAGCCTGCAAGCTATTGTGTGCCTCAACCAAACTTAACTAACCGTGATGGCGGTGAAATTCACCGCTGTTCAAATTGCTTACAGGGAGTAGTTGCTTGTTGGTCTGTGCAGCAAATCAAACTTGACCCATCGTAATTTCAGTTAGATTCACGGGAATACAGGTAGTATTATGGATGTCGTCGTACAGGCCTTGCGCCCCCCTTGACCAAAGACGCATGCAAGTAGCGTTGCGGACTGCCTCAGCCCGCATGTCTGTGCAGCAAATCAATATTTAACTTACCTTGATTTCCGTCAGATTTTCTGTTTTACAGACAGCACTGCACTGGTTGGGATCCCCCCCCATTTGACCAGCCTCGCAAGACAGTGTAGGGCAGTCATCCGGATACACGGCGAATATCACTGGCGCACAAATGCGTGCGGGTTCATTCATTGAAGTTGCGATACATCCTGGTTCTGTCATTGACGTTGCAATACATGTCGGTACTTTCATTGAAGTTGCAATACATGTGAGTTCTGTCATTGATGTGGCAATACACGTGATTGTGGTTTATTAAGCATTCCTGATGTTTGCCGTAGTAAACTCGTGTATTACTATTACTATCCACCAGATGTGACTTCTATATATCAAGATTGCCGTTTAACCATGAGCAGGAAACCGGTACGTGCTTAGTGCGCTCACAATGCTGAGGGCACTCAGCGTAACCCACTACACATTGAGCTTGAGCCGAGAGCGATGACATTCAATGTTGCTATATCATGCGGAATTTGTGACGGCGTTCCCTCGACAGCTTCCAGAGTCGTCTCTCGCTATCTACAGTTGTCGACCAGTTTACGCCATCTAAAGGTAGTCTCATTCCATTGTCACATGAATGACATCTCGATAGGGGACATCCGGAGTTGTCTCTTGCTCTACGCCAAACAGAGTTGTCACGCGTAGTTGCTATCTAGGGTAGTCTTCAGATGAAAGGCTTTCAGACTTATCCACATTCCATTGTTACCAGAAAGTTATCTTGATGGACAGGATTTTGAGTTGTCTCTTGCTTGACGGCATTTTGAGCGGCCTGGCTCGGCTTCATTCAGTGTCTTTTTTGCTACACAGCTTGCAGAGTGGTCTTGCGGAGAACCGCATCCAAGCTTGTCTCACGTTCTATTGTGTCACGTTGGATACTTCTGGTTACAGAAGACTGTAAAAGTGTCGCGTCACTTTGAAAAAAAAAACACCTTAGACAACTACTGGAAAGCACTCTGAGAGGATGCCCGCGCACCTGGTCTCCTATGCATAAGCTAATGACAAAAATTTGCCACCAGGATAACCAGCCGCAAAACAAAACAATATCTACGCCAAAACAATCACATGAAACTCCCGGAGTCAGGCCAAAAGACGCCATCTATGTCACTAACGCAAGGGGCACAGAACAAGCGCTTCTTGGCGGCACTACTGTGAACCTGCTTTGTTTTTCGCGAAACGGCATCCTGGTAGGTTTCACTTGAGGAGTGCTTCCAAGTAGAAGTCTTCTCGGAAGCGATGCCTAAGTCATCATTAAGTTCGATAGGTGGTGACAATCGTGCGTTCTGAAGTCGCATATGAGACGCCTTATCATCACTATGCTCCTCATCTGTATTGTCTGTTTGCCGGAGTTTTCTCCAGTCAGCTATTTGAATCTTATCTCTAGGAATCAGCATAATAGTTCCAACCATTGGGGTCCCATTAAGACCAAAGCACTAATTCTCTTTGTTTTGTGTTTTGGACCATCCGAATATAGTGTTAAGCGTTCCTACTGTCTGCAGTTGAGTGATCGACCCCCGTATGGCTTTTGCAGTTCGTTACAGTGAAATAGCCGGTAGTCTCTTTCTGAGTCCCTGGGTCCAAGCACATTCCGCCGGCCAACTAGTCAGTGGATCCACAAGATCTTTGGTGTTCTGTGGCGAGAATGCTGTGATTGGCTAGGTGGGTTCCCTAGTCTCACCTGCTGAGACGTCGGACCCAGTCTTTGCGCTCGTGCACAAATTCCTTGCCTGGAAGGAGCCTTGTTCAAATCAACGTCTTTACTTTCGTCAGAGTACTTGCTCTGCAGTCGTGATACAAGATCGTCATCTGGTTTGTTATTATCTTCTCCTTCCGGTTGGTGTACATCACTGCCTGTCTCTTGAATAGTCTGTTCCATTATAAACATGGATGTATCGTCATTGTGTTCCACTGCAGAAGCGCCTTCGAGAACCAGCAAATGCAGACTCTGATTCTGCTTGTCCTGCAAGGTCTCGATGGAATTACGAATTGATATCATCAGGAGCTAGTGCATTTTGTCTTTCTTAAGGCTCAATGCGGAATTCTGCATCAGGAAAAAAGTTTACCGTATCTAAGGCTGGCGGCCTTGGTCACGGACCGTTCTACTTTATTTGTCGCCTCGATCGCCTGTGTCGCCGAGGTCTTATGTACGGGTGCAACTATTGCCGAGATCTAATATAAGGGTGCAACGGTTGCGAGGCTTCAGCAAATTCTCCTGCACACCCTGTGTCGCAGCATAGGATTGCCACACGTGACAGGTCGCCCACGATAGCAAGCAGTGCATGGTACGCCTGTAAAGTGGCAATCCTATGTTAGGCCGTATGTACGGTTATATTCACCGGTTCTATGGTTTTTTGCCCGTTTAGTCATTCATCGCCGGTTTATTCATTCATCGCGGGTTGATTCCGTCACGAACAGATCATTTTTTGCTGAAACTCCTAAAACTCCTCAGTCAGGCTAAATTAGCCGATATACGTCAATTCGATAATATCGCAAGGTCCTCGGTAACGTAGGGCGTAAAGTTCCTAAATTACCGCTGTTATCCTAGAATAGCACGTCTAACAGCTAAAATACCTTCCTTTTTTCAATCCATTACTTTTTAGCCTACGTTAGGATAAGCGTAGTATTTTGGATGTTAGACGGCCTATTTTAGAAGAACGGCAGTGATTCAGAAACTCCGCATGCTACGCTCAAGATGCAGAGTTGCTGACCGCAGCCACTCTGCATGCTGGTTTGGCAACTTTGAATGCTAAGCGTAGCATCTCTGCATGCTACGTCAGGCTAGGGATATGCTACGTTCGGCTATAGATATGCTACGCTACACAGCAAGATCCTCAACCCAGACTCTGACGATGCTACGCTGGACAGCAAGGTCCCTATTTTGGACTCCGACAGTGCTATATTACGGTAGTTTTGGTGGTTTTCATCATTAAAAAATCGGTTTTCGTATTAGTCGTCCGGACAACCTGGGCGACCTGAGCGACCTCGGCGACTGCGGAGCACATTGAACAAAAATGCCGGCGTAGCGAAGTGGCCGTCAGTCGGAACGCTCCCGTGAACTGGCCTGCACGCCCGTGTGTGCCGTCAACCCAATTTAACTCACCGTAATGCCAGTGAACTAGCCTGCACGCCGGACCGCTCCCCTGAACTAGCCTGCAGGCCGGATCTTGTCAGCGACAACACTTGCTTGCCGACTAATTACAGAGAGAGGTTCCAACACCAGCATATATCGGTCAAGTTTACGGTCTGTGCAGCGTAAGTACCGAAGATGCTCGTACTGCGGGCTGCTTTATGGAAGATGACTGCACGCGGGCTGCTTTATGGAAGATGACTGCACGCGGGCTGCTTTATGGGAGATATCCGCAGTTTGGATGGATTCCTGATATAATTCACAGCGGCTATTCGCGCTTGCACGGCAAGAGAGAGAAGATTCTTTAAACGAGGTTCTATTATGCTATCTATGACTATATAGGCGATATTCACCGGATTGACAGTGCCAATGACTGCCAGATCGGCTGGCCAGCGACGGATCTGACAGTCAAATCTTTAAGGATTCGACCCTTTTTTATGGAACGGGGCTTTGTCGACGGATCGTCGAATCTTCAAAGATTCGACGCTCTTTTATGGAACGCTGCTTTGACATAGGATTAGCCAATAATCTAAGGATTCGACGGATCTTATAGGATTCGGCCTATACTAGAGAATACTGCTTGGTCGCGATATTCACCGGATTGACGGTGCTAATGACCGCCAAATCGGCTGGCCAGCGACGGATCTGACAGTCAAATCTTTGAGGATTCGACCCTTTTTTTACGGAACGGTGCTTTGTCGACGTATCGTTGAATCTTTGAGGATTCGACGCTTTTTTATGGAACGCTGCTTTGACATAGGATTAGCCGATAATCTAAGGATTCGTCGAATCTTTAAGGATTCGACGCTTTTTTATGGAATGCTGCTTGGTCGCGATACTCACCGGATTGACGGTTCTAATGACCGTCGAAACTCAAAGGATTCGGCCTATTCTCATGGATTAGCCGATAATCTAAGGATTCGACAGATCTTAAAGGATTCGACGCATGAATTTGACGCTTTTGTATGGAATGCTGCTGATACATAGGATTAGCCAATACTCTAAGGATTCGTCGAATCTTGAGGGATTCGGCCCTATCTTATGGAATGCTGCTTGGTCGCAATACTCACCGGATTGACAGTTCTAATGACCGACGAAACTCAAAGGATTCGGCCTATTCTTATGGATTAGCCGATAATCTAAGGATTCGACAGATCTTAAAGGATTCGACGCATGAATTCGACGCTTTTGTATGGAATGCTGCTGATACATAGGATTAGCCAATACTCTAAGGATT
Organism: Geopyxis carbonaria; assembly: GCA_024516215.1. Classification (NCBI taxonomy): domain Eukaryota; kingdom Fungi; phylum Ascomycota; class Pezizomycetes; order Pezizales; family Tarzettaceae; genus Geopyxis; species Geopyxis carbonaria. The sequence continues at coordinate 211,921 of JAJJXG010000001.1, read as the reverse complement.
CGTCGAATCTTGAGGGATTTGGCCCTATCTTACGGAATGCTGCTTGGTCGCGATACTCACCGGATTGACGGTTCTAATGACCGTCGGAACTTAAAGGATTCGGCCTATTCTTATGAATCAGCCGATACTCTAAGGATTCGACAGATCTTGAAGGATTCGACGTATCTTTAAGGATTCGACGCTTCCTTATGGAAAGCTGCTTAGTCGCAATATTCACCGAATTGACGGTGCTAATGACCGTCATATCCGCTGGCCAGCGATGGATCTCAGGGATTCAAGCGGTATGAGCTGTATTCATAGTCAGTATATGTGGTCATGATAAGGTTGCTGGAGCAGAGAATACTGGTGTTTGACGGCGAGTTGTCAGTCGCGATCGTGCTGACGAGCGTCGGTGTGCATGTCGGCATTTGTGGTGTTGCCCTCAGCAGAGTTGTCGAACTTAGAGCGAAAAAACTTGAACAAAAAGCATCTTGCGATGGTTTTGTTGGTTTTGAATCTTGCGTTGGTTTTGGAAAGCATCACGCGATGGTTTACAGGTTCTTTCATTCAGTGCAACTTGAGCGTTTATTCAGCGGTTTTTTTATGCTATCTGAACTATATACAGAGACGGACTTTATGGAAAGCTGCTCTATGGCCGGATCTTGAAGGATACGGCATTTTCTATGGATTGCTGCTTGGTCGACGGATGAGCCAATAATCTCAGGATTCGGCAGATCTTGGAGGATTCAACCTCTTCTTATGGAAAGCTGCTTTGACAAAGAATTAGCCAATAATCTAAGGATTCGACAGATCTTGAAAGATTCGACAAATCTTAAAGGATTCGACAGATCTTGAAAGATTCGACAGATCTTAAAGGATTCGACAGATCTTAAAGGATTTGACCATTTCTTAGGAAAACTGCACAGTCGTAAGATCTTACAGAATTGTCGTATCTTATAGCTTTCCGCCTTTTCTTATAGAAAGCTGATTTGACAGAGGATTGGCCAAGATTCCAAGAATTCGACAGATAGTCAAGGATTCGACAGATATTATAGGATTCGGCCTATTCTTATGGATTGCTGCTTGATCGCGATATTCACCGGATTGACGGCGCTAATGACCGCCAGATCAGCTGGCCAGCGACAAATCTTATACAATGTCAGTATGACCTGTATTCATGGTCAGTATATCAGGTCATGATAAGGTAGCTTGAGCAGAGAATACTGGTGTTTATGGCGAGTTGTCAGTCGCAATCGTGCTGGGAAGTGTCGGTGTCCAAGTGGGCATTTCTGGTGTTCACCTCAGCAGAGTAGTCGAAATTTAAGCGAAAAATCGTGAATAAAGCAATGGGGGCAGTAAACTACCCTCCAAAACTCAGGGGCAGACGGCTCGGGCGGTGTGACAACGAGCGTGCAAAGTTTTCACCGAAATTTCCTTGACTCATTGCCGGTATGTGCAGCCCCTGCAACGGGGCCAAAGCAGGGCCGAGGACGCCGCCAAATCATGTTTTGTGTCAAGGAAGTCGCCGCGCAGGAGTGATTTGCTGAGTAAATTGCAGCTGAACCAGTGTATTTGTGTGAACATGTCAGTTTTCGCAAACTTTACAATGTTTGTCCTTGCAGTTTTGAACTTTGGTTGAAATACAGCTGCCAACCACACAACAGCACCCGAACATTGTGTCCAACTTTTCGAAGGTGAGTTCAACACCCTCAGATTATTGTTTAGGCTGCGTTCGTCTAAGGGCTTCCGATCCGTTCGCCCCACCAAAATTGAGAGGATGTTCGAAGCGAGGAATCGGACGCCCTTCCGAACGAATTTTGGCGTTCGGTTAGGTTCCGAAGAAGTGTGCAAAAGACCCCGGGTTCGGATGATTTGAAAAGGACCTCATGAGGTCCTTTTCAACCTTCCGAACCACAAATTTGACGTCCAGAATCAGCACATCCACGATGCCACAACAACATTATCCAAGCATCCAAGCCACGAAGGGCTGCTATCGCCGTATCATGCTTTGGAAAAGCTTCCCTGATGTCTTTAATTAATTATATTTCATAATTTAAACAATTTTATCATTAGAATCAATTTGTATGTCATATTAATTCGCTGGACTCAATTTAACAACGCATTTTGTATGGCACAGTCAATATTTAAAATGATTATGGGTGATTTGTCTAGCTTCCAGACTCAATAATTGCTTCGCAATGGAGCCAAGCCTTTTTCGAGCGGGTGGGGAGACAGGAAATGCTCAGGTTCGGACGGCGCTAGTGGAGTGAAAATCTTTTCATAGCAGAACACCTGTCTTGCACTCTGGCCCGAATCCGCCCTTCCGAAAGTGGGCCTCCTTCGGAAGCCCAAAAATCGACTCTCTTTCGGTCCGATCATAGGCGAACGGGGCCTTAATTATTGATCTTTACATTTCTAGACCTGGATACAATCAAATCACGCGAATCTGAACCTTCACAATGACGCTCCCCAGCACGATCGCTACCTACATCTCGCTGTCAACCACCGGTATTCTTTGGACGGTCGATGACTAAGCTGCGTTCCATAAGAAAGCGTTGAATCCTCAAAGATTCGACCATCCGTGAACAAAGCAGCAATACTAAAGAAAAGGCCAAATCCTATACAATCCCAGTATCTACGACCAAGCGGCAACCCATAAGAAAAGGCCCGAATCCTTTCATATCCGAAGATCGACGACAAAGCAGCTTTTAATAAAAAAGGGCCGAATCCTGCACAATCTGACAATCGTATACCATCGGACGATTGACTACTAAGCAGCTTTCTATACAAAAGGTCCTAATCCTTTAAGATTTGACCACTAAGCAGCTTTCCATGGAATCCGTCTCTGTAAACTATACAATCCGACGATTGCTACGATTAAGCAGCGAATCCAAAAAAATGGCCAAATCCTATACAATTAGACGATCGACGACTAAGCAGATTTGCATATGGAAAAGTCATATAATTTAAGATCTGTCGAATTCTTAAAAATCTGTCGGATCTTTAGATTATCGGCTAATCCGGCAATTAAGCAGCAATTCATGGAAAAGGCCATATCCTTCAAGATCAGGCAACAAAGCAGCTTTCCAAAGAATCCGTCTGTGTACTCAGTTTAGATAGCATATTAAAACCGCTGAATAAGCGCTCAAGTTGCACTGAATGAAAGAATTATAAACCATCGCGAGTACCAAAACCATTGCGAGATGCTTTCAGAACCATTGCGAGATTCAAAACCATCGATATAGTGCTAAAGAATGCTATGGTACTTTAGTATGGAGTGCTATGGAGTGCTAAAGAATGGTATTGTTCTACGGACTTATTGTACAAAACGTCAGTCGTTAAGTTGGCCTACGGACCAGTGTAGAGTGCTAAAGGCTGTCATAGAATGCTAATACGGCTACGCGTGCTAATCGGAAAATCGATCATTTCGTGACGTCATTCAGCACAGATTTATTCATCCATTGCTGGTTTATTCCTTCATCGCCGGTCTGTTCATTCATCGCACATATGGAGAGAGTATCTTTGATCAAGGGTTATATTATGCTATCTATGACTACATACACTATGTACGCAATGATCTAAGGATTCTACGGATATCCATGGAAAGCTGCTTTCTTGCGATATTGACCAGATTGACGGTGCTAATGATTGTCAGATCGGCTGGCCAGCAACGGATCTTAAAGAATTGTCAAATCTTTAAGGCTTCAACGCTTTCTTATGGAATGCTGCCTCGTCGACGGATCGTCGGGTCTTTAAGGATTTCACCTATTCTTATTGATGTTATACATATGTACACATCTTTCATATTTACCCTTCATTCATTGTTACCCAGCCGGAACAGTACCCTCCATTTTCATATACCACCCGGTCCAAGAACGGTTTTAGTATGGGAGGTAGCAACGCAACGCGGCAACCACGCTTACGAGAAAGACCTTAGCGGTGGATATGTTACTGAGATTTATCCTTGAGAATAAACACAAGTACTGCACTGCGCCGCAGGTTCTTCTCCGTGAGTTGTATGGTAAAAGTGTGCACTTGCTATAATCCCATAGTAAAAAAGTTTTTTTTCGGACCCAAAAATAACCCTGGAGTCGTAATGGGCGATCGTTAAAGCGCAATGTACCCGGTGGGTATATGTAAGGAGGCAGTCAAAGCTGAAAAAGATCAAAGTCTCAGAACTTCGAAGTTTTAGCTTTTTGTGATCATTTTACACATTGTGCGGCCCAGGCCTTATCTGGTGGTATATCCAGAGTCCGATTGACTGTGTGGAGAGTGTTATCATTGTGTTGACACATTGCCGACAATAGCCGAGTATTAGCGCCCGAATAGTTATCTAGTCGGCTGCACCTCGGGTGTTGAAAGTGTTGGTCTTCCAATTAACTCAAGACACGTCAAGACAACGGGGCGTAAGTTTGTGCAGGCTGTCTCCGCCGAGTACCCTTTACTGTTCTTATATCTTTATCATTCTCTTCTTGCATTCTCTAGCGTCTATAGCGTAGATAGGCCGTCCGACTGTTGATCCGAAGCTGCGTACTTAAGTGACGCCGGGGAGGACCTCAGAAAAGACAACAAGGCATACACGAGCCATAAAATATATTCTAGTTTACAAACCTAAGATTGTGCCTTATATCTTTCGGTGACTACCGTTCAATCGATACTTCATCTTTCTTGAACCCTGGTCTAACACTATATATTTTATCCTCATCTTACCTTTGTTAAACTCCTATTTTGCACCTATACGCCTATCCTCTACGAATACGCACAACCACGATGGCCGATAGCATGTCAGTCGATCCTCGTGCTTCGAGCGCTGGCCCTGAGCCACCAACCGCCTCTCAGTCTGGCGAAGCTTCCTCCTCACAAGCTCTCGTTCCGATAACTCTTACCGACGATACGGGTACCCAACATCAACGAATGGTTCTTCCCATCGTCAAGATGCTGGTGAGTGATCGCCAACAGCTTCAAGAACTCGTTCAGACATTTTCAAGTCTGAGCGACGATCAACAAGACATTGTGCCATACCGCAACCAGATTGCGCCAACAGTCAATGATTTGTCCGTCGAGATCAGCCATGTTATGAATAAACTCATTCATAAGCAATCGGTCAATGAGAATTCCCTTCACGAATTGTCTCTCTACGCTCGACAAATCAAGGATGTGCTGCTGCAGCAATCCTTTGCCATGCAGCGCAGTAGCCAGCAAAATGAAGAACAGTTCCGACAGCAGCAACACAGTCTTCAAGAATTGTGGGTCAATTCCATTGACATGGCACAACGCTTGAACGATCGCTTCGCCCGACAAGACGCACACAATGAACTTATGTTGTCCGGCCAAAGCCAGTTGGTCCAGAGGATTCTATCCACAGAATCCACTTTGAACGACCAAATCAAGCAATACTGCGATGGGATCAAAGCAGAGCTTCAGTCCCAGACTGATCAGGCTCTGAAGGAAACCATTGCCAATGTCGGTCTTGCCTTTGCGGGCAAGAACGATGAGAACACCAAGGCTGTTAAACGCCTTGAACGGTCATTGCGAGAGGTCAAACTCGCCGGTAACGAAAAATGGAACCACATCGAAAGCCAACTTAAGACCTTGGCCTTGGAATCTGGCGCCTATTGTCCCAGTGAGTGGATGAAGACGAAGATTCAAGAGGCCTTGATCGAGAATAATCGACAAGTGGAAAAACAGCTGCGGGAGAAGGTTGCGCCGGTTGACCAAGCAATTTACTCCGCACTTCCACACGACAACGGCACTGATTACTCCGGTGACAGTGTGCGCATTTTCGATTTTGGTTTGCCTCCGGTGGATGTTCCCTCCGCAAAGAGACCACGGATGCGCGGTGCACTTCCGCCTCCACCGCCGCCACCATTCAATAGGAATGGTATGGACCCCGATGATTCTGATCACAGTTCTTCCAGTTCCGACTCAAGCAACTCTGGGTACTCGACCGATTCTTCCGAAGAACGGCGACGCAGACTGCGCCGTCGTCCCACAAGGGAGGACAAAAGAGCCAAAGAACGCAAGAGAGAGGAACGCCGCAGAAAAAAGTTGGAGAAACGCAAACGAGATGCAGTCCCTCTCCCGACTGTAGTCTACGTCCAACAACCCAAGATGGCCGAACCACCAAAATGGTACGGCAAGATTGGGGAAGACTGGGAAACCTGGAAGGACGCCATGGAGAACGCCATGGGTTATACTGAAGCGAGTTTCCAGTCGGAGCGGCACAAGATCCAGTGGACCGGTACCTTCTTCCACGACGCTGGTCGTCGTTGGTATGAAGCATACCGTAAGGATCAGCAGGCCAATGGTTGGTATGATGACTGGAAGTCCTTTATGGACAGAGCAGACAAATACTACCGTTCCAAATTGGCTGCTGAGGATCATCTGGCGAAGTTGCATCAACTTCGCTATGAGGGTGACATTGCGGACCTTATGCAGCGTGCGAAGCTGATCAATCTTAAGGTCAACCAGACGGAGATTACCTGGCGTCATACTGTGCTTGACAAAGTTTCATCTGAAGTTCGTCGGAGGTTCCATGCGAAGGAACCACCCAAGGATGACGACGACTTCAATGAGCTCTTGGTCATGGCTGGTAAAGAAGTGGAAGAGGACGCCAGGCGTGACAGGTTTTACGGACACAAGTCGGTCAATGTCGAAGTCCGTAAATCGAACAACAAACAGGAGCGATCCCTGGCCGACCGGATCACCTCCAAACCACACCAACCTCAGCACCACAAGCATCAATCGGCTGGTGGTGGGATGCAGACCCATAAAAACAGCAAAGAACAAACTTGGAAGGAGGCCCATATCGGAATTCCTGACCATTTAATCACGGAGAGGAAAAAGTCCAAACATTGCACCCTATGCGATTATGGGCCGACTGCCGACGGCAACTTCCACCATAAATGGTTTGATTGCTACCGCCAAAAGAACACGACTGGAGGCAACCCCAACAAGACCAAGGTTGCAGCTGGACGGGTGTTCAGGAAGGGCAAGAACAAGGTGGCTGCACTCAGTACTCGAATCACTTCGGAGATTCGTAACGTCACTGAGGGACCACAAGTTGCTGCCTTCTCCAGTCGGATGCCTGTTTCGTACCATGAAGCTGTGACACCGAGTGAGGGGACTCCTCGTGTTGCCGGTTTCCGTAGGCCTGCTGCATATTACGCTGCAGTGGCTGAAAAAGACGATGTTGCTTCTCTATACGAACCAGACGAAGAATAGCAATTAAGGCCTATTGCCAAAATTGCTGTTGCTGGTACGAAGAGGTCGGGATCGGATGCTGCCGGACAGCCTCCGACTAAAAAAGTTATGTTTTCTTCTACTTTTTCCGGGTCACGGCCCATTTTTTCTTTTAAGTTGATGAAAATCGGAAAAGACCAAAAAGATGTACTTGCGCGTGTTTTGTTAGATTCTGGCGCTTCTGTTCCTATGTTATCGCAATCTTTTGTTTCTGATTTTCACATCCCTAAGGTGCAACGAGATGTTCCACTCAAGATTTATGATTACGGTGGTAATCCTGTTCCTGAAGTGGGCAAAGCCTTTACTTTTCCTTGTTTACTCAATTTTGGAAGTCATTTTTCGATGGAGACCTTTGAGATTGCTACTCTTGACAGTGAATTCGACATGATCCTGCCTTGGTGGTGGATTGTCAAACACAGACCAGGCAACTGGTATCTGGGAGACGTCCAATTCACTAGCGATCATTGTTTGCAGAATTGCACTCACGAAGCGACTCAAACTACATCAATCGATTACGATGAGACGGTTCTCGAATGGGGCGACCAGATGTATTCTTGCGGAGCGGTTTGGTTTACTCCCGAAAACAACGATTCGGTTTTGTCGGACGTTAAATCCAGGATCCCAAGCATCTACTGGGAATACGCAGAGGCATTTACCGAACGACAATCCGAAAAACTCCCTCCACATCGCCCCTACGATCATAAAATCGATTTACTTCCAGGTCAACAACCACCCTGGGGCCCAATATAAGCTCTTTCCGAAGTAGAGTTAAAAACTCTACATGAGTATATTGAGGAAATGCTGCGGACTGGCAAGATTCGCAGAAGCAACTCCCCAGCCGGTGCACCAATTTTCTTTGTTCCCAAACCACACGGTCGTGGCCTTCGACTAGTTGTCGACTATCGAGGTCTCAACAGAGTTACGGTTATGGATCGTTGCCCATTGCCTCTCATGAATGAGCTCAGAGATAGAGTCCGATCCGCTAAGATTTTCTCCAAGGTTGATCTTAAATCGGGCTATAATCTCCTGAGACTCAGAGAGGGTGATGAATGGAAAACTGCTTTCCGCAGTCGTTATGGACACTTTGAGTACTTGGTTATGCCTTTTGGATTGGCCAATGCTCCAGCTACTTTTCAAGCTGCGATGAATGATATCTTCAGAGATTTGTTGGATGACGGGGTAGTTGTCTATATTGACGATATCCTGATTTACTCCGAGACTGAGCAAGATCACGTTCGTATCGTAAAGGAAGTCTTACGACGCATCACACAACACGGCTTAGCTGCCGCGTTGGAGAAATGTGAATTTCATGTCAAGTCTGTTGAATTTTTAGGCTATATTATCTCCGATCATGGTATATCCATGACAACTGATCAGGTCGACAGCATTCTTGCATGGAAATCGCCCAAGTCCGTCCGAGACGTACAAGTTTTTATGGGGTTTTGCAATTTCTATCGAAGATTTATTGATAATTATGCATACTTTGCCAGCCCCATATATAATACAATCAAAGGAGACGCTAAAAAGTTTGTTTGGACACAAGACGCCGAAGATCGGTTTCAGAAGCTTAAGAAATTATTTACTGAAGCACCGATCCTACGTCACTTTGATCCGAACTTACCTATCATCATTGAGACCGATGCCTCCGACTATGCGATTGGAGCGGTCTTATCTCGGAAACATGATGGAAAATTGCATCCAGTGGCATTTATGTCGAGAAAAATGAATATTCATGAAATCAATTATGATACTCACGATAAGGAAATGTTAGCGATTGTCACTGCTTTTAAGGATTGGAGACGTTACCTCCAAGGCTCTCTACACCCTGTTACCGTCTTTTCAGATCTCAAAAACCTTGAGTATTTCGAGAAAAAGGATCTTTTGCTGAATGGACGGCAAGCAAGATGGGCTTTATTCCTGGCAGACTATGACTTTACCATTCATTATCGCAAAGGCACTGAAAATGGCAAGCCTGACGCTCTTTCTCGCCGGTCGGAATACCGACCTGAGGAGGGGGACAGCGCTCAGAATCAGCCGATCATGCGCCTTCTCAAGCCTGGACAATTACTTCCAACAGAGGATACGGAGAGGTCAAGTTCAAAGATTTCTTCCGTACGCTTAGCTGCCTTGTCAACTCCGAAATGGTCGGACGATTTTGTTGCACGTATTAAGCAAAGCTGTCAAGCCGATGCCATATACCAAGCAGAATGTGACAAGGTGAAAGCCAATAACCCTCCGAAGGATGTTTCTCTCGATGATGATCTCCTGTATTATCAAAACCGTCTTTGGATTCCGGATGACAACGAGTTGCGAATTTGGATTGCTGAAGCCGAACATGACTCTAAGATCGCAGGTCACTTTGGACAGGAAAAAACCACTGAGCTTATCAGGCGGAATTTCTACTGGCCAAAGATGGATTTATGGATCATTGATTATGTGCGCTCGTGTCCAAAATGCCAACGCAACAAGTCTCCACGTCATGCTCAGTATGGGTTACTACAACCGCTGGAGCTACCACACGCCCCCTGGGATAGCAATGCCATGGATTTCATTACTACATTGCCGAACTCGAATGGGTTCACTTCGATATGGGTGATTATTGACCGCTTCACCAAGATGGCTCATTTTATCCCCATCAAGAAAGGCATGAAGAATAAGCAGTTAGTTATGCTGTTCTTAAAAGAAATCTGGCGGCTACACGGGCTACCTTCGTCAATTGTGTCTGACAGAGATTCACGATTCACGGCAAAAGAATGGGACTCACTGATGGAAAATCTTAACGTGAAACTTAAGATGAGCACGTCATTCCATCCTCAAACCGACGGTCAAACTGAGCGACTCAATCAGGTCTTAGAAGCCTACATTAGAGCGTTCAGCAATTATGAACAAGACAATTGGTCCGAGCTTCTACCCATGGCAGAACATGCGTACAACAATGCTGTTCATTCGGCCACGGGTGTTTCCACTTTCTACGCCAACTACGGTTTTCACCCACGAACGAATTAGCCTACCAAAAAACAGGTCAAAAATCCGACAAGCCGTCTCTATGCCCACTGGCTCAACAACGTCCAAGAGAATCTCATTGAGAATATGAGAAAGGCTCAGGAACGTATGGCCGAGCAAGCGGACAAAAACTGATCGGACAACTATACGTTCAAGGTGGGGGATCTCGTTATGTTGAATGGTAAGAATCTCAAGACCCGACGACCCAAAAAGAAACTGGACCATAAATTTTGGGGACCTTTCAAAATATCACGCAACATCAAGGACACCGCCTTCCAACTCGACCTACCCGCCAGCTGGAATATTCACGATGTATTCCACGTATCCCTACTCGAACGTTACAACAAATCTCAACTCTCCGGACGTCCAGAACCTGATGCCGGAGCGGACGACGTCGACATGGAAGAAGAACAATACGGCGATGCGGAAGAAGTTACGGAAGAATTCGAGGTGGATGAAATACTGGATTCAACCAAGCGTGATGGAAAGGTTTTCTATATGGTTAAGTGGAAGGGTTATCCCGAAGAGAAGGATTGGACAGAGGAGCCGGCGGAACACATGTTGGATGCAAAGGAAAGTCTTTGGAATTTTCACGGTCGTTATCCCAAGAAGCCTCGCGATCCAAGGGTTCCTTCTGGTTGAGTTTTTACCTTTTTCCTTTTACTTCAATGATTTATTTTTCACTTATTCTAAGTTTTGTTTGCATTGAAGAAAGGTTTTTTAACGGTCAACTCATCTTACAGTTATTTGATTTTATTTCATTTTATTTCTTGTATTTCATTAAGTTGTTTTATTGTCGTGGACGCCAACCTTGAGGAGGGGGACGTGTTATACATATGTACACATCTTTCATATTTACCCTTCATCCATTGTTACCCAGCCTGAACAGTACCCTCCATTTTCATATACCACCCGGTCCAAGAACGGTTTTAGTATGGGAGGTAGCAACGCAACGCGGCAACCACGCTTACGAGAGAGACCTTAGCGGTGCATATGTTACTGAGATTTATCCTTGAGAATAAACACAAGTACTGCACTGCGCCGCAGGTTCTTCTCCGTGAGTTGTATGGTAAAAGTGTGCACTTGCTACAATCCCATAGTAAAAAAGTTTTTTTCGGACCCAAAAATAACCCTGGAGTCGTAATGGGCGATCGTTAAAGCGCAATGTACCCGGTGGGTATATGTAAGGAGGCAGTCAAAGCTGAAAAAGATCAAAGTCTCAGAACTTCGACGTTTTAGCTTTTTGTGATCATTTTACACATTGTGCGGCCCAGGCCTTATCTGGTGGTATATCCAGAGTCCGATTGACTGTGTGGAGAGTGTTATCATTGTGTTGACACATTGCCGACAATAGCCGAGTATTAGCGCCCGAATAGTTATCTAGTCGGCTGCACCTCGGGTGTTGAAAGTGTTGGTCTTCCAATTAACTCAAGACACGTCAAGACGATGGGGCGTAAGTTTGTGCAGGCTGTCTCCGCCGAGTACCCTTTACTGTTCTTATATCTTTATCATTCTCTTCTTGCATTCTCTAGCGTCTATAGCGTAGATAGGCCGTCCGACTGTTGATCCGAAGCTGCGTACTTAAGTGACGCCGGGAAGGACCTCAGAAAAGACAACAAGGCATACACGAGCCATAAAATATATTCTAGTTTACAAACCTAAGATTGTGCCTTATATCTTTCGGTGACTACCGTTCAATCGATACTTCATCTTTCTTGAACCCTGGTCTAACAATTGACTGCTGCTTGGCCATAGGATTAGCCGATAATCTAAGCAATCGTCGGATCGTATAGGATTCGGCCCTTTCTTATGGAAACTGGATTTTATAGAATGGTCAGATCTGGAAGGATTCGGCCTATTTTAAGGAATGCTGCTTGGTCGGGATATTCATCGAATTGACGGTGCTAATGACCGCCAGATCGGCTGGCCAGCGATTGATCTTACGGATTCAAGCAGTATGAGCTGTATTTATAGTCAGTATATTTGGTCATGATAAGGTGGCTTCAGCAGAGAATACAGGTGCTTGACGGCCAAATGTTGGTTGCGAATCGTGCTGGGGAGCGTCATTGTCAAGGCTCGTATTCGCGTGAAATCATTGTATCCAAGTCTAGAACTGCAAAGATCAATAATCAAACAGTAATCTGAGGGTGTTGAACTCACTTTCGAAAAGTTTGGACACAATGTTCGGGTGCTGCTGAGTGGTTGACAGTTCAATTTCCACCAAAGTTCAAAACTGCAAACACAAAGATTGTAAAGTTTGCGAAAACCTACATGATCTGACAAATACACTGGTTTAGCTGTAATCTACGGAGAAAACCATTTATGGGCGGCAACTTCCGTGACACAAAACATTATTCAACGGCGTACTGCCGGGCGCTGCTTTGGCCCTGTTGCAGGGGCTGCACATACCGGAAATGAGCAAAGGAAAGTTCGGTAAAATCTTCTCACGCTAATAGTCACACCGCCCGAGCCGTCTGCCCCTGAGTTTTGGAGGCTAGTTCAATGCCCCCATTGCTTTGTTCAAGATTTGTTGCTCAAAGTTTGACAAGTCTGCTGAGGTGAACACTACAAATGCCGACCTGGACACCGACGCCTCCAGCACGATCGCGACTGACAACTCGCCGTCAAACACTAGTATCCTTGCCGATGCTACCTTTCCATGAGCATATATACTGACTATGAATACAGGTCATACCGGCATTGTATAAGATCTGTCGCTGGCCAGCCGATCTGACGGTCATTAGCACCGTCAATCCGGTGAGTATTGCGACCAAGCAGCATTGTAAAGAATAGGCCAAACTGCTTCAATATTGGTCGATCTGACAGTCATTATCACCGTCAATCCGGTGAATATCGCGTATATAGTCATGGATGGCATATATAGTCATAGATAGCATAATAAAATCCACATTTGAAGAAAGTTCTCTCTCTTGCCTCGTAAGCGCCAACAGCCGCTGTGAATTAAATCAGAAATCTATCCAAATTGCGGACATCTCCCATAAAGCCATTTAAGCTGCGTATATATCCCATAAAGCAGCTCGCGTGCAGAGATCTTCCACACAGCAGCCCGCAGTGCAGTCATCTTCTATAAAGCCGCTTCGCAGTCGGAATTCTCCCATAAAGCAGCCCGCTGTTCGAGCATCTCCTGAAATTACAATGCACAAACCGTGAACTTGGCCGACAAATGATGCTGGTGTTAAAATCCCTCCCTGTGATTAGTCGGCAAGCGAGTGTTGTTGCTGACAAGGTCCGGCCTGCAGGCTAGTTCAGGGGCGGGTTGTCAACTCAAAAGGGTTTGCTGTTGAGTCCGGCCTGCAGGGTAGTTGATCGGAGCGTTGCCAACTGAGAGCCACTTCGCTACCCCGCCGTGTTTGTTCAATGTGTTCCATAGTCGCCGAGGTCGCCCAGGTCGCCTAAGTCTTTAATATGGAGACGGATTTTTCCTGATGTGGTTCTAGTATTTCACTGCAAGGTCGCTTGTGAGACAGGTCCGCAAATCAAGTCCGGATATAGACCGAGCAGTTATTTTTTATATTAGCAGCTTTTATGGTCTTCCGGTTTCTATATCTGCCATCGCAAGTATAGCATTCAAGCTTTTATTGTGAACTGAAAGCTGCAAGACATATGGTTGTCCTGGTGATCTCCATGAGTCGATCCTTACTTTGGTTTGTTATTTGTTGACAAGTAGTAGTTCAAAATGCATGATAGAGGAGGACAGATAGCTATTCAGCGCCCAACAATCCAAAGCCGTGCTTGCAATAGTCAATGAGAGAGCGGAGTTAGGATGGTAATAACCGGTGGCTACTTCTCAGCTCAGTGAAATGACGCACAGAAAGCAGTGCTTTTCCACTGACCAGCTCGTTCGGTCCATGGGGGTGGGGGCATCATTGTTCCTGATGTTATAGATGTCCACAATCTTTTCTTTAGTCTTATTTAACCAATTGGACTTTGTGCTGTGGCCTACAGGCGTTGACTGTGGATGGCGCTTGTTAGTCTCGATTCCAGACCGCTTCAGCCAAGCACATACATAAGCTATGGCCTTCTCAAGCATAACAGAATGGCCCGTATCGATGCTAGTTCTCATGGCACCTTTGTCTCACTGGAGGTAGGGTTTGTCCAGCAAGTAAATTATCTCCTTAAGGATCTTCTTAAGGTTATGGGCAAGCTTGAGTTCCACTGGGGCGCAGCGTAGAGGTTATTTGATGTCAACCAGATGCTGAATGTTTTGAGCAACTGTGGCTATCGGGTCCCCCCAATTCTTTGGGAATCATAAGGTTCATTTTGTGACATTTTCACTGTGCACATTGGTTGAAGCAACCGCCGATGACATACCGCAAGATGACAAATCATGGTTGAAGGATATCGTGCTTGTACCGCAAGGTGCCGAATCGACTACGCTTCAAGTCATGTTTGAGTAGTTATACTGGCTAGGTCGGCGTGAAAACGAAATGTTGATATGATGCTGCTCAAACAGCGGGAGGTCATCAGGGAAAATTCCGTCCCCTTATTAGCCGTCCGGACGACGTGGGAGACGTGGGCACCTTGGGCAACTACTAAGCATATCACCAAAAACGGGGTCTTAGCGAAGTGGCTTTGAGTCGGCAACGCTGCGATGAGCTAGCCTGCACGCCAGTGTGTGCCGTCAATACAATTTAACTGACTGTAATGCTGGTGAACTAGCCTGCAGGCCAGAACCTGTCAACGACACCACTCGCACTGAGAGCTGCTTCAATATGTAAGATGACTGCACGCAAGCTGCTTTGTGGGAGATATCTGCAAATTGTATGGCTTTATGAAGATATCCGTAGTTTGGATGGCTTTATGGAAGTTATCCGCAGTTTGGTTTTATAGACAAACGAGCAGATCGGTCACAGCGGCTATTCGCGCTGACGTGTCAATAGACAGAAAAAGGTTCCATTGGGGGTGTTATCATACTATCTATGACCATATACACTATATACGCACTATTCACCGGATTGAATATGCTAATGATCGTCAGTCTGATCGGCTGGCCAGCGACGGTTCTTATAAAATCTCCGGATCTTATAGGAGTTGACACTCTCTTATGGAAAGCTGTTTTTGCGTAGATCCGTCAAATCTGCTGGCCAGCAACGGATCTTATAGAATCGTCGATTCTTGAAGGATTCGAAACTTTCTTATGTGATGCCGCCTTGTCATATGATTAGCCAATGATCTAGGATTCGTCGGATCTTAAGGGATCCGACCCTTTGTCCCGGGAAGTTGCTTGATTGTAATATTCACCAAATTGACGGTGCTAATGACCGCCATTCAGATCGGCTGGCCAGCAACTGATCTTATGGAACTGTCCAAACTTGTCGGATTCGACACATAATTATGAAACGCTGCATTGACATAGGATTAGCCGATAGTCTGAGAATTTGTCGAATCTTATAGGATTGGACTCTTTCTTATGAAAAGTTGCTTTGTCGAGGGAACTTAAGGATTCATCGGATGTTATAGGATTCCACTCTTGCTTATGGAGAGCTGCTTTGTCGACACTCTTAAAGGATTACATCTATACTCGCGGCATGCTGCTTGGCCCTGATATTCAACGGATTGACGGTGCTAATGACCGTCAGATATGCTGGCCAGCGATGAATCTTGAATGGTTTGGCCTATATCGCAGGATTCATCGCGAATGTCCTGTATTCTAGCAGTATTAGCTGTATTCAAAGTCAGTATATATGGTCATGATAAGGTGGATTGAGCAGAGAATACTGGTGTTTATAGCGAGTTATCGTTCGCAATCGTGCTGATGACCGTCGGTGTGCAGCTCAGTATTTGTGGTGTTCACCTCAGCAGAGTTGTCCAACCTCGAGCGAGATAACTTGAACAAAGCAATGAGGGCATTGAACTACCCTCCAAAACTCAGGGGCGGACGGCTCGGGCGGTGTGACTATTAGCGTGCAGAGTCTTCACCGCAATTTTCTTTGCTCATTTACGGGGTGTGCAGCCCTGCAACAGGGCCAAAGCAGCGCCAAGAACGCTTCAGAGTCATGTTTTGTGTCACGGAAGTCGCCGCGCAGGAGTGGTTTGCTGCTTAGATTCCAGCTAAAACTCAGTCGCGAAGCTGGCCTACGGACCAGTATACAGCCTTGCTAAGAGCTGCCATGGAGCGCTGATAAGGCAATGCTTGCTCATCACGAAATTTACCTTTTGGTGATATGGATGGGGTATGCGCTACCTTGTGGAAGATGGTGTAACTTGACGCTGCGTTATGGATGATAACAGCACTGCAGGCTGCGTTATAGGATATATCTGTAGTCGGGATTGATTTCTGATGTGATTCACACAGGCTTTCCAAAATTACACGGCAAAAGAAAGATAATAGGTTTAACAGAGGATTTTGTTATGATAATTATGTTATCAATATACACCATACACGCGATATTCATGAGATTTTCAGTGCAAATCACCGTCAGATTGGCTGTCAACTCATTCTTATGAGATGCCGATCAGACGCAGGATTTGTTGGATTTCTAGACAGCGTTCGACATATTTTTTTGGGATCCTGCTTAGTTGCAGAAATCAACGGATCTTATAGAATTGAACCACTACTATGGAAATCTGCCTAGTCGCAGCAATCGACGAATATTACAGCATAGAGCCAATTCTTGTGTTAAGCTGCTTAGTTGCAGGTATTGTTGATTTTAGCCAAATTTGACAGATTCTGATAGAATGCTGCTTAGCCGCAGGATCATCAGGAAAAAATCCTGCCTTATTTAAGATCGGCCGTCTTAGGTACGGACCGTTCCACTTTATTTGTCGCCTGAGTCGCCTGTGTCGCCAGGGTCTTCTGTACGGGAGCAACCGTTGCCAGGATCTAATATAAGGGTGCAACGGTTGCGACGCTTTAGCGAAGGCTCCTACACTCCCCGTATCGCAGCGTAAGGTTGCCACACATGACAGGTCGCCCTCGATACAGCAGCAGTGCATTGTACGCCTGTAAAGTGGCGATCCTATGTCAGGTCGCCCACGATACAGCAGCAGTGCATTGTACGCCTGTAAAGTGGCGATCCTATGTCAGGCCGTATGTACGGTCATAGTCACTGGTTTTATGGTTTTTCGCCGGTTTGGTCATTCATCGCCGGTTTAGTCATGCATCGCAGGTTTATTCATTCATCGCCGGTTTGTTCATGCATCGCCGGTTTATTCATTCATCGCACATATGGAGAGAGTTTCTTTAATCGAGGGTTTTATTATGCTATCTATGACTATATACACTATGTACGCGATATTCACCGGATTGACGGTGCCAATGACCGCTGTGACAGAGGATTGGCCGATAATCTAAGGATTCAGCCTTTTATCATGGATTCGCTGCTTTGACAGAGGATTGGCCGATAATCTAAGGATTCGACGGATCTTAAAGAATTCGGCCTATTCTATGAAAAGCTGCTTTGTCGCGATATTCACCGGATTGACGGTGCCAATGACCGTCAGATCGGCTGTGACAGAGGATTGGCCGATAATCTAAGGATTCGACAGATCTTTAAGGATTCGGCCTTTTATTATGGATTGCTGCTTTGTCGTAGATCGTCGAATCTTTAAGGATTCGACGCTTTTTTGTGGAACGCTGCTTTGTCGACGGATCGTCGAATCTTTAAGGATTCGACGCTTTTTTATGGAACGCTGCTTTGACATAGGATTAGCAGATAATCTGACGATTAGACGGATATCTATAGAACGCTGCTTGGTCGCGATATTCACCGGATTGACGGTGCCAATGACCGTCAGATCGGCTGTGACAGAGGATTGGCCGATAATCTAAGGATTCGACAGATCTTTAAGGATTCGGCCTTTTATTATGGATTGCTGCTTTGTCGTAGATCGTCGAATCTTTAAGGATTCGACGCTTTTTTGTGGAACGCTGCTTTGTCGACGGATCGTCGAATCTTTAAGGATTCGACGCTTTTTTATGGAACGCTGCTTTGACATAGGATTAGCAGATAATCTGACGATTAGACGGATATCTATAGAACGCTGCTTGGTCGCGATATTCACCGGATTGACGGTGCTGATGAACGTCAGATCGGCTGGCCGGTGACGGAAACCTATACAATGCCAGTATGACCTATATTCATAGTGAGTATATATGGTCATGATAAGGTGGCTTTAGCAGAGAATACTGGTGTTTACGGCGAGTTGTCAGTCGCGATCGTGCTGGCGAGCGTCGGTGTGCAGGTCGGCATTTGTGGTGTTCACCTCAGCAGAGTTGTCGAACTTAGAGCGAAAAAACTTGAACAAAGCAATGGGGGCATTGAACTACCCTCCAAAACTCAGGGGCAGACGGCTCGGGCGGTGTTACTATTAGCGTGCAGAGTTTTCACCTCAATTTCCTTTGCTCATTTCCACTGTGTGCGTCCCCTGCAATGGGGTCAAAGCAGCGCCAAGAACGCCGCCGAGTCATGTTTTGTGTCACGGAGGTCGCCGCGCAGGAGTGGTTTGCTGCGTAGATTGCAGCTAAACCAGTGTATTTGTGAGAACATGTCAGTTTTCGCAAACTTTACAATGTTTGTCTTTGCAGTTTTGAACTTTGGTCGAAATACAGCTGTCAACCACACAACACCACCCGAACATTGTGTCCAAACTTTTCGAAGGTGAGTTCAACACCCTCAGATTACTGTTTAATAATTGATCTTTACAGTTCTAGACCTGGATACAATCAAACAACGCGAATTCGAACCTTCACAATGAAGCTCCCCAGCACGATCGCGACCGACATCTGGCTGCAAATACCGGTATTCTCTGCTGCAGCCCCCTTATCATGACCATATATACTGACTATGAATACAGCTCATACTGCTGGAATCAAGCACATTCGCGATGAATCCGTCGACAAAGCAGCGTTCCATAAAAAAGCGTCGAATCCTTAAAGGATCGACGATCCGTCGACAAAGCAGCATACCATAAGAAAGGTTCGAATCCTTAAAGGATCGACGATCCGTCGACAAAGCAGCATACCATAAGAAAGGTTCGAATCCTATAAGATCCGACGAATCCTTAGACTATCGGCTAATCCTATGTCAAAGCAGCATTCCATACAAAAGCGTCGAATCCTTAAAGATTCGACGATCTGTCGACAAAGCAGCGTTCCATAAAACCGTCGAATCCTTAAAGATTCGACGATCTGTCGACAAAGCAGCGTTGTATAGATATCCGTCGAATCCTTAGATTATCTGCTAATCCTATGTCAAAGCAGCATACCATAAGAAAGGTTCGAATCCTTAAAGGATCGACGATCCGTCGACAAAGCAGCGTTCCATAAAAAAGCGTCGAATCCTTAAAGGATCGACGATCCGTCGACAAAGCAGCATACCATAAGAAAGGTTCGAATCCTATAAGATCCGACGAATCCTTAGACTATCGGCTAATCCTATGTCAAAGCAGCATTCCATACAAAAGCGTCGAATCCTTAAAGATTCGACGATCTGTCGACAAAGCAGCGTTCCATAAAACCGTCGAATCCTTAAAGATTCGACGATCTGTCGACAAAGCAGCGTTGTATAGATATCCGTCGAATCCTTAGATTATCTGCTAATCCTATGTCAAAGCAGCGAATCCATCATAAAAGGCCGAATCCTATAAGATCCGTCGAATCCTTAGATTATCGCGTATATAGTGATCTGACGGTCATTAGCACCGTGAATACCGTGAATATCGCGTATATAGTCATAGATAGCATATAGTCATAGATAGCATAATAAAACCCTCGATTAAACCTATCATTTCTCTCTAGGCGCGCAAGCGCGAATAGCCGCTGTGAATAAATCAGAAATCCATTAGAACTGCGGATCTCTTCCATAAAGCCATCCAAACTGCGGATATCTTCCATGAAGCAGCCCGCGCGCAGTCATCTTCCATAAAGCAGCCCGCAGTGCGAGCATCTTCGGTGATTACGCTGCACAGACCGTGAACTTGACGGATAGATGCTGGTGTTTAGACCTCTCCCTGTAAATAGTCGGCAAGCGAGTGTTGTCGCTGACAAGGTCCGCGCGCAGGCTAGTTCAGGGGCGAGTTGTTGACTCAACATGGGTTTGCTGAAGAGTCCGGCCTGCAGGCCACTTCGCGACGCGGGCATTTTTGTTCGATATGCTCCGCAGTCGCCCGAGTCGCCTAAGTCGCCCAAGTCGTCCAGACGACTAATAAGTAAACGGATTTTTTCCTGATGATTCATGGCTAATGTGCTTGATTTCAGCAGTATAAGCTGTATTCTAGTTAGTATATGTGATCATGATAAGCTTAGTCAGAATATACTGATGTTTGATGGCTATATGTCGGTCGCGAACCTGCTACATAGCATCATCGTGATGGTTCGAATCTTTGTATTTTGATTTTATCCAGGTCTAAAACTGCAAGATTCAATGATTGAACACCAATCCAAGGGTGTTGAACTCATCTTCATAAGGATTAGACAAGATGCTCAGGTGCTATTGTAAAATGAACGAACCCGGCTTCAACCTGAACCAAGGGCCTGCAGCCCCTGTCCACTACCGGCAACAGCCCAGCTACCAGCCCCTCTGGAGAAACGTATACCTGACTTGGGCTTGACAACAGTTTCAACTGTTGTTCGATTTCATATGGTATCTGATCTGCCTTGCCTTAGCCCTGTCTTCCACTTGGTAGCCTCATGTACCAACAGCTTGCATCTCTGTTGCTACGAACAGCCGCCTTGCACATATTGTTCTAGTAAACCACAGAATCCTCAAGTGACATTACTCACTTGAGGCTGTGCAATGCTTACCACTTTTATCTATTGTCTTCTCTTTTGTTCTATTGCTTTGGCAATTTTTGATCTGTCTTCTATATTGTTCGGGCCGTATCTGCCGCCTTCTATTTGACCCATGCCTTTAGTCTTTTGTGTAACGCGTATTTGGTATTCATGGACGGTTTATGTCTTCTCTTGCTCTTTCTTCTTTTCGCAATAACTTGTCTTTTGTATCTACTCATAACGTGAGAATACGGTCCATTCTTTACCTGCACCTCTTCTGCTTCTTCTTGATGGTGGCCCCAACAGATCTTCGTTGTACCTACCCCTGTACCAGTCTCCACCTGCCTTTTGTTACCCCAAGGCCTGTACCTGATAACCAGTCCAATACGTCGTCATCACATGAAGGGTGAATGGCAGGTGTGTTTTGTATCAAGTTCAAAACCGCGAAGACAAACATTGTACAGTTCGCAAAACTGACATCTTCTCACAAATACACTGGTTTAGCTGCGATCTACGCAGCAAACCACTCCTGTGCGGCGACTTCCGTGACACAAAACATGACTCGGCGGCGTTCTTGGCGCTGCTTTGACCCAGTTGCAGGGGCTGCACGCACCGGAAATGAGCAAAGGAAATTGCGGTGAACACACTCCTCACTAATAGTCACACCGCCCGAGCCGTCCGCCCCTGAGTTTTGGAGGGTAGTTCAATGCCCCCATTGATTTGTTCAAGTTTTTTTACTCAAAGTTCGACAACTCTGCTGAGGCGAACAGCACAAATCCCGACCTGCACACCGACGCTCGTCAGCATGATCGCGATCGACAACTCGCCATAAACACCAGTATTCTCTGCTCAATCCACCTTATCATGACCATATATACTGACTATGTATACACCGGGGCATACCGCTGTAATCAAGCACATCACAATGAGTCCTGTAAGTAAGCATCATTCCATAAACAAATGTTGTATTCTATACGATCTGTCAATTCCTGCAATTAAGAATGTTTTCATAAGAATAGGTTGATACCTGCAACTAGGCAGCTTTCCAGAATGATGTGTCGTATTTTATCAGATGCGTCGAATCCAAATTTCTGGTCTGAACGCTGCGTTTTGGTACTTCGTTTCAAGATCCCAAAACGGAAGCTATAAAAGCCAGGCTTGCGGACCAGACCAGTCGTTCACCTTCAAATCCACGTTTCGCTTTTTATTTCCGTTTTGCTCTGTTTCTCTACCTTTGACAACGAGAACGCCACCAGTTGGCAGTGACCCTAACTAATTTTGATTACTGTGGTAACAAAGTCAATTACATACTCTTCCATCATCGCCCACCATGGGAAAGTTTGTCTCGGATGTCACGGTTGAAGAATCGTTTTTGAGGATGTTTTGGCAGAAAGGTTGGTAGGGGTAGTGGGGGTGATTCTTAGTGGTGAGGATGGTTCTTTATGATGAAGTCGGTATTTCGTGGAGAGAATGTTTTTTGGTGGTGGAGATCATTTGGTGATAGGATGGACGAAACGGACACAAAAAGGACCTCAAAAGATCCTGTTCAGATTTGCCATTTTTGTCAGTTTTGAAACATCACACTGAAGTTAGGTAAACACTGACTTTCGTCAATCCATGCTTCCGTTTCCGCCGAGACGGAAGGGTCCCCAATTTGTGTAGTGAAACAGAACGAAAGCCCTTTGGTGAACCAGCCCTGAGCAGCATTCCATAAGGAGAGGTCGTATTCTATAAGATCCGTCGTATCCTGCAACCAAGCAGCATTCCGTAAGACCATGTTTAATTGCCAGCCGATCAGACAATCATCAGCAGCGTGAACCCGGTGAATAATACATATATAGTATATATATTATAGATGACGTAGATAACAGAATGAAACCCATGTTTTATGAAAGCTGCTATTTCCCGATATGTGCAAAGAATGAAGAAACCGGCGATACAACCATAAAACCGTTGACCAAACAAACTCTGTCCATGTGCGCAATGGATGAAGAAACCCGCAATTCAACGATAAACCAGTGTGTATGTCCGTACATAAGGCCCCAGTGATACAGGCGACCAAGGCGACATTTAACGTAGAATGGCCGGTATATAAAAGGCCAGCCTTATGTACGGAAAGATGTTTTGCTGATGCATCACACGCATCAGACACTGAGCGAAAATCCCTACAGAAAAATTTCCTTTGTTATAAAGGATAAACTGGCTGCTTCATACCTTAAAGAGTTATACTGCTAAAACATCACCATCATCATACCTGCAATTCTTGGTGATATAAAACTTCATAAATTGTGTGCCCACGTTTATTGTCGATAACGCCTCCGGACGTCCTTCATCACCGCAAAAGAAGCCTACTATTTATATGTCTGCTACAGATGTTTCTATCGATATCAACCTTGATCTACTGGAATAACCCATGGAGTCTTGTCAGTGGCATCAGTCTTTTCTGCCCTACATATTGTTGTATGGAAACAGTACTCTAACTGTGTCCATATCCGGTAGTTGGTTAGTGATCCCAACACGCTCTGCTGGTATCGTGGTATGAAAGGCAGTAAAGGTCTGTCAGCATTGTAGTTCGACACTTATCAACTGCTGTTTCTTTTAAGATTGTTTTTTCTCAAACATGTTTACCACATGTCAAAACAACCTGATCCCGTCGTTAGACTCATGTGTGCATTGTATGCCAAAAAGACTCTTTTAGCTGTTACCCTTGCGCAAGCGTTTTTGAGTTGCTCAAGTTGTCAACCCTGTAAGGTTGCAAAGCAATATTATTCAGCGGCCAAAAATGTTGTCTTGTACATCCCATTGAAAAATGTTCTGTGCGAGCTAAGCCTCACATGATTATCAAGTGAGGTTTACAGCAATCCCCCGTTTTCCCATAAAGTAGCTTGTTGGATGACGACTTAGTGTTTCTGCCAAGGTGCCCAAAATCAATGCTGACGTCGGGCTGAGGATGCAATGCATGGGGTAAAAAATGCATCGTTCTCATCTGGTTGTCATCACCAAAGCGAATCATGAAGACCTCAATTCTACGATCGATTCCGACGGGATTTGTGAAGCGAAACCTTGAGCAGATGTCGATTGCTGCCAACCGGGGTATTTCTAGAATGGTGTTGTACTGAAGCAGGAACTAAGTTTTTTCACCACCAGTGCTATCAGTTGGAGGTCTCAACTCTCCAGTCAGCGACCTCGAACTTATTTCCTTTCGCGACTCCTCCACCACCCAAGGCCTTAAAGTTTTCACTGACCAAGGCATCGGTGGCTTCTCGCAGGCTCAGATGGATTCAGTTCACTTACCCCCCTCTACTTTGGACTCTGACGCCCCAGCTCAATACGCTCGTTTCCATGGCACTATTTCAATCGAATTACCTACTAACCAACCTAATGTCGAGCGGTCTGGTTTCGCTGCATGGCGCACACAGGACCCACAGTGGACTTTACTAGGTAGAGCAGTATTCAACTGTGAAGCTCACGCGTTCTTGGCACTTCGCATCAAGAGTGATGGAAGTAAATACTATGTCAACTTGCAAAGTGATTCGATGGTTACATCTGATCTATTCCAACATCGCCTTTTCACTAAGAAGCCAGGACAATGGGAGACAGTTTATCTGCCATTTACCGATTTTGTCAAGATGCATATGGGAGGAGTCATGAAGAGGCAGGAAAGAATTCCGCAGAACAATCTGACCACAGTGGGCCTAGGGCTCATCGATAGAATACCGGGGCCGTTTGAGCTTTGCATTGAAGCGATTTGGGTGAGCTCCCTCAGAGCCGAATGATTATCTTGGCTCCTAGATTAATCATGTGTATTCAAAGGCAACAAATACTCGACCGCTTGGAGATGACGATTTTGTATAATTGACGGATTGGCTTGTCCAAGGTCATATTGCTATGATTATTGTTTTCATCTTGAAAATTTAAATGGAGATTCGTTATAATTAAGGGTTTTAGCTAGATTGACCCCGATTTTTCAATATCGTGGGCCCGGACCGGGCCTGAAAATTCATGGGATGTTCCAAAATATTGCTGCTTGCCGCCTTGAAGCCAATACCTAACGTACACCTAGCATTACTGATGCTACAGTATGCAACGCGACATAGATCTACAGTCCACCACCAAAATAACATAAGTGCACTGGCTGTTCGCGCCCTACGGCCACTCAATTATGCTCGTGGAGCGACCCTTCTCAACTGAGATGCACTATTGATCTCTGCGCCTTAGACTATGTCGAGATGATGCACTGGTATATTGAGTCCTCGAGCCGTGTCTCCGAGATGGAGATCAGTATTCACCGTCTCTCGCAGGGAGTATTCATTTCTGCCTTTAGGCTAGTATTCAAGTCTGCACTCAGAGTCTGTATACGAGGCAGGATTAGAATCAGTCTTCATCACTCACGCTGGGAATAGATCCGGCCATACTCTTGGAGTATAGCCGCAGCATCTAGACTTGGATGCGGGTTGTACCGTGCAGTAAAGCGCCGTAACTGTTAAGATAGATTATCCCTTTCCCCGACTTGAGACACAGTGGCTTTGCTATGGCTCAGCAGC
Organism: Geopyxis carbonaria; assembly: GCA_024516215.1. NCBI lineage: Eukaryota > Fungi > Ascomycota > Pezizomycetes > Pezizales > Tarzettaceae > Geopyxis > Geopyxis carbonaria. The sequence goes on along the minus strand of JAJJXG010000001.1, from coordinate 186,421 downwards.
ACTAAGGACTAGCTGCAAGCACTAATGCTCCCCTCCCACGTTGCAATACCAGTAAAAGTTGGATGTCTTATATCTCAGCGAGATGCTGTCATTGTGCTCTTGACCCTTGGCTTTTTTCAACCGTATTTTTGCAAACCCGATCAAAGAAGGTTGTCAATAGCGATCTCCTTAGTTAGGGACATCACAGCCCAAAGACGTAACACCTAAAACGATAGTTTTCTTTATTTTATTTTCGCAGAAATTATTCACTATTCTCAAATGTACTCCTCGAAAAGATTTAAAGTGTTTTGATGATGCTGCTGTAGAGTATTTGACCATTGCATTGTACACAAAAGGTATTGGATCTTTGTATATTTTAACTCTACAATGAAGTTAGACAAGACGTGTTTTCCGTACTGATATGGTTGGATAACTTCCCGTAACGTCTGGAGGCTCTCCAGATCCCAGACCTGGGATTTTCCGACAACGAAAAATTATTTTTTTCGAGCAAGGATTTCACAACATCTCCGGAAATATAGTAGTGAGCTCTCTACAGTTTAATAAATTGAATTTCCGAGTTCTTTGTTGCGATACAATTGTTGTAGCCCAGAATTTTGAGAAGTTGAGGCTCTCCGGATGTTACAGGAAGTTATCCATTGAAATAAGGGTAGATGGGATGGTAGATGCATTGGGAAGGTCTGTGGATTCGGGTACAACGGTAAGTCGGGTGCCTTCGAGATAATTGGTCGGTGGTCTTGTAACAATGAAGTCCATGTTAGTCAGCCACTTACGCTATGGCAACCAAATGACCAAGTTTTGCTTCAAGCTTCCAAGCTTCCGTGAACCCTTCATCTTCCGCAGCCATCACCAAAATTACCTTCAACGACGAAATCCGAGAACTACTCCTGTCAGACAATCCAGCAAAATCAATTGTTCTAGCATTAGGAAACTCTAATACCAAACACCCTTCAGTTCTACCTGGCAAATCCAGCTGCAACGACAGTCTTCTATACATATGTAACTTGCTACAAGTCCCTGGTCCCTGATAATATATCATTGCAGGCCAAGATCTGCCACAAATACCCACGTGCCAGTCATCCTGGAAGAGCATTGACATGCAGACTAGTACGCCGAAATTAACGGTGGCCAAAGATGCCTCAAACAATTGCACAATAGGTTTGAAACTACTACACATGCTGAGGATTTAAACTTGCATTACAGGCATCATATGGTCTATTAAAACCGCAAGAAGTCCCAATTAGCAGACTTATTTCCGCGTCAATGGACTTAATTACTGGTCTATCTGCATCCAACAGATTCAACGCAATACTTGTTGTGAAAGACAGTTTATTCAAGATGGCTCAGTATATTCTGACAAAAACGACCTGTGACTTGGTAACAATTGCCAATGTATGCATCGATGGTGTATTCCGATTCCATGGACTGCCACATTCAATAGTGAGTGATTGTACAACCCGGTTCACCACGCGGCTCCATGGCACCCATGCGACATCAGGGGAAAAATCCGTCTCCTTATTAGTCGTCTGCAGGCCCTGAGCGACCTGGCAACCTGGGCGACTGCGGAGCATATCGAACAAGAACGGCGGCGTAGCAAAATGGCTTTTGGTCGGCAACGCTCTCGCGGACTGGCCTGCAGGCCGGAGTGGTCAGCAAACCCTGTTGAGTTGACAACCCGCCCCTGAACTAGCCTGCAGGCCGGACGTTGTCAGCAACGACACTCGCTTGCCGACTAATTACAGGGGGAGGTTTGAACACCAGCATCTATTGGTCAAGTTCACGGTCTGTGCAGCGTAATTGCCGCAGATGCTCGCACTGCGCGCTGCTTTTTGGGAGATCAAGTGCACTGCGGGCTGCTTTATGAGAGATGACTGCACGCGAGCTGCTTCATGGGAGATATCCGCAGTTTAGATGGATTTATCGACAAACGAGCAGTTGATCACAGCGTCTATTCGCGGTTATGCGGCAAGAGAGAGAATAGGTACTTGAAACGAGGGTTTTATTATGCTATCTATGACTATATACACTATATACGCGATATTCACCAGATTGACGGTGCTAATGACTGTCAGATCAGCTGGCCAGCGACAGATCTTGTAGTTGAATCTTAGAGGATTCGACGCTTTCCTCTGGAATGCTGCTTTGTTGACGGGATGTCGAATCTTTAAGGATTCGCCAGATCTTATAGGATTCGGCTCTTTCTTATAGATTCGCTGCTTAGACATAGGATTAGCCGATTAATCTAAGTATTCGACAGATCTTAAATGATTCGACAGATTCGGACGGTGCAAATCACCATCAAATCGGCTGGCCAGTGACGGATCTTCAACAATGCTGGTATGACCTGTATACATAGTCAGTATATATGGTCATGATAAGGTGTATTGAGCAGAGAATACTCGTATTTATGGCGAGTTGTCGATCGCGATCGTGCTGACGAGCGTCGGTGTGCAGGTCGGCATTTGTGCTGTTCACCTCAGCAGAGTTGCCGAACTTTGAGCGAAAAAACTTGAACAAAGCAATGGGGGCATTGAACTACCCTCCAAAACTCAGGGGCGGACAGCTCGGGCGGTGTGACTATTAGCGTTCAGAGTTTCACCGCAAATTCCTTTGCCCATTTCTGGGGTGTACAGCCCTGCAACAGGGCCAAAGCAGCGCCAGGAACGCCGCCGAGTCATGTTTTGTGTCACGGAAGTCGCCAGGCAGGAGTGGTTTGCTGCGATGATTGCAGCTAAACCAGTGTATTTGTAAGAACATGTCAGTTTTCGCAAACTTTACAATGTTTGTCCCTGCAGTTCAATTAAACTTTAGCTGAAATACAGCTGGCAACCACACAACAGCACCCGAACATTGTGTCCAAACTTTTCAAAGGTCGGTTCAACACCCTCAGACTACTGTTTAATTATTGATCTTGGCAGTTCTAGACCTAGATACAATCAAACACCGCGAATTGGAACTATTACAATGACGCTCCCCTGCACGATTGCAACCGACATCTCGCTGTCAAACACTTGTATTCTTTAGACGGTCGACGACTGAGCAGCGTTCCATAAGAAAGCGTCGAATCCTCAAAAGTTCGACGATCTGTCAACAAAGCAGCAATACATAAGAAAAGGCCAAATCCTATACGATCCGACGATCTACGATAAAGCAGCAATTCATAACAAAGCGTCGAATCCGTAAATATTCGACAAACCGTCGACAAAGCAGCAATCCATAAGAAAAGGCCGAATCCTCTACCATGTTACAATGGCTACGACTATGCAAAAATTCATATGATAAGGTCAAAGTATCAGCCGACCTGACAGTCATTAGCACCGTGGATGCCGTGAATATCGCGTATATAGTCATGGATAGCATATGGTAGATATCATATTAACACCTCAATTGAAGAAACTCTCTCCATATGTGCGATGAATGAACAAACCGGCGATTCAACCATAAAACCGGTGAATATGGCCGTGCATACGGCCTGACGTTGGATCACCACTTGAAAGCCGTACCATGCACTGCTTGCTATATCGTGGGCGACTTGTCATTTGTGGCATGCTTTTGCTGCAACACGGGGTGTGTAGAAGCATTCGCAGAAGCGTCGCAACCGTTGAACCCTTATATCAGATCCTGACAACGGTTGCACATGTACATAAGACCCTGGCAACACAGGCAACCCAGGCGACATTTAAAATAGAACGGTCTGTACCCAAGAAGGCCGGGATTAGATATGGTAGATTTTTTTCCTGATGGAGCTATTGAACCTGAATCAAAATCGGCCAATGAGCTTTAACACACAGACCGATGGCCAAACAGAGATGGTCAATGCATTCCTGGATCAAGTTTTTATATGCATATTGCAATGAACAGCATGAGAACTGGTCAGAGCTTATCAGTATGGTTCAGTTTGGATACAACAACATCTTGGTAGCCACTACAAGAACCTCAACATTCTTTGCCATGTCCGTTCAACAAGCCTGCTTGCAGAAACATGTCATCCCCTCAGCGCTTCAACCGCCTGCTGAAATTTCGAAGAATTGTGCAGTAGCACTTTTCTTAATGGACCTACACTTGCGAGCTGAAATTACGTGGACACAATCAGCCCATAGAAAACTGGCTGACTGACACACATTGCCACCCCCTACATACTCAATTGGCGATAAAGTCATTTTACTCAGAAAACATATCCAGATAATCCAACCATGCAACAAGTTGCACTTGAAGCGCTTGGGTAAAGTTTGAATTTTCTGGAAAGATTCCAGTCATTGACAACTTTGAATGGGAATCCGACGAAGTCTAGTCGATTATAGAAACATCTCTCCAAAATCTCATCATCTTGTATATTGGGTTAGGTAAGAAGATTACTTGTGGCTGCACTTGAATGCCTACCATTTGTCTCTGTTGTCTTCTTCCATGTTTCATTGTTTTGTCGATTGAGAATCTCTCTTTAGTATTATTGTAGTCGTTGATAAGGCTTTACATGTGTCTCATGTTTCTGTTCTTCAGTGTAAAGCATGTTATGTATTTAAAGGCTGTTACTGTTCTGTTATCCTGTTTCTCCTATACAAACCGTCTTGTCTTTTGTATCCTGATATAATATAATGATACAATGGACTCTTTATCCCACCCTCTGTATTACCCAGTCGGTGTCTGCAACCTAAGCCCTCCCATGTCCACGACCTTTGACTATTCTCAGCCCGCCTCTTGTCGCCCAATACACCGTATACCTACCTGGCCAGTCGGAGACATGGGTATCTCAGATTGTGCATCAAAGAAATCAACTTGCACTCCATATGTACCATTGATAGTCATGAATGAACTCGCAAATCAGCCACAAAACCGGTGAATGTACAGCTATTCGCGGCCTGACCTAAAATCACTATATAACAGGCACATTCCACAATGTTTATGTTATACATTTGTACACATCTTTTATATCTACCCTTCATCTATTGTTGCCTTGCCGGAACAGTATCTTCCATTTCATATACCCAGTTTATGATCGGTTATAGCATGAGAGGTTGCAACAAAAGGGGCAACCACGCGTATAAGAGAGACCGAAGTGGTGAATATGTTAATCGGATTTAGCCACGATAATAGCATAAGGACTACACTGTGCCGCAGGTTCTTCTCTGTAAGTTGTATGGTAAAAGTGTGCACTTGCTACATTCCCATACTAAAAAACCGTTTTTCAAACCGAACAATAACCCTGGAGTTGTAACGGCGATCGTTCAAGCGCAATGTAACCGGTGGGTATATGTAAGGAGGCAGTCAAAGCGGAAAAAGATCAAAGTGTCAGAACTTCGTCGTTTTAGCTTGTTGTGATCATTTTACACATTGTGCGGCCAAGGCCTTATCTGGTGGTATATCCGGAGTTCGATTGAATGTTTGGAGAGTGTTATCATTGTGTTGACACATTGATCACAATAGCCAATTATTAGCGCCCGAATAGTTGTCTAGTTGGCTGCACCTCGGGTGTTGAAAGCGTTGGTCTTCCAATTACCTCAAGACACGTCAAGACGACGGGGCGTAAGTTTGTGCAGGCTGTCTCTGCCGAGTAACCTTCGCTCTTCTTATCTGTTTATCATTCTCTTCTTGTATTCTTTAGCGTCTATAGTGTAGATAGGCCGTCCGACTGTTGATTCAAAGCTGGGTACTTAAGTGACGCCGGGGAGGACCTCAGAAAAGACAACAAGGCATACACGAGCCAGAGATATATTCTAGTTTACAAACCTAAGATTGTGCGTTATATCTTTCGGTGACTACCGTTCAATCGATACTTCATCTTTCTTGAAGCCTGTTCTTAAGCATCGGTAGGTAAGAACCAGACGACACAGGCAACCTAGGTGATGTTCAAAGTTGAATAGTTTGTATCTACGAAGGTCAGTCGTTTATACGGTAAATGTTTTTCCTGATGTACCGGTTGCCTCTCCCTAAAGCTGCTCTTGTATTGACTATTCAAAGCAAGGCTTCGAATGGTTTGGAGCGGAAGAGATTCCCGTCCTCTTGTACCAGGCATTCTGGAGCAGTTGCGACAGATGGGACACAAATCGGTCATTCTTATTGATGATATTACGACAACAAGTGTATGCTTTGCAGCCTTGAGTCTCCAATGAGAGCTTGACCGTTACACTCGCAATGGCAGACCTACAAACCGGTGCACTTTGAAAGCTCTCAATATAAGACGTAAGTTTTCGCTCTCTTTCCGGACTGGCTTTGATGACCGTTTCCACCGCGGACATTGCAGTGTCTGTAGAAATGCTGGAAACCGAATTTTGAATACAGCCCCATGAAAGACCAAAAGCGCGAGCTTCTGATGGGGACAATTCGTACTTTCATCAAGAGCCTGCAGGAGAAGCATGATACAAGTCTTAAAGTGTTTCTCCTGCAAAGAACTCCTCCAATGGACGACGACAACGCAGAATTCAAGCTTCTAATAGAACAGACGATCCGGGAGAAGGGTGAGGATGTAGACGAACCTGAAGAAGAAGATAACCAACCAGACGACGAGCATGTATCGCCACTGCGGAGCGAACACTACAACGAGCTTGACTTAGACGACAGTCCTCAATTGCAAGAACCGGAAGCTAGGGCGCAAAGACTTGGTGGGACGTCCCAGCAGACCAGCCTTGGGAACATACTTACCTAATCTCAGCATCCTGATACTCGGAACACCCAAGACATGGAGCCTGCACCAACGGATTGGCCATCGGCAATATTTTGGAATGCGGCAGCAAAAGTGTTCTGGCTAGAGTTACAGAGGGAAGCGGACAGGCCATACAGCGGTCAATCACTCAATTACGTACTGCGGGCACCCTTAACACAAGAATTGGATGGCCTTGAATACAAAATGTTGGGGTCCGAGTGCTTCAGTCCGAATGGCGGCCTCATCCTCCTCCTATAAGGCCAATTCCCAGTGATGAGATTCATATGGCCGACTTGAGAGACTTCCCACCAACAGACAATCTGGATGTGGATGACGAGCCGCTCAGTGACAAAAAGGCGTCTCACAAGCGATTTGAGAACGAACGATTGTCAACACAGAACGAATCCAATGTCAACCTTGGGCCCGCCTGTTCAGAGACCACTACTGTGGGTGCTTCTCAGTAGAATCTTTCCAAGAGGCCAATTTGCGAACAAGTAGTGCGGGGTCGGAGCAGTGTTGCTAAGAAGTGCAGGTTCTGAATCTTGTCGGTTGGTTACGTAAATGGCGTTTCTTAGCCTGCCAACGCCATGAGTATTCATGTGATTGTGTTAGCGTGGATAATCTTGTTTTTGCAGCTGGTAGATCTTTGTAGCACATTCTGTTAATCAGCGCACACAGAGGAGGCCGGGTCTGCCAATATCATCTTGGAGAATTGTCCCAGAGGAGTATAGGGAGTTTCGATTTTTCCGCAGTTTTGCAATGTTTTTACAATCCTCTGAACAAGAAGCATCCCGAGTCACAAAATCGTAAGTGAGACCAGTCTGAATGCAGTGCATTGTAAGACAAGTCTGGATACCGTCGAGCGAGATTCCATGCGTGTGACAATGGCATGCAGGACGATTCTGAAAGACATGCTTCAGACGGCAACTCTTGATGCCGTTGAGCAAAAGACCAGCCTGAATGCCGTTGAGCGGATGGCCATTCGGGTAACGATTGTATGGAAAACGACTCTGGATGCCGTCAAGCGAGAGACAACTCTGGATGCCGTCCAGTGGACTGAGAATTCAAATTACTGCCCAAGCTCAATGCGGGATGAGTTGCGCTTTGTGCGCTCAGGCTGTGAGCGAACTGCGCGCAACGGGGTTTTTTACTGATGTTAGTGCCTGAATAGTTATCCAGTCGGCTACACATTGGGTGTTGAAAGTGTTGGTCTACCAATTATTTCAAGAAACGTCAAGATGATGAAGCTTGTAATTCAATGCCAATCACTGTTATTCTTAGATTTTGCTTATTAGCTAAGATTTTGCGATTTCATGTTCTCTCAATTCATTTGTCTCAATATTTGGATGGGTCAAGTGAAAGTTGCTAGCTGCCTTATGTTGTGTTAATCAACAAACCCAATGCTATAGTCAATGTTGCATATGTTTACCTAATATAAAGTAACCTTTTTGATTCTGATTTTCATCTAGTAGATGTTGCCAGCTTTCATGAATGAACTAAAGTGAAATTAAGATAAACTGCAACTTAGCACCAGAAACAAATAGATCGGATTTGGGCCTGGCAATGCTGTTTTTTTTGCTTTAAAAACCACAAGAGGTTTGTTTAATGGACTGTCAGAACCACATCAAAGATCTCAAGCTCAGTAACCCTGCGGTAGACGACTCAGTTGTGGGGCACATAAGTTATCAAGTTTATTATGTGAAATATATCGGCCGAACTGATAAGTTGCCAGATTTCACGGTAAAACACAGGTATGTCTGGAACCATAATAGTTATAGAAGCTTATCGGTAATCTATTGGGGTAAAATGTATGTAAAACTACCGATCCTAATAAAGTGCCATTGGATACGTTTACCTGGCCTTCAATCGATAATTTACCTCAACGTATTCTGTCCGGACAGATAAAGTCATCAGATAACTTTACCTCAAATCATATGATAACTTAATATAACCTAACTCTGCGAACACCTGATCTACATCGCTAGTTGAAAGTGACTCTCTGGCTCTGAGATTTCCACCAAGTCAAAATTTGTCTGTACAATCACCACGTAATTTGGGTTATATACCCATGTACAATAGATTTATTCCACAACTTCACTATAGTGTAGTGGAATAGAAGTGTCAATTTAATATCAATGCTTGTGGTTCAAGTCTTAATGCAGGCAATCTGTTTATCCAGCAAATACAAAGAGGATATCTGGGTCTTATTGATATATATATCAAAAATTTCCAGTAACTTATCTAGGGGTTATATAGAACATGCGGTAAAGATACCTTGTTTGTACAGTAATTTAACTATATCAGTGCGATAAGTTACTACATTTTTCTGCAACATATCTGATTAGCTCAGTCTCTTACTGCCCGGTAGGTTATCGTAAAAAGTTTTCGGGGTCGAATGTAACACAGGGGTAAAACCTTCCAACTTGGCAAGAAAAAACAAATCCTGAGCAATACACATAAGCTGCAAAATTAATCAGCACAAAATAAATTCAGGGTTCCATCGGTCACCCATGTACACAAGAGTGGTGTATATGTGAGCATCACAACTACAGGGTAGCTTGCGACACTGTGCAGCCCCATACTGATGATGACTCGACAGTCATGAACGTTACCACTGGCAACTTTCATCAAACTTCCTGTGCACTCAACCTACTTTCAACCTGAGACCTGCGTATACAAACGTCACGTGTAGTCTGCACGCGAACAGAGCTGGTCACAAATTCTACAAGTATCCAGTACTCTATTCACTCTCTAGATTTGTTGTCATCCTGCTTTCCAAAACAATTGTTGTTACCTTTCTGTTCAATTATCAACAGATACATAACTAAGTATCTGTCTTTTTGTATCACCTCCCTGTGTTCGAATCGAAGAAATCTGTTTTTGTCTCCTAAGAATCATTGCTTCAAATTGTTTTAATCGTCTGGAGCGAACAGGCACTATTCGATTAGACAGTGTACGTATCAACTTTCCTCTAACTCTTGTACCTGTATGATTTGATTGTCCCAACGGGCATGTCTATCTATCGCGTAACAGCAATGGTTTCTATTCACCGCTTCGTCGCTCTTGTCGGGTAGAGCCATTCTATTTATGGCCGTGAATCTTTATTGAAATTTCTTTACCAAGGTATCTTGGACGCTGATATATCCTGTTGAATGTGCAGATTCTTGTATTAAGTTCGTGGTAAATTTCGGGTGGATGATTGTCGAAGGGTAATACACCAAAACACATCAAATATACAAAGAAAACAGGTATATACGTTTTTGTGAGAATCCACAATGGCCGACGAATTCGATATCGACATCTATGGAGATCTCAATCCGGACGAACCAACAGGTGAACATGGAACAGCCAAAAAAGAAGATAAGGTTGAGCCAACTTTAATTGAAAAGGAAGCCACAGTCAAAAGCGAAACTACAACTGAGCAAGACACGCACATGGGCACCAATTTATTTGATGGCGAGGCCAAGTCTAATAAGTCCACTTTCAAGGACGAACAATCTGCGCAGTCAACCCAGAAGAGAAAGTTTGAAGATCGGCTATACGACCCCAATGCTACAAGTGCATTATATATCGCGGACTTACATTGGTGGACTACTGATGATGATATTCGTGGCTGGGTGAATGAGTGTGAATGTGAAGATGATTTGAAAGACATTACATTCAGTGAACACAAGGTTAATGGAAAATCGAAAGGGTAAGTTTACATCATAGCTGAATGGTACCGTACCTGAAGATTTACCCTTTCATCTAATAAATTCTAGTGTTGCCTTTATAGAATTTACTACTCCACAGGCTGCAACTGCAGTGAAAGCAAAGGTTGAATCTGGTTACGATCGACCAGCTTATATGGGGAAGCGTCATAGCGTCAGCTACACCAATCCCAATTCGAATCCATTCCGTACTTTGCCTAAAGATGCGCCGCAGCGAGACAGACCCTTTGTTGGCGCCAGGAGTGGGGATCGTGGAGGACATTCCCCTGTGGGCATGGGGTCTACTGGTGCTACAACTATAAATCATAATTTCAGAGGAAACCGTGGAGGCTTCGGCGGCCCAGCGCGTGGAAACTTGAGTGGGCAATTCATGGGTGGTCGTGCAGGATTCACAGGTGCTATTGGCGCATCTCCTGGCTCACCGCAGACTGGCTTTCAAAATCCAATGGGGCCAGGATTTGTCGGCCCTAATATGCCTATGCAACATTTCGGTACGGGTAATTTTCAAGGAAATAATTTCCAAGGCCGTGGTATGAATCACATGCGTGGTGGAGCTGGAATGAGAGGTCGTGGAGGTATTGGAACTAATCCTATGACTGGTGCCGGAATGGGAGGTGGTGTTGGCCCAGGGCTAGGGATGGGACCAATGGGCGGAAACATGAATGGAATGGAAGGTAGTGGATTCAATCCTTTGGGCAGTATGGGTGGAGGCTTCAACATGGGTGGAATGGGTATATATCTTCACTTCAATCTACATATTTAAATCCCTGTCTAACCATCTTTAGGACCTGCCGGTTATCCTTCACCTCATTTCAATCCAGCCTTTTTTAATACTCCTCAAGGTCCACAAGTATCTCAAGGAAACCAGGGGCAATGGGGAGACAATCCACATCCGGCAAAACGCGCACGACCTAATGAATAAATCAAATTATGTAATTCTCATCAACTGGTTAGTAATTTCTGTGGGTTCATTCCAATGTAATGCCTGAATTTCCCTTCTTCAATTGTATGTTTACAAATAAGCAGTTTTCTTTCAGGAGTTGCTAGTCTTTGTCTTGGTTGCTTTGATCATTCGATAAATAGACAAATTTTTCTTTGCTGTATCTATCCACTGTTTGGCTTGTAACACCAGAGTGTGGTTTCTATTTGTCGGATCTGGTGACGGTTTTTTCATTCACGTAGTAATACTTTTAAAATATAACTAAGGTCTTCATACAGCAAACAAGCTGCGCACACGCAGAGCGGTTGAAGTTTTTATAGTGTTGAATTAATCAACAAATATATGTCCTCCGTGTAACTTGAGGGGAAACACACTGCACTTCATTCGCTAGTCAAAAAGAGGGGATGTGGCCAACTTCACACCATGAAAGATATGGAGGGAAAAGGTCCTTTCATTGAAAAAACAGCCTGTGATATAAACGTTCAAGTCTACCAACCATGCGCTCACACAACCAAGTCTTCACGCACGCTCCACTATATTTCTTGCACAGGTGACAATTGGATGCATGAGCTTCCGCCGGTGCGAATACTTTCAAGATGAAGAGACAAGTTCCCAAAGTTATATCCCGTCACTGAGCTCAATTCAGGGTTTTTTTTATATCTTGATCAATTTGATGATGATTGGTGCCAGGAGCTTTTTAGGCCAGAACGCCGATTCTAAGTAATTTGTGCAGCGCCGAGTGCACAATACTTGAGTTTGCATGCAATATGATCTTGACTTTCCTTTCAATTATCTAGCGGGTCAGGAAGACAAAAGAAATAACCGAAAGTGAGACTGCCAAGAAAACACGGCTAAAACATTTTGATATTCCAACACAACATTAGGCCTACGCGGAACCAGCGAAACCCTTTAAAGTAATTCACCTACACGTTCAATTCGGTCTAGCAGATAGTGCAAGCATTTAGAATACACATGCTATAAACTTTCGGGTACTAGGAACATAAACAAGTAAGAGTACAGGCTTCCTAGATCGACCGTCTGGTTTTGAATAAGCGTAAACTGATGCTGGTATCATTATCACCATACGCAGGCGTAGGCTCTGCCAGACGCTCCCATGCCTTCAAATGATAATCACTGGTTTTCCCACGCTGTATAGTTCTTAAAGATTCCCCACAATCAATATACCCTATCAAATAATCCATGAGTGGGGGAAGACGTCTCCCTTTTGCAAAACGCCTCAACTGTGCTCGATAATCGTCTGGTAGACCCATTGTAAGCCCGCCAGCAATGTCAAGAATCAACTCTTGATGTAGTTCATCGTCTTGCAAGAAATCCTCCTACGCAAGTTAAACATGCTAACCAAAGTACTGATTTTACGTACCAATAATAAACTGTTTAACCCGAATAATATTCGGATCTGGTCTATGAGATATCCCTTACCGTACATAAATGAAGGTAAATGAAGCATGATAAGGCGCACGAATGCAACCACCCTAGATTTTACTTTTAACGTCTGGTGACGTATATAAAGAACAGTAAATATTTACCAGCACTGAAGTTCTTGGCGAGCGGCTCGACTTCGCCATGGCAATTCAGGAATAATGTGGTCAACCTTTTCAACTTCATACTCTTGAGCCGAAATTGATTGTAATAACCTTGCTAATCGATCCACCAGTAAATTTGGCATACAACTTAAATCATTCCTACTGACACTGCGGGATGTCTCTTCGATTACTGAAGATATTGCTAGTGCCAATGCCGCTCCAGTTTCGTGATCCTCTTGGGAAGCTATTTCCAAAAGCTCCGACAAGCGATGACTTCTCATGAATGAAGATGGGTTTAAAAATAACTCTTCTGCGTCCCCACGTATCTACAGTGGCCGAGCTCAGCTGAAGTAATAAAGTATCAGGAAATGGTGTATTTACATACCCGGCTTGCCCATGATCTATTTACAACAGACACCAAACGTAAACAGTTTTTGCGGCGACTAGGGTCAGCAGACGCGATGCCTCGAATGAATGAACGCGCAATAGTATGTCCTAGAGAGGACTGTTGCTCTGATTGTGCTGCTTGGCCACCTGCATGGAAAATAATTCTCATCTTTGTTTTACAAATATCAATGGAAAAATCATTGGCTAAATTGAATAAACGTGCCACCTGTACATGCAGGTCGTCCAGTTCTAGGGTAGAGTTAAACAATAATTCATCTTGGGATGCCAGGGGGATGTACCATTTAAATCTTGATCATGCATCATACCATTGACAAGGAGCTGAAGCCACCGAACACTTCCTGTATGAGGTATTCCCAAAAGTGGATCAACCAATCGGGAATTTATAAGGTCAAGGCCATTTGGCACGAGCTCTCGTAATAAATCCAAGGCATTTGTTGATGTAATGAAGGCTTGGAGATGTTCTTCTGATGCGCCGTCATGCGAATTTGCGCACAACTCGATGTTATGGCGGTAAAGGTCTAGAATCTTCGCAGGAGATGATTGAATGTACAAGATACGCTTACGTTTCAATGTAAACAGTTCCTTGAGACAATGTTTAGTAGATGTTTTCGACTCAGCAATGATCGGGCTACCTTCAATGTCAAAGAAGCCTCAAAGGTGTTCCCACAGACGACTAGCTCCAATACTCTGATACAAAATTTGAAGTCTTCATTACATGAAGATGGTTTAATTAAATTGCTAGATCTGGTCACGTTGGTAGATAAACTTTCGCTAGACTTTGTTGTTAGTGCGATTTGAATGAGTGTTACGATATTTATGCAAGATTCGGAGATAAGTATGGCGAATGCCCTGAATAGCGACATTCTGTTGGGACAGTAGCGCATACGGATAATCCAGCCCATAGTAAGATCGTCGAAAATTGCTGCATTGAATTGTCGAAGTTTGATAAGGCCACGGGCAGCCAAAACAACACTATGTTGGTTATGAACTTCTTCAAAAGAGGCTTCCATTTTTGACACAGTGGTTTCAAATATTCGCGTAAGATTAGACCTGTCTAGTGAAAGATTACTACTCCATAACTGCTCGATCTCTTCATTGGATTCATGGGCATCATCTCCAACATCCACGGACTCTGACCTTGGAGAAGGTACAGTTGATCTCGAGTATTTCTGGTCAAAATTTACCAATTCGGTCTCCAATTCAAACCTGATAGAGTTGTTTATCACGGTTGTGTTCAACATTTCTAAAAAAGTGTAAACAAATTCTTTCTCAAGATTACGGCGTGATCGCAGTATCTTGTACTTGTTTCGTCCATTAGCCCATGATCTACTTTCAGGATATCAGCTTTACCTTCGTAAATAGGGTCTGCACAAAGTTGTCCATATGTCCCAACGCAGTAAAAGGCTTCGCGTTGCAAATCAATGTGTCTATGCACATAGTAAGAATATCGCAACTATCCAGATCCATCATGATCTTAAGTATCTAGAAAGTTAATTAGAAATACCCCGATATGCCACCTTTCTATGTACCTGCGAAGCTACTGCGTAGTCATCAAATGTTTCAAGCACTTGCCGTATGAGCAGGAATTGTGATATATTTATGGATTTGGCTGTTTGCTGTGTTGAGCAGTCATGTTGCGCGGGTCTTCTGATCATCAGCATATCACTGTTGAAGAGCGAGGCCCAGTTACCGTTGTTTCATTACCACATGGTCACGAATATTATCACGTATCCATAACCCAATTTCCGATTTTACTGTGCGGCTAAACCCTCGGAATGTCTCCAGGTCACTTGAGTTTAAACGTTTTTGAACAGATCGATGAGGGTCAAATATTCCCAAGGATGTCAAAAGTTCTTTGGCAGAAATAATGTAGTTTTCTTCTGCCTCAGAACTGAACCCGCATCCAGCAAGTAAAATTCTCCGAAGTTTTCGTAATCGGGGTGACAAATTGTGAATCGGTACCTGAGTCAACAAATGTACATGACTTGGGCATTTCTAGTGATATCAGTGCCTTGTTTTGAAAAAAAAACTATTCTGGGGGTAAGACTTCATCCATAATATCAACACGAGAGAGAAACCCTCTAGATATTAACCATTTCATGTAAATAGCAACCGAGAAAACATTGTCGCGGACAAGTTCAGAGATTAAGAAATACAAACTACATTTTAAACCCTTTGAACGGGCGTCAAAGTTTTCCAAAAATGACATTATTGGATCTTGATTGTATGACCCATATTGATAAGCAGACCTCAATAAAGGGACCACTAAATATGTTCTATGTGTACCAGTTCTGAGAGATGATACAGCCCATTCCCCAAGACATTGGATTAAAGTCGATGCAGCAATGTTACTAGAAAATTGATGGAGTATTTTCCTGGCCTCTTCTGGTGCTTTGGCGCAATCCAGGGAATCCACCAATTTCCTTAAATCCACTTGCTGGGAGATAACAGCATAAGGAGAACAAGATGTGTCAATAGCATTCAATCGAAATGCCACGTTCAAATGACAGAGTCTGAGACGCTCATCGTTGTGAACGAAAGATGATAATGTCTTGATAATATTATACCTATCAGTATGTAGCACGAGCGATCTTCTATGATCGAGAAGCATGGCCTGATAATTTAGCTACGATGTTCTACCAATAGTTACTGGAAATTTACCGTTATGACAATATCAATTCTACGAGCCAGTGCAGAATACACGTGCATGCATATAGAATTCATCTGCCAAAAAATTAAGATTCCGCACACAGTACGACTGTGATTAATAACAAACCAAGTGCAATTTTCCCAAAAGAAGTTCCGAAACACGTCTTGAGTTTTTCCTTAGTTTCAAGATATCCTGCCAGAATATTGATCCGAGAGAAATTACTAGCGGTAACTTATTTGTCGAGGACAATTCCAGCAATGAGATATACCAGTCCAAGAAAATACCTCGATCCAGCAGACCATCAGCAAACAGATACGATACAAATCGTACACTTTAATTTGTCAGCTTTCGAACAGGCGGTATACATACTATCTTACATATATAAAAGCCTATCGTATGTTGAAGAACTAATCCCATCATTTGAAAGGGCTTTATCTAAGAATTGGGTTATTTGTATTGACCATTCCCGAATCCATTTAGATTCACCCCCAACAGCAAGCGATCCCACGCCTTTTCGCTTCAAACCTCTAAGCTCGTTTGCACCGACGCAACGCACAAACCATACGGCTCGCTCGACAGGAACATTTTTTGCAGCGCACTGTTCGAGAAGAGGGAGGCCTTTCATACCGTGCGGTATTGTCCGTGCCAATCTTCGAAGTGCAACAAGAGGATTTGCCAAGTCTCGCAGCCACGATTCACGTCTTGAATCTGGCAAAGTAACGCGGGGCGGAGGCTTGAAGGTCGAATTCATAGAAACTTGACTGCGGGACTGCCTCCTGACTAGTGCTGTCCGACACAGTGACGACAAAATCGGCAATCCTCCCCGTTGTTTGAATGTACTACTCAAAGGAAATCTAGCAGAAGCTTGTTCAGTCTGCAGTGCTGTGAGAACCATGTGTGTTCGAGATGGTAACCCAGGTGGCACCACATGGCCCTTCCCTACATGCAGTCTGTCGTATTGGCCATTCCGTGCTTGAGAATCAGATACGATATCTTCGGGATGGCCACCCCTCCATGGGTGAAAGTTAGAATACCCTGCAAAGCGTGTTAGTACCAAGTATGCGTCTTGAATGTAGAAACTAACTATTATTTGGATATGTTTGCGCCTGTGCTGGGGGCTCCAAAACAGACTGCCTTGGTTTTCCATCCTTCCTTATTGGTTTTGAGATATCTGCTTTTGGATGTATTTGAGTTTCGCGGGTCAAATCGCGCGGACGGAATGAATATGAGGGTGATCCTGGAATCCCCATAGTGAAAACCCTAGCTGGCTGCACAAACTCGGATATAGGTGATTCTCCTTGAAATTTGGAAAGGTGCAGTGATCTAGCATATTTTTGCTTTGCTTTTCTGTGAGCACATTGCGACGAGATAGCTTGTGGATTTTTTGGCCGGGGCGTTGATGCAGATCGAACGGGCGGGAATTTTGACTTAGGTACATAGCGTGTATGCTTGTATTTTTCCAATTGTTCCATGTTGATCATTCACATTGGATATTTGTGTAGCTATGTAAACCGGACAGAGCAAAGCATGAGTCTGGGAATAATCAGTATCGTCATATATGAGAGCTAACGTCGACCGGGGAGGTTGGGACACTGATGTCAAGGGTTATTATCCAGGAAACGTTTACATTGCCCAGTGGGCAGGGGGGCGTAATGTTACAAGCTATCCCTTGCACTAGACGGTTTGCGCTATGGGGCTGGCCCCAAAATATTTGCCAAGCCCGTGCTGAGATGCCACAGCTTTTTGGGGCCAGATAAACTCCAAAAGGCCGCTTTTGGGAACTCACTGCTCGAAGATGCTGAGAAGATGAAACTTTTATAGCATATTAATTGACTGCTTATTTTTCCATTCTCAAAGCTAGAATTTATAGATAGGTGTCTGTGTTGAGATAGAGCTTGTCAAAGGCGTGGTATTTTGTTGATTTACTAGGTGCCCAGAGTACCGCACCGTAACATCAATGATCGACATGTATTTCTCAAACCATTTTGGGGCCAGCCACATGGCGCCAACCGTCTAATACGGGGCGTTTTCAAGCCTTTTACCGCAAAAGCTAGCTGTGGCAGTGGTAGTGGCGCTGATCATACACATAGCACTAAGGAAACTACATTCTTCTTAATTCCAACAAAACATGTGTGAAAAATTATCTGAAAACTAGATCTGGTTAGCCTACAATAAGTAGAGTGATACAAATTTTGGTTTAAAGAAATCGTTTGTGAACAGACATCAGGAAGATCATTTACCGTATATACCATCGGTCTTTGTAGATACGGACCATTCTACTTTAAATGTCGCCTGCGTCGCTTGGGTTGCCAGGGTCTTATGTACGGGGTACAAAGTTGCAACGCTTAAGCAAATGCTCCTACAAATCCCATGTCGCAGCCTGAGGTTGCCCCACATGATGACCGGTGGCAGCGAAAGATTGCCACACATGACCGGTTGCCCACAATATAGCCAGCAGTGCATGGTACGCCTGTAAAGTGGCGATCCTATGTCAGACCGTATGTACTGTCATATTCACCAGTTTTATGGTTCAATCGTCGGTTTATTCAGTCATTACCGGTGTATTCATTCATTGCCGGTTTGTTCATTCATCGCACATATAGAGAGTGTGTCTTTAATCGGTTTTATTATGCTATCTATCACTGTATACGCGATATTTACGTATTTACGGTGCTAATAACCGTCATATCGGCTGGCCAGCGACAATAGCAATCGTCTGATCGTATAGGATTTGGTCTTTTGTTAGGGAACGCTGCTTAGTTGTCGAATCATATATGATTCAGCCCTTTCTTATGAAAAGCTGCTTGGTGGTGAATCTTGAACGATTTGGCCTATTCTTATGGAAAGCTGATTATACGCACTATTCATTGCGAATCTACCTTATTCTAGCAGTATGAGCTGTATTCATAGTCGGTATATGTGGTCTGATACGGGGGTTAAGCAGAGAATACTGTTGTTTGGAGTCAGATGTAGATCGCGATCGTGCTGGGGAGAGTCATTGTGAAGGTTCGAATTTGCATTGTTTGATTGTACCCAGGACTACAACTGCAAAGATCAATAATTAAACAGTAATCTGAAGGTGTTGAACTGACTTTCAAAAAATTGGGACAAAATGCTCCGGTGCTGTTATATGGTTGGCTGGTATATTTCTTCCAAAGTTCAAAACTGAGAAGACAAAAATTGTAAAGTTTGCGAAAACTGACATGTTCCCACAAATACAATGGTTTAGCTGCTATCTACGCAGCAAACCATCTTGGAATTTTGTACATGCGGCTATGTCAGCGCATGAAACACTGCGCAAGCGTGATGGTTGCTATGTTTCTGTTTCTTTTCTTACTACTGTATTTAGCCTGTTGCTGCGCTATTTTTGGTTGATGACGCTGCTTGCCTTGCTGACGCTTGCTTAACAACGTCATACGAGTCATGCATGCGGATTTGTAAGTGTCAGTCACACGGTTGACTCACACGCATGAGTCATTGGGGCTGTGTATTCTCCTTGGCATGTTTTCAGGGTCAAACCAACGCCCACTCCTGTTTTCCTCTTACTTTCGCAGCACGATGGGTTTCCTATAAACGGAGCCTATTCCCCCGCCATAGCTAGAGAATATACAAGCAACACTTAACCTACTCTCCTCCCATCGAGACTGTGATAAACACCAACGTCCCGCCTGGAAGCAACTTTGTGATAAGACTCTTTACTTTGATTAGCTCGCGCTTCTCTAAGCTAGATTCACTGTCACCACCTCCGTCTGCTGCCATTTGTACTGAAGACCCGAATCATCTCTTCTTCACATTTCAACAAGTTATGAGCCCGGGCCATTCAGCACGCTACTGAGTTACCCACGTATTGGAATCACCACCATTCGTCCTCCTCCATCTTCAGTTTATTGTTCATCCCTCCAACACGATGTCTGGCAAATCTTCCTCTTCGAAAGATCCCGACACCCAAGTCAGCAAACCGATGCTTCTGGCCGCTCCTGATATCAAGCTTGACAATCTTCACAAGCTCACTGGACCTGAGAACTATTAGTGCTGGGCCGAAACCGCGGAATACGTCCTGTCAATCGCACGCTGCTGGGACATCGTTACTGGCGAAGAAATAGCTCCTACAAAAGTCGAAGATGGTGAAAATGATCACAACAGATACCTTGATTGCGAACAGTATGCCTCATTTTTCTTCTTGAGCACTGTCGATGCGCAATGGATCCCAATCCTTGTCCAAGCGAAATCACCTGCCCGCATTTGGCAGGTCCTCAAGGACAAGTGCGCCACCGACACAACCACCACCTTCTACGATCAGCTTACCACCCTCCTCAACTGCAAGCTGGAATCTCGAAGCCAGATCACCGCCCACCTCACCAACTTCGACAGAAGCTGGACCCATCTTCAACAACAGTGCTCTAACTCCAAAGACACCGACAACTTCAAACTCCCGAAAGGCTTCCAGTCTGTTTTCGAATCACTCGAAGAAAAAGCCGCCCTGCTCATCTACACCCTACCTTCGTCCATGGAGAATGTCATTGACAATATCCAAACAAAGTCCGGCCTGACCTATGATCATGTTGACCATTGATTGATCAAAATGGGTGCGGAGTCCACAGGTGCCGATAGCGGCGACATCAAGGCTTATCAAGCCTCGGAGTTTAAAGGGAAACAAAAGTCGAAGGGTACCAAGAGTGACCAGAAGGAGTGTTCTTACTGCAAGAAGCACTACCCGAACACCCGCTTCCCTGGTCACACCTGGAACGAATGTTTCAAGTTGAAGTCTGACAACGAGAAGAAGAGTGGAGAGAGAAGGGGTGAGACGGCTAAGATTTCTTCCGTCGTACAAACCCCACCGGAAGATATTGAAACCATAAGCTTCTCCTCCGAACTCCCTGCTCCTCCCTCTTCTCCGTCAACCCAATGGGTGATCGATTCGGGCGCTAGCTCACACATGTCCAACAACCTAGACCTTTTTGAGAACTTCCGACGAGCCCACGGAATTATCCGTGTAGCGGACAACCGTACCATTACCTCTTGGGAAACTAGGAATATTGGTATCTGGGTTTCACTCCCAGATGGTCAATCCAAACACGTGGTACTTCGCGACGTTCTCTACGTTCCAGAATTGGGTTCTAGTAACTTGTTGTCATGGAGAACTGTGTCTAAACTCGGTCATGTAATTAATGGGCAATACGATGATCTTTTTATCCGGACATCTTGCGATGGACCCGTGATTTCGTGGGGAAAGTCGTCTGGTACCAATTTTGTTTTGCAAGTGAAAGAGCACGCAGCCCGCCTGGCGTCGTATGAGGAATGGCACTCTGCCTTCTGTCATGCGTCCACTGGCTATGTGAAACCCACCAACTACAGAGACGGTCACCTCCTCCCTTCACCCCCCAAAGACTTTCACTGCACCCAGTGCGCCCTAGGCAAATCGAAGCACAAACGACCCAACCTTGTCTACTCTCGAGCCCAACGCCCTTACGAACTCATTCATTCCGATCTCTCTGGCTGATTCTCAAAGAAATCTTACGGCCAATCAGAATACTACATCACGCTTTTTGACCACAAAACACGATATACATGTTTCTTCTGCATCAAGACCAAGGATGAAGCCAACTCTGTTGTCATGTCTTTTATCAAGATGCACAAAGCACGTGGTAATATCACTCTCCGCCTACGAACTGACGGTGGCGGCGAGTACGTCAATAAAGCGCTTGCTGGTTTCCTGAACAATGAAGGAATCGAACATGAAATCACGCCCCCGTATTCTCAAGAATCCAACGGTGTTGCTGAGCGTTTCAACTACTCTCTCATGGACACGGTACGAATGATGCTACAAGGTTTTCCCCTCCCACTCTGGTCCGAAGCAGTTACATGTGCGGTTTACATCAAGAACCTCATACCTCATAAGGCAATCAAGGAACCGACCCCTTATGAGGCACTTTTCGGCAAACAACCCTCGGTCCGACACCTTCAACCTTTCGGGCGCAAGTGCTACGTACATATTCCAGAGGAACAGCGTCTTGCTGGATCTAAGCTACCGCCCCGAGCCCTTGAAGGAATCTTCGTCGGCTATAACGACTCCGAACGCATCTTCCGCATTTACATTGCCTCTCAACACAAAGTTGTGTCTACTCGAGACATTTGATTTGCTCCTCTCAAAGCAGGGGAAGTCTTGAAACAACTTTCCACGCTCCCTCCAACTCAACACTGTATCGACCCTGATAATGACGACGCACCACCAATTCCTTTACCAACGCGTTTGTCAAAGCGACTTCAGCAATCCACCGCGTCTACCAATGATCCGATACCTGAATCTGAGTCTAGCGACGACGAAGAAGGCCCTGAAGATCAACTACAACGCGAAATTACTAAAGCCAACACTCCAGCACCACCAAGGCCTAGACAACCATTGAAGTATCGACTTGAACCCCGGATTGAAGTTGTTGTTCCCGCTCCTCCAGTTAACCACGAGCAGTACGAGTCCACCCCTGGCTGGTTCCCGGATGATGAACAACGATCTCCTCCACTCCGGCGTCCTGAACCTCGGCGATCTACACGAGAAAGCCGAACAACCCAGCGCTACACAGAACACCGTTGGGCACAGGCTGCCGCTGAAGCAATTGAGTCTCTCTCCCCGGAGCCCCAGAGCTACAGTCAAGCAATCCGATCCCCTGAAAACAATCTCTGGCGCAAGGCAATGGACGAGGAGCTCGCGGCTCTGAAGCGAAACAACACTTTCCGGGTTGTCCCCCGGCCTACTGGAAAATCGATGGTTAGTTGTAAATGGGTTTACAAGATTAAACAGAATGCAGATGGATCCATCGAATAATATATGGCTCGCCTTGCTGTACCCGGCTTCACCCAGACTCCTGGTGACGATTACCACTGCGATAGCATCTTTGCACCAGTTGTAGGATACGAATCCCTTCGCCTGCTCCTGGCAATCTGTGCTCATTTCGGTTGGAAAGCGCGCCAACTAGATGTCAAGTCAGCGTTTATTTATGGCACTCTTTCGGAAGAATTTTACACGCACCCTCCTCCTGGATACGAGGAAGACGGCATGGTTTGGACCTTGGATAAATGCCTGTACGGTCTGAAACAGTCCGCGAACAAATAGTATGCACGTCTGTTTCGCTTCTTCTGCTCGCTATCCTTTCAGATATCCACTTTCGACCCCTGCGCCTTCTTTGCCGCCGATGGCAAAATGTTTATCTCTATCTACGTCGACGATATTGCTATATACAGACCCGATAGCCCCGCTGTTGCTACGCTCATCACGAAGCTCAAGGCGGAATTCGACATACCCGACCTCGGCATTGCTACGTGGCTCCTCGGTCTCCGTATCACCTACTCCCGCGACGGCATCACTCTGTCCCAAAAACAGTATATTGGGAAAGTTTTGAAGAAATTCAACATGGAATCTTCACAACCGGTTTCCAGTCCCCTGCACAAAGGCAATAAGCTCCAGAAAGGAACGGAGGATAACCGGATCGATGACCCGGCTCACTATCAGTCGATTATCGGTTCCTTCAAGTTCGCTGTTACCGGCACTAGGCCTGACCTCGCCCACACTATATCCTGTCTCTGTCAGTTCATTTCATGTCCCACGGCGGAGGACCTCAACGCCGCGATGCATACGCTACGATACCTCAACAAGACCCGGAATTGGTCCCTTTTCCACCCAGCCAACGAACCGCTTGAACTAGAAGCCTTTGCTGACGCGGATTACGCTTCCTGCCTGAACTCACAACGATGTTTCTCCGGCTACGTTTTTCGACTTGGTCGCTCTGTTATCGCTTGGAAATCTCGAAAGGAAGACAGTATCGCCTGCCTAAATGTCGAAGCCGAATACATCGCTCTCTTCCTGGCAACCCGGCAGATCCAATGGTATATGAAAGGGTTCATAGACTTCCGACTTAAGGTACCTTGCGCTATCTTCTGCGACAACACCGGTGTTGTTTTGTTACGGGGGACGTCCAGAGGCGTTATCGACGATAGACGTTGGCCCACGGTGTATGAAGTCTTTTATCACCAAGAATTGCAATTGTACTTATAGAGGGGTTTAGCAGTATAACTCCTTGAGGTATAAAGCAGCCGATTTATTCTTTGTAACAAAAGATATTTTTACTAGAGGGGACTTCGCTTGGTGTCTGGTGCGTGTGATGATACTATACTTTGTAACCCCGTATCATCACGCCCCTATATATACAACACGGCAGGGCTCTAGCCCTCTACCCTAAAACTATATAGAGGGGTGCGCAGTCACCATCGCCCAGTCTCTTTCAACTATATCTCGGGTGACGTGTACTCCTAACAGCCAATACTGTTTACCCCACATCGCATCTAATGCCTTCAAGTGGTACACACTTCCTAGCTATGCAAACGGCCTTGGTCTAGAACCCTTGGCCCACGTACCTACGCTACGTGTATCCTATGAACGACCGTATCGTTATCTATGCTTCCTATATGTTCCGAACAACATATTATGCGTCTGGCAACGCTACTAGTTACCGCCCGCGGTAACAGATATCGCTCTCGCAACACGACAAACTCAACGATCGAACGAAACACATTGACGTGGCCTACCACAAAACTCGGGAAGAACTTGGGCGAGGCACGTTCAAACTGTTCTACGTCCGGACCGCTAACAACCTTGCCGACATTTGCACGAAGACTTTACCGAAGCCGCAACACATGAAGCAGGCTGAATTGATACGCTGCACGCAGTGAGGCCAAGTGTTGGAATTTTGGACATGCGGCTATGTCAGCGCATGAAACACTGCGCAAGCGTGATGGTTGCTATGTTTCCGTTTCTTTTCTTATCATACTGTATTGAGCCTGTTGCTGCGCTATTTTTGGTTGATGTCGCTGCTTGCCTTGCTGACGCTCGCTTAACAACGTCATACGAGTCATGCATGCGGATTTGTAAGTGTGAGTCACACGGTTGACTCACACGCATGAGTCATTGGGGCTGTGTATTTTCCTTGGCATGTTTTCAGGGTCAAACCAACGCCCACTCCTGTTTTCCTCTTACTTTCGTAGCACGATGGGTTTCCTATAAAAGGAGCCTATTCCTCCGCCATAGCTAGAGAATATCCAAGCAACACTTAACCTACTCTCCTCCCATCGAGACTGTGATAAACACCAACGTCCCGCCTGGAAGCAACTTTGTGATAAGACTCTTTACTTTGATTAGCTCGCGCTTCTCTAAGCTAGATTCACTGTCACCACCTCCGTCTGCTGCCATTTGTGCTGAAGACCCGAATCATCACTTCTTCATATTTCAACAAACCATTCCTGTCCGGCAACTTCCGTGACACAAAACATTACTCGGCGGCGTTCTTGGCGCTGCTTTTGCCCCGTTGCAGGGGTTGCACGCACCGGAAATGAGCTAAGAAAATTGCGGTGAAAACTCTGCACGCTAATAGTCATACCGCCAGAACTGTCAGCCCTGTGTTTTGGAGGGTAGTTCAATGCCCCCATTGCTTTGTTCAAGTTTTTTGGCTCTAAGTTTGACAACTCTGCTGAGGTGTACACCACAGATGCGTAACTGTACACCGGCGCTCGTCAGCTAAATTGCGACCGGCAACTCACCATAAACACCAGAATTCTCTGCTCAAGCCATCTTATTATGACCATATATTCGGACTATGAATCAAGCCATACGGGCATTGTATGAAATCCGTCGCTGGCTTGCCAATCTGACTGTCATTAGCACTGTCAATCCGGTGTATATCGCAACCAAGCAGCATGCCATAGAAAGGGTCGAATGCTTCAAGATTCGACGATCCGTTGATAAAGCAGGTTTCAATAAGCAAGGGCTGAACCTTCAAGATATGACAATTCGTTGCTGGCCTGCCTATCTGACGGACATTAGCACAGGTAATACGGTCAATATGGTGACAAAGCAGCTTTCCACAAATATTTGTCGAATCCTTAGATTATCACGTGTAGAGTCTTAGATTGGGATTTTAGCAAGATGAAGTATCGATTGAACGGTAGTCACTGAGAGATATAAGGCACAATCTTAGGTTTGTAAACTAGAATATATTTTATGGCTCGTGTATGCCTTGTTGTCTTTTCTGAGGTCCTCCCCGGCGTCACTTAAGTACGCAGCTTCGGATCAACAGTCGTACGGCCCATCAACGGTATAGACGCTAGAGAATGCAAGAAGAGAATACTAAACAGATAAAAACAGTAAAGGGTACTCGGCGGAGATAGCCTGCACAAACTTACGCCCCGTCGTCTTGACGTGTCTTGAGATAATTGGAAGACCAACACTTTCAACACCCGAGGTGCAGCCGACTAGATAACTATTCAGGCACTAGTACTCTGCTATAGTTGGTAATGTGTCAACACAATGATAACACTCTCCACACAGTCAATCGAACTCTGGATATACTACCAGATAAGGCCTGGGCCGCACAATGTGTAAAATGATCACAAAAAGCTAAAATGTCAAAGTTCTGAGACTTTGATCTTTTCAGCTTTGACTGCCTCCTTTTATTTACCCATGGGGTACATTGCGCTTTAATGATCGCCCATTACGACTGTGAGGTTATTTTTGGGTCCAAAAAAAACTTTTTTAGTATGGGAATGTACCAAGTGCACACTTTTACCATACAACTCACGGGGAAGAACCTGCGGCGCAGTGCAGTACTTGTGTTTATTCTCAAGGATAAATCTCAGTAACCTATGCATCGCTTACGTCCTCTTGTAAGCATGGTTGCCGCGTTGCGATGTTATCTCCCATACGAAAATCTTTCTTGGACTGAGTGATATATGAAATGGATGGTACTGTTCAGGCAGGGTACCAATGAATAAAGGGTAAATATAAAAGATGTGCACATATGTATAACATGGAGCATGACTTTGTAAATGTTCAACTTCCTGTTGTTTGCCTTTATCACTTCTACAACTGAAAAGATCCATAATTAGATAGTAATATGAGAGTTTTAAACATATCTTTGAAAGCTTCGGCCAAGATCTTCGAGTGCTATTGTGTCGTTGCCAGGTGTATTATGACCAAGTTGAGAACTGCAAACACCAACATGAATAAATTTGCGGAAACTGACAAGGTCTCGCAAATACAATGGTATAGCTTCTACCACGCAGTATAACAATCTTGTGCGGCCAGTTATATGACACATAACACGACTCAGCAGCATCTTCGGCGCTGCTTCAACCCCGTTCCAGAGTTGTAACACAGTGGTAAGTAGGACGGGAACTTGTCATCAAAGATCATGAACCAACCCGGCTTCCACCTAAACCAAGAACCTCCAGCCCCCGTCCACTACCGGCACCAGCACCGCTACCAGCCTCAATGGATTCACGTACACCTGACCTTGACTCAACAGCAGTTCCAGCTGTTGTTTGCGTTCCTATGCTACCTCGACTGCCTTGCCTCGGCCTTGCCTTCCACTTGGTAAGCGTCGTGTACCAACAGCTTGCATCCCTGTTGCCATGCACAGCCGCCTTGCACGGAACCTTCTAGTAACCCACGGAATCCTCAAGTGACATTAGTCACTTGAGGCTGCGCAATGCTTACCACTTGTTTCCATCGTCTTCTATTATGTTCTATTGCTTTGTTGATTTGTAACTTGTCTTCTATATCGTTCCGGTCGTTTCTACGGCCTTCTATGTGACTCATGTCTTTAGTCTTTTGTGTAACGCATGTTTTGTATTTAAGGACAGTCTCTGTCCTCTCTTGTTGTTTCTTCTTTACGCAACAACTTGTCTCTTGTATCTACTTATAACTTAAGAATACAAACTACTCTTACCCGCATTTTTCCTCCTCCCTGACGGTGGCCCCGACAGCCCTCTCTTGTCCCTACCCTTAGACCAGTCTCGGCCTTGCTCTCCCAACCTTGTACCTTGTAACCATTGACCCGTCCCAGACGTGGTCTTTACATCAAAACTCTGCACGCTAATAGCCACAACGTTCGAGCGGTCTGCCCACGAGTTTTGAATGGTAGTTCAATGCCCCCATTGGTTTGTTCATGTTACCGCAGGCGGTAACTTGTAGCGTTGCAAGACGCAGAGTATGCCGCTCAAAGCATATGGGGAGCATTGACAACGATACGATTGTTCATAGAAGACACGTTGCATAGGTACGTTAGCCAAGTTTTCAAACCCACGGCCATTTGCATAGCTAGGAAGTGTGTACCACTTGAAGGCATTAGGGTTGATGCACAGTAAACAGCATTGGCTGTTAGGAGTACATGTTACGGGCGACGTTCAGAGGCGTTAATCGACGATAGACATTAGCCCACAGTGTATGAAGTCTTTGATTCACCAAGAATTGCAATACATACTAATAGTGGGTTTTTAGCAGTATAACCCTTTGAGGTATAAGGCAGCCAATCTATTCTTTGTCGCAAAAGAAATTTTTACTACTGGGAGTCTTTGCTTGGTGTCTGGTGCGTCTGATGATACTATACTTTGTAACCCCGTATCATCACGCCCCTATATATACAACACGGCAGGGCTCTAGCCCTCTACCCTAGAACTATATAGAGGGGTGCGCAGTCACCATCGCCCAGTCTCTTTAACTTGGTTGACGTACACTCCTAACGGCCGATACTTTTTACCCCGCATTGCATTTATTGCCTTCAAGTGGTACACACTTTCTAGCTATGCAAACGGCCTTGGGTCTAGAATCCTTGGTTAACGTAGCTACGCTACGTGTATCCTATGAACGACCGTAGCGTTATTTTTGCTTCCTATGCGTTCCGAGCAACATATTCTGCGTCTAGCAACGCTACTAGTGACTGCCCGCGGAAACAGAACCCTCCTTCTCAAATATGTTTGTCCCGAACATAACAAGGTGAAAAACATAATGAATCAATGTTAATTTTGAAAAAAGGAAAATATACTTACTCTTTCCTCCTCTTGCTGGCTCCGGATCCTACTGTTTTCTCTTGTCTTTGCTTGAAACTTGCGTAATCAATTTCCCAGTCACGATGATGTTTGAAATCTTTGTGACGACGATAAAAAGTTGCCAATACCTCTTCGGCTCCGGGTACCAAAGATTCGTACGGTTCCCAAGTTGCTTCCTCAATTGGATAACTCTTCCATACCACCAGGAACGTGTCATTGTCACCATTATCATGTCCTTGTTCCATGATTTTTTCCGGTGTGAAGTGTCCAGCACCATCGTGAAGAGGCGGCAGCGTCACGTCTGGCGGAGCGTCTTTGCCACAGCGATATGACTCTAGAAGAGATACGTGGAACACACAGAGGTATCCCTCCGGAATACATTCCAATTCGCAAACAGATTTTCCTACCCAGAAAATCTTGAACGGTCCAGCTTGACGGTTGATAGGTTGCTCATCTGAGACCTTGAAATGTGCTGGCATACATCATCACTGAACAATATATCTGTATTGTTGCAGTTTGTTGTCACAATAGTTTGTGCATGGTGTTGGTATTGTGTTTCCAAGATCAGCGAAATCAAGCCAGACAATCTTACATAAAGACCATTGAAGCAAGCACGCTAACATTACAGGAGGTCATTTCAGTGACAAAAATACACTGTTGGGTGGATTTGGCCCTTCAGCAACAGCAAAGTATCATATGTTACCTACTTGCAGCTCTTCGCACCTTTTGTAGCATGCTTACAGGCGCTCTGCTAACTAGCAGAAGAGCCTGAAACTTAGTGATGAGCACTGGCTGTTGACAGTAAGCTAATAGGTTCAGGTTTCGTTTTACCATGTTAAATCCGGCGGGCTATTAGGGTCTGTTCAGTTGCAAAATCTGTGACGTGCCGTTTTTCAGGATTTCTTGCACAAATCTAAGCGCTTGGATATGCTGATATGCGGCCATATCTAGTAGATTATTTGTATTCAGTTGGTGCATTAACATGGCTACTGGCCACCCGATTTTGCACATTAGAGTATTTTCTGTACGCTTGGACAGATCCAAGATTCCGCCATAACCCACAAAAAGAATTTGAAAATCATATATGTACTGAAACTTAGCTTTTAGATATAGTATACTGCAATGCCGAAAAACCTCTATAATCTCTTAGCAGCGGTCTTTATTCATCTTAAGTTCATAGTAATTACTATGTATAAGTCATATACTTACCGCTTAACTGATTTTGCAACTTTGGAAGATTTTGCTTTGTATTACTGAATGATATTTGAAGGTATTGGTTCTTTTACACGGTGATGAGATACAAGATGATAGTCGATGTTTGCCTTGTCAGATGAGTGTTTTACGCGCATCTACAAACGTATGACTGGTTATGATATCTTTCTTGAACTATTCCAAGTTGCAACCGAACGCCAGCGCACGTGATGTTAGTTGTGTTTGATCATTCATGAATCTTAGTGGTGCTTTGTTTAGCAAGTGACAGCATTTGGAAACAAATCAGGATAGCCCTCAATATACAAAACAACATCAAGCTTGGCTGTAAACAATAATCTGAAAGCTGACTGTGGTAGATCTTTCTGAAGTCACGCAGTTTTTTGCAAGTAGTGTCTTGCTTTTATGACTCATCAAGCCACACACGCCACCAGATAACTCGCTCCACAGGTCGGGAAAGCGTTGCAAGGGATGTTTTCTCTGTCTCGGTCGCATCTTGCTACACAAACGTGCACTACACACTAATACTTAGTAGTCATAAATGTCCACTTCACACCTGAAACGCAAGCAGCAAAGTCATCATAACGGTCAGCCGTCTTCTATTCGTGAAGAATGTGTCCCCATAGCAAAACTTCATTCAGGCGACATACCTGCAAAATCGATGCCCGAATATGAGCCTAAACTCACACATGAAGGATCCGGAACTACTGCAAGAAAACCAAGGTTTATTGCGTTTATAGGTGCGCAATCGAACCATCATGATTCTATCTGTAGTGTATTTCCGTATCTAAAAACTATCATGCTCAGGAAATTTACC
Organism: Geopyxis carbonaria; assembly: GCA_024516215.1. NCBI lineage: Eukaryota > Fungi > Ascomycota > Pezizomycetes > Pezizales > Tarzettaceae > Geopyxis > Geopyxis carbonaria. Next base: position 155,639 of record JAJJXG010000001.1, on the reverse strand, counting down.
CTATTCTACAACGAAATCAATGGTTGAGCATCATTTTAAAGCTGTCCAACCAATATCAGTCAGAGTAATGACAGACAAACAACAGCCATCAAAATGCAAAGGATTTGCTTTTCTTGAGTTCGATCGCTACGATCAGATGAAATTGTGTTTGGAGAAGTTTCATCATAGTCTTTTTCACGATGGACTCTCCGCCGGCCGGAAGATAAATGTTGAACTTACGTAAGACCTGGTATACCATCCTGCGTATGAAATCGTTCTGACATTTGTATATATACAGGGCAGGAGGAGGGGGTCGCGGCAGACAGCGAAAAGCTAAATTACGCATGAAGAATACCAAATTAGATGACGAACGTCGCCGTCGCACAATCGCGGGGAACCTTACGAGAGTACCTGTAGGGAAGGAAGGCAATGATTTGTCAATGCATCCTACTCGAAGAGATCAATTGAAGTAATGAACGGTTCTGAAAGCTGTCGCATTTGCATCCTCAATAGGAATATGCTTATACCGGCTTGAAAACAATCTTATCTATGAAAATATTTGTTATGGCAATATTCTGAGAGTTTGCAAAGATTATCAGTTAAACACACTACAATAGTAGCAAAACTTGGTGCTTGTACCCAAAATAGTCTGACCTGCAACTTACTAAAGAATCACTCCGGCGACAGAAACCCCTTTGGCTTATTCAACCTTGATAATGCACACCTTATTCAGGGAACAACTTGTTGATAACCAATTCTGACTGTTGTTCTCAGTTTTACAATCTACTGACTGAATATAATCCCATGCAAATGCAATGGACCCAACTTCGCTATTGCCAGTCTTACTAGGATCTATGTAGAGCACATAGTCTACATCTCTGTACTTAGATCTGCAGTCTCATAACTTCACGTACATGAGAAGTGTTGAAACGTATGAGGGTGTAGAAGTGTTTTCCGCGCTGTTTTGAGTTAAATTCTACTATGAAGCATCTTCTTGCCATTTTGGGATCGTTTTGATGTACTCGTGAAGTGAAAAAACTATATTGCCATCGGATCTTGCCTCACGTAAACATCTGTGCCCTCTACAAATCCCCCAGTTTTTGCCACAGTGCTGAACCTTGTCAACGAATACTGACATCAACCTGAGGGAAACAGCTGTTAATTACCGGGAGTGCTTCTAGAGCCAAACTATTTATTAGATTGCTGTCTGATGTGCAGAAGCTGATTTTTGTGAAGTGTACACAGTAAAATAGCGTTGTCTCGAGCGGCCTTTCTAAAAGCTTTATAACGAGATTTTCCATGTTTGCAATCATGATTACACTGTGACAAATCTCGACTTTGACATAACTAACCGATAGGATAAGAAAATAAATCAACTTTTTCATGCAGGATAACAGCTACCGATAGAATTCGTAGCTGAGGTTTCTGAGCCTGATTGCACAGACGGCGATGGCGCAGCCTACAGCACAAAAAAAAAGAGATCATAGCCACTGTGACAGATCGCAAAGTGTAATATAACAGAGACATAAAATTGATTGCGTGACATGAAGCAGGAAATTCTAAAGTTGGCTACACTCTACAGTATTGCACACTTCTTACCTCCATTAGGTTTGCTTATCTTAGGGGGGACCAGGACAGCTCTAATGAAAATCGTTAGAGTCAAACGATAGATACCAAGTCAAAGTTAAATACCTGATTGCTTCGTCAAATACATTCTTAAGTCCTTTCTGGGTGAGCGCAGAGCATTCTAGATAACTAATGATGTTTAGCTTCTGCGATGTCGGGCTCAGTTCATACCGGCTATTTACCGAACCGCGTTTATATCTTTTCCTCTACTCATGCCTTGAACAAATTCTATAGGGTGCATTCTCTTTTCAAGTAGAGCCTGGATTGTTTTTGGGTCATCGCGAAGGTCTAATTTAGTCCCCACCAGAATGATAGGAATGTTGGGAGCATGGTGCGAGATTTCAGGGTACCACTATGGGGCAGGGATCAGCTGCAAAAACGACTTGGACTGAGTAATAAAAAGAGCAGGTACTTTTGATAGCACGTTATCGAATGACGGTGGGCTAACGATCGAGAAGCAGACAAGGAAAACGTCCGTTTGGGGATAAGACAATGGACGCAGACGGTCATAATCTTCCTGCCCAGCGGTGTCCCATAATCCCAAGCTGATTGGCTTTCCATCAACCATGACACTTGCTGAGTAGTTATCAAAACTTCGCCGTAGTGTTAGCAACTAGACAAGCTCTCGGATATCCGAAGCAACTCAACACAGTTGGAATGTATTCGCCAGGAAATGCGTTGGTGGTGTAACTAATCAAGAGGCAAGTCTGGCGGAGTGAGCTTTCTTGAGCTTCCTAGTTCTTTTTTGCAGTAGAAATGACCTTTCCCACAGCACCATCACCAGTAACTACACACTAGAGTCAATCAATTAGCAATTGTCGAAAACATCTAATCTTTGCAGGGTTATTCAAACCTTCAACGATCGGGTTGCCATTGTGGTTGCCATTTCATATAGTAGCCTGTTCAATGAGCAAAAGACAGTAACTGTATGAGCATGCGATTGTTGGGTAGGTGAGTGAGTAAAGTATGTAAGTACTTAGGTGTGTGGTAGGGGGAACTTAGGGGTCTGTGAAGACCTGGCCTTGACCTAGGATGTTGTGCTAAGCTCGCAGGGGATGGAGTTGCGGCTAAAGATCAGCGCTCGGCGTCTATGCTTGATAGTTGTTTTACAATGGATTGATCGGACCATATAACATCCAGAACTGCGATTTCTAACCAGAAGTCCCTGAAGAGAACACAAGAAAACAAGTAATTCTCAGTGGCATTTGATTGTATATGACAAATATTGAATTTTCAAAGTAGGAAAGCTGTATACACTAAGCTTATCGGGCCGAAGAAGTCCATGCCCTCCCGTTTGGTTTACCTAGCCTGTTGCTTGAAACACCTTGGAGTATGCAGTGAATTTTACCCAGTTATGTTGTTATACATTTGCGCTCATCTTTCTTATTAACAGTTCCGTTGTTGTTACCCTGCCAGAATAGTACCTTCCATTTCATATACCTGGTCCAAGAATCCATATAGGATGGAAGTCACCTACTAAACACAGTAATCACGCTAACAGCAGAACTGTACTTATTGCTTAAGTTACCGAGACATATTCTGGGGTATAATTTAGCTTTTGTCATTACTACTAAACAGTGTGGGGACTTGGACTTACCAAGTGGTATGTGTTGAGCCTGATTATTAGATTGAAGTACTTATCACTGTCATTCCGTATTGTGAATAATATCCGCGAGTCGACGGCTGGGTAGTTGGATTGTTGGTTGCGGCCCACATGTTAAAACCGTCTTGAAAACCCATATTTTGAATACACACAAGAAAACTGGTTATATATTTGTGCAGGTTGGAGTCTCCAGCTGTCAAAACCAACGTGATACCAACCTAAACCAAGGGAACCGGGCACAAGCCACAATGGAAATTTCCTGTAGATTTTGTCATAACTGAACAACACTTACCACCATTTTTCGCCTTGCAATGCTATTTGACTGCTTTGTGTCATCTCTACCTTACAAATCAGCCAAAAATCAAGTACCGCTCAGTCGTTGAAATGTGTAACCGAGCGGATAACTATGTTTTGCTGCGCTCGGGGACGCTTCCCTGCTTGATCGCACAATCAGCTATGCTCAACTACGATCAGGGCCACTCCAAGATCGAAAAAGCACAATTGTTGCGCTCAGTACACTCACTGTACCAAGCGCGGCCTGTGAGACATTGTTACAGTTGGCGGTAGCTAGTAGCATTGCTAGATGCAGAGTATGTTGCTCAAAAAATAGAAGAAGCATAGACAAAGATGCGGTCGTTCAGAGGATACACGTAGCGTAGGCACGTGGGCCAAGAGTTCTGGATCCACGGCCGTTTTAATAGCTCAAAAGTGTGTACCACTTGAAGGCATCAGATGCAATGCGGGGTAAATAGTATTGGCCGTTAGGAGTATGCGTCAACCAGAACTTAGTTTCAAGAGACTGGGCAATGGTCGCTGCGCACACCTCTATATAGATTTAGGTTAGAGGGCTACAGCCCTGCCGGGGTGAATGCATAGGGGCGTGAAGATACCGGATTGAAAAGTATAGGATCATCAGACGCACCAGACACCAAGCAAAGTCTCCCGTAGTAAAGATTTCTTTTGCGACAAAGAATAAATTGGCTGCTGTATACCTCAAGGAGTTATACTGCTAAAACCTCACTAATATTAGAATCGCAATTCTTGGTGATAAGAAAATTCATACACCGTGTGTTATGACTTTGTCTTGCAGGGCCTGTCAGCGGGTACGGTGTGTATGGTTAAGAGAGACAGCTTGAGACTGGTTTGAGAGTATTGGGGAAAAGGAAGGACTGTCGGGGCTACAGTCAAGGAAGAGAAGAGATGCGGGTAAAGAGTAGATCGTATCCTTACGTTATGAGTAGATAGAAGAGACACGTTGTTGCCTAAACGAGAATCGACCATAGAGCACAGGGACTGTCTTTGAATACAAAACTCTTGTTAGACAAGAGACGAAAGGCATAAGCCACATTGAAGGCCGTAGAAACGACTGCAACTAAATTATTTGTCAATTGCGTATTATGACAAAGTTATAAAACATAAAAGAAGTCAATTGAATTTAGTGTAAAGCATTGTGCAACCTCTAGTGACTAATGTGACTTGAGGATCCCGTGGGTTACGACAAGGTTAGTGCGAGGCGGCTACGCGTAGCAACCAGAAAGTAAGCTGTTGGTACACGAACCTATCAAGTGGAAGGAAGGGCCGAGGCAAGGCAGACAAGATAGCATAAGAACGCGAACAACAGTTGAAACTGTTCATCGGAAAACAAATGTTGCGTTTCCAAGATCGGGCTTTTTAAATACAGACTGTTCTATCTCAAATGTCGCCTGGGTTGCTTGTGCCGCCAGGATCTTATGTACAGGGTGCAACAGTTGCGACGTCTGAGCGGCGGTTGCCACACACACCACATGTCGCAACGTGAGGTTGCCACACAACACGCGTCGCACTGTGAATATTTCCAGTTTTACAGTGTTATATACTGGTAATCTAGTGCTTTCGTCTGACATACGGCCCATTAAGGAATGAACTGTCTTCTGGTGATATCATATGAGACATTGTGAGATGAACCGTCTTCCGGTGATATCTACGGCAAACACAGTGAATTCTTACTACTGATGTTCACGGTTGGTAGTATTATGAGATCTCGCCTGGAGCTTCGGTTATTACTAGGTCACTGAATCGATTTATTGCCATATCAGAAAGTGTGCGCATCTCTCGGAAAAACGGTTAATTTCACAGGAAAAACGTTTCAATCTACTGAAAACTAGCTATTTCCAAGGTAAACCTGGTTCCACGTGTCAAGATCGTTGTGGCTATTGACAATCCAAGTATTCTCAGAATCTTGTATGAGATGCGCGCCGCCGTAGACCAACGACGCCTCAATTACCGTGATTTTCCAGGTCGCCGGTGTTAGCACATTAGTAATCAAGGAGTCTTCATCCGGTTCACCTGCATTCACTGGTGTGGTCATCTCTACTGACGCGAGAGAATGGTCATCTTTTAATAGTATACTCACCCTGAAATAACATCGTACGTGTACACACGCAATTGCCCCTGCAGGGCTCCGTACTTTTCAGGTTTAAATTGTCGGGTTTCCGGTGTTTTTCGACAGTTTCTGTCTCTTGATCGATACCTGCCCAGTCACGGCGCGGAGGTGCCCCGTGCCAGGTGTTATTTACTGTGCAGCGCAGCTGATGAAACTCCCACGCACCGGTCTGAAAGTCTTGCACGGGTACTCGCAAGCCATGGAAAAAAGCAATGGACAGTGCGTTGATCTCATATTAATCAAGTTGTACAATGTTGTTACGACGCAGAAAATGGTCTGATGCACCACGAAACTAGTCCAGCGGCATACCGACGTGTGCCGACAGTCCTTGAAAGATTCGGATTTTTGTTTTGTTATGCGGAGCATTGAATCGCCAAGGTGGTAGGTCACTATCAATCTCTGCTTGCGCGTCTGTGACTTCCACAGCGACATCCGAATCGTCGTCATGTTCTTCAGCTTTCCGGTGTTTTCGCCGTATTGCCGGTGAACAACGGCATTGTTGAGCTCGCGCAACTTGAACGCCATGAAGCAGTTGTTGTAGTCGATCATCTGACGAAAGATATTGCTGTTCAGGTTCGAATGGCGATAGGCATCTTGAGCCGTAGTTACATGGAGTCTTTCGCCCATCTCGGCTGAGAATTGCGGAAGGCTGCCAAACCTCGGAGTAAAGCTCACAAAATGGTTTATAAGAACCATCTTGACGAAGTTCAAGTCTGACTGTTGCACGCAATATTCGCTGGTTTTGCTGTCAATAATGCGGCTCCAAATTTCTCTGATCTGCTTCTTTTGTGCTGGTGTACTGCTGAACGCTGCAATCTTGGCGTCGCGTTCCTCGATGAGTTCAGCACGCAGCCTGGCCTCTGCAGCTTTTGTTGCTTTGTTGTCTCGATACGCTAGGAATACGGTCTTATTCGCCGTAAATGTGGCGAGAGAGTCCGTCATCTGCCTGAGGGTGCCGGTGTTGTGGGTCTTGTATTGAGAGTAGAAGTAAAACTCAATCAAAGCACGGGTTGCACGCAGCGCTTGGCTTCAGCGAGTGTGGTGTTGAAAGCGGGTATTCCGACTAAATGTGACGTAAAGAGTAGCCATAATATAGTGCCCCATGTCCCATCGTTCATTGCCATTGCATTGGGATAATTCTTCGTATGCACTCTTGTGTGCTCGTCTCGTGAGGTATGCTGGTGACGCCATCCAGACCTCGTTGAATACAGTGAGGAGACACAGACTGTCAACCATAGCGATGATCTGCTCCCAAAACGAAACAAACCAACAATAACTTGCCCAAATCTTCTCCAAATCAATTTATAATTACTGCAATCGATTCCTGGCGCCAGAGAGCATCTATACGCCCACTTCTATTATCCTCTTTCTTATTGCTCTCTGTTGTGGTGGAAAACTCGCAAATTTTCACCTTTACCCCACCCCAAATCTAGGGGTGACCACACCAGTTTTTCGGCCACTCCATCACCAAATCATCGAATAACAGATCGATAACTTCAGCGTACGGTCTACCGGCCATTGCGGTTCTAGCCGTGGCATCACCGTAGCGATCGCATCATTTTTCGTTGAGATAGTCTGCAATTCGGATTTCTCAAACATCTGAACTTGAAACACAACTTCCCCCATCAAACTACATCCCCTACAGCGCAGCAAACGGCGCCAAACTCACCCGACTAAACAGACCGCTGCGGTTCCAGCCGTGGTATCCACGTGCCGAACGGACGCCTCGTTCCCGAGATACGGCCCGAAACCCGAACACCAAAAATCCCCGAACTGAGTTTTCACCAGCTTCAGTCAACAACCACACATCCCACAGTGCTTCAAACAGCGCCAAACTTTCGCCCCACCCTTATCAACCCCTTCTCTACCGCCTCCTACGATTTCGAGAGCTTCAGCCCCCTGGTTGTTGCCCAACAAAGCGCCAAACCCCTACCAAAAACCTCCGAATTTCCGCCAAAAGCCTGCCACAGCAGCCTCTACTCTCCCCCATTTTCACTCCAGGCAATCTTTAGCCTACAACAGGGATATCAGCCGGTATTTGCCTGACCTGCCCAAGTAAGAGTATCAAAAGGTGCCCTCTTGTTCTACAGAGATAAGCAGACCATTGAGAACAGTATTGTTTTGGTTGAGAGTTTGCAAGGCAGAAGAAGCCCACGTAAACGCTTCCATACTGCAGGAACTCTTGGGTAGTGAGTAATAGGCTCCTGCTACTGTGAACTTCCCGAGCCCCCCGAAGCCCACATATAACTACGTTACACGAACTTTTGTTCAAAAACATGAAAAAATCACTCTGAAGTTTCCAAACATTCTGAATGTTTGGAACAGACTCTCAACCCAGCCGTGGCCGCAGGGACACGCCTGCAAGACCTCTCCGTCCACGTTCTACTACAAAACGCGGACATGAAAACAGTTCTCAACATGATTCAGATTCCAATATAGACATGAATGAAGAACAAAGCATTCCTGACCCCGTTTCACTTGTCTCATCAGTACTCCAACACGAATTCAGTCTTGTACCATTTGGCAGGGTACCTGAACTCCCTGTTACTCCAACCCCCAACAGAAGCCGAAATCCCTCCACCTCTGACGCACCACCTACTCGTCACCAATCGAAAAGACGAAACAATCCTATCAGTAACCATTCAAGCCGCCACCCCTCCCCTGAGAAACAGGATACCTCACCAGCTGCCACAGGGCAAATCTGGCATCTTGAACACCTCAACAACCCAAACACCGTCGACATCCCTGCACCTGTCCCCTTTGACCAAGGTATCCCTATGAAACGCAACATGAACACCTATTTTGACCCCGGCTGCAACCTCAGCGCATCCCCTACTGAAGAGTACATGATGTGGTGGCAGAATACCATGTTTTTCAGGATGCAGGAAGAGACCCGCGCATCTCACAGCTCCCTGACTACCCAGCTTCTGAACCTACAAAATCAGCTGGCTCAAACCCAAACCACACTGAAATCCTCTGAGGCGGAAATGAAACGCCTGAACGCCCCAGGTTAACAACCTGAAAACACACCAACCGGTCAACCAAGCAAAGCAAAACCTGCCCACCCAGGCCAACGCAAGGAATCAACAAGTAAACAACAACCCACCACCCTGAATCCCCGCCCGCCCACAACCTGCACTCAAGGCCCCAACACTGTACTCACAAGCGGTCCAACAGAACCAACATGAAACCACCACTGAAGTACAAGAAAGCCGCAACAGGACCAGATCTCGAAAGCGCAACAACAACAGCAACCGCAGCAACAAAACCGACAACAACATAACCCCCGACCCTGCACCGGCACCAAAACTTCTCACCTCCTCCTTTACTGCCAAAGAACGTCGTGTAGACTTTGAAGTGAAGAACACTGACTACACGAACACCACTCTCCGCATCGACAGCAAAAACATTCTGCTCACGGCCAACAAGTGCCTGAGAGATTCCCGGGCGAAACGTCAGCTTGAGTTCACTAGAGTGTACCTTACCCGGCGCAACAACATTTGCTTCGAAACATCCTTTTCCACCAACGGCATGATGTACTCCCAGTACTTCCCAGCCCTGAAATCCTACTTCCCCGAATGGGAGACCACCAATATCGCAGCTGACTGTGAACAATCATCATTCATGGTCCATAACATTCCTATTGAAGCGGACTTGGAAGAAGTAGCTTCTGAACTGACTACCCATTATTCACAAATGGTCCTGCTTGAGCCGCCAAGATGGCTGCTCAGCGAACAGACCAGACTCCAAATCGACCCCACACGCGGCAGACGCCGCGCCGCCTCCTCTATCATCATCAAAATCCAGGGCTCGCACACCATGGCTACCCTGGGCATCCAACAATTCACGCTCCCAGGCAGACTCTGCAGGATCGATGACTTCTTTTCTGCCACCCCTAGAACCCTATGTCGCAACTGTTTCACTCTAGGCCACGCAACTGAACGTTGCGCCAACACCACCAGATGTGGTGTCTGTTCGAAAGCACATCATGTTGACCTACACAATTGCACAGTGATTGGCTGCCGTCAAGGCAGGTCATGCAACCACGGCGCAATCAAGTGCACTTTATGCAATTCCACCAACCACCGCGCGCTCGACCCCACCTGCCCCACAAGAGTCAAGGCAGCTGAGACAGCGCGATCCACCACTGCACCTCCCCCACCACCTCAAGGCCCGAATGAAATGCCTGAACCTGCTGCTGCAGAGCCCCTGACCGACCCCATGAATACCAATGAATAGTACAACTACTACTCATCTTTAGGTGGTATCATTGAACTGCAACAGAAGGCCGCAGTCCACCAAAGCCTTTATCCACGCAAACACCACTGCAAAAAATCGAATTTTGTGCTTACAAGAGCCCAATCTTAATCAACACAACCAATCATACTCAGCAATCCAAGGCATGTATATCTTTACCCCATGCGACCAACACCCCAAAGTTGCAATTTACATTCCTCAACACCTCATCCTCTGCCTCTACTCGCCAGGCAGACCTGACAAGATCTGGGAAATGGCCCCCCATCTCCCGATACACCCAAACACAATCCTAGTCGGCGACCTCAACTGCAGACACCCTCTGTGGTATGGGAACCAACCACTTCTGCCTGCGCATACAGGCAATACCGCATACGCTACTGCCTCAAACAACCTTGTGGATCAGCTTACCCTTCGTTGGTTCCAACTACTCAACAAACCAGGCGAATTCACTCACATCCCGCATGATCCAGACAAGAACCCTTCCATTATTGACGTTGCCTTTGCCAACGGTACCCTGTCCCAACACTGCCGCATGCAGCTTGGCCCCCAATACACATCCGATCACACCTCACTCATAGTGTATGTTGAGATCTGTTACCGCGGGCGGTAACTAGTAGCGTTGCCAGGCGCATAATATGTTGTTCGGAACATATAGGAAGCATAGATAACGATACGGTCGTTCATAGGATACACGTAGCGTAGGTACGTGGGCCAAGGGTTCTAGACCAAGGCCGTTTGCATAGCTAGGAAGTGTGTACCACTTGAAGGCATTAGATGCGATGCGGGGTAAACAGTATTGGCTGTTAGGAGTACACGTCACCCGAGACATAGTTGAAAGAGACTGGGCGATGGTGACTGCGCACCCCTCTATATAGTTTTAGGGTAGAGGGCTAGAGCCCTGCCGTGTTGTATATATAGGGGCGTGATGATACGGGGTTACAAAGTATAGTATCATCACACGCACCAGACACCAAGCGAAGTCCCCTCTAGTAAAAATATCTTTTGTTACAAAGAATAAATCGGCTGCTTTATACCTCAAGGAGTTATACTGCTAAAACCCCTCTATTAATACTATTGCAATTCTTGGTGATAAAAGACTTCATACATCGTGGGCCAACGTCTATCGTCGATAACGCCTCTGGACGTCCCCCGTAACAGTATATTTTTACTAGACTACACTACCAATTGCAATCATCGCTCACTTCAAGCGATACGGAATCGGTGCGATACCAAGACCGCAAACCCTGCGACCGCACCCTATATCGGGCACTCTTAAAAGAACCAGAGTTCTTAACCTACAAGACTATTACGGTCATTACGGCGTTGGAGCAGCAATCTACCAGAAAATGACCAGCTCAAACAACGATCAGCAAATGGCTGAAGCCCTGGAGGAGATGTTGGTAAAATCAGAGCAACCGGATCGGGAACCATCATTTTCTTTCGAACCTCCAACCGACCAAGACGATTTCGACAGTGGTTGGAGAGCTCAACAAGTCGCGTATTATACGGGACCTCCACCTCAAAATTACCAACCTCCTAAATTGGTATCCCTCGTTAGTGATGACGAAGGTTCAGGGGAAGACCTACCCAATGCACCTGTGTTCCAATCTGAGGGCACTCGCATCAGGAAAAACGTCCTCAGAAGCAGGAAAGAAAAACTGGACAGTACTAGGTTGGCACCTTACCAACCAGGAAGACGAAGAAGCCGGTCGCCATCAAGACAGGCATACCAGGCGCCGGCAGGATGGGTTACGCTACAGGCATTGTGGAACGGCCTAAAGAATAAGGAAAATGACCCTATGGCCACCGACGGAATGCACCAAACTATTCGATCACTAGGCAAGGAGATGAAAAGATTGCAGAATGCAATAGCGAAAGGAGAAAAAGTAACAGATGAGAACATCGACCTGTTGGTAGGAGAATGCCGCAGCGCTGAAGCACTGCTGCAAGCAAGAATGTTGGGAGTGGAAACAACAGTGGCGGATCTCAACAATGCAGTAAAAGGCTTGTCAGCAGTGGTCATGGATATGACTCCAATTATCAGGAAACATTTCCAGGAGTATGACACCGTATTAGGAGCCAAATTGGATCGGACGATTACAGACCTACAGGGAGGCTGGCAAATGGAATTTGCGGAACACGCACGAAACCGCGACGCAATGCTAGCAGATTTAGCCATCACTGAGCGTGCAGTACAACAAGTAACAGAGGCAACTGAAGCAACGCAGCGCGAAATAGTTTTACTCAAAGCTACGAATCAGAAGAATCAAGCGGAGATGCGAGATCTTCAGAACCAAGCTCGTTATGCAAACACTCGCATGGACAGATTGATGACGCGGCTACAGAAACTCGAAGAGGCACAGGAGGCGGAATCGGTAAACAACGAATACACCGCACAAGACATCCAGTTGAAGGTTGACCAGTTGGGTAAAAAGCTGGAGGCACAAAACAATGGGGAAACCTTAACTGGCAGGGTAACAATGCATGGAGCTAGATTGAAACGTGTCAGACCAACCGATGAAGATCCGGAGGACAGCGACCACGTCAGCAACGCCAGCACATCATACCGCTCGGTTAGACAACGAACAGACTTCCGGTCAATGCCGCCCCCACCTGCCCCAAATAGATACCAGCGCGAAGAAAGCGTCTTCCACCAGAATCCATTCAATCTAGGCCCAGGCAATCCTAAGCCTCTGAAACCCACCGCCTTGCCGAAGTACAAGGTCGGAGAGAATTGGCGACAATTTTGGAAAGTCTTAGAAAATCACATCAGGCTGTACAAGGAGCATTACCAGGGTCGGGGAGATGACGAATTTATCTTGTTGGTAGGTGATTGCCTGCAAGGCGAAGCACACAACTGGTACGACAACTACACCAGGGAAATCCAAGAAGGGGTTAGGCCGGCGCATTTTGAAACTTTCAAACAAGCTTGCGAGAAGCGTTTCATTCTGGAATCCGAGACCACCGACAACCTACGCAAGATGAACAAAATTCAATATAACGGAAATATTGAAGAGTACCTAACTAAACTCGTGGATCTCAATCAGATTGTCGGTTTGCGGGAGGCTCCATGGAGGGATATGATTGAAAAAGGACTTAATGACGACATCCGGGACAAGATAGCCGATGTTGAACCACCAAACGACGACGACGCTTTCGTCAATCTTGTCAGAAGATGTGGCCGGCGATTTGAGGAGAAGAAACGGAAAAGCGGATATTACAGCTCGGATAAGAAAAAGTACGACCCAGAAAGGGTATTGGGGTTCCAAAAGCGGGACGTAAGGAAGGTGGATCGGAAACAGTTGGCAGACAGGGTAACGTATCCAAGTCGGGAGTCATCATTTACCCCAAAGCCATCAAAAACGTATGAGACAGGTAAGACTTTTGCGGAGCTAACAGCAGGGATTCCGGGACCGGTTATCAAGGAACGTATCGAGAACAGGAAATGCGCACGTTGCGACACTGCCGGACACACAGCAAGGACATGCTTGGGAAAGATTAAAATCGCAGCTATGGAAACGGAGGACATCAGGGATGAACAAGAACAGGATTACAGGGAAAGTCGACAAATTGAAACCACGACTACGGAGGATTCGGAACAGATTGATCAATCAGAGGAGGAGTATTTTCATTAGGCTGCCTTGCTATAGCAGGTCAAGGTGGCGTGGTTAGGATAGGGGCTGTTGATGGTTGTACGGTTAATTCCACACCAACGGAGATAGCATCCGCTGGAGCGACCCCCGTAATTGGGAACAGACCTCACTATAAATTTTTAGTGAACAAAAAGCCTGCTACTGCAATGCTGGATTTAGGATGTAACGCTATAGTCCTAAGCAAAGAATATTGCACGACAAACAACATCAAAACATTCATTACCAAATACTCAGCACCACGCGACATATCGAACCGACCCATCGGAGATTGCTTGGTCGTTAGCGAAGAAGTCGAAATGGAATACAACGGTCACTTTACTCAAGAAATCGCAGTCGTCATCCCCTCAGACAAAGATGTACTGATACCTCCGCACTACTTGCAAACACATAATGGAGTTTACGACGGCTCGACCATGGCGTTAACCTTCAATTGCAAATACGTAACACATTCCAGAGTGCAAGTTTCCACTATCACCATTAGCCTGGAATGGGATGAATCCGTGTTAGACGATCCTGATGCAATTGAAATTGGCTCTGTGGCAACAACCACGACCCCAGACCTAAAAGGAATCTTGCCAGCAAAGTATCACCCATACATGGTGCTGTTCGACCCATCCGAAGCAGAGAAACTACCCGCCAGAACAATCTTCGAACACAAAATCGAACTTACAGCAGAACCGAAGAAGGGTCGAATCTATAAACTTTCTGCTAAAGAACTGGAAGCCTTGAAGGAATACATTCAAAATATGCTAGCCGAAGGAAAGATTAGGCTATCAAACTCGCCCTGCTCGGCCCCCATACTATTTGTCCCCAAGAAAAACGGAAAGTTACGGCTATGCGTGGACTATCGAGATCTCAACAAAATAACAGTCAAAGACGGCACAGTAACTCCACTAATGGACGAATTGATGGAACGCGTTCGCGGAGCTTCACGGTTCACCAAGTTCGACTTGAAAAATGGCTTCAACCTGATACGGATCAAGGATGGTGATGAATGGAAAACCGCTTTCAGCACGAGATACGGACAATACGAATACCTCGTGATGCCATTCGGCCTCTGCAACGCACCGTCCACTTTCCAAAGGATGATGAATGAAATATTTCACGATATGCTGGACGACGGAGTCGTTTGCTTTATTGACGACATTTTGATTTACACCAAAGGCAGCCGGGATGACCACGAAGCGCTCGTGTGCAAGGTCCTTGAACGCCTGCTCAAGTATGGGTTATGTATAGCAATAGAAAAATGCGAGTTTTCCGCTACGGAACTACCGTACCTAGGACACATCCTCTCTGGAACCGGAGTACGAATGGACCCCAAAAGAATAGAAGCCGTATTGAATTGGCCAACACCAAAGTCAATCAAGCAAGCGCAGCAATTCAATGGATTTGCTAATTTCTATCGCCGGTTCGTGCAAGGCTATGCACAAATCAATGCACCCATATCGGATGTAATCAGTTCACCAAAATTCTATTGGGGGGATCGGGAGCAAAAGGCATTTGACTATCTCAAGAAGGCATTTACTACTGCGCCTATGGTCAGACATTTCGATCCAGAACTTCAAGCAATCCTGGAAACAGATGCTTCCGCCTACGCTACGGGAGCAATATTGAGCCAACGACATGACAAACGTCTACATCCCGTAGCGTTCCACTCCAAAAAGATGATACCTGCCGAAAGAAACTACGACATTCATGACAAGGAAATGCTCTGTATAGTTCAGAGTATGATTAAATGGCGCTCATGGCTTCACGGCGCCAAACACAAAATATTAATCTACTCGGACCATCAAAGTTTAAAGTACTTTGAAAGACCTCGGATGTTGTATGGACGACAAGCAAGATGGGCAGAAACATTGATGCCTTTTAGTTACGAGATAATCTTTCGCAGTGGAGCCAAGAACGGCAAGGCCGACGTGCTATCTCGCAATCCGGAGCATTGCGTGGAGAAGGAGGGTACTAATGATCCGAACGACATTGGCTATCAATTCAAGTTTGGGGCACTACTAACAGGGCAGGACGTGGCTACTGGACCAAATCAACCCAAGCTTGGAATGACAACGGTTAACCTTGCCGACTCCGAGATCAATAAACCAACCTCAACGTTTGCGGATAAATGCCAGAAAACCTACACAACGGACGAAAACGTAGAACTATCCAAGGAATGGACCAACCTAAGCGGACTCTGGTACAAGGATCACCTATTGCGACCACCCCAAGCATTGTGGAAAGAAATCGTTACTTCAGAACACAAGCGCGCACACTGGGGAAGAGATAAGACAATGGAAGTGATCGAACGGAACTTCGATATCCCAGGGTTGCGTACCATAGTTGAAGAAGTGATCAAACACTGCGATAGTTGTCAACGCGCCAAACACAAACGGCATAAGCGCTACGGATTACTCAACCCACTGGACTTACCTCCGCGACCTTGGTCTTCTATCTCGATGGACTTTATTGTAAAACTCCCACTAACTAAAAACGGCAACGAACACATATGGGTCATAGTCGATCGCTTCACAAAGATGGCTCACTTCGTACCTATCCCTAATACCCAGGCTTCTGATCTAGCAAAACTTTTCGTTAAGGAAATATGGCGCCTCCACGGATTACCAGACGACATTGTATCCGACAGAGATAGTCGCTTTACCGGCAACTTTTGGCAAACTACTCTCGAATTACTATCGATAAAGGATAATCTGTCTACAGCCTTCCATCCAGAAACCGACGGCCAGACAGAGAGAGTTAACCAGGTTCTCGAACAATTTTTACGTATCTTCATCATGAACAGAAAAGACTGGGATGAACTACTCCCACTGGCGGAATACGAATACAACAACAGTCATCACTCAAGCGCCGGGATGTCGCCCTTCTATGCCAACTACGGTCAGCACCCCAGATCCATATGGCCGATAGAACAGAAACAAGTTCGCAACCCGGCCAGCGAGCACTTCGTGCACTACTTGGAAGAAACCCATAAGCAATTGAAAGAAAACCTGGAAGCTGCTAGAGAAGCTATGATACGAAGACACGATACCGCCAAAGTCAACAAGGACGGAAAATCAACAGGAGTAACACGGTACGGGATGCAGCAGCCTGAGTTCACTATCGGACAAGAAGTATTGTTGGATACTCGGAACATGCCAAGGGGTAAGCTCGACAATCGTAAAGCTGGACCGTTCAAGATTTCCTGGGTAGGAAAATCCGCTTGCAAACTGGAAGGCATCCCCGAGGGATACCACCCTGTGTTCCACGTATCTCTTCTAGAACCATATCACCGTGGCGAAGACGCTCCGCCAGAAGTCACGCTGCCGCCGCTTCCCGATGGTGCTGGACACTTCACCCCGGAAAAAATCATCGAACATGGACTTGACGATGATGACAATGACACGTTCCTGGTGTTATGGAAGGGTTATCCAATTGAGGAAGCAACTTGGGAACCGTACGAATCTTTGGTACATCAGGAAAAAATCCTGCCTTATTTAAGATCGGCCGTCTTAGGTACGGACCGTTCCACTTTATTTGTCGCCTGAGTCGCCTGTGTCGCCAGGGTCTTCTGTACGGGAGCAACCGTTGCCAGGATCTAATATAAGGGTGCAACGGTTGCGACGCTTTAGCGAAGGCTCCTACACTCCCCGTATCGCAGCGTAAGGTTGCCACACATGACAGGTCGCCCTCGATACAGCAGCAGTGCATTGTACGCCTGTAAAGTGGCGATCCTATGTCAGGTCGCCCACGATACAGCAGCAGTGCATTGTACGCCTGTAAAGTGGCGATCCTATGTCAGGCCGTATGTACGGTCATAGTCACTGGTTTTATGGTTTTTCGCCGGTTTGGTCATTCATCGCCGGTTTAGTCATGCATCGCAGGTTTATTCATTCATCGCCGGTTTGTTCATGCATCGCCGGTTTATTCATTCATCGCACATATGGAGAGAGTTTCTTTAATCGAGGGTTTTATTATGCTATCTATGACTATATACACTATGTACGCGATATTCACCGGATTGACGGTGCCAATGACCGCTGTGACAGAGGATTGGCCGATAATCTAAGGATTCAGCCTTTTATCATGGATTCGCTGCTTTGACAGAGGATTGGCCGATAATCTAAGGATTCGACGGATCTTAAAGAATTCGGCCTATTCTATGAAAAGCTGCTTTGTCGCGATATTCACCGGATTGACGGTGCCAATGACCGTCAGATCGGCTGTGACAGAGGATTGGCCGATAATCTAAGGATTCGACAGATCTTTAAGGATTCGGCCTTTTATTATGGATTGCTGCTTTGTCGTAGATCGTCGAATCTTTAAGGATTCGACGCTTTTTTGTGGAACGCTGCTTTGTCGACGGATCGTCGAATCTTTAAGGATTCGACGCTTTTTTATGGAACGCTGCTTTGACATAGGATTAGCAGATAATCTGACGATTAGACGGATATCTATAGAACGCTGCTTGGTCGCGATATTCACCGGATTGACGGTGCCAATGACCGTCAGATCGGCTGTGACAGAGGATTGGCCGATAATCTAAGGATTCGACAGATCTTTAAGGATTCGGCCTTTTATTATGGATTGCTGCTTTGTCGTAGATCGTCGAATCTTTAAGGATTCGACGCTTTTTTGTGGAACGCTGCTTTGTCGACGGATCGTCGAATCTTTAAGGATTCGACGCTTTTTTATGGAACGCTGCTTTGACATAGGATTAGCAGATAATCTGACGATTAGACGGATATCTATAGAACGCTGCTTGGTCGCGATATTCACCGGATTGACGGTGCTGATGAACGTCAGATCGGCTGGCCGGTGACGGAAACCTATACAATGCCAGTATGACCTATATTCATAGTGAGTATATATGGTCATGATAAGGTGGCTTTAGCAGAGAATACTGGTGTTTACGGCGAGTTGTCAGTCGCGATCGTGCTGGCGAGCGTCGGTGTGCAGGTCGGCATTTGTGGTGTTCACCTCAGCAGAGTTGTCGAACTTAGAGCGAAAAAACTTGAACAAAGCAATGGGGGCATTGAACTACCCTCCAAAACTCAGGGGCAGACGGCTCGGGCGGTGTTACTATTAGCGTGCAGAGTTTTCACCTCAATTTCCTTTGCTCATTTCCACTGTGTGCGTCCCCTGCAATGGGGTCAAAGCAGCGCCAAGAACGCCGCCGAGTCATGTTTTGTGTCACGGAGGTCGCCGCGCAGGAGTGGTTTGCTGCGTAGATTGCAGCTAAACCAGTGTATTTGTGAGAACATGTCAGTTTTCGCAAACTTTACAATGTTTGTCTTTGCAGTTTTGAACTTTGGTCGAAATACAGCTGTCAACCACACAACACCACCCGAACATTGTGTCCAAACTTTTCGAAGGTGAGTTCAACACCCTCAGATTACTGTTTAATAATTGATCTTTACAGTTCTAGACCTGGATACAATCAAACAACGCGAATTCGAACCTTCACAATGAAGCTCCCCAGCACGATCGCGACCGACATCTGGCTGCAAATACCGGTATTCTCTGCTGCAGCCCCCTTATCATGACCATATATACTGACTATGAATACAGCTCATACTGCTGGAATCAAGCACATTCGCGATGAATCCGTCGACAAAGCAGCGTTCCATAAAAAAGCGTCGAATCCTTAAAGGATCGACGATCCGTCGACAAAGCAGCATACCATAAGAAAGGTTCGAATCCTTAAAGGATCGACGATCCGTCGACAAAGCAGCATACCATAAGAAAGGTTCGAATCCTATAAGATCCGACGAATCCTTAGACTATCGGCTAATCCTATGTCAAAGCAGCATTCCATACAAAAGCGTCGAATCCTTAAAGATTCGACGATCTGTCGACAAAGCAGCGTTCCATAAAACCGTCGAATCCTTAAAGATTCGACGATCTGTCGACAAAGCAGCGTTGTATAGATATCCGTCGAATCCTTAGATTATCTGCTAATCCTATGTCAAAGCAGCATACCATAAGAAAGGTTCGAATCCTTAAAGGATCGACGATCCGTCGACAAAGCAGCGTTCCATAAAAAAGCGTCGAATCCTTAAAGGATCGACGATCCGTCGACAAAGCAGCATACCATAAGAAAGGTTCGAATCCTATAAGATCCGACGAATCCTTAGACTATCGGCTAATCCTATGTCAAAGCAGCATTCCATACAAAAGCGTCGAATCCTTAAAGATTCGACGATCTGTCGACAAAGCAGCGTTCCATAAAACCGTCGAATCCTTAAAGATTCGACGATCTGTCGACAAAGCAGCGTTGTATAGATATCCGTCGAATCCTTAGATTATCTGCTAATCCTATGTCAAAGCAGCGAATCCATCATAAAAGGCCGAATCCTATAAGATCCGTCGAATCCTTAGATTATCGCGTATATAGTGATCTGACGGTCATTAGCACCGTGAATACCGTGAATATCGCGTATATAGTCATAGATAGCATATAGTCATAGATAGCATAATAAAACCCTCGATTAAACCTATCATTTCTCTCTAGGCGCGCAAGCGCGAATAGCCGCTGTGAATAAATCAGAAATCCATTAGAACTGCGGATCTCTTCCATAAAGCCATCCAAACTGCGGATATCTTCCATGAAGCAGCCCGCGCGCAGTCATCTTCCATAAAGCAGCCCGCAGTGCGAGCATCTTCGGTGATTACGCTGCACAGACCGTGAACTTGACGGATAGATGCTGGTGTTTAGACCTCTCCCTGTAAATAGTCGGCAAGCGAGTGTTGTCGCTGACAAGGTCCGCGCGCAGGCTAGTTCAGGGGCGAGTTGTTGACTCAACATGGGTTTGCTGAAGAGTCCGGCCTGCAGGCCACTTCGCGACGCGGGCATTTTTGTTCGATATGCTCCGCAGTCGCCCGAGTCGCCTAAGTCGCCCAAGTCGTCCAGACGACTAATAAGTAAACGGATTTTTTCCTGATGTACCCGGAGCCGAAGAGGTATTGGCAAACTTTTATCGGCGTCACAAAAAGGTCAAACATCACCGTAACTGGGAAATCGATTACGCAAGTTCCAAGCAAAGACAGGAAGATACCGAGGGATCCAGAGCCAGCAAGAGGAGGAAAGAGTAAGTATATTTTCCTTTGTTCAAATATTATATTGATTCATTATATCTCTTACCATGTTATGTTCGGGACGAACATATTGGAGAAGGAGGGTTCTGTTACCGCGGGCGGTAACTAGTAGCGTTGCCAGGCGCATAATATGTTGTTCGGAACATATAGGAAGCATAGATAACGATACGGTCGTTCATAGGATACACGTAGCGTAGGTACGTGGGCCAAGGGTTCTAGACCAAGGGCCGTTTGCATAGCTAGGAAGTGTGTACCACTTGAAGGCATTAGATGCGATGCGGGGTAAACAGTATTGGCTGTTAGGAGTACACGTCACCCGAGACATAGTTGAAAGAGACTGGGCGATGGTGACTGCGCACTCCTCTATATAGTTTTAGGGTAGAGGGCTAGAGCCCTGCCGTGTTGTATATATAGGGGCGTGATGATACGGGGTTACAAAGTATAGTATCATCACACGCACCAGACACTAACCGAAGTCCCCTCTAGTAAAAATATCTTTTGTTACAAAGAATAAATCGGCTGCTTTATACCTCAAGGAGTTATACTGCTAAAACCCCTCTATTAATACTATTGCAATTCTTGGTGATAAAAGACTTCATACATCGTGGGCCAACGTCTATCGTCGATAACGCCTCTGGACGTCCCCCGTAACAAGATCGCACACAAACACAATCCCAAATCCGTCGAAGCCTGGAACAAGCTTGACATTGACGCGTTCACAAAACACTTTGAAAATGTCAAGGTCCCCAAAACCCCATCCAACGCCCAAGAAGTTGATGAACTGGCCGAGTGGCTCACCTCACTCTACCACGAATACATCAACAGATTAGTGCCAACAGTCAAGCCAGGCCACAAACGGTACAAAGCCTGGTGGACCTCGGAAATGCCAGAAGAATTACAACAAGTCAACGCACTGGAAAAGCTGGCTAAACAAATTAGAGAATCCAATGCCCCTGACTTGTCTATCATTACAACCTACAAAAAAGCCAGCAACCGCTGGCGCAACACTGTCCGCACTGCTCAATATACCTTTCAACAATAAGCACTGCAACTTACCACCAGCAACAAGGTATGGAAAGTAGCAAAAGGCAGCCTCCCCGCACAGTCTCGCCACATCCCTACCATCAATAACAAAACTCTCTTCCATGAACAGTGTGCGGAATTCCGAAATGTTCTATTCCCCACACCTGCACCTCGAAACACCCTCCCACCACTCAATCCCCCCACCAACATCCTGTCTGATCAGGAACACCTGATTGACCCCGACGAAATCTCCAATGCCCTAGACTCATGCAACCAATCGTGTGCTGGGGCAGATGAAATCCTATACAAATTCATCAAAATCGCACACAATATCAACCCCGCCCCCATGAGAATCCTGTTTCAGAGCTCACTTCTTTATGGCCACTTCCCCACCATATGGAAAACTGACAAATGCGTTCTGATTCCCAAACGCGGCAAAGATCCAAACACCCCAAAGGGCCACAGGCCCATCAGTCTCCTGCCATGCATGGGCAAATTACTTGAGAAGATTTTATCCAATAAACTTTTCACAGCTGGAACCGCATGTGGTGCACTCACAAGCACCCAATATGGTGGCATCCCAAACAGATCAGCCCCAGACGCACTGCTCGAAATCCTTGACGAATCCACCACAGTTCGCAATCTCCCCCGCTTACGCCCATTCATCAACAAGAAACAAGTCACTATTCGCCAACACTTCTCTCTCCTCACACAGGATATCAAAAGCGCATTCAACAGCACAGATCCCAAGCGCCTCATCCAACTGATGCATGCCCGCAAGTTCCCTCTGACCCTGATTAGTTGGGCAGAAAGCTTTCTGTCAGATCGAAAGCTTTTCTTTGCCTTCTCGGAACAATCAGAAGAACCACAACCATTTGGCTCAGGACTACCGCAAGGATCTCCCGTCTCCCCTGTCCTCTTTCTCATCTATGCGCAAGCAATGATGGAAGAGCCATCCCCCCCTCCAAGAGGCACAGTTTCATATGTTGATGACGATGCACTTGGAGAGAAATCAACTAGCCGCCAAACCAACATTGACAAACTCAGCAAACGAATTGAAACCCGCCTGGATAGGGGTAACAAGCTGAACCTGTCAATCGAACATCAGAAGTCATGTTTGATGCACTTCTATCCGAAACACCCTGACCACTACGACAAACCCTCATTCACCTACCCAAACTCCTCCATCACAATCGAAGCTACCTTGACCGTCAAACACCTGGGAGTGTACCTGGACCCCACCGGATCCTTCACAGCCCACGCTGAGAGAGCTGCAACAAAAGGCAGACAAACGCTTGCAATGTTCTCCTCCCTTAAACAAGGAAAAAGAGGACTACACCCAAGCGTAGCCCGCAATCTTGTCATAGGCCAACTGATCCCTAGGTTGACCTGGGCCTCTCAATGCTGGTGGAACAACAAAGAAGCC
Organism: Geopyxis carbonaria; assembly: GCA_024516215.1. Taxonomy (NCBI): domain Eukaryota; kingdom Fungi; phylum Ascomycota; class Pezizomycetes; order Pezizales; family Tarzettaceae; genus Geopyxis; species Geopyxis carbonaria. The sequence continues at coordinate 132,567 of JAJJXG010000001.1, read as the reverse complement.
ACCACAGTCCGCCTGAGTCCTGTCTACTATGCTGGACTACGGTGGATGTCTGGACTACCCTCATACACCCCCATCAGGATTCTCACGCGTATATGCGCTATCCCTCCCCTGCAACTTCTTCTTGACTTCATGACAAGAAGATATGCCCTATCATTCTTTGACCGTCACACTGACAGGCCAATAGGCCCATCAGTCCACACAATTACACAAGACATCAAATCATACCCCGCAACCAACACCCCTTCAATAGCCAATGTGGTACATGCATTGAAGAAGATGCTTCCTCCTGACCACCCGCGCTTTGAAAACTGTCACACATCATACCCCTCGTTCTCCCCCCCCAGGAACAAACCCCTTCTTGGAAGCAAGGAAGACCCAAACAACAACATCTCGACTTCCTCAACAACAATCCACAGCCACTCAACCACGTCTACATATATACAGATGGATCAAAAAGCCAAGACGGACACGTTGGCTCAGGCTGGTCTGTTCAATCTTCGCAACAACCTAACCACCTCTCCCTTCCACACAAAGTGGTTGGCCCACTCATCGAATACGCAAAAGGCCACTGCTACCTCGGAACTACCTCCACTGTCTTTGATGCTGAAACCCACAGCATTGAAGAAGCACTGCGCTGGTATGTCAAAGACTCACCTTTCAACATATCCTCCATTACCTTCTTTGTGGACAACAGCTCCGCCCTCCACAAAATTACAATAAACAACCCCAACAACTTCGAACATGCCCGTACATGTCTTCAATTCATCGACCAACTTCACTCCCAAGGAACCACCACTTTCATGACATGGACCAAAGCCCACGTTGGGATTCCCGGTAATGAAAGAGCTGACGTCCTGGCCAAGAAGGGTTCCAACACCCGCAATACACTCTGCCCTCACGCAATCTTTTTTGCCGGTTCTGGAGGGGTGTTGTATAGCACCGTTGCAGGAGGGGCAGCGGCCACAGAAGATTCTTCTACTGCGTTGACAGAAGGTCTTTTATGGGGGCAGGCGCTTGCGAAGTGGCCAGGATTGCCACAGTGCAGGCACAGGCCATTGGCTCTGCGCCTATCTTTTTCCTTCTGGTCCAGTGGGCCACGTCTTCTGGCAACAGAGGTTCTGGCTGCTGAGAGGTCCATGGGGCCAGAATGTGTGCCGGCTGCGGTTGTCAAAGGGGCCGAGGTTGCAGACTTTGAGTTGCTGCTTGATGGATTACCATCGAAAGTGTTGTGCACCGACCGGATGTTATTATCCAGAGTGATGCATGGACTGACGAAGGCGGCAAAGGTGTCTGGTGGAGTTGCATTGTAGGCGAGGCCGAGCTGAACTCGGGGATTCAAGCTGCGCTTGAAGAATGAGATCAGGCTTCTTTGATCTAGGGTAAGAGCCGATGAATATGTGACAAATTCCGCATGATGGGTGGAGCAGTCCTTGAAACCTTGCCGTAGTTCCATGAGCTTGCGTTCCGCGATGGCGCGAGCATCTGGGTCATCAAACGCAGCTTTCAATCCCGTGATCAATTGCTCATACGAAGTAAAGCTTATATGTCCTGAGGTTTTGTCGATGTGCCACGGGTGCAAACCAGTTGGCAGCTTGATCGATCAGGTAGGAGGCGGTGTAGGCGATCTTTGCATGATCGCTAGAATAGGTGACAGGGTCTGAAGCAAATACCAACCGGAGTCAGTTGACAAAGGTTTTGTATTTGTGGCGATCGCCATCAAAAACTTCAGGGGAATGTATCTTCGGGACGCGTTGGTGGGGTTGAGGGGCCGGAGCAGCAGGCTGAGCGGCTCGGGGCCGTAGGTTTGTGCCATATTGGTACCGTTTATGAATAACCAGTACAGGACTTGAGTGGCAAAGTTGGCTTCTTTGGTATCCAGAATAGCTGGGACAGTGGGTTGACCAACTGTGCCAGTTGTGCCGCTATTAATTCCTGTTAAATGTGCCTGTTGGCACGCTGTGATTTGGTTTGTTGTGAGTCCGGGGGGTGTGGGAACCGCGGCAACTGGTGTAGGGTCATGGTTTTTTATCATCCAGATATGGGCATGTTCCCAGGTGCTGGATGTTGGGTCCTGGGATCCGGAGGGTGTAGATGACATGATGACAGGACGTGGCGGCGACAGTTATGTCGACGCAACAAAGTGTAATGACCATGTCTCGGACGGGTCAATGGGTACAGGTTTCCAGGTTGCGATAGCAAGGCCGAGACTGGTCTAAGGGTAGGGACAAGAGAGGGCTGTCGGGGCCACCGTCAGGGAGGAGGAGAAGTGCGGGTGAGAGTAGTTTGTATTCTTAAGTTATAAGTAGATACAAGAGACAAGTTGTTGCGTAAAGAAGAAACAACAAGAGAGGACAGAGACTGTCCTTAAATACAAAACATGCGTTACACAAAAGACTAAAGACATGAGTCACATAGAAGGCCGTAGAAACGACCGGAACGATATAGAAGACAAGTTACAAATCAACAAAGCAATAGAACATAATAGAAGACGATGGAAACAAGTGGTAAGCATTGCGCAGCCTCAAGTGACTAATGTCACTTGAGGATTCCGTGGGTTACTAGAAGGTTCTGTGCAAGGCGGTTGTGCGTGGCTACAGGGATGCAAGCTGTTGGTCCACGAAGCTTACCAAGAGGAAGGCAAGGCTGAGGCAAGGCAGACGAGGTAGCATAGGAAGGCGAACAACAGCTGGAACTGCTGTTGAGTCAAGGTCAGGTGTACGTGAATCCATTGAGGCTGGTAGCGGTGCTGGTGCCGGTAGTGGACGGGGGCTGGAGGTTCTTGGTTCAGGTGGAAGCCGGGTTGGTTCATGACAGGGAATCAAGGCCATTTGCCAAAGCTTCTACTTGCTGCTGTCTCCGCTTGGGTAATGCAAGACAATCCAAGTATTGGTGAACTTTGTCTAGCCCAGGAGGAAACCCCAAGTCGTCAAGGTATAGAATCCACCTCACAATAGCACGCTCCTCTGCTGAAGTGAATAGTTGCTCGTCCTCATGTGCTTGACAACGTGTTTTGCGGCCAGCAATACAGTGAGCAAGTGTGGAAGAGGGAACATTGAACGCTGTCGCTGCCTCCTGGGCAGATCTGAAGGAACTATCCTGCAACCCTTGCATTGCCCTTCGAATCTGTTCCTCCTTGTCATCCTCTGTTCTTTGCTTCACTCTGGGCATTATTTGTAGATTCACTGATGGCTGCGCCTCGGACAAGTTCATTCACAAAAATTGTGCACTAGGGGGTAGCTTTATGTTAAGGAATCTTTAGTTTCACCATATCTGCCAGCGCATCACGCTTCCCCGCAACATCGCAGACCTCCACAGCCCTCGTTGGGTCAGATTTGATCAACTCTACATGTTTTTACAGCCTGTGGAAGCCGGACATTAATCGGAAATTCATTGGGCACGGACTGTCTCGCTTCTGGATCGTGTCTCGTTGCGCCATAGCATACGGTACCCGGTCGTCACGGGGAATTCCGGCCCCCCACGGTTGATCACAAATAAAACGGAATAACAGAGCTGTAGATTCAAACACATTGATAGGATAAATAACTACCTTGACCGCTAACTCCGTAGAGTAAACTCTTGACGGAATATTACGCTGACACTGCGTTGACTACACGCATTGCTGCCTACCATCTTATCTCACAGTGTCTGAAGTTGTTTGTATTTTTTTGTGTGAGGTTGTGGAGTGCGGAGATGTTGTGCACAAAGAAGGTGATGGAGGATATTTGGGATTATCTATCAGGGCAATCACGATTGGTCTTACGATATCTTTTTGCTGATTCATGGCTGTTGCCCTAATATGTCTACGTGTGTGTGTGGTTGCGATCCGCTTCTTTTGTCGCCCAGCTCGTACGTTGCCACGGATCACCGCGTTTCACCTACATGTGTACGAGTACATACTAGACCTTCGACCAGTCGCATCACGAGTTGACTCAAATACAGTGTTACATACAATCTTCCAGTGTTGTCCAGATTTACTCGCATGCCGTGATTAACTTTGCTCAAATATCAGCGCCAGGAGCAGTTTATGTCGAACCTGTACAACTACAATTTCGGACATCGTACCCGGCTTTCGTTGCTACTTTAGATCAACTCGACGCACGTTCTTCGCCCTTTGAGCCAAGGTTCACTTGACCAATAATGGACGTCATCACAGCTGTGTCAAATTATGTTACCAACATGGTAGGAGTAGAAGGATCGGGCAATTCACACATGAGGATGAAAATGCTTCTGCTAGACAACGAAACTGTAAATCCTTTTGAAATTGCTCCGTTGCACGAACTTTGCTGATTGTCATATCTGTGAGGTATCTATTGTGTCTACCGCTGTAACTCAATCGAAACTTTTAAGTCATGATGTTTATCTTATCGAGTCTGTTCAGCATTCTTAAACCTGTCTATACGCCAGTTTGACTGACTATTGTACGTTTAGTCGACTGGAGAATACAGATAGGGAGAATATGAGACATCTCAAATGTCTTTGTTTTGTGAGACCGTCGGCCAGGGCAATTCAACTACTGATTGACGAATTAAATGCTCCAAAATACGGTGAATATTACATATGTATGTCCAAAAGATAAAGTATATTCACGTCACAGAGCTAACTCCGGTATCCCAGACTTTAGCAATATCGTGAAAAAGTCAGCGCTTGAACGTCTAGCAGAAGCAGACCGCCACGAAGTAGTTCGTGCTGTCCAGGAACATTTTGCGGATTACCTTGCTCTAAATTCCGATCTTTTTTCCATCCCCCCCGGAAGCTCAAACAGCAACTTGTTGTCTGCACCTAATACTTGGCAAGATACTTTGTTGACCCGTACAACTGAGGGTGTCATGGCAGTTCTTCTAAGTCTTAAAAAGAAACCTTTGATTAGGTACGAAATGAATAGTATAGTAACAAAGCAATTGGCATCTGAAATAAGTTACCGAATCAAGAATGAGGAACAAATTTTCAATTTTGGTCGAACCGTGGATACACCGCCAATTTTGATAATATTAGATAGAAGGAATGATCTAATAACACCGTTATTAAGCCAATGGACTTACCAAGCAATGGTCCATGAGCTCCTGGGTATCGTGAATGGAAAAGTGGATCTATCTCATGTACCGGATATCCGGTCCGAACTCAAGGTAAGATGATCACACTTTAATTCGGTGTTATCGCAACAAAGGTGACTGTGCTTTTTTAGGAAATAGTGCTCTCACAGGCACAGGATCCGTTTTTCAAACGAAACATGTATCTGAATTTTGGTGACCTTGGGAGAAGTATCAAGGACCATGTTGATCAATATCAAACAAAAACAAAGTCAAATATGAACATTGAGAGCATAGCCGATATGAAACGATTCGTCGAAGAATACCCAGAATTCCGCAAATTATCTGGTAGTGTGAGCAAGCATGTTACCTTGGTTGGCGAGCTTAGTCGGAGAGTTGAGAATGACAGGCTGCTTGAACTCAGTGAGCTGGAACAAAGTTTAGCATGCAATGATTCACATAGTGCTGATTTAAAGGTCTGGACATATTACAAATCTTACAAGTACTGATTTTCCCTAGGCAATACAACAAATGTTGCAATCACACCAAATACCAGCATGTAACAAGGTTAGATTAGTTGCAATATACTGCATTCGCTATCATCACCATCGACAAAACTCCTCGGCGATGCTCTTTGATCTTCTATCCATCAATGGTGTGCAAAATGATCAAATAATAGTATGTCATGCTAGACATTTGACGATCGAGATTTTAACGAAAGGTAGACATTAAAAAATCTGCTTGTTTATTCTGGATCGCTCCAACGTGCGGAAGATTCGTTTAACGTGGAGTCGATATTTTCTAGAGCGCGCAGTGGTTTTAAGGGTTTGCAAGGTATAGAAAACGTCTATACGCAGCATTCACCTCGTCTTGAACAAACCCTGAATGCTCTTATCAATGGAACACTCCCGACAACTATCTATCCATGTTTTGAAGGATCTGAAAAAATAAAAGCCAAACCTCAAGACATAATCATATTCATGGTTGGTGGAGTGACTTATGGAGAAGCAAAGGTGATAGGACAAGTAAATTCTTCAACTAAAAATGCTCGGGTGGTACTAGGGGGTACATCGACTTTGAATTGCTCCTCTTTCCTTAACGTATATGTCTTCATCCCTCATTTTTCTTGGAATCTGACGGGTATTTAGGACATTGATAATTTAGTACAATCATGGCCACACGCTTGACGAAAGTCACAGTTGCACTAGTCACCCTTATGACCACAATTGTTTCTAAAGTTGGCTGATACGCAAGGGCTTCCTATTGCCATCGATTGCATTTAATTGAGTATATATTTTGACTGTAGTCGGTAGCTCATTCAAGAAGACTATCTATTGTGCACTACGCTACTGAAGTGTACAGCTTGCCGTGCCCGATATTACAACAGCGCTATCAGTGATTGGGCTATTATGGGGGTGCCAGCTAAGGCTCCATACGAGTCATTTACATACGTTAATTTACGTTTGGTAATTATACAGATTTACATGTGCTGAAAATTTACTACTGCACGTGTTTAGCTAGGTTTACCTAGCATGGTTCACCTGCTAATTATACATGTTGACCACGCGGTGGCCCTGAATTGTCATCATATATCTGAATATCTCCATACTCTATGGTACGAGAATTATTAACGAACGGTGTAAGTTGATCAGATCACCAGAGTATGACATTCCGATTGCTCCACACTGTGATACAAAAATTGTTAGGGTGCGTCCTAACTCAATGGCACTTTCCGTCTTAAGTGACCCTTTCTTTAGTAAGTTAAAGGTAGAAAACGTATGCCAAGTGTAACTTGATGGTGGATGAAGTGTGTCTAATGTTGGTTCAGACAGACGACTTGAGCGTGTGAAAGGCTGTGCGTAAATTAACCCGGAACAGAATTAGGTTCTAGCGTGCAGAGTAACTTCAAAGTATTGTCAACATGCGCATATTGTACGCAGCTCTATATATGTATCTCCATTCCCACCGACCTGTAGCTCCATAAACACATTACATTCTCAAGATTACCATCACAGCTACATAGATTACACATACCAGAGACAAGAAACGAGATGTGATGATTACGCGTTACGCGGGCAAATAAAACACGACCCGCGTATCCACCCCGCCCTCCAACAATGATTGAGCGTTCGTATATCGACGATTCTGCTACTATTACAAGACTGATATACGTCGAATAGTGCGTCTAAACAGTATTCTACAAAAATACGTCGAATACTACAAATATCGACAAATACTGCGTGTATCGACGATTCTGCTGCCATTCCAAGACTGTTCAATGTCGAATAGTGCTAATCAAAGACTTTCAAAACCTGAGGTGCAGCCGACTAGATTACTACTCGGGAGCAAACACTGGGTTATCGTTGGTGATATGTCAACGCAATGATAACCCTCTCAACACGATCGATTCGGCTCTGGAGATAACACTTGGAAAGGCCTGAACTACATGATATGTTACAAAACATAAACGTCAAAGTTCTGGGACTTCATCCTTTTTTAGCTTTACTACCTTCTTACAGATACTCACCGGGTCCATTGCGCTTCAAACATTGCGTAGTACAACTTAGGCCAGAGTGCAGCAAACTCGGTGTTGTCACAATCCCAGCCCGGTTCCCAGTCTAATTCCCCGGCGGATCGCTTTGTTTTTGCATGTGAAGCAAATGCACAATTTGAACAGACTGCCCATGAAGAACATCAGCAAAAAAACAAGTTCCGCTCGACCGTTGCACAGTGCAACCGAGCTGCTCACTACGCTCAGCTGCGCTCAGGGGAGCTTGGAGATCTGGTTTGTGAACCGGCGCGCTCAGCTACGCTCAGTGTACTGAGCGCGGCCTGCAACACATCGCGCTCAAGCGGACCCCGTGACGGCCATCGATGGACGGCTTCAGAGTCTTCTCTTGGACGGCACCTAGAGTCGCAAAACCTCGGATCTCGCAATGGTTTGCACATGCGACGATTCTTTGATTCAGTTCAACTTGAGCGCTTATACAGCGGTTTTATTATGCTAACTATGCTATCTAGACTATATACAGAGACGTATTCCTCAAGGGTCTCGCAGTTCAATGGTTCATCAAGCCCACACTGTCACCCACACCGCCACCTATCGGATCACGCTCCACATGTCCCCAAATTACCACAAGGTCGCTTGGCCTACTATATGTACAGAATGTAGAGATATGGTGATGGAAACCCACCAACAATGATATGTGTTGACGGTTTGTATGAGTGCAACAGCATACTCAAGGGATTTTGCAACTCATCTTGGATGGAGCTGATCAGCGCCCAGTCCTAGTAGGGCTTATCAAACACTGCAAAGAGGGATTTCGCATTTTCATTAGAAGACAAAGGCTGATATACTGCAATTTACACAAGTGCTCCTGGATCTTTGTTTCAGCCAAAACCCCAATGGGCGAGCGGGCGGAGAAATGTGGGGCTATCCTTGCATAAAATAGTCTTTTAACGGCAATATCTGTATCATCAGACTGGTCACAGATGACTTGTTGTTGTGTAATATGTAACCTGTTTCTAAAGTAACAGTAGAAAATACCACTATCAATCTGTTTAACATCAGCCAGAAACCGTCTCGCGCTCGGTACACTCACAGTACCTAGCGTACCGAGGGCGGCCCACAAGAGATCGTTCCTCATTGGAAGGTTCGTATGCTTGATATATAGATTGGAACCTGGTAAGGCATTTGATGGACGGCATTCAGCCTGGTCTCCCATTCCATTGTCATCTGAAATGCTTCTTGATGGACAGCATCCAAATTCGTATCTCATTACATCCTCACATGAAATTTTCTCGATGGACCGGATCCAGAGCCACAAAACCTTCTCTGATTCAGTTCGAGTTGAGCGCTTATTTAGCGGCTTTATTATTATAACCATGCTATATATGCTATGTACGCGATCTAGACTATATACAAGATAGAGGGATATAGTCGTGGAACGTGTGGCACCGGACCTTGGTTGACAACCGGTTGATGCTGGAACATCCGGAAAGTGAGTGAATAGCTATGGAGGATGCACCACTAGGCTCGGTGGATAAGCAGGGGATGTCCGGGCAGAGGTGTGTGCGCCTTCTATCCCCTAATCTCCCGAGTAGTGTAGCTGCTAGCCTGAAGAGGAACTAGCTTCCAGCCACGCCCCCTAGCGAACAGACCCATTTTTTTTAGTCATGATGCTTTGACCCTGCCACACACCTAATAATTCCCCTATTTTATTTTTAGAATTTCGCAACTTGGCATGCAAATTGTGTATAATTCAACTTTGTAAATAGCCATAGAACCCTAACCATGCTATAGACGCTAGAAAATGCAAGTAGAGAATGATAAAGTAATAAAAACAGTAAAGGGTACTCTGTAGTAACAGCCTGCGCAAACTTACGCCCCGTTGTCTTAAAGCGTCTTGAGATAATTGGTAAACAAAGACTTTCAACACCCGATTTGCAGCCGACTAGATAACTAGTATTCGGGTGCTGATACTCGGCTATTGTCGGTCACGTGGTGTCAACGCAATGATAACTCTATTAACACGATTAATTGGACTGTTGATGTACCAACAGATAACGACGCCTGGGCTTCACAATGTATACGAAGGATCACAAAAAGCTTGACGTGAAAGTTCTAACACTTTGCTCTTTTTTAGCTTTGACTGCTACCACCTTGTTATATTTACTCACCAGGTACATTGCGCTTTAACGATCGCCCGTTGTGACTCCTACGTAACTTTTTTTGTGTCTGAAAAAAACTTTTTTGGGTATGGCAATGTAGCATCAAAGATATATACATGTATAACAATTTGTGTCCAAGCCTGATCTCAATTTTCATACATGAAGAGTGTCTTTTGTTTCTTTAAGCTGCATACTAAATGAAAGTTTACAAAGACACAATCATAATTGAATGTGTAAAGTGGATTGTGGATGCCCAGCGCGGTAACTATTCATATTCACAGACCGGGAGTGGGTAATCAGACCATGTAGGAGCCATCGATAACGATATAATTGTTCATGGTATACACATAACTGTTACCGCGTGCGGTAACTAATAATGTTGCTAGACGCAAAATATGTTGCTCAGAGCATATATGTTACGGGGGACGTCCAGAGGCGTTATCGACGATAGACGTTGGCCCACGGTGTAAGAAGTCTTTTATCACCAAGAATTGCAATTGTACTAATAGAGGGGTTTTAGCAGTATAACTCCCTGAGGTATAAAGCAGCCGTTTTATTCTTTGTAACAAAAGATATTTTTACTAGAGGGGACTTCGGTTAGTGTCTGGTGCGTGTGATGATACTATACTTTGTAACCCCGTATCATCACGCCCCTATATATACAACACGGCAGGGCTCTAGCCCTCTACCCTAGAACTATATAGATGGTGCGCAGTCACCATCGCCCAGTCTCTTTCAACTATGTCTCGGGTGACGTGTACTCCTAACAGCCAATACTGCTTACCCCGCATTGCATCTAATGCCTTCAAGTGGTACACACTTCCTAGCTATGCAAACGGCCTTGGTCTAGAACCCTTGGCCCACGTACCTACGCTACGTGTATCCTATGAACGACCGTATCGTTATCTATGCTTCCTATATGTTCCGAACAACATATTATGCGTCTGGCAACGCTACTAGTTACCGCCCGCGGTAACATTATAGGAAGCATAGATAACAATACAGCTGTTCATAAGATACACGTAGCGTAGGTACGTGGGCTAAGGGTTCTAGACCCAACGCCGTTTGCATAGCTCGGAAGTGTGTACCACTTGAAGGCAATAGATGCGATGCGAGGGAAATGGTATTGGCAGTTAGAGAGTACATGTCACGTGATGTCATGATGTTATACATCATAAATTGTAGGTCAATGTTTATCGCAAATAACACCTCTGTATGTCTGTCACCCGCAACATGTTGAACCTATCTGAGAGATCATTGAATTTCAAACGGTGTTTTTATGCTGATGCAAGTTCTCTAAATTTCATTCAAGAACAAGAGTCATACAACTTTGTAAAATTTAAAAAAATATACAACACTTATCGTAACAACTTCGAACCATCAATGTACTAATAATAGTACCAGGCCACTACTACTATTACTCAACTGTATGATTGATTTGCTTACCAATTTTCACAGTACCATCGATCCGTTTTCATTGGTTCCACTATATCTGGCCACCTTCATTATTACAATGATAGTACTAGTGAAGTACTACCAAAGTACGTCACTAGTTGTTATCAAACCCCTGAGCAGTAGTAGTATTATCAGTTCATATTCACGCTATATCTGTAAGACTCATTCTATGGCATATTGTAGTAGTCTACGGATGTATAGGGGGCACGCTAGTACAAGGTTAGTACTAATATGTTACTACAGACGTTCCATTTTATATCGGAATACAGTCAAGACAAAATTATACGTGTATATATTGGGAGTTCTTTAGTACAATATTAGTACCACGGAAGTACTACCGTGGTACGTCACTAGGCGTTATCAATACACCGAGCAGGTACGATAAGTATCAACATAAATGATATTTGGGAAATTCCATGCAACAATGTACGAAATATACGCGCTCATTAGAGTCTTGTTAGTACAACGTTAGTACTAGTATATAGCTTTGATGTTCCCATAAATGTCGCAAGTAATAGACTTTTACTAGGCACAGATGCAACATGTCACAATATAAGCAGCTTTGATGCACATTATCAGCGCATTTTTTTATTGTCAGTGTATAAACAGAATTTTGGTGAGTTTTATTCTATGGCTATTTACAAAGTTGAATTATACACAATTTGCATGCCAAGTTGCGAAATTCTGAAAATAAAATAGGGGAATTATTAGGTGTGTGTGGTAGGGGTCAAAGCATCATGACTAGAAAAATGGGTCTGTTCGCTAGGGGGGTGTGGCTGGAAGCTTGTTCCCCTTCAGGCTAGTACAGTGGGATATTAGGGGATAGCGGGCGCACATACCTCTGCCCGGACATACCCTGCTTCTATCCACCGAGCCTAGCAGTGCATCCTGCATAGCTATACTATCCGGAAAGTTGCAACTTCGCTAAAAGCCTCGCGATCATAGAGTGGCGACAACTAATGTCTTTATGATCACGAGGCTTCTCCAATTGTTCACAACAGGATTTTGAATTCTTTGATTGAAGAATATAAAAGAAGATAGATTTCTGTAGAGTACAAAAAAAATACGAAACAACAGCGGTATGACTGCAGTTGCCTTATCCACAATGGTTTACCTTCTTTCTCCCTATGAAGCGTCCTTAGTCACATTTGACTGTAAATCTGTCTGAAACTCTGAGGGGCCGGCGTCGCATGTCAGTGATTCTGAAGTGGAAGAGCATCCAGATTCAGAGTTTGAAGAAGATGAATTTACAGCACCATCCACGGGAGCTCCTCCCAGCAAAAGTCTTACTCCGACTCGTACCAAAATCCGAGTTTTAAGAGGTTCCGCTCGCTGGACCTATCGCTAGAATGGTGATCATACTGACATTCCTCTCGGTACAGTACATCGCATTTGCATGGCTAAGGAAACCCCTTGTAAACTACGCACAGACCGTGCAAAGCTGATTACCACCCCTCATCGCAAACGTATGGTTGAACTAGCCACTTCGGATGCTGAGCATCAACGCAAGCCATGGTCGGAGATAGCTGCAGAAGCGTGTGTGCCTGTACGATGTCACAAAGCTATTGCAGAAGCATTTCATAGTGAAGGTTTTGGGCGTCTGGTTGCCGCATCCAAGCCACATGTATGTCCTATCAATACAGAACGCCCGCGGGATTAGGGAATGCGATTTAAGAATTGGCGTGAAGCTGATTTTGATGAGGTGATATCGCCAGACGAGGTCATTTTCAATGTGGCCGGTTGACACCAGCGTTCTTATGTTACACCCAAACCTGGCAACATGGAAAGATACAACAATGCCTGTTTAGTACCTTCTTCAGCAAAATTATCAGTGTAAATTGTCATCGCAGCATTATTGGCAACACCAAAGGCCCATTAGTGTTTTGGGATACTACTTGGGGCAAAATTACATCAAAAACCGAGATTGACGCATCATCGAACCACATGTTCATCCATTCTGGCCTGACTACCAGCGTACCTACCTGGGTTATGTCCATTTCGTGCAAGACAATGCTTCCATCCATGTTGCTAAAAATTCTATGAATGAGTTTAAAGAGCTGGGAATATGTTAGACCAGAATTCAAGAAAATGAAGTATCGATTGAACGGTAGTCACCGAAAGATATAAGGCACAATCTTAGGTTTGTAAACTAGAATATATTTTATGGCTTGTGTATGCCTTGTTGTCTTTCCTGAGGTCCTCCTCGGTGTCACTTAAGTACGCAGCTTCGGATCAACAGTCGGAGAGCTTATTTACGCTATAGACGCTAGAGAATGCAAGAAGAGAATAATAAACAGATAAGAACAGTAAAGGGTACTCGGCTGAGACAGCCTGCACAAACTTACGCCCCGTCGTCTTGACGTGTCTTGAATTAATTGGAAGACCAACACTTTCAACACCCGAGGTGCAGCCGACTAGATAACTATTCGGGCGCTATTACTCGGCTATTATCGACAATGTGTCAACACAATGATAACACTCTCCACACAGTCGATTGGACTCTGGATATAACACCAGATGAGGCCTGGGCCGAACAATGTGTAAAATGATCACAAAAAGCTAAAACGTCAAAGTTCTGAGACTTTGAGCTTTTTCAGCTTTGACTGCCTCCTTACATATACCCACCGGGTACATTGCGCTTTAACGATCACCCATTACGACTCCAGGGTTATTTTTGGGTCCAAAAAAAACTTTTTTACTATGGGATTATAGCAAGTGCACACTTTTACCATACAACTCACGGAGAAGAACCTGCGGCGCGGTGCAGTACTCGTGTTTATTCTCAAGGATAAATCTCAGTAAGATATGCACCGCTAGTCTCTCTCGTAAGCGTGGTTGCCGCGTTGCGTTGCTACCTTCCATACTAAAATCGTTCTTGGACTAAGTGGTATATGAAATGGAGGGTACTGTTCAGGCAGGGTAACAATAAATAAAGTGTAAATATAAAAGATGTGTACATATGTATAACAGAATATATGAGTATATTTTCCCTTGGCTTGCAGTCTCACCTGACATGAATCCAATTGAACATGTCTGGCGCCTCATGAAATCCAGGATTTACCGGATAAATCCTGGGCCATTGAAAAGAGGGGAGCTTATCATAGCTATCCAAGAGAAATGGGATGCTATTACTGAAGATGAGATTGAAGCATTGACCTCTTCTAAGCCTGATCGCATCGAAAAACTGTTGGCCGCGGAGGGTGGGCATACTGCATACTGATGTGGATCACACATCATGAACAATCACTCGGATGTTGTTTCGCTCTGTCTTTACTGTTTTTTCGTCACGAAAAGGTCATTTTGTGCTAAAACTCTTGAAACTCCTACGTTAGCCTAAATTAGCCGATATACGTCGATTTGACAACATCGCAAGGCCCCCGGTAACGTAGGGCGCAAGGTTCCTAAATTATCGCCGTTCTCCAAAAATCGACGCAAGGTTGCTACGTTACCTCCCTTTTTTTCAATGCCCCCTTTTTTAGCCTACATTGCCAAACAGGAGGTATTTTGGGGACCGAGCGGCCTACGTTGAGAAATTGCAAGTAATTTAGGAACTCCGCGTGCAAAGCGTAGCAACCTTAGAAGCTATTTTAGCGATCTTGCATTCTACGCTCAGGTCCATGACGCCCTACGTTTGCAAGATTGGAGTCTACGTTGGCCATGTCGGAGTCTACATTGGCCATGTCAGAGTCTACGTTGGCATCGTCGGAGTCTACGTTGGCGATGTCATAGTCTACGTTGGCGATGTCAGAGTCCAAAATACCCGTAGTTCCATCTACGGTGGCGATGTCGGACTCTACGTTGGCATCGTCGGAGTCTACGTTGGCGATGTCAGAGTCTACGTTGGCCATGTCAGAGTCCAAAATACCCGTAGTTCCATCTACGTTGGCCATGTCGGACTCTACGTTGGCATCGTCGGAGTCTACGTCGGCAATGTCAGAGTCTACGTTGGCATCGTCGGAGTTTACGTTGGCATCGCCGGAGTCTACGTTGGCGATGTCAGAGTCTACGTTGGCGATGTCAGAGTCCAAAATACCCGTCGTTCCATCTATCTTGGAGATGTCAAAGTTTGGACAAAAATAGTGTTCTCACAACAGTCACAGGCATTGTCTTGGCACATAATTGTGTTGCATTACGTGTCTACTTCTAACAAAATCGCATCCTCCTTTCAGCAACACCTTCAAAACGACGCTGTGAACTCCTTCAAACGACAACATAAACAACACCGTAAACTTCTTTCAACAACCGTACCGTAAACTCCAGGAAAGAACCACCCGAACAGCAATCCAAATCACTCATCTATATACTTCTATCGAATCTATTCTTCTCCCTCGGCCGAATCAAAGTTCTTGTCCCACAAAAACGACTGGCTTTTTCTCAACACAATGCCCGAGTCGATTCCACTGAAGGTTCATACTCTTTTCCTGTGGGCCAGCAAGGATGGTGTTCCATTGGTCCATGAGATCTTGGTATCGCCCTAGAGCGTATAAGCATAAACTACTCATGAAAGCCAAGTATGTACTTACTTCTCCAAATATCACCTTCAAAGTTCTTATTTGTGCTGATGGTTGGCAGTATCATAGACAACGCAAACTGAACCGCGGTCGCTGCAAGTACAAGACGTACTGCAGTCAATTTACCCTCACTGTAGAATAATACGTATGCCCGCCGCTGAGCCATCTTCTTGCCCATATCGAACAAGCTTCCTCTCAAGGTTTCGGTCAATGCCGGGTGGAGAAACATCTTCCGAGGATTCTGATACACGGATTGAATTAGCAGCAGTTTGTGGCATGACAGGACTGTAATGATATACTACCTCGTCGTCAAATTCCTTGTGGTGGAAGATGCAGCGCTCCGGATCGATTAGCTTTTCTGTCAACTGGACCCTCTGCGAGGATTCTGTGTTGGGAAGGTCGTATTGTGCCTCAACCACAATTTTCGCAACCTTGATCATCTCGCCCCGGTAGTTGCTTTGTCGGTCCGCCAACTATATTTGTCAGTGGAATTGTCAGTGCTGAACTGTCAGAGCTGAACTGTCAGAGCTGAACTGTCAGAGCTGAACTGTCAGAGTGCTTACAGTCTTCAGGTCATTACTATCATAGACGCCTTCCATGGACGCATCCTTCAGACAGCTCAGAGCCAGGTCTTCAGAGCCGTCCGGAAACGGGTTCTGAGTCAGGATTCGCAAACGGAAAAAGTCACGTGCCAGTGGCCAAACTTGTTCTGCATCTTTGGACAAGTTTCCGACAATACGATGCTTTTTGAGAAATAAGAACCCATTGTCCAGTTCAAGCTTTGAATCAGAGCTTCTCTTCCGCAGAACCTAGAACATTTAGTTCAACAACCAGTCAAAATGTTCAAATAACCTAGGTGTACGCCATGAGAATACCGGAACCGATGGAGATAAGCTTCTCATGTCGGTGCGTCTTGTGCTACGGCTTTTTTTGGGCGGTGACCGAGGCACTTCTAGTGATATGGATGGGGCCGGGGCTGGGGAGCTGCCAATGTCGATTGGCAACGGAGACTGGAGAGACTGTGAAGTGGTGCGCTGTTTATCCATTCTGTCATAATGGTTTTCGTCTGACTCGGTTTGATCACCCGAAGGATCCGGGAAGTTGTCACCATTGATGTCGTCCGACGACGGCACCGGTGCAGTCTGGGTCAGAATAAATAGGAAACCGGTCCTTTCTTTGTCTTTACCCTTTGCTTGGGAAGACTTACCGGAAGACTTACTGGAAGACCCCCGAGAGCGATGTGGTTCAGCCGCCAGCTTAGCTGCCGGTTTAGCCGCCGGTTTGGATTTATTTTTTACGGCTCGTTGCCGTTGCCCGGGCGGCTCCTCATCCGTCAACAGATCGTGGGAACTTCGTCGTTGAACTTGACTGTTGTTTGCAGGCATTGTGAAAGTCGGATGGATAGCAGAAATAGAAAAAAAGTACCGGAATGCAAGATTTTTTGGAGAACTCAGGTTCTCATGGCCTCAAGGGGTGGTTATATATCACACACACCGCTTCATTAGCATGCTGTAGGCTCCGACAGTCACACTGGCACACTCTGACGTGGGAAATAGCGGGCGGAGTTCCACCCCTGACAAGTGACTAGAGCCAACTCGGACATGGGGAGTCTCAACACTGCATGGGCACTCTGATAGTAGGTAATTACAGGGGAAGTTCCAGCTCTCACAAATGACTAGGGCCAACTCGGACATGGTAAGCTTAACATCCACGGCTACGCTGACAATTGGAGCTAAGTGTGAAGTATGTATAGGCAGTCAAAGCTTGAAAAAAGCATATAATTATTAGACAGACGTATGCTAATAGAGTTCTCGCACAAACAGTGCGATATACACATAGGATATAGTAGTTGACAAAAATTTTCGAAATAGAACCTCTCTGGACCAGTATTGTGGACTTTTAATCTTCTTTGGAGTCGCATTCAACAGATTCACCCGTGTCTGAACCCCCAAAATCACTGTACCAAAATCCAAAGTCCGGATCCTGCTCTATGGCTGCTTCCCTCCCTACATCTAATCCTTCTGCTTCTCTGGTCCATTTCCACGTCCGCCATTGGTTATACTTATTCCTTTGCCATTGGATACGGGATCTCTCAATTTCCTTCTTCCGGGCCCAGGTGCTACCTCGTGAATTATCTGATAATGTTGAGACACCCTGCCCCCAGCAACACTCCTCCTCTTTGACTTCACTCTCCCTGCTGTCTATGGATTCCTGGCCCAGGCACCAGGCACGATCCGACTCTTGGAGCAGATAGAGAACGGCAACAAAGTTATGATGAACCCATGACTCTTCAGAATTGGTTCAGAAGCTTCAGTGCAAGCGGCCTCTGAAGTAGGCGGCGGCGAAGGACAAGTTCCACAGTGGCCAAATGTTTCAACCTTTATACACTTTGTGGACAATTCTGTACGAATTTAGTTTCAGGTATATGCAATGATTTCCAGGTTACCTACTATTGTGGTTCATTGTGACGATGTCGCAGGGTGGGTACAGCTGTATGTTGTACAAATCTTGCAAGATTCCACTGTGCTTTTATCTCTTGAATAAACGTCAACAAGCGGCAGGATATTTCTGCTTTACAAACTCCCGACGTCAGTGAATGGCAGAGTCCGAGTGTCAGGTCGTGACCGACGCGTCAATTGGACTAGTGTCGGCAACCCCGAATCTTGTGGCTGAGCAACCACGCTTGAGGCGGTAGGTGCGAGCTGCCTGTATGCCATGCTAAGCCACGCTGGGTAAAGTTCAACTGCGCAGTAATGTCACTGTTATCGAGGTTACCGCGGTAGGGGGTCGTGCGTGTCAGAGGTGACACGTGGAATGTGGTGGTCGACTCTTGCTGCCTGTCAGAGTCAATTATTCCTGCCTGTCAGAGTCAATTATTCCTGCCTGTCAGAGTCAGAGTTGATTCTCAATATATGTCAGAGCTGATTCGATATAATTGAAGTTCATGGATGCGTGTGTCACGGCGCATGGATGTTTCATACTCCGATCATATAGCAACCTTGCTGCAAACATTAGTGCGTATGGACCAAATGAGCCGCTCCAATGTGTTTTAGAGACAATCTCTATTTGTATCTAACAATTACAGAATGACCGGTATATACACAACCTTTTACTTTATAATAAACAAAACTCCATATACACAATCTTTCACTTTATAATAAACCAAACTCCATATACACAACCTTTTACTTTATAATAAACAAAACTCCTCAAAAGATGCACCCTAAATACTCCGCAGATGTTGCTACCCAACCTTATAAAACGACCTCAAAACTCCTGGACAAAGAAAAACAGCAGAATACAGACAAGGAGACCGAAAACAAAACCGACAGAGAGACCAACAATAAACCGACAGCGAGACAGACGGGGAGACAGAAGAGGAGGTGACCGAGAGCGAGACCAACAAGGAGGAGACGGACAGCGAGACAGACAGGCAGACCGACGAGGGGACAAACAGCGAGACCGACAAGGGGACAAACAGCGAGACTGACGAGGGGACAAACAGCGAGACCGACAAGGAGACCGACAGCGAGACCAACAAGGAGACCGACAGCGAGACCGACAGCAAGATCGACGGGGAGACGGACGGGAAGAGAACTGTTCCAGGAGACTTAGGGTTGCTGGCTTAATTCTTCTTGCCAACAAACCTGTTGTAAATGTTCTCCCCACTGAAACCTTTGCCGCCTTCACCAGCATCTTTCTGCATCTTTTTCAGAATGCCCAATGCAATGTGTGTGGGATTGGTCCGCTGTTTGAGGATCTCCTCGTGTTTGGCATCTGAGGAGTCACTGTTGATAAGCCTCAGAGTGGTTTGAGACTTTCCTTGTCCGATTCGGCAAACACGAGACCATGCCTGGGTCTCCTGTGACAAGGAGTTTCCAAGCTCCATCAGAACTGTGTTGCAACAGTCCTTATGAAGGTTTGAATCTTCATTGCTGGTTCAATAGGAGAGATACAGCACCTGTGTCTGTCTGCCAAGTCGGTTAAAGTCTTTCTGCAAAGCCTTCCGCTTTGCAGCCGTCATCGCTGCCGGCATTCTCTTGGCTTTGTAGACAAGTAGCCGGGGGAACTGCTCTACAAACCACTGCGATAGTGGCCAGTAGGTCCAGAGGATCACTATTTTGTAAGGTTTTCTCTGGTGAAGTTTGGCCATGTGCTTCATGAGCCCTTTAAGTTTTGGCGATTCAATGGCCATGGCGACCGCCAGCTCATTGTTTGTCATCGTCCGGACTCGTAAGGACGGGAAATGCCCTACGAACTGAGGGTATGTCTCGAGGAAGATGTTTAGGCACTTCCGGACTTCATCAACATCAGGTTCCCAGCTGGAGTAGACGGTGTCCAACAAGACCTGATGGGTCTTGGGGTCCATCATTGACCAAGGTCCTAGAACTGGGGCCATGTCGACCCCGGATGTACCGGTGTGCCCGCTGTGCATTGTTGCCCATATGTACCCGGAAGACAGTATCGTGGATGGGCTTGTTGGTCGCATCACACGGAAGGGCCTCTGTCCGTATTTCCATTTCCGCCACTTTCAAGATCGTCCTGTCAGAGTTGAATGGGATCCTGGAATCCATGCTGCGCCTCAGCTGACACTCTCCTGGAAGTGCCCCAATCGATCTGTAAGGATGGCCAGCAGACGGTCCAGATCCTCTTGCCACTCGATGACATTGGGATCGGCATCCTGGTCGGGATCCTGCTGGATCCGGCGTTCCTTGATCCAGTCCTGCAAAGCGATGCAAGTGTCGGCATCAGGTTGCAGATGTGTGTTGCATGCCTTCAGCGTACAGTGCACCAGAGATCCTTTGGCTATCACCTCTGGGTCGTACACGATGGTCTACGAACCTTCGACGAATTCAAGTCTGTTGTCGGCAGCAGTCGGGTCGAACCAGACGTTGTCTGCATTGTCTCGAAGCATCTCTGGCCGTTCCAGGAACTTGCACACCCAGCGCAAGTCTTCAACCTTCGTCGTGATTGGCGTGACTGACAAGAACCAATGCGTCTTTGCCTCAAAGGATTGAAGGTACCTCCAAAAGTCTCTGTGGCCAGAGGTAGCCTTTCTGGCACCTGCACCATTGTGTCCATGCGCCTCATCAATCACGATCCGGCTGAATCTGGGCCGGACATCCTTTTCCTCCCACCAAAGTCAAGAAGGAGGAGCTTTGTGTTTTCTTGGCTCCTTTGGTGGAAGGAACCGGCTTTTCTTCCCCCGGCTTTCAATGTCTCCACGGTTGTCACGTCGACCCTCAGATGCTCGAGCGCTGAGAATCTCGGCCAGGAGAGGCGCAAATCAAAGTCTCCATGATGCTGCAGCACCGTGTGGCCTGGTTCATCCCTTCCGATCGCTGCCATCCATTCTATAACCATCTGTTTCGGACAGATGATCAACGTTGCATGCGGAAACTTCATGCGCCTCTCGCTGAGTGCGGCTTCTTTGTCGAATTGAGTGGCTTGAAAAGCTATCAG
Organism: Geopyxis carbonaria; assembly: GCA_024516215.1. Classification (NCBI taxonomy): domain Eukaryota; kingdom Fungi; phylum Ascomycota; class Pezizomycetes; order Pezizales; family Tarzettaceae; genus Geopyxis; species Geopyxis carbonaria. Next base: position 111,440 of record JAJJXG010000001.1, on the reverse strand, counting down.
CCCAATTGTCTGTAGAGTCTGTTGGGAAAAATGTTAGCCGTGGTCTAATCAACAAGCAATAAGGAGCAAATGTCAGAGCCCTCGTCAGAGTCAAAGTCAGAGGCAAAGTCAGAGCCCAGGTCAGAGTCAAAGTCAGAGGCAAAGTCAGAGCCCATGTCAGAGTCAAAGTCAGATCCCATGTCAGAGTCAAAGTTAAAGGCAAAGTCAGAGCCCTTGTCAGAGCTCTCCAAAGTCGAGGAGGGGACGACAAATATCAGGAAAATGTTAAACTTACTTTGCCTACACCGCAGTCGTCCGCCAGCAAACCGCCGCGGACAGGTCCATCCTCCTTTTGAACCATCCAGTTGATGCCAACTACATCGTGAGCCATGGGGGTTTTGGTTGCTATCCACGGCACCTTCCCATCGATGCCAATCCCTATGTTGAGCTTGGCTTCCTTGACATTCTCACGTTGGAAACAAATATTCTCTATCATGCCGCTCACTGCGTTTGCAACAACTTCCTCCTCTTCGTTCTCCGGGACATCGTTCACCGGCCCCTCAGGTATGGCAGGAGCAAGGTGCTCAGGTTCCGGAGGTTGACCGGACTCGTCATCTGTGTTCCTATGGGAGCCGTTGTTGCCTGGATCTTTATCGGTGTCCTCCATGACCGTATCACCGTCACCATCCTTGTTGACTTGGGGGTGCTCTGTCTGCCTGACATCGATGGAAGCAAACAGATTTTGACAGATTCCGGTGCTCCACATAGCATATCTTCATGTTTCTTGGTCCCATAGCTCAATTGGCTGAGAGAACTTGTATTGAGGAAAGAACAAACTCTCTTGTTCAAAACCATGACTTGTCACCATGATTCTCTCAATCTCCCAGTTCTAGTCATTGAGCTGGAAGTATTCGTTAATAAACTGGCGCAATTTAGCACGGGACCATTCTTCTTCAGGGCACTCCACGTGGGCATGCAAATACGTGATCAGAGTCTTTCCGTATCTCTGTACGTAGGCCTCTGGTTCCGGTTGATCACCCAACGTCAGCAACACACTGTGTATCACCCTCCGATCTGGTTGACCTGAGCGCTTTGCAGCAGTCTGGTCCTCAGCATCCGGAGACTTACGAGGCCGCTTGTCAGAGGTGGTCGGAGGATTTGGCCGATTGACCGGTGTCCAACTAGGTATCTGCATGTCTTTTTTGTTGATCTCACTAGTAGGTGCTTTCACGTTGCTGGTAAACTTACTGCCATCTGTATTCATGGCCTGCCCAGTGGTAGGCCCTGCTGTAGTAGTTCCACTTGGCCCGGAGTGTGGCGGTGTATGTGTCGGCACCACAGTGGGAGTGGGCACGACAGTGGGAGTGGGCACTACAGTCGGAGTGGGCATTACAGTGGTGGGCACAGTGGGCGCCCCATGTGTGGGCGTACGGCTATCCTGTGCCCTGCGTTTTGCACAGGATAGGGAGCGTAGAGCCCATATTATGACGCTTGTTATGAGGTTGGTTGGATCTGGTATTCTCATAAATACATGCTCCGCTGCGCACAAACGGACTAATATCCGCACGTATTCCTATTGATAACAGTTAGCACAGTTCAATGACATTGAATAGGAGATATATACTTCGTTTACACTATCTGGCCGCGGGGGGTTTGAGGTGTACCAGAACTGCCCTCTATCGAAAGTTTTAACCGCTATCGTTTGGGCTATGATATTCTTCGGTTTGTTTGCAATAGCGGCATGTGCTGTTGCCCATACATTCAATTGTTGAAGGGCCGTTGACATCCCCGGGGATCTTAAGTATGCCAGGGTGTCTGGTTTAGACCTCTCGTAACCCTTCTCAATTTCCGCAATGGTCCAGTTGGCGACTGGATTGGCTGGTTCTCTCCAGTTGCGCCGGTGGATCGCAATTGTATGTGTATGTGCAAAGTGACTACGAAAGTCAGAGTCAGCAAATGTCAGAGGTGGTAGTAGACAGTCAGAGCGGGCACCCTGTCAGAGTGGGCACCTTGTCACAGTCAGAGTGAGTAGGGTCTCTCCTAGGAGGGCACAGTTTTGTCAGTGCAGTTGATCAAAGTCGTGAGAGTAGATTCAAAACGTGTCAAAGTAAACTCGGATGTAAATGTTGCAGTGTAAGACCGAACCTGGAGTAATGACGTCCGACTCACCAAGGGAAACCTCCAGATTTATACATTGCGATATATCCTCAAAATGAGGCTACGTCTATACTAGCAAACCCAAGTTGCGTCGAAATGGCTGGCCAAGCTACTAAGTTGAACAGGCAACTAGAATCAAACTTACTCACTGACATGGCATCCCCTGTCAATACCTGTCAATACCCGACACAACCATCAAACAAACAATGCTCGGAATGTCAGACTTCCACATCAAACATTAAAACCACAATGGCGAGTGGCTATAAACACTGCGATTACTGTTTCCGGCGGTTTGCTAATCAAAAAGGCCTCTCATGTCACCTGCGGTCGATACATCTGAGCAGACTACAAACCAGTTTGACTCACAAAACAAACTCCCCCAAACGATCACCTACATAGAACCTGATCACGAACCGGACAACGAACCTATTCTTGACGCGACTAGTCCTATTGTACCTGTGACTCGAATATATCCCGGTGCGGCTCTACCAATCGACGACAGTGTTCTCACGCCCCTGGATGAAAGGCCAGAATGGAACCCACTTGCTCCATTCGAAACTGTGGAGCAGTGGCATCTTGCACGAGCAAGCGTCGAGCGGAATTTAACCAAAACTTCAATAGATTCATTGATACAGGTTCATCTCATCAACGAACAAGCTCAGACCCCATCAGTAGACTTCCTCTGTGGCGTCATAAGGCGGATGCCAGAATGAGACACGATGCCAGTAGCGTGGCAACAGTCTACGATTGAACTGAATTGAGAATCCCGCACTTATTGGTATCGTTGTCCAATGGCCGCAGTACGATATATCATTGGCCATGAACAGTTTTCCAAACACATGCGATACGCGCCGGAAATCTCAAGAGATACTCAGGGATGTAGCGCGTATTCGGACATGTGAACAGGGAAATGGTGGAATTGCGCACAGGTGGGTACAAAACTTGCTCTCTGTTTGTATAAGGTCCGGTCTCCCCTGGAATGCACTCTATGTCAACAGACCTCAATGGCCTCTGCAGGAGGCCTGTCATTCAATGGTCTCTGACAAGCTTGAGCTCTGACTTTGCCTTTGACTCTGAATTTGACTCTGACATGGGCTCTGACTTTGCCTCTGACTTTGCCTCTGACTTTGACTCTGACTTTGACTCTGACAAGGGCTCTGACAAGGGATCTGACAAGGGCTCTGACTTTGCCTCTTATGCACACACATTCAAGCGGTTGAGACCCGAGCTGATCTACGTTAACAGAGACATGTTCCAGAAGGAGCGATGATTGTACCAATCATACTTAGCAGCGACAAAACAGAGTTGTCAGCAGGTAGTGGTGACCGGACAGCTTACCCACTATATTTGACAATAGGAAACTTGGCCAAAGCCCAACGGCGGGCTGTTAGCACTAACAGCATTGTCTTGATAGGCCTACTGCCAAATCTTGCTGGACATGATGCTGGAGATCATTGGACCAAGCGACAATATCATGCCGCAATGACAATAATACTCCGGAGCCTGCAGGAGCCGTCCCACAATGGAACAAACATAGTCTGTGCAGACGGACGCACCCGGCTTGGTTATCCTAGAATAGCTTCATTTGTGTCCGATTTTCCTAAACACACACTTTTCACCTTGACCGTCTACATGTGGTGCCCATGTTGCGAGCCAGACCCGGAAATGTTCCCAGGCTTGGACCAAACGGCTATACCTGGAACGACAGAACGAGATGCTGGCCTTAGTATAGATCAATGCCACAGAAGAGGGAAATGGAAATTTGAACCGGATTTCAGCTTAGCCGCAGGGCACAAAGGGTTCGAGCCTTATAAATTCATTCACCCTGACCGGTTACATCAACTTTTAACTGATACATTTAAACGGCACGCATGGAATTGCGCGATACAATTTCTCAGTTATAAGCTAGGCAAAGAAGAAGCCATTCGGCAGATCGATGAGAGGTTCCACGCAATACCCCATTTCGCAGGTCTGCGTGCCTTTGGTAAAGGCCGCCGCATAACCAAGGTCAAGCAATTCACCGGCGCTGAGTATAAAGATATGTTGAGGGTTTGTATTCCGGCTCTGGCACCACTATTTACAGGATACCCCCAACATATAACCTTCATGAGTCATCACACGGATTTCATACTTATAAGTGGCTATCATCAGCATACCGATGATACCTCAGGTTATTTGAAGAAGGCATTGGATGGGATGGCAGCCGGTATGCATCTATGGGCCCCTTATTGCAACAGTACAAATACTGGAGATGACAGCAATGTTAAGGTTTCCACTATGCATGCCATGAGCCACTATATTGAATGTATACAAGATATGGGCTCATGCGACAACACCGACACAGAAGCAAGTTTTGAGGGTGCACACCACTGGATTTGTAAGCTGGCGTATAGAGCCAGCAATAAAGTCAACTATGTCGTACAGATGTTAGCGTGGAAACAGAGACTTTTCTACATCAAATCCCGACTGTCCGTTCTACGACATATTCTAAAAGAGAATCCTACCAGTTGTCATGCGGACTTGTGCTTGGGCATGCTTATCAGCAACCCTATGCTCCCTAAAGTCATTGCAGCAACGGCTTTGATAGGGATCAGCCACGGTCGATGTCTCGAACAAGCACTCTGACATTTCATAAGCTCAGCTTGTACGTATTCACAGAAGGTCTAGCCAATCATTACAAATATCTGGCTGACAAACCTCCGCAACATTTGTGGCCACTGTTACGTAGCAAGGGAGCAGACGCCAGATGGTGGAAGACTCAGAAAGTCCGTTGGGGCACTGGCCTATGTTGTGTGTCGGAGAGTGTCAACGAGGATACTGGAATTCGACAGGAGTTTGCTAGATGCACATTGTCGTGGCGCAATAGCAATAAACGATACGATTATTTGATGTACTCAGGGACGGTAGGCAAGGCAGACTGAAGAATCAGTGCAGAAGGACTGCGATTTGGCCAAATAATATCAGTATTTCGCATTGCTGATCAAGTGTCTGCTATTCATCAAGGTTTTTCCACAAGTATCGTGCATCATGATATCGTTTTCTTGAGACGTATTGAGTTGGTCAATAGTGGGCATGTCAACAAGGCGCGGAGGATGGCATCCGTCCAAAGGGTTGCCGGGATAGACCACGGAACATCCAAGGAATATATCGTTTTGCCTGTTGCTGTCATACTCCGTCCCGCCCATCTTGTTCCTACTGGCCCTCCAGGCAAATATTTTATCAACAACTTTATCTCGCTAGAGTTTTACAACACTGGATAATAAGTTTTACTGTGTATGCTCGGCTGGACACGCGGAGACCACGGCCTGCATCGGAGTTGCGGTCAGAGTGGACTTCTGAGTTGTTGCTGGAATAGATGTCATAGGAGTTGGCCTAAGGGTCAACTCTGAATCAAAGTTGTTGTCAGAGTGGCTGTCAGAGTTGCTGTCATAGTTGCTGTCAGAGTGGGCGTCAGAGTCGTTGCTGATATAGATGTCACAGGCGTTGGCAGGGTTGACTCTGAATCAGAGTTGCTGTCAGAGTGGGCGTCAGAGCTGAATTTATACAGCAATCCGTCGAATCATTAAGTGCTGGATACAATCTACTAGTCTTTGGCTATATACGGGATATAGCCAAAGACGCGATAATTGATGTTGGATCGAACGCCGTGTACGACAGCGGCGAGGTGGTTTCTGTATATATAGTCTCTAATAGCATAGTTAGCATAATAAACTGCTGAATAAGCGCTCAAGTTCCACTGAATCCAAGAATCTGCAAACCATAGCGAGATCGAAAACCATCGCAAGATGCTTCCCAAAACCATCGCGACATCCAAAACCACCGAAATAGTGCTAAAGAATGCTATGGAACTTTATTATGGAGTGCTATGCAGTGCTAAAGAATGCTATTGCTTCTACGGACTTATTACAAAAAACCTCAGTCGCGTAATTGGCCCACGGACCAGTATAGAGCGCTCCTGAGTGCTATGGAATGCTAATACGGCTACGCATGCTAATCGGAAAATCGATCTTTTCGTGACGTTAAAAGCACCAGGGCGACGAGTACTATCTGTAGGTACCGGAAAATTCCCCCAGCACAAGTTCTAAGCGTTTCTTTAAGGTGTCTTCCACGCTGTATAGTAGACTTACCAGCTTCAAACACCCATAGCTTTAGCAGCTCTCGAGCGATCGCTACGTACATAGGCTTAAACGAGCCGTACAGCAAGCGCTATCCGTACATACCGGCCAATACCACCTGCAGCGTGCTGTGACCGTTCGAAAAGCTGTTTGAGGGGTTGTTCAATGCTGTATACACGGTTTGAGACGGATGCGATAGTCCGGCTGGTTATCATACTTTTGTTACTACAGATGCATCAGAATCTAAGGCAGAGAAGACTAGATGCACTGCTTCATGACCCAGATTGAGAAGGTCAAGCGTTACTCTGGCTGTACAGGCTGGCAATCAGCTATGTTCAGCAGCCTGGTTGGATTCATATGAGTAATAGATGGAACAATGAAGACTGCGTACAATACTTGAGGTTTAGCAAACGACAAATTGCTCGCATTCTAATACTTGTGAACTTTCAAGACGTTGAGTGGAGAAACAGATACACTCCCACAGCGGAGGAAGCATTGTGCTTGCGATTCTACCGGACATTCAGCCCTCATAGGTTGAAGGATATCATGAAGGTGTTTGGGAAGCACCGAGCTTGTATCTCACGTGTATTTAATGATACTGTTCTATATTTAATTGCGAGGTTCAAGAATGTTCTGGCTTGAGACGGGCACAGGCTTCGACTACCGCTACTTCAAAGGTTTGCTGATGATATAGAGAAGCGGTTTGGTGCTCTAGGCATCTGGGGATTTGTGGATAGAACTGTACGACCCATGTGCCGTCCCAGACTTGATCAAATATTGTATTACAATGGTCATAAGAAATACCCAAAGTTCAAGTACCAGGGCATTACGACACTGTTAGTTTGATTATAAGTGTTTTGGAGGTCCAGTTATGGCCCGAACTGGAGACTGGGCCGTGTGGGGAAAGTCTGGCGTTGAGCAACACTTACAAGACGTGATGGCAGAGCTTTCTGTTGAGGACAGACTCTATATCGATGTGGACTCGGCATATTTTTCTGAGTTTAGTATCATGGCTCTGTACCGGCCCCAAGCTGGTATTGCCTTGTCGCATGCAGAGGAGGCACCTAATGTTGCCATGTCCAGTGAGCGGAATATTGTAGAATGGAGCTTTGACATGATACTGAACAATTAGAGTTTATATGGCCACAGAAGAGTTTTAAAGACCGGCTTGTCAACTGTCATAGCATACTATTTAGTGAGTTGTCTTTTACAAAATGTTCTCACTTACGTACGGGGCGCAAATCCGATTAGTGAACGGTACGGCCTGGAACCTCCCAACGTAGAGCAATATTTGAACATATAAACACTAAATACAAATATTTTAAAGCTGGACAGGCCGCTGCTGTAACTCTTTGAGTATAGTTAAGATCTCTGCTTGTGTAACTTGCGTTGCTTGAGATGATTCTTTGATCTCTTGGAATTCCTTACGAAGATCTTGTGGTTGCAGCTCCAAAGCTTGTGTTCATTCCTCAAAGGCGCTGGCTGGCGCTGCCTGACTCTCAGGTAGTCGAGCAATAAGCTGTATGGTAAGATCCTAAAGCTCTTTGCCCTCATGGATATGTGTTTCCACCAAAGATATCTTGCGTTCCTTTATGCGCTGGCGACGCTCCGCAACTTTAGAGAAACGTTTACGTAGTTCAAGGGCCATTTCTTCGTTTTGACCTGTTTTGTCACCAGAAAGGACTGCAAGCGTGGCTTGAAATGTTCATTTTTGTGACAGAGGCAACAGCATATTTTTCTGATTCCTAATCGAAGTTTTTTGTGCGGCAGAAACCACTTTGTTCTTAACCACTGCACTGCTTGGTTTCTCTTTACGTCGGTCCTGTATAGAAGTTGAAATGTAAGTAACAACATATTACAAGTTAGTACGGGCAGACCTTATGCGTTCTATCCATGTAATCCATGGATTATGGGGTCTGAGTCATGTCATTTCTTCTTGTGCCATGCCTGACTTGAGATTTTGAAGCTTCAAAATTGCTTTGCGTTCCTTTACAAGACGGCAAACAATATGATGAGCATTCCCGACACGTTGCTAGAATGTATGGCTCGAGATCACTTTAATGTACGTCCACAAGTTTTCTTCACCATTTACTAAGTATATGTCGCTATACTGAATGCACACACGGATCATCAGAAGCTTTACTGGGTCCGATAAGTGAACCCTTTTGTCAGTACGGGCTATAGGTGGCGGAACAAGGTTAACTCGTAGAATTTCGGGAGTTGAGGCTGCTAAAATTCGCCCTGCTGGTATACTCAACCCCTCTCGTGCCATGATGCTTCAAAATTTTCGAATTCTGGCAAGGGATTTGTAGTTGAGGGCTGCACAGGTGGTTCAGACATGATTGCGTGTAGTGTCTGTTTACAGTAAACAAACAAGATTCAACGCTGCGCTATTTAACGCTGAGACTATAGTATTGTAAAGAGGGTATTTATTGGAATAGTTGTAAGCTAGTGTTAAATGAAATATCATATTACATCAGTAATAAGATAGTAAATAAATGGATTATGTATAACTTGTAAAGGCGTTTTGCACGTTAGACATATTTTTTGACTATATTGCATTTAGATTGAATTTTCTACAATTCGTATACAATGTCAAATATGTGTTCCGGCCGGTTGGCCAAGTGTTCTTCTTGACCAACTGGCCGGCCGATATGGCAATTAGTTCACTTGGTGCCCCGACTGGCCGATATGACAACTGGCCGGTACGGCAAGACTCAAGAGGTTAATTTCTCAAATATTCAACAAGTAGATTGTTTTTCCGCGCCCGCAACTATCCAGTGAATCGTAGGGTGACAACCTCCTATAGTGGATTTTCCCTTGGGATCAATAAAACACTCAATCTCGGTCCCATAACGATCAACTTGAGCCTAAAATAAGCTGGAATGATGCTAGTTCTGTGAGGATTGTTTCAAAAGGTTCGCTGTGCTACAGCTATATGTTAAGAACTACATAAAATAAACACTAGGGCACGGTTCTACAAACTTTGGGCACCTCTGACTTGCGTTCAACGAATTCTCTTACCTAAGTTTAACGACGGCGCAGACAACCGGTGACCGACGTCACTTCCGAAGTTTGATCATCTGGAACAGCTACAAAGGTACATTTGTGCCTGGGCATCTCTTGCACTGCGGTCAATCAATGCCGTGTAGCTCGTTTCGGGTACCTCTTCAATGCTGCTATATCTGTGTTCTTCCGGATTGATCCGGCTTCACTAGTACCTCAGGAGTTTGAGTTATACCATTTAGACACAATTTGTATTCTGCTATGGTAGTTGGAGAATAGAAACCCACTTGCTGTACTGTGTACCGGAGGCCCGCATATACACCAAGGATTTCATTAACATACCGGCCAGCCGATGAACCAAGTTGGCCGGTTGGCCAATTGGCCAACCATTTGGTCAATCGGCCGCCCAGTTGCCCAACCAGCTGGTCAGTTGGCCAAGCGGATTACTTGGCCCACCGGCCGGAACATATGTATTTTTAGCAAAGGCGCATTGTAAACAATATTTCATTTGATCAAAGATCTATTGCAATCAAAGACGCATTGTAGACAACTATATATTTATGCAAAGACATATTACAATCAAAGACGCATTGTAGGCGATTATGGATTTAATCAAATACGTATTGCATTTCAAAGACATACATGACTCAAATATGCCTATACTATTCTTGACTAGCCCAGCCATACAAATTATTGGCATGGCTTGGCGCCGCCTAGTTTGACGTGCATAGACAAAATCCGAATTTGCACAGTACAATTTATCCATCATCACCGCCAACAAACTACAAGCTAAGTCACAAACCACTGAGGCAACCCCTGCAAAAAACATTCCGCAAACTACTCTAATACACATGTAGAACAATCTCTCATGACAAATCTTTTCACTTGTATTACACCCTGAGTCCGCTGTTGTAAGTGCTAATTCACCTGTTGGTATCGTACCAATATATGCTACAGGCCGCACCACAACTACTCCACCGGCAGCCGCACCGCAACGAAACTTATATCGTTAGAACGACCTACGCAAGACGGTCGCAATGAGCCTAAAAACGCCGCAAACCGTTGAGTATCCATGGTTTTATGACGGCTTCCAATCTACCCAGTAGTACTATACTATAGTCGAGTGGCCCACAACTACCCCAATCATAGACGCTTGGTTATGTAGCTAGATTTTGTCAAAGTTGTCACATATTAGTAATTTAAATCTACTAGAATAAAATACGTAATTTTTGCAACAATAGTAGTGAATTGTAACTCTGTATGACTCAGCGTGACTCCCTATGATTTGAAGTGACTCGCCACAGCTTGCGCCTATAGTGATAACACTCTATTAATACAATTTTCAAACAAAAATGTATTTGTTTCAAATACGGTGTCAACACTGTCTTAATACCATCTTGACTCTGCATTTAAAAAAATACATCATAGGTTTAAATACGTCTTTAATTTTGAATATGCATTAAAAGTGAATATAACTTTTTTTGTAATACTGTATCAATACGATATTGTAAAAAATACTGTTATTCTTCAAATGCCATCATACTACAGTCATTGTTGCTATACTGGGATTTTTCAAATATGTCATCAAAACTAAATATAGTAATTAAATAAATAAAATATTTCGAAAAATGCAGAATATCTATAGCAATGTTTTACAAATACATTTTCATTTTAAAGATAGTGTCAAGACTGTCGTACAACTGTCCTAATAAACACCCTCTTTTTAGTACTGTAATTCCTCTGATCTTATTTTTGTTTACTAACAAGCCGTTGCCAGGGCAAATGGCGTGGTTGCTCTGGCTACAGCGCAGAAAATAACACGGCAGCGGTAGCCAAACCCCTCTATTAAATAAAGTATTGAACATTACGATTTCATATCATCAGTAACAAGCAGTGAAGTATTTTTCATGGCACCGCAGTATACCTCTACATCCGGCTCAGGTCTATGTATGGCAAAATACGAGCTGTTATAGGTAGGCAGCGGTGACTGTATTCCCCATAAAAATCTTGGGACTGAAATGTAGAACTGATAACTCTCCACTGAAACTCCATGAATACAAGGAACAAAACAATTGAATAAAATGATTTTTGTATGCGCTTATAAGAAGGATTGCCAGAATGTGTTCAAGCTGCACAATCTATAACCAGAAGATAAACCTGTATGTAGTATGGGCATTTGATACGGTCACGGAACACAATAAACAGTAACAAACCAACCCGGGTGTCATAATTTCACAGCTCAATGTGACGGCTATCCAAGCTAACTACAAGACCTGAACTACACACAGGAAGCTCTCAAATATGACATTAAGTCTATTCGTCGTGCTTGTGGTAATTAACTTTATCATTCCAGCTGGAACATCTTAGCATGGAAAATGACAATGTGGAAGAAGCACATACAATAACGTCTTATCGCCGTCACCCCAAAAGAAGTTTTTTGATCTGATGTTCTGGTAGGCATATTCAACACGCTCCTCTAGAGGAGGCATATGATGTTCCCAGTGCTCCCAATGCTCATTCCAAAGACCATATGCATTAATTCCGGTAATGATCAGAGCGGGGATAGTAGCACTAAATACACTGTTAGACTTCCAGTTAAACTTCAAAAAGTTGCAACCGGTTGAGAACAGACTAGATGGAAAGCTTGCGCCAGAGATCTGTGTGTCTATTAGCGCACGAATGGCTCATTGAATGTTTACACCTTACCGCTGGATTCGGCGGCATGTTTCTTCACCGCCTCTCGTTCCTTGATAAAAGCGCTGCCATCAGCTTTGTGAGTGGACTCCAAAGAGGTATAACGGCGTTTGATCAGAGCCTGACGATGCTGGCGCAGCATGATGCGGCTGGGAACACGTAGAGACGACATTGTTGTTAGTGGGAGAGTTTGCCAAAGTGAAGAATCAAGAAGTGGTTCGATAACTAATAATGGGCCGGCTCGTTTGTTACCCTGCCTCGTCCCATCACGACCGAGTGGGGTGCGTGTTTCGAAAAAAAAGGTGGCGGAAAGCTATAACTGAAAACAATAGTGCGACGGGACAGCCACCGCCACTATAATCACCGGCATCAAATATCAAACAAAACAAGAAACGTTCGGCCTTCGGCCGTTATCTGACTTTGATGGGACACTGGGTAGTGGTAAAGGGGTAAAGGTTACAGTTTTGGCTAAAAGCCTTTTAAAACACAAATCAATGAAGTAAATGCTGTGCTGTTGAATCCGATGGTTTGATTCCGGTTTTCACGAGCTTTTTAGGTTCGGGTGGCGCAGTGGGTTTGGGTGGTGGTAAAGTGTGTTAGTAAGCGTGAATTGCCTTGCCCCGGTACCCGAATTCCTTGTGAATACAGACGAAGGGGTATATACTGACTGCTACTTAGCCTTTGTCAGAATGTGATCCACCACTACCATTAGTATTTAGATAGCGCCGGACAGGCCATCTATATTGCACTAGCAAGTAGCAATTGTTTTATGATGTATGTTGATTTGTGCCAGATGTTACGCCCTTGAATATGAGTTGTTTTTCAACCATTACGGCGCACGTCCGACAGTGAAGAATCAGCATGTGAATGCTAAATCTCAAATTACGAATGGTGAAATTTGTCTGTAGAGCCGCTGTCCCATACTACTAAATGTTAGATATCAAGAATCAGAATTTAGATTCAGCGTCAATGAATCTTGAATGTTGAAAATTGTGCGCCGTGCAGTCATCATTAATGTTATGTAAGTTGTACGTGATCAATAAAATTATAGCATGACGTATGTTGAATGACGTCACGAAAAAGTCGATTTTCCGATTAGCACGCGTAGCCGCATTAGCGTTCCATAGCAGCCCTTAGGAGTCTATACTGGTCCGTAGGCCAACTTAGCGACTGAGGTTTTTTACAATAAGTCCGTAGAAGCAATACCATTCTTTAGCACTCCATAGCACTCCATAATAAAGTTTCATAGCGTTCTTTAGCACTGTTTCGGTGGGTTTGGATCTCGCGATGGTTTTGGGAAGCATCTCGCGATGGTTTACAGATTCTTTGATTCAGTGCAACTTGATCGCTTATTCAGCGGTTTTATTATGCTATCTAGACTATATACAGAGACGGATTCTATGGAAAGCTGCTTTGTCGCCGGATCGTCGAATCTTTAAGGATTCGACGCTTTTATGTAATGCTGCTTTGACAGAGGATTGGCCGATAATCTAAGGATTCAGCCTTTTATCATGGATTCGCTGCTTTGACAGAGGATTGACCGATAAGCTAAGGATTCGGACTTTTATGATGGATTCGCTGCTTTGACAGAGGATTGGCCGATAAGCTAAGGATTCGGACTTTTATGATGGATTCGCTGCTTTGACAGAGGATTGGCCGATAATCTAAGGATTCGGCCTTTTATGATGGATTGCTGCTTTGACAGAGGATTGGCCGATAATCTAACGATTCGGCCTTTTATTATGTAATGCTGCTGTGACAGAGGATTGGCCGATAATCTAAGGATTGCTGCTTTGACAGAGGATTGGCCGATAATCTAAGGATTGCTGCTTAGTCGTAGATTGTCCAAAGAATACAGCTGTTTGACGGCAAGATGTCGGTTGCGATCGTGCTAGGGAGCGTCATTGTAAAGGTTCGAATTCGCGGTGTTTGATTGTATCCAGGTCTAGAACTGCAAAGATCAATAAGTAAACAGTAATCTGAGGGTGTTGAACTCACATTTGTAAAGTTTGGAGACAATGTTCGGGTGCTCTTATGTGGTTGGCAGCTGTATTTCAACCAAAGTTCAAAACTGCAAAGACAAACATTGTAAAGTTTGCGAAAACTGACATGTTCTCACAAATACACTGGTTTAGCTGCAATCTACGCAGCAAACCACTCCTGCGCGGCGGCTTCCGTGACACAAAACATGACTCGGCGGCGTTTTTGGCGCTGCTTTGACCCTATTGCAGGGGCTGCACACACCGGAAATGAGCAAAGGAAATTGCGGTGAACACTCTGCACGCTATTACTCACACCGTCCGAGCCTTCTGCCCCTGAGTTTTGAAGAGTAGTTCAATGCCCCCCATTACTTTGTTCAAGTTCTTTCGCTCTAAGTTCGACAACTCTGCTGAGGTGAACACCACAAATGCCGACCTGAACACCGACGCTCCCCAGCACGATCGCGACTGACAACTCGCCGTCAAACACCAGTATTCTCTGCTGAAGCGACCTCATCATGACCATATATACTGACTATGAATACAGGTCATACCGGCATTGTATAAGATCCGTCGACAAAGAAGCGTTCCATAAAAAAGCGTCGAATCCTATAAGATTCGACGATCCTTTGTCAAAGCAGCGTTCCATAAGAAGGGTCGAATGCTTTAAGATCTGTCGAATGCTTTAAGATCTGTCGAATCCTTTAAAATCTGTCGAATGCTTTAAGATCTGTCGAATACTTTAAAATCTGTCGAATCCTTTAAGATCTGTCGAATCCTTAGATTATCGGCTAATCCTTTGTCAAAGCAGCTTTCCATAAGAAAGGCTGAATTCTTAGATTATCGGCCAATCCTCTGTCAAAGCAGCGAATCCTCTGTCAAAGCAGTGAATCCATGATAAAAGGCCGAATCCTTAGATTATCGGCCAATCCTCTGTCAAAGCAGCGAATCCATGATAAAAGGTCGAATCCTTAGATTATCAACCAATCCTCTGTCAAAGCAGCAAATCCTCTGTCAAAGCAGCGACTCCATCATAAAAGGCCGAATCCTTAGATTATCGGCCAATCCTCTGTCAAAGCAGCGAATCCTCTGACAAAGCAGCGAATCAATAATAAAAGGCCGAATCCTTAGATTATCGGCCAATCCTCTGTCAAAGCAGCAAATCCTCTGTCAAAGCAGCGAATCCTCTGTCAAAGCAGCGACTCCATCATAAAAGGCCGAATCCTTGGATTATCGGCCAATCCTCTGTCAAAGCAGCGAATCCTCTGTCAAAGCAGCGAATCCATAATAAAAGGCCGAATTCTTAGATTATCGGCCAATCCTCAGTCAAAGCAGCGAATCCATCATAAAACGCCGAATCCTTAGATTATCGGCCAATCCTCTGTTAAAGCAGCGAATCCATGATAAAAGGCCGAATCCTTAGATTATCGGCCAATCCTCTGTCACAGCAGCATTCCATAATATAAGGCCGAATCCTTAGATTATCGGCCAATCCTCTGTCAAAGCAGCGAATCCTCTGTCAAAGCAGCGAATCCTCTTTCAAAGCAGCGAATCAATCATAAAAGGTCGAATCCTTAGATTATCGGCCAATCCTCTGTCACAGCAGCATTCCATAAAAGCGTCGAATCATTAAAGATCCGGCGACAAAGCAGCTTTCCATAGAATCCGTCTCTGTATATAGTCTAGATAGCATAATAAAACCGCTGAATAAACGATCAAGTTGCACTGAATCAAAGAATCTGTAAACCATCGCAAGATCCAAAACCACCAAGACCATCGCGAGATTCAAAACCACCAAAACCACCGCCAAACCATCGCGAGATCCAAAACCACCACCAGTGTAGTATATAGCCCAACGTAGCACTGTCAGAGTCCAAAGTCGCGATCCAGCTGTCTAGCGTAGCACTGTCAGAGTCCAAAGTCGCGATCCAGATGTCTAGCGTGGCACTGTCAGAGTCTATGTCAGGGATCTTGCTGTCCAGCGTAGCATCTCCATAGCCTAACGTAGCATGCAGAGATGCTACGTTTAGCATTCAAAGTTGCCAAGTTAGCAACTCTGCAGCCTAACCTTAGCATGCGGAGTTCCTACGTTACCGCCGTTCTCCTAAAATAGGCCGTCTAACATCTAAGTTACTGCGCTTCTCCTAACGTAGGCTAAAATAGGAGGGATTGAAAACAGGGAGGTAACGTAGCTGTTAGACGAGCTATTTTAGGAGAACGGCGGTAACGTAGGAACGTTGCGCCCTACGTTACCGGAGGCCTTGCGATGTTGTCGAATCGACGTATATCGGCTAATTTAGGCTAACGTAAGGGGTTTTAGGAGTTTTAGCACAAAATGATCTTTTCGTGACGAACGGATGTTGAGCTAGTAAATACTGACTACTATGTGATATTGACCATTAACATATATTGAACACTGCGGTGATGAATTAAACTAATGAATGACCTATTGTCCGCCAGGAGGTTACCCTATCACGAGCAATATTTCCTCGATCCGATCGGGAAAATACCCAAAAAAAAGCGGCAAATCAAGCGCTTCAAAACGCTTGTTTTTTTGCTGAAAACCCTCAACAGATACAGCGGTTATGTAAGATCAACTTTCACGCTTTCTTACACAAGCAATATTCACTCGATTCGAACGGTAGAATGTTTAAAAAAAGCGGAAAAGAAGCTCATTTTTTTGGATATTTTTATTACTATATACACTGCATTATTGGCGAAGCGGCCGCCAATCAAGCTCAAGCAGCTGCATAAACCAACTCCTCCACTTTAACCCCTTCTTACTCCAGCAATACAGGTTTGATTTGAGCGTTTGTGGGCTCTAAAATTAAGTACAAATTGAGAGCATTTTTTTGACATAAGTACGGCCCGAATCAGACGAATATTGACCGAACGCGGACATGTTAAATTATTTGAACCTAATGAAGGGTCATACTGTCCACCAATGCATCAAGGTTAGTTTAGCATGAAAGTTGGCAGAGCAGCAAGCGATGTGAAGAATAAATTGGATGGAGAAAAATGCAGGACGCCGAGCGACAGCGCCCTTACTTATAGACAACTTGGGGAAGACGCCATTGACATCATTATTTGCAACTGAAACAACATAGTGACAAAAAAAATCATGAGTTTAGGTTCAACTTCCCTAAAACCCACTCAGAAGTGGACCGGGTGACCATAATTGCTTTTTCCACAGCCTTTTACCAAGAATCACTTACTAAGAATGACATAATAAACCGTTACAACCCAACGTTCTTATACTTTTATCATGAACAAAACAAGTTCGGTTAACTGTATTGGACGTTCGTTAGAAGAGTGATTCCGTGAAATCTTTGCAGTGTCTAGGCAGTGGCCCCCACCAGAAGTATTAATAGACATGAGTCCGTTGCCCTATACAAAAATGACCAAAATTTTCGGAGCGCTCCCTTTATCCTAGGTCGTCGCAGACTCCTCCCCTAAGCACCCTGCTCCGCAGGGGTGCCTACCATTCAAACGACCAATTTTTGTTAACGTCCAACCACCAAAATACACTAGAAACCAGAGGTTTGCATCACGTGTAGTTCCGCGCCGACCGGCCGGAAATGTATATTTGTCGTTACTCCTGCCTGAAGCTACAATAGTACATCACATTGATAAATACATTGAATACATTTATTAATTGTTATAAAGTCCAAAGTGCTCTTTCCAAGCTTTTTTTTATAGATATCTATGCAAAGTCTCTTCGTTGCCTTGTCACACTCCCTTTTTTTTTATTCACCAAACTCTTCTGTTCTGGACTTAAGCTGCGTCAAGAAAAGGTGGAATTTCCGATTAGCACGTGTAGCCGTATTAGCGTTCCATAGCACCTGAGAGCGCCGTATACAGGTCTGTCGGCCAGTTACACGCCTCAAGTTTTTTGCAATCAGTCTGTAGGAGCAATAGCATTCTTTAGCACTGCATGGCACTGTATACTAAAGTTCTATGGCATTTTTTAGCACTCTTTCGGTGGTTTTGAATCTTGCCATGGTCTTAAATTTCGCAAAGGTTTTGGAAAACATCTTGTGATGGTTTTTGATCTCGCGATCATTTACATCAAGAAAAGATCTTTTTCTTTAACAGCCTTCCGGACAACGTGGGCAACAAGGGCAACTCGGGCGACTGCGGAATATATCGCCAAAGACGGCGTCTTAGCAAGGTGGCTGTGAGTCGGCAACACTTCGGTAAACCAGCCTGCAGGGCCGGACCTAGTCAACCTCGATACTCACTTACCGACCAATTACCGAGAGAGATTACTACACAAGCATCCATTGGCCAAGTTCACAGTCTGTGAAGCGTACTGATTGTTGATGACGGAACTTTGGATCTGGTTTATGGCAGATGACTGCACGCAAACTTCAATATGGGAGACATCTGCAGTTTAAATGGTATTATGGGATATATTCGCAGTTTAGATTTATGAACAAACGAGCAGATTGGTCACAGCGGCTATTTGCGTTGGCGTCATGAGAATGAAATAGGTTCAATCAAGGGGTATAGTATCAAGCTATCTATGACTATATACACTATATACGCGATACTCACTTGATTGACGGTTCTAATGACCGTCTGATCGGCTGGCCATTGATGGTTCTTGAAGAATTTGGCCTATATTGCAGGATTCATGGCAATATGCATTATTCCAGCAGCATGAGCTGTATTGATGGTCAGTATATATGGTCATCATACGGTGGCTCAAGCAAAGAATACTGGTCGCTGGGTCTTGAAGCGTGCAAACCTCATTTTTGCAACGTCACGAAAAGATCGATTTTCCGATTAGCACGCGTAGCCGTATTAACGTCTATAGGAGCCCTTAGCACTCTTGACTGGTCCGTAGGCCAACTTAGTGACTGAGGTTTTTTACAATGAGTACGTAGAAGCATTCCTATTCTTTAGCACTCCATAGCACTCCATCATAAAGTTCCATAGCTTTCTTTAGCACTATTTCAGTGGTTTTGGATCTCGCAATGGTTTTGAGAAGCATCTCGCAATGGTTTTGGATCTCGCGATGGTTTTGTGAAGCATCTCACGATGGTTTTGGATCTCGCAATGGTTTTGTGAAGCACCTCGCGATGGTTTACAAATTCTTTGATTCAGTGCAACTTGATCGCTTATTCAGCCGTTTTTTATGCTATCTAGACTATATACAGAGACAGATTCTATGGAAAGCTGCTTTGTCGCCGGATCTTAAAGGATCCAGGCTATTCTATAGAAAGTTGCTTGGCCAACAGATCATCCAATCTTGAGGATTCGACCTTTTTTTATGGAATGCTGCTGTGACAAAGGATTTGCCGATAATCTAATGATTCGTCAGATGGTATAGGATTCGGTCTATTCTATCGATTGCTGCTTAGTCGTCGATTGTCCAAAGAATACAGGTGTTTGGCGGCTGGATGTCGGTTGTGATCGTGCTAGGGAGCGTCATTGTAAAGGTTCAAATTCGCGGTGTTTTGTTTTATCCAGGTTTAGAACTGCAAACATCAACAGTTGAACAGTAATCTGAGGGTGTTGAACTCACCTTCGAAAAGTTTGAACACAATGTTCGGGTGCTGTAGTGTGGTTGGCAGGCGTATCTCGACAAAAGTTCAAACCTGCAAAGACAAACTTTGTAAAGTTTGCAAAAACTGACATGTTCTCACAAATACACTGATTTAGCGGCAAACTACGCAGCAAACCACTCTTGCACATCGAGTTCCGTGACACAAAACATGACTCGGCGGCGTTCTTGGCGCTGCGTTGACCCAATTGCAGGGGCTGCACACACCGGAAATGAGCAAAAGAAATTGCGGTAAACACTCTGCACGCTAATATTCACACTGCCGGAGCCGTTCGCCCGTGAGTTTTGACGGGTAGTTCAATGCCCCCATTACTTTGTTCAAGTTTTTTCGCTCTAAGTTTGACAACTCTGCTAATGTGAACACCACAAATGCCGAACTGCACACCGACGCTCCCAAGCACGATTGCGACTGACAACTCGCCGTCAACCACCAGTATTCTCTGCTTAAGCCACCTTATCATGACCATATATACTGACAATGAATACAGCTCATACTGCTGGGATCCCTAGGATCTATCACTGGCCAGCCGATATAACGTTAATTAAAAGGCCGAATCCTATACGATCTGCCGATCTACGCCAAAGCAGCTTTCCAAAAGGAAGCGTCAAATCCTTAAAGATCTGTCGAATCCTTTCAGATCTGTCGAATCCTTAGATTATCGGCTAATCCCATGTCGAAACAGCATTACATAAAAGCGTCGAATCCTTAAAGATTCGACGATCCGTCGACGAAGCAGCAATCCATAAGAAATGGCCGAATGCCATAAGATCCGACGACAAAGCAGCTTTCCATAGGATCCGTCTCTTTTTATAGTCTACATAGCTTAATACAACCGCTGAATAAGCGCTCAAGTTGCACTGAATGAAAGAACCTGGAAACAAACCATCGCGAGATGCTTCCCAAAACCATCGCGAGATCCAAAACCACCAAAACCACCGCCAAACCATTGCGAGATCTAAAACCACCGCCGTAGTACATGGCCCAACGTAGCACTGTGAGAGTCCAAAGTTGCAATCTTGCTGTCCAGCGTAGCATATCCATAGCCTAACGTAGAATCGTCAGAGTCCAAAGTAGCGATCTTGCTGTCCAGCGTAGCATACCATAGCCTAACTTAGCAAGCGGAGATGCTACGTTTAGCATTCAAAGTTGCCAAAATAGCAACTCTGCAGCCTAACCTTAGCATGCGGAGTTCCTAAATTACTGCTGTTCTCCTAAAATAGTCTGTCTAACATCTAAAATACTTCGCTTATCCAACGTATGCTAAAAAGTAAGGGATTGAAAAAAGGGAGGTAACGTAGCTGTTAGACGAGCTGTTTTATGAGAACAGCGGTAATTTAGGAATGTTGCGCCCTACGTTACCGGGGACCTTGCGATGTTGTCGAATTGACGTATATCGGCTAATTTAGGCTAACGTAGGAGTTTTAGGAGTTTTAGCACAAAATGACCTTTTCGTGAAGTAGTGGTCTATCCTCTGTGGCTATTCCCTCCTGCAATGTTTCCTGGTAGATTTGCTATTTATCAAAATTCGGAAAGCTAATTCACGGGCTTTTCAACTTCATGATACTGAATCTTGGTGTTTTGTCTTGTGTGGCAATTGGGTGTCTTAACCAATCAAAATCCAGAGTGTGGGTGGCTGGTAGCTGTCCGCGTCTTTTTATTATGACCGGGTGGAGCCATACAATATTGCTTGCAACAATGTCACCTAGGTGCTCTCACGTGGTTGATGGCCGCCCAAGACTACTATTCATTAGGCTTAGGCGCCATTTATTACGTCCTAGTACCTGAGTCTTAAAACAGGATAAGGGATCGGAACCTCTTTTGTAACTTCGTGCTATACTTTATTTTGCCCACCACGCTTGAACTTGTTCACTCACCCATCACTATAAGACCGGATTCCCGATGGCATATCTCGATGATGAATACGTTGCAAACATATTAAAGGCTGAAGTTCGTAGCTTGCCTTCCGCTACTCAAACAGGTGCTCGCATGCCACATGCGTACTACTTTATGTATCCAAAACCGCTGTAATACTCTAACATCAAGGCTCAGGCTATCAACGAAATCTAGTGCAGCCAAACCCAAGCCAAACACTAGGTTTCTTCAGAATATTGTTCGAGAGGCGGATTCACATAATGCTGCACTTCGAGCAAGAGAGATACATGTGTCCAGGTCACGTCTTATATCGTTGCAAAGCCATTCTCATGACAACTTTGACGAGCTCTACCATAACCAGAGGGTTCAGCCGGTGAAAGGTAAACATCATTCGACAAAAGTATCACGAAGACATACAAGTAAGCGCAACAATTAGACTAAACGAAAACTGCCACTGCTTACACAACGTTTCATCATTTTGTAGGGCCACTTCATAAGCGCATGACGGATGATCAGGCTAGACCTGAGCGAACTAGACAGGGGAAAGGAATTCATAAACGACGTGCTTTGAAAGATCCACACAGGCAGCCTTACTGTAGACCAACAGGGAAACACAACCATATTACGAAAGACGATATTCGGGAAAGAGATATTTCTCTTTCATCGGATTCCTGGGAAGAATTTATTGGTCCTCTAGCACCAACACTTCATCGCGGCCGAGGATCAATAAGTGCTGGAGCTGCAATGGATGTCCACTTTAGTCAACATTATGACCCCAAGAAAGACTATCATCGTGATTCTTGCGAAATCATGAGTTGGGACCAAACAGTGGAAGATTATAGAGATCGTCACAAGCGGAAGCAGCACGATGCGGATAAGCTGCGGTCAGTTGGCCTTGAAAAAACTCCGCGCACAGCTTATTTTTGCGATGATGAGGCAAACTTAAAATGGGCAACGAAGGGCGACACGCGTGAATGGGACAAAGGGAAAAGTGCAGGAAGATATGTGGATTACGGAAGTTCCGAAGCAAAGTCAGTATAGAAATCGTTAATGTAAATGCAAAGTACATTTTTGAATCATCTGAGACAAATCACTACTCAAGCCTAATGTCCATAATTTGGGCGCGCAATCTTCAGGGCCTGTATCTTTGTTCCACTATGACTAATCTGGATTGAATTGCCACATAGACTAATCATTAATCGACTTCAGAGGTTCCATATGAGACTCAATTTTTGCTTCAGGCTTTCAAATAATTGATTGTAACAAATTCGGAGCAAACATTGAGCGTTAGTTTGAATTAAGAACAGGATAACATATGGACTTTCCATACTAAACTCAGCAAAATACGAGTACGTTTTGAGACGTATAAGGTGTCCTGTCGACAGAGTATGTCAGGCAACAGGCCGAGGATTATGATAACCTCTGATGTGGCATGGTTCCATGAGAAACATATAGGAAAATTGTTACGACAGTTGTGTACACGAACCTTAACAGATCTGTAGCCTCATGACAGTCTTTTCCGGTTTACCTGTTAAGAACAAATGTCGTGAAGTAAGGCCAGCTTTACACATTACGCAATACATTCTATGCCTTGGGAAATATTGAGCTTACATGTAACATGAATGAAAGTTTCCAAATCAGGCACAAGGATAGAAATCGCTGAGCTATAGTAATTTTATATGCGGAAAATGTTCATATAAAGTACACGATATCCAACGTACATGCCTTTATTCATTCATCAACCTCCAGCTTTTATTGTCACTTTCGTCCCGTTCCCTTGCCATTCTGATACCTAGTGGTATGTTGCCGGGAGATGAGAAGGCTAGGTATCGAACATTAACAAGGTTTTTACCTACAGGACGTTGCAGAGGTTTTGTAAACTGACCCCATCGACAGCGCTCTGCAGTTCTTCCTCTCACGACCTCTATTGCTATCTGAGGCTTTGCGCGCAACCTCAGTCATCGACAGTCTTCACAGGTTCTATCTATCACGTATCGCATGCTTTACTGTACGGATAGAGTTTTTTGCTCCCTGGCGAGCATCTAATGCGTTTTCTACATCGGTGAAAACATCACGGATACATTGCCAAATACACCTCCGAAACTTCATTGGCTGCACAGAATGATATGTCATTCCCCTCGATTGAACATATTTATAGAACTATCTTTCACTACATATAGAAACTCCTCGTCATCAAAATCGATGCCCGGACTCATTTCTTGGCAACCCTTATTTTTGGTTACTCGTATAATACCGCTAACATCTTTTGCAACGCCGGTGTCTAACATTCGCAAACTCACTGTGGTGGATGCCTGATGGGCAAGAGTGAGCACAAAGGCTGAGTGCTCCATCTCAAGCCTAGTGGAATTTCGGGTGATCAAAGACGAATCAGCATTGACGACCAAAACGGTTGATGTGACGATCTGAGGTATATGAATTAGAATCGGGTAGATCGTGTTGTTACTACGATGCATACCGCGTGCCAGCTCAAGATTTCTTTGAGCAAGTCGACGGATAAAGCGCCACAGCCAGCAAGAAGTATTTCTGGATTTTGTACCACCAAAACAGTTGTATTCTTTCTCAATTTTGCTGTAACCGTCGTAAGTGTCTCTGTAATGAAGTTTGATACATTTCGTAAACTAGCTCCATTGGCAGTTGGCACTACAGGTTCATTCGTAGTCATGCGTTGAGAGTTGAGAAATAAAGATTGCAAACCGTCGACGAAAAAAAATCGATCTTGCGTTGTTGCATTCGTGGGGTCTACTCCCTGTGTTGTGGACGATGAGTTCGATCTGATGAAACAAAGTTGGGGTAACAGGTGTACCAACCATTTTACGAGCACCTTCCAAATAGAATTTTTTGTCATGTGTGAAAGAGAGAATAATGACGGCTTTGTCGGAACAGGAAAGGGTTTCCCTAAGAAGAGAATGTATGTACAAACCGGCTGATGCCCCAAGGACTGATGTGATGAGGGATAATTGATGATCATGACCGTCATGAACACGGAAACTATCACTTGAAATTATCATTTTGCTGGCTGGAGTGGGTCGGAAGGGCGTGTTTCATTCGTCACACGTTGAGATTGGTGAATGATGAAGTAAATTGATGTACTCGATGAACATTAGTATAGTTGTTTAGGGTTGACCAAGTTTGAAAAAGCCGTGTGCCAGACGGTGACCACTGTGGTAAAGTATCGAAACGGCTGGATTTTGCTACGAGTTTTGGGTAGCTTTCACATGCGGAGGTGCAGACCATAAGTAATATCCGGCAGTTATTATGGGTTGTGCAGTAGGTTGTAGACTAGTGAGGGTAATCCAGGTAGTGGACCAACCCGAGGAGTCAGGACGGTGAAGTGAGGTGGGGGAATTACAGCGGTTTCGATAATTGTAGGCCGATTTTCGAGTGAATAGCTACAGAGGATAGAACACTAGGTTCGGTGGATTGAAAGCTGTTTCTCCGACATGGAGTCTGTTCGCGCTCTATCCTCTAATATCCCACTGGTAAGACATTGGCATTGCTAGCCTAATTGGGAATATGCTCCTGGCCACCACCATAGTGGAACAGACCGCATTTTTTTGGCTGTGAAGCTATGACCACTACCACAAACACCTAAAATTATTTATTAATTTTTTCTACTAATAATCAGGAGTCAATATCAAGATGTTACAATATACTATACCACTGAAAAACGCCTGAAATGCGATGTATAGAAGATATAAAACAGACTATGTAACTCTATTTTAAGCGAGCCTTTTGTGTCAACGTTGTGCCATCATAGCACTATGGTTCCGCTAACATTGTGCTAATCGTAAAAGTACTTGGTATATTTGAGTTGTATGTCTTTCCTATCAAACGCATGCGTACTAGTTAGCACAATGTTAGCACTATCGTAGGGCCAACGTTCTGCCTTTAATCTTTGACTGTACAATCACATTTCAGGTACAACTGCTGTGCATGCCCTGATGCTCAAATTTGGAATTTCGATCTTTATCTATGTAGAGTCTTGTGCAAAAATGATCAGGAATTTACTGCTACCGTTATATTACGTTCAAGATACTACCATAGTGCAAAGTAAACGTTTGAATAGTGCCTAGATCGCATTACAGTGACATATTGTTAGCAAAATGTAAGTACTAGCTATTTAGATATTGAATGAAATTCAGAGAACATGCAGCTTGTTTCAATCATTGAGTGCTAACAAATTGTATTCTGCAGAGTACTATATCATTATAATATTACTGTGTCGAGCGCACGTTGGCATAATGATAGCACTACGATAGTGCTATCATTGTGCTAACCAGTACGTATGCGTTAGATAGGAAGAGCATACAACTCAAATATACCAAGTACTTTTACGATTAGCACAATATTAGCGGAACCATAGTGCTATGATGGCACAACGTTGACACAAAAGGCTTGCTTAAAATAGAGTTACATAGTCTGTTTTATATCTTCTATACATCGCATTTCAGGCGTTTTTCAATGACTATGCATAACTTATACTATCTATGAGATGATATTAGCATCTTAGTATTCAAAAAAACTGTGTTATGCTGCATTTTTTTTGTGGTTGATTATACAAGAAATACACTTCAAGTCAGAGAATAAGTGATAGAATCAGAAGAATTTTGTAGTCAAACTTTAAAATTTCGCTTATAAATTACAAGGGGTTATTAGCTAATTTTGGTGCGGCTTGTGTGTGCAGGGGTCATTTTCAGCACTAAAAAAAAGTGGGCTGATGTCTATTGGAGTGGCTGGTAGTTTATACCCAATTGGGCTAGTAAACATGTCTTACCAGTGGGATATTAGAGGATAGAGCGCGAACAGACTCTATTCCGGAGAAACATCTTTCAATCCACCGAACCTAGTGCTCTATCCTCTGTAGCTGCATAATCCCGATTTGCACATCAGGAAAAAATCCGTCTCCTTATTAGTCGTCCGGACGACTTGGGCGACTTGGGCGACTGCGGCGACTGCGGAGCATATCGAACAAAAATGACCGCGTAGCGAAGTGGCCTGCAGGGGCAATGCTCCCGTGAACTGGCCTGCAGGCCGGACTCGTCAGCAAACCCATGTTGAGTTAACAACTCGCCCCTGAACTAGCCTGCGCGCGGACCTTGTCAGCGACAACACTCGCTTGCCAACTAATTACAGGGAGAGGTCTAAACACCAGCATCTATCGGTCAAGTTCACGGTCTGTGCAGCGTAATCACCGAAGATGCTCGCACTGCGGGCTGCTTTATGGAAGATGACTGCGCGCGGGCTGCTTTATGGAAGATATCCGCAGTTTGGATGGCTTTATGGAAGAGATCCGCAGTTCGGATGGATTTCTGATTTATTCACAGCGGCTATTCGCGCTTGCGCGCCTAGAGAGAAATGATAGGTTTAATCGAGGGTTTTATTATGCTATCTATGACTATATGCTATCTATGACTATATGCTATCTATGACTATATACGCGATATTCACGGTATTCACGGTGCTAATGACCGTCAGATCACTATATACGCGATAATCTAAGGATTCGACGGATCTTATAGGATTCGGCCTTTTATTATGGAATGCTGCTGTGACAGAGGATTGGCCGATAATCTAAGGATTCGGCCTTTTATCATGGATTCGCTGCTTGGTCGACAGATCGTCGAATCTTTGAGGATTCGACGCTTTATTATGGATTCGCTGCTTGGTCGACAGATCGTCGAATCTTTGAGGATTCGACGCTTTATTATGGATTGCTGCTTGGTCGACAGATCGTCGAATCTTCAAGGATTCGACGCTTTTTTATGGAATGCTGCTTTGACATAGGATTAGCCGATAGACTAAGGATTCGTCGGATCTTATAGTATTCGAACCTTTCTTATGGTATGCTGCTTTGTCGACGGATCGTCGATCCTTTAAGGATTCGACGCTTTTTTATGGAACGCTGCTTTGACATAGGATTAGCCGATAGTCTAAGGATTCGTCGGATCTTATAGTATTCGAACCTTTCTTATGGTATGCTGCTTTGTCGACGGATCGTCGATCCTTTAAGGATTCGACGTTTTTTTATGGAATGCTGCTTTGACATAGGATTAGCCGATAGTCTAAGGATTCGTCGGATCTTATAGTATTCGAACCTTTCTTATGGTATGCTGCTTTGTCGACGGATCGTCGAATCTTTAAGGAATCGACGCTTTTATGGAATGCTGCTGTGACAGAGGATTAGCAGATAATCTGACGATTCGACGGCCCATATCTATAGAACGCTGCTTTGACATAGGATTAGCAGATAATCTGACGATTCGACGGATATCTATAGAACGCTGCTTGGTCGCGATATTCACCGGATTGACGGTGCTAATGACCGTCCGTCAGATCGACTGGCCGCAGACAGACCTCATACAATGCCGGTATGACCTGTGTTCATCGTCAGTATATATGGTCATGATAAGGTGGCTGAAGCAGAGAATACTGGTGTTTATGGCGAGTTGTCAGTCGCGATCGTGCTGGCGAGCGTCGGTGTGCAGGTCGGCATTTGTGGTGTTCACCTCAGCACAGTTGTCGAACTTAGAGCGAAAAAACTTGAACAAAGCAATGGGGGCATTGAACTACCCTCCAAAACTCAGGGGCAGACGGCTCGGGCGGTGTGACTATTAGCGTGCAGAGTTTTCACCGCAATTTCCTTTGCTCATTTCCACCGTGTGCAGCCCCTGCAATGGGGTCAAAGCAGCGCCAAGAACGCCGCCGAGTCATGTTTTGTGTCACGGAAGTCGCCGCGCAGGAGTGGTTTGCTGCGTAGATTGCAGCTAAACCAGTGTATTTGTGAGAACATGTCAGTTTTCGCAAACTTTACAATGTTTGTCTTTGCAGTTTTGAACTTTGGTCGAAATACAGCTGCCAACCACACAACACCACCCGAACATTGTGTCCAAACTTTTCGAAGGTGAGTTCAACACCCTCAGATTACTGTTTAATCATTGATCTTTACAGTTCTAGACCTGGATACAATCAAACAACGCAAATTCGAACCTTCACAATGAAGCTCCCCAGCACGATCGCGACCGACATCTGGCTGCAAATACCGGTATTCTCTGCTGCAGCCCCCTTATCATGACCATATATACTGACTATGAATACAGCTCATACTGCTGGAATCAAGCACATTCGCGATGAATCCGTCGACAAAGCAGCGAATCCATAATAAAAGGCCGAATCCTTAGATTATCGGCCAATCCTCTGTCAAAGCAGCGAATCCATCATAAAAGGCCGAATCCTTAGATTATCGGCCAATCCTCTGTCACAGCAGCATTCCATAAAACCGTCGAATCCTTAAAGATTCGACGATCACGATCCGTCGACAAAGCAGCGTTCCACAAAAAAGCGTCGAATCCTTAAAGATTCGACGATCTACGACAAAGCAGCAATACATAAAAGCGTCGAATCCTTAGATTATCGGCCAATCCTCTGTCACAGCAGCATTCCATAAAACCGTCGAATCCTTAAAGATTCGACGATCCGTCGACAAAGCAGCGAATCCATAATAAAAGGCCGAATCCTTAGATTATCGGCCAATCCTCTGTCAAAGCAGCGAATCCATCATAAAAGGCCGAATCCTTAGATTATCGGCCAATCCTCTGTCACAGCAGCATTCCATAAAACCGTCGAATCCTTAAAGATTCGACGATCCGTCGACAAAGCAGCGAATCCATAATAAAAGGCCGAATCCTTAGATTATCGGCCAATCCTCTGTCAAAGCAGCAATCCATAAGAAATGGCCGAATCCTACAAGATCCGGCGACTATGCAGCTTTCCATAATAAAGGGCCAAATCCTTAAAGATTCGACGATCCGTCGACAAAGCAGCCGATCTGACGGTCATTAGCACCGTGAATACCGTGAATATCGCGTACATAGTCATAGATAGCATATAGTCATAGATAGCATATAGTCATAGATAGCATAATAAAACCCTCGATTAAAGAAACTCCCTCCATATGTGCGATGAATGAATAAACCGGCGATGAATGAATGAAGAAACCGGCGATTCAACCATAAAACCGGTGAATATGCCCGTACATACGGCCTGCATAATATCGCCACTTTACAGGCGTACAATGCACTGCTGCTGTATCGTGGGCGACCTGACATAGGATCGCCACTTTACAGGCGTACAATGCACTGCTGCTGTTTCGAGGGCGACCTGTCATGTGTGGCAACCTTACGCTGCGATACGGGGAGTGTAGGAGCCTTCGCTAAAGCGTCGCAACCGTTGCACCCTTATATTAGATCCTGGCAACGGTTGCTCCCGTACAGAAGACCCTGGCGACACAGGCGACTCAGGCGACAAATAAAGTGGAACGGTCCGTACCTAAGACGGCCGATCTTAAATAAGGCAGGATTTTTTCCTGATGCAGTTTCTGTTCAAAAAACAGATAGAGGCGCAGCCCGGCCGTGCAGTGCATGCAGCAAGGTAAGCGAAGTGAGATTCAGGGGGTTTGGAACGGCTCTAGAGCCCAATTCAGCGGTGGCTTGTAGGTGTAATCCAACATTCAGAATGGTGGACACCGTAGAAGACCACCAGAGCTCACACACTGTACCTTGCCGCATGCACGGCACAGACACCCTGATCTATCTTTTTTTTCAAACTGAAACTGAAAAACAGTCTACAATTATCGAAATCGCTATAAGAGGATTACATAGCTACAGAGGATAGACCACTAGGTTCGGTTGATAGAGTGATGTTTCACCATCTGGAGTCTGTTCGCGCTCTGTCCTCTAATATCCCACTGGTAAGACAGTAATGCTAGCCTAATTGGGCATAAACCACTAGCCACTCCAATTGACATCAGCCCACTTTCTTTGGTGCTGTCAATGACCCCTATAAACACAAGCCGCTACTATATTAGCTAATAACCCCTGGTAATTTTAGTATGAAATGTTCGAAATTGAACTAAATTATACACATCCAATTACTCATTCTCCGACTTGAAGTGCACTTGTTGTAAAATTGACAATAAAAAAAGTGCAACTTGATAAACAACTTTTCTTCAATCTATGAGTGGTTAACACCCTATGTGTACAAGTTATGCAGATGCCAATTAAAATCGCTTGAAAATGCGATAAGCACGAAGAATAGTATACTGTATAAAAATCGATTCTAAGCGAGCTGTTTGTGTCAAGGTTGTACAATACTAGCGATAAGCTTCCGCTAACGTGGTACCAAGTGTACAAATACATAACATATTTTGAGTTGTTATATTGTTAAAACTAAAGGACTGTAGAATTTTTTATGACACAAGTATAAATTTAGCACAACATTGGCACAACTATAGTACCAATGTTGTGGTACGGCATATCTAGTGCGCCGATACATGTATATATGTTGTAATACCCATGGATACTTGACTATGAAAAAACGTTATACAGTTCTCAGAATTTCATTCAAGTCAATATACTACACTTAGGTTATGCTATTATTGTGCTAACTTGATGACACTAAAGCACGATATTAGTATTTATGTAGCGGTATGGTAGTATCCTAATAGTAAACCAAGTTTTGCGGCATGTTTGTCTTATACAGATTGCAAAGTCAACGTAGATACTAGTTACATACATAGATGGAACAATGGAATACCGTCGTGATTGCCTTAGCACAATATTAGTACCATAGTTGTGCTAATATGGTGCTAAATTTATACGCGTAGCAAAGAAAATTCTACAGTTGTCTAGTTTCGATAATATAACAACTCAAAATATGTTAAGTATTTTTACGCTCAATACTATGTTAGCAGATGCATCGCGCTAAAATTGTACAACGTAGACACAAAATGCTCGCTTAGGATTGATGTTTATACAGTGTTCTATTCTTCATGCTTAACGCATGTCTGAGCGATTTTCATGGGCATCTGCATAAATTTTACATTTACTTCATATTTTGATGCAAAAATACATACAATTATTCTAGGTGTGTGTGGTAGTGGTCATAGCTTCATAGCCAAGAAAATGCGGTCTGTTCCACTGTGTTGCTGGTTAAGAGCTTATTTCCAATTGGGTTAGCAATGCCAATGTCTTACTAGCAGGACATTAGTGGATACAAAGTGAACGGACCTATGTTGGTGGATATCACTCTATCAACCGATCCTGGTAGTCTATCATCTGTAGCTGTTCACTCATTAGGAGATGGTGAAGTAAATTTTCTCTCGAGATTTTGTTATTCCTCCTTTGTTGCCATAATAAGATTCGCTTCAAATGCCACCCCACGGCAACGAAATCTTTGTTCTAATGCCATACCGAGGTCCGCCCCAAATGCCACGTGATGGCTACCACAATGGTCCACCCGGTCATGAACTCGTAGAGTATAATCCTCCATAACAGGCTGAGCCCGAGCTGCAGCGGGAAGTTATTTGAACGTTACCAAGATCCCCGAAACTTACGCATGATCAACGCCGCGATGTATACCTTTTACGATCAATAAGTTAGAAAATAGGTCAGGATTTCACAGGCTTGGCTTCACGACAAATTCATTATGCAAGCATGTCAGCTGTTACTCCAATAAAAAGAACTAGTCGCCCTCCTATCCTTACACAAGCACACATCGAAACCTACTTGAATATGTTTGCATCACTGCGCGCAACAGAGGGGTTTCCTTTGAACAATTCAGACAAGAATGAGATTTGAGTGTTGAGAAGAAATGTATCAAAACTACACAGATGAAACATGGGTTTCACCAACGTTTGGCTATGCGCAAACCATCGATTTCCTAAAAAATTGCCTTGCTAGGCTACAACTGTCACTGGAACACGTACATCGAACTATGGATCAATGGTATGAAATTCTTTGAGCCAATTAAATGAGAATCACGAGTAGATGGCAAACACTGACTTGGGCAACACAGAGTTATGAAGAAGGATTGGGCCCAACTTGAATGGTAGAAAGACACCAAAGAATAATATGATGGATGTTTTGAGGCTGTTTTCACAGGCATACAAGGGGTGCAGGCTTATCTTGGGAAAAGGAATGTGGTTCAATTCATTACGAGTCATACTATGCACCTACAGTACTCATGATTCATGGGTGCATTGCGATGATCACACAGGAAAGAATACATTGAAGGCTTGTGCAGTATAGCGCACCAAGGCTTGCAGCAGGAGATACCACACCGAAATTTGCACAAAGCAGTATCAGAGTTATTTACTGGCCTATCTTTCCACCATATTCAAATCTGGTTAAGACAATCTGTTGTATCGTTACGGGGGACGTCCAGAGGCGTTATCGACGATAGACGTTGGCCCACGGTGTATGAAGTCTTTTATCACCAAGAATTGCAATTGTACTAGTAGAGGGGTTTTAGCAGTATAACTCCTTGAGGTATAAAGCAGCCGATTTATTTTTTGTAACAAAAGATATTTTTACTAGTGGTAACTTTGCTTGGTGTCTGGTGCGTGTGATGATACTATACTTTGTAACCCCGTATCATCACGCCCCTATATATACAACACGGCAGGGCTCTAGCCCTCTACCCTAAAACTATATAGAGGGGTGCGCAGTCACCATCGCCCAGTCTCTTTCAACTATGTCTCGGGTGACGTGTACTCCTAACAGCCAATACTGTTTACCCCGCATCGCATATAATGCCTTCAAGTGGTACACACTTCCTAGCTATGCAAACGGCCTTGGGTGTAGAACCCGTGGCCCACGTACCTACGCTACGTGTATCCTATGAACGACCGTATCGTTATGTATGCTTCCTATATGTTCCGAACAACATATTCTGGGTCTAGCAACGCTACTAGTTACCGCCCGCGGTAACAAAACCCTCCTTCTCCAATATGTTCGTCCCAAACATAACAAGGTAAGAGATATAATGAATCAATATAATATTTGAACAAAGGAATATATACTTACTCTTTCCTCCTCTTGCTGGCTCTGGATCCCTCGGTATCTTCCTGTCTTTGCTTGGAACTTGCGTAATCGATTTCCCAATTACGGTGATGTTTGCTCTTATTGTGACGCCGATAACAGGTTGCCAATACCTCTTCGGCTCCGGGTACCAAAGATTCGTACGGTTCCCAGGTCGCTTCCTCAATTTGATAACCCTTCCATAACACCAGGAACGTGTCATTGTAATTGTCATCAAGTCCATGTTCAATGATTTTTTCCGGGGTGAAGTGTTTAGCACCATTGGGGAGCGGCGGCAGCGTGACTTCTGGCGGAGCGTCTTCGCCACGGTGATATGGTTCTAGAAGAGATACGTGAAACAAAGGGTGGTATCCCTCGGGGATGCCTTCCAGTTTGCAAGCAGATTTTCCTACCCAGCAAATCTTGAACGGTCCAGCTTTACGATTGTCGAGCTTACCCCTTGGCATGTTGCGAGTATCCAACAATACTTCTTGTCTGATTGTGAACTCAGGCTCCTGCATCCCGTACCGTGTTACTTTTGTTGATTTTCCGTCCTTGTTGACTTTGGCGGTATCGTGTCTTCGTATCATAGCTTCTCTAGCAGCTTCCAGGTTTTCTTTCAATTGCTTATGAGTTTCTTCCAAGTAGTGCACGAAGTGCATGCTGGCCGGGTTGCGAACTTGTTTCTGTTCTATCGGCCATATGGACCTGGGGTGCTGACCGTAGTTGGCATAGAACAGCGACATCCCGGCGCTTCAATGATGACTGTTGTTGTATTCGTATTCCGCCAGTGGAAGTAGTTCATCCCAGTCTTTTCTGTTCATGATGAAGATGCGTAAAAATTGTTTGAGAACCTGGTTGACTCTCTTCGTCTGGCCTTCGGTTTCTGGGTGGAAGGTTGTAGACAGGATATCCTTTATCGATAGTGATTCGAGAGTAGTTAGCCAAAAGTTGCCGGCAGAGCGACTATCTCTGTCGGATACAATATCGTCTGGTAATCCGTGGAGGCACCATATTTCTTTAACGAAAAGTTTTGCTAGCTCAGAAGCGTGGGTTTTGGGGATAGGTACGAAGTGAGCCATCTTCGTGAAGCGATCGACTATGACCCATATGTGTTAGTTGCCGTTTTGGGTTAGTGGGAGTTTTACAATAAAGTCCATTGAGATGGAAGACCAAGGTCGCGGAGGTAACTCCAATGGGTTGAGTAATCCGTAGCGCTTATGCCGTTTGTATTTGGTGCGTTGACAACTATCGCAGTGTTTGATCACTTCTTCGACTATGGTACGCAGTCCTGGGATATCGAAGTTCCGTTCGATCACTTCTATTGTCTTATCCCTTGCCCAGTGTGCGCGCTTGTGTTCGGAAGTAACGATTTCTTTCCACAATGCTTGGGGTGGTCGCAATAGGTGATCCTTGTACCAGAGTCCGCTTAGATTGGTCCATTCTTTGGATAGTTCTACATTTTCGTCCGTCGTGTAGGTTTTCTGGCATTTATCCGCAAACGTTGAAGTTGCTTGGTTGATCTCAGCGTCGACGAGGTTAACTGTTGTCATTCCAAGCTTGAGTTGATTTGGTCCAGTAGCCACTTCCTGCCCTGTTAGTAGTGCCCCAAACTTGAATTGATAGCCAATGTCGTTCGGATCATTAGTACCCTCCTTCTCCACGCAATGCTCCCGATCGCGAGATAGCACGTCGGCCTTGCCGTTCTTGGCTCCACTGCGAAAGATTATTTCGTAACTAAAAGGCATCAATGTTTCTGCCCATCTTGCTTGTCGTCCGTACAACATTCGAGGTCTTTCAAAGTACTTTAAACTTTGATGGTCCGAGTAGATTAATATTTTGTGTTTGGCTCCGTGGAACCATGAGCGCCATTTAATCATACTCTGAACTATACAGAGCATTTCCTTGTCATGAATGTCGTAGTTCCTTTCGGCAGGAATCATCTTTTTTGAGTGGAACGCTACGGGATGTAGACGCTTGTCATGTCGTTGGCTCAATATTGCTCCCGTAGCGTACGCAGACGCATCTGTTTCTAGGATTGCTTGAAGTTCTGGATCGAAATGTCTGACCATAGGCTCAGTAGTAAATGCATTTTTGAGATAGTCAAATGCCTTTTGCTCACGGTCTCCCCAATAGAACTTTGGTGAGCTGATTACATCCGATATGGGTGCATTGATTTGTGCATAACCTTGCACTAACCGGCGATAGAAATCAGCGAATCCATTGATTTGCTGGGCTTGCTTGATTGACTTCGGTATTGGCCAATTCAATAGGGCTTCTATTCTTTCGGGGTCCATTCGTACTCCGGTTCCAGAGAGGATGTGTCCTAGGTACGGTAGTTCCGTAGCGGAAAACTCGCATTTTTCTATTGCTATACATAACACATACTTGAGCAGGCGATCAAGGACCTTGCACACAAGCGTTTCATGGTTTTCCCGGCTGCCTTTGGTGTAAATCAAAATGTCGTCAATAAAGCAAACGACTCCGTCGTCCAGCATATCGTGAAATATTTCATTCATCATCCTCTGGGAGGTGGACGGTGCGTTGCAGAGACCGAATGGCATCACAAGGTATTTGTATAGTCCGTATCTCGTGCTGAAAGCGGTTTTTCATTCATCACCATCCTTGATTCTTATCAGGTTGAAGCCATTTTTCAAGTCGAACTTGGTGAACCGTGAAGCTTCGCAAACGCGTTCTATCAATTCGTCCATTAGTCGAGTTACTGTGCCGTCTTTAACTGTTATTTTGTTGAGGTCTCAATAGTCCACGCATAGCCGTAACTTTCCGTTTTTCTTGGGGACAAATAGTATGGGGGCCGAGCAGGGCGAGTTTGATAGTCTAATCTTTCCTTCGGATAGCATATTTCGAATGTATTCCTTCAAGGCTTCCAGTTCTTTAGCAGAAATTTATAGTTTCGACCCTTCTTCGGTTCTGCTGTAAGTTCGATTTTGTGTTCAAAGATTGTTCTAGCGGGTAGTTTCTCGGCTTCGGATGGGTCGAACAGCACCATGTATGGGTGATACTTTGCTGGCAAGATTCCTTTTAGGTCTGGGGCCGTGGTTGTTGCCACACAGCCAATTTCAATTGCATCAGAATCGTCTGACACGGATTCATCTCATTCCAGGCTAATGGTGATAGTGGAAACTTGTACTCTGGAATGTGTTACGTCTTTGCAATTGAAGGTTAACGCCATGGTCGAGCCGTCGTAAACTCCATTATGTGTTTGCAAGTAGTGCGGAGCTATTAGTACATCTTTGTCTGAGGGGATGACCACTGCGATTTCTTGAGTAAAGTGACCGTTGTATTCCATTTCGACTTGTTCGCTAACGATCAAGCATTCTCCGATGGGTCGGTTCGATATGTTGCGTGGTGCTGAGTATTTGGAATGAATGTTTTGATGTTGTTCGTCGTGCAATATTCTTTGCTTAGGACTATAGCATTACATCCTAAATCTAGCATTGCAGTAGCAGGCTTTTTGTTCACTAAAAATTTATAGTGAGGTCTGTTCCCAATTACGGG
The DNA here is from genome assembly GCA_024516215.1 of Geopyxis carbonaria. Classification (NCBI taxonomy): domain Eukaryota; kingdom Fungi; phylum Ascomycota; class Pezizomycetes; order Pezizales; family Tarzettaceae; genus Geopyxis; species Geopyxis carbonaria. The sequence goes on along the minus strand of JAJJXG010000001.1, from coordinate 74,673 downwards.
GGTTGCTCCAGTGGACGCTATCTCTGTTGGTGTATAATTGACTGTACAACCATCAACCGGCCCCGTCCTAACCACGCCACCTTGACCTGCTATAGCAAGGCAGCCTAATGAAAATACTCCTCCTCCGCTTGATCAATCTGTTCCAAATCCTCCGTAGTCGTGGTTTCAATTTGTCAACTTTCCCTGTAATCCTGTTCTTGTTCATCCCTCATGTCCTCCGTCTCCATAGCTGCTATTTTGATCTTTCACAAACATGTCCTTGCTGTGTGTCCGGCAGTGTCGCAACGTGCGCATTTCCTGTTCTCGATACGTTCCTTGTTAACCGGTCCCCGAATCCCTGCTGTTAGCCCCGCAAAAGTCTTACCTGTCTCATACGTTTTTGATGGCTTTGGCGTAAATGATGACTCCCGACTTGGAGACGTTACCCTGTCCGCCAACTGTTTCCGATCCACCATCCTTACGTCCCGCTTTTGGAACCCCAATACTCTTTCTGGGTCGTACTTTTTCTTATCCGAGCTGTAATATCCGCTTTTCCGTTTCTTCTCCTCGAATCGCCGGCCGCATCTCCTGACAAGATTGACGAAAGCGTCGTCGTCATTTGGAGGTTCAACATCGGCTATCTTGCCCCGGATGTTGTCATGAAGGCCTTTTTCAATCATATTGCTCCATGAAACCTCCTGCAAACCGACAATCTGGTTGAGATCCACAAGTTTAGTTGGGTACTCTTCAATATTTCCGTTATATTGAATTTTGTTCATCTTGCGTAGGTTGTCGGTAGTCTCGGATTCCAGAATGAAACGCTTCTCGCAAGCTTGTTTGTAAGTTTCAAAATGGGCCGGCCTAACCCCTTGTTGGATTTCCCGGGTGTAGTTGTCATACCAGTTGTGCGCTTCGCCTTGGAGGCAATCACCTACCAACAAGATAAATTCGTCATCTGCCCGACCCTGGTAATGCTCGTTGTAAAGCCTGATGTGATTTTCCAAGACCCTCTAAAATTGTCGCCAATTCTCTCCAACCTTATATTTAGGCAAAGGGGTTGGTTTCAGAGGCTTAGCATTGCCTGGGCCTAGATTGAATGGATTCTGGTGGAAGACGCTTTCTTCGCGCTAATCTATTTGGGTCAGGTGGGGGCGGCATTGACCGGAAGTCGTTTCGTCGTGTAACCGAGCGGAATGATGTGCTGGCGTTGCTGACGTGATCGCTGTCATCCGGGTCTCGATCAATTGGTCTGACACGTTTCAATCTCGCTCCATGCATTGTCACCCTGCCAGTTAGGGTTTCCCCATTGTTCTGTGCCCCCATCTTTTTAACCAACTAGTCAACCTTCAACTGGATGTCTTGTGCAGTGTACTTTTTGTTAACCGATTCCGCCTCCTGTGCCTCTTCGAGTTTTTGTAGCCGCGTCATGAACCTGTTCATGCGAGTAGTTGCATATCGAGCGAGGTTATTAAGATCTCGTATCTCCGCTTGGTCATTCTGATTTGTAGCTTTGAGTAAAACTATATCTCGCTGTGTTGCCTCAGTTGCCTCCGTTACTTGTTGAGCTGCACGCTCGATGATGGCCAAATCCCCTAGCATTGCGTTGCGGTTTTGTGCGTGTTCTGCAAATTCAATTTGCCAGCTTCCCTGTAAGTCTGTAATCGTGCGATCCAATTTGGCTCCCAACGCGGTGTCATACTCCTGGAAATGTTTCCTGATAATTGGAGTCATATCCATGACAACTGCGGACAAGCCTTTTACTGCATTGTTGAGATCCGCCACTGTTGTTTCCACTCCCAACATTCTTGCTTGGAGCAGTGCTTTAGCGCTGCGGCATTCTCCCACCAACAGGTCAATGTTCTCATCTGTTACTTTTTCTCCTTTGGCTATTGCATTCTGCAATCTTTTCATCTCCTTGCCTAGTGATCGGATAGTTTGGTGCATTCCATCGGTGGCCATAGGGTCATTTTCCTTATTCTTTAGGCCGTTCCATAATGCCTGTAGCGCAACCCATCCTGCCGGCGCCTGGTATGCCTGTCTTGATGTCGATTGGCTTCTTCGTCTTCCTGGTTAGTAAGGTGCCAACTTAGTAATGCCCAGTTTTTCTTTCCTGCTACTGAGGACGTTTTTCCTGATGCGAGTGCCCTCAGATTGGAACACAGGTGCATTGGGTAGGTCTTCCCCTGAACCTTCGTCATCACTAATGAGGGATACCAATTCAGGAGGTTGGTAATTTTTGGGTGGAGGACCCGTATAATACGTGACTTGTTGAGCTCCCAGCCACTCTCGAAATCGTCTTGGTCGGTTGGTGGTTCGAAAGAGAATGATGGTTCCCGATGCGGTTGCTGTGATTTTACCAACATCTCTTCCAAGGCTTCAGCCATTTGCTGATCGTTGTTTGAGCTGGTCATTTTCTGGTAGATTGCTGCTCCAACGCCGTAATGACCGTAATAGACTTGTAGATTAAGAACTCTGGTTCTTTTAAGAGTGCCCGATATAGGACGCGATCGCAGGTTTTGCGGTCTTGTTATTGCATCGATTCCGTATCGCTTGAAATGAGCGATGGTTGCAATCGGTAGTGTAGTCTAGTAAAAATATACTGTTACTGGGGACGTCCAGAGGCGTTATCGACGATAGACGTTGGCCCACGGGGTATGAAGTCTTTTATCACCAAGAATTGCAATTGTACAAATAGAGGGGTTTTAGCATTGAACTCCTTGAGGTAGTATAAAGCAGCCGATTTATTCTTTGTAACAAAAGGTATTTTTACTAGAGGGGACTTCGCTTGGTGTCTGGTGCGTGTGATGATACTATAGTTTGTAACCCCGTATCATCACGCCCCTATATATACAACACGGCAGGGCTCTAGCCCTCTACCCTAAAACTATACAGAGGGGTGCGCAGTCACCATCGCCCAGTCTCTTTCAACTATGTCTCGGACGACGTGTACTCCTAACAGCCAATACTGTTTACCCCGCATCGCATCTAATGCCTTCAAGTGGTACACACTTCCTAGCTATGCAAACGGCCTTGGTCTAGAACCCCTGGCCCACGTACCTAGGCTACGTGTATCCTGTGAACGACCGTATCGTTATCTATGCTTCCTATATGTTCCGAACAACATATTATGCGTCTAGCAACGCTACTAGTTACCGCCCGCGGTAACATGTATTATGAGAAATCACGTAGAGGAAAGGTTTTCCTGAAGTTACGACATAGAGTAAAAGAAGCTTGGTAATTGTTTATAAACAGCATGAGTTTCGAGATCTGATAGAAAGTATGCCAGCACATTATCAGGCGGTTATTGATGCACAGGTCTCTTTACCGAATAGTAGTAGACAACGGTAGATAGCAAGTCAAAAAAAATTTCTTGCTTAAAACTCCGTCTTCCTCAAGACTTTTTTCTAACTAAACCTGCGTCTGCGTACCTCCAGATGTGTTTCCACTGAAGATTTTTGTTCCACTCACCCCCCTCCGACCGTACTTCAACGTTCTCGGGTGGGTTCACAAACTGTATTTTTCCTATTAGACTTACTAAACCACACCATTGTGCACAACCTATAATAGCTGCCGTACATTACTTGTGGTCTGCTTGTACATAAATTGGTCAAGCAAAGGTTGGCCTACCCTGCACTTGCACTGTTGTGTATCCAAAATACAGCTGTACAGTGCCTTCGCAACATGAGGACTTGGTAGCAAAATTTGGCGACCACACGGCACCCCATGTAAATGGTCAATGATAAAGCCACACGGTTATGTTGTGATATCATGCACCCTTGAGCTTCCAACAAGATTGACTGCCACTTTCCTGCGACCATTTCTTTTGAGTGAGCGCTAGCTCAAATAAAGTAAATATGATATAATCTGCTCTGGCATGTCATTGGTCGGCAAGGAGGAATATTGACTACCATACTATATATTTTCTTTTGAGAGACCTACACATGAAGAATCTTGTATAGAGTGCTACTTTGGCTTGTGTTTTGACAGCGAGACTACAGTTCAAACAGGGATAGGTAAAAGGAAAAAATGATGTTTTTTAGCTGCCCAGCCGGTTCACCAATTTTCTATGTTTCCAAACCATACGGTTGGAGCCTTCAACTGGTGGTTGACTATCGATGTCTCAACAAAGTTAGGGTTATGTATTGATGCACACTGTCTGTCATGAATCAGCCGTGAGATAAACTGCAATCCGCTAATCGTATGTTTGCATTTGATCTTAAAACGGCTGATAATTTCCTGAGATTCCATGAGGGTGATGAGAAAACTATTTTCCGTAGTCGTTGTGGTCACTTCTAGCACTCAGTTATGTGTTTTGTCTTTTCCAATGCATAAGCTTCGATGAATAATATTTTCAGAGATCTGTTGGATGACGAAGAAGGTGTTCATCTTGACGACAATTCGATCTACTCTGAGACTGAGCAAGATCACGTTCGTATCGTAAAGAATGTCTTTAGACTCATCACGCAAAACCTCTTAGCTGCTGCATCGGAGAAATGAGAATTTTACGTTAAGTCTGTGGGATTTATAGGCTATGTAATCTCCGATCATTGTATATCCATGACAACTGATCAGGTTGACAGTATTCTTGCAAAACAATCGCCCAAGTCCGCCTCAAACATGTAGGTTTACATGAGGTTTTATTATTTTTATACAAGATTTATTGATAATTAGTCATACTTTGCTCTATCCATGTAAACTACATATAAGTCACACGCTAACAAGTTAGTTTTGACATAAGACGCCAAAGATCAGTTGTTGAACTGCAGAATTATTTAATCAATCACTATTTCTACGTAACTTTCATCCAAAGTTATTGATTTTGAAGGCTACTGATGCTTACGCCTATGGGATTGAAGCGCAGTTGTCTCAGCAACTTGATGGAAAATTGCACCGAGTGTCATTCATGTCGATAATAATGAAAATTCGTGAAATTGATTATGATATTCACAATATGGAAACGATAGCATTGGTCTCTGCTTCAAGAATTGGATATGGTACCACGAAGGCTTCCAACAGCGAGTGACGGTCATTTTAGATCACAAAAACCCTGAGTATCATGGGAAAAACCATCTTTTGTTGTAAGTACAGCAAGCCAAATAAGGGTTTATTCCTGGCAAACTATGAGTTTACCATTCAGTATGGCAAAGACAATGAAACAGCGAGAGTTATGCTTTCAGTTCTTCTTGGTATGAATACTGACACAATGAATTGGACAACGCTCAGAATTAGCTGAAATGTGGCTTCTTCTGCGGGGAAAATTTCTATTGTCAAAGATTGCTGAGATAAGAGGTTTCGAGACTTGTGCTTACGCTTAGGCTGCGTTCGTCTAAGGGCTTCCGATCCGTTCGCCCCACCAAAATTGAGAGGTTGTCCGAAGCGAGGAATCGGACGCCCTTCCGAACGAATTTTGGCGTTCGGTTAGGTTCCGAAGAAGTGTGCAAAAGACCCCGGGTTCGGACGATTTGAAAAGGACCTCATGAGGTCCTTTTCAACCTTCCGAACCACAAATTTGACGTCCAAAATCAGCACATCCACGATGCCACAACAACATTATCCAAGCATCCAAGCCACGAAGGGCTGCTATCGCCGTATTATGCTTTGGAAACGCTTCCCTGATGTCTTTAATTAATTATATTTCATAATTTAAACAATTTTATCATTAGAATCAATTTGAATGTCATATTTATTCGCTGGACTCAATTTAACAAGGCATCATTTTGTATGGCACAGTCAATATTTAAAATGATTATGGGTGATTTGTCTCGCTTCCAGACTCAATAATTGCTTCGCGATGGAGCCAAGCCTTTTTCGAGCGGGTGGGGAGACAGGAAATGCTCAGGTTCGGACGGCGCTAGTGGAGTGAAAATCTTTTCATAGTAGAACACCTGTCTTGTACTCTGGCCCGAATCCGCCCTTCCGAAAGTGGGCCTCCTTCGGAAGCCCAAAAATCGACTCTCTTTCGGTCCGATCATAGGCGAACGGGGCCTTAGCTGCATTATAAACTCCAAGATGGCATGATAGCTGTTTTATTACACAATCAAGCAAAGCTGCGTGGGCGAAAAAAAATGCGGTCTAGCTCAGTGCGGTCACAGTGTGAGAGTACCGAGCGCAACATACCACGCATAGACTTGAGAGAGAACTTAAATTTTCCGTCCGCTCAACAGGGGCTGAGCCTGGTTTGTCACATATTCAGTCGTCACCCGAATGGCTTCCTACTTGACTATTTCCTGAGACGGATTTGAATGGACGGCTTCAGGAGGCGCGAGATTATTTGATTTAGTCCAAGCGCATATTCTGCGATTTGATTATGCTAACTATGCTGACTATGCTATTTGTACTATATACACTGAAATGTCAGCGGAATGGACAATGAATTCAGAATTCGACGGATTACTATAGAATGCTACTTAGCCATCTGTATTTTGTATATGAGCTAAATGCAACAATACCAGCAGGATTTCACGGAATGTTATGAAATGCTGCTCAGTCGCAGCAACTTTTGATATAAGTGGAATTTGATGATAGTAGCAGAATTCGGCGTATTCTTATAGAGAGGTGCTTGAAGATAGGATTTTTTGATTAGCAGCAACAGGAACCGTATCTGGAGTCAGTTTCTATGCGCACAATAAGGTAGCTTATGCAAAGAATACAGGTGTCAACGGCAAGATTTAGGTCGCAATCGTGCTGAAATAAGCTGGTGGGCGGTTTGTTATTAGTATTGTTGACTATGTTACAGCCATTCAACCTGGAGTAAAAAAGAAAAAACAAAGCCGCAGGGGCATTGAACCACTATTGAAAACTCGGGGGTGCAGACGGCTTAGGCGGGGGTAGTGACTATCAGCGTGCAGATTTTTCTCTGCCATTTCCTTGGCTCATTTTCGATGAGTGGAAACCCTGTAATAGAGTCAAAACAGCGCCAAGAACACCGCCAAGCCTAGTTTTGTGTCACGGATCTTGCCGCACAGAACCGGTCTGCTGCATAGTTTGCAGCTAATATAGTTTATCTGTGGTAACATGTAAGTTTTTGCAATGTTTGCCATGACAGTTTTGAAATGTGTTCGAGATATGCCTGCCAACCACACAATCATAGCACCAGGGTATGTTGTCCAAGGCTTTCAAGGTGAGTTCACTGCCTTGAGATTACTGTTGGATTATTGATCTTTGCAGTTCTAGACCTGAACACAATCAAACAACGCCAATTCGGACCTTTACTTGAATGACGCTCACCAGCACAACAGCGACCGACATTTTGCCATCCATTACTGGTGCTCTATTTTTAAGCCAAACAATCATGGAGAAATCTATGTTCATCCATGAATCCTGTGGCTAAGCAGCATCCCATACGAATCAGTCAGATTCTGCTTATAGTACCTTCAATTTCTGTTTATATCCACGGTCGCTGCAACTAAACAGCATTCTATGAGACTCCGTTGAATCCTGCCTATGTTGTAGCGTTCTGCTTTATCTAAAATTTCCGCAACTAAGCAGCATTGGTTGAGAATCCGTCTTTGTATATAGTCTAGATAGCATGGTTACCATAGATAGCATAGATTGCATCATAAAACCGCTGAATAAGCGCCCAAGTTGAAGCGAATCAAACAATCATTAAAACTCACCAAATCAAAGGGTTTGCCACCCTGTCCGCCGTCTATCAAGAGACTCAGCCTCCGGGCGCTGGTCAGCGCAGCGCATTATTGGCTGCGCTCAGTGGAAACGTGGAATTTTACGAATTGAACGCTCGGTCAGCGTTAGTAATGTAACGATAAGTAATGGTTCGATTCAAAATTTCAGAATTGAGTTCAGCTACTGCTACAACTATATAGCGAGAGCAAGCACACCTGCTGCTACACCAATTTCCGGCCTTTTTGCTCGGCGATGGACTGTTTTGCTCGGCAATTGATAGTGAGTAATGCTACCTGTATAGCTGGTTTCACTAACTATGCTAATGCTGCTGCTGTAGAAGACTTCAACTAAACGTCTGGACGCTTTTTGCTCAGCGTTGCACTGTTTGCTCGGCGCTGGACCACTTTGTTCGGCTATCCAGAGTACTAAAACCTCCACAGCTGGTTTAATGAAGCTATGCTAATGCTGCTGTAGTTCAAGTATTCGGCTCAACATTGGTCATCAGCTACGTAACCCTGCAGATTTTATGCTTGCCGTCGCACGGACTGCTTGGCGCCGGACCGCTTTGCTCAGCGTTGAAGAGTACGGTGTTCAACAACTGCCATCTCAGGAAAAAATCCGTCTCCGTATTAGTCGTCCGGGCGACCTGAGCCACCTGGGCGAATTGGGCAACTGCGGAGCATATCGAACAAAAAGGCTGGCGTAGTGAAGTGGCTAGCAGTCGGCAACGCTCTGGTGAACTACCATGCACGCCGGACTCGACAGCAAACCCTGTTGAGTTAACAGCCCGCCCTTGAACTAGCCTGCAGCCCGGACCTTGTCAGCGACAAGCCTCGCTTGCTGACTAATTACGGGGAGAGGTTCCAAAACCAGCATCTATCCGTCAAGTTCACGGTCTGTGCAGCGTAATTACCGGAGATGCTCGCACTGCGGGCTGCTTTATGGAAGATGCCCGACCGCGGAGCTGCTTTATGGAACATTTCCGACTGGGGAGCTGCTTTATGGTAGATGACTGCACTGCGGGCTGCTTTATTGAAAATATCCGCAGTTCGGATGGATTTATGGACAAACCAGCAGACCGATACCTATGCGCCAATCAAACCCGAGGTGAGCTATGTGCTAAAACGTGTACAGAGTGTTAACATAGTCTTTGATGCTAGCCATGATGTTCGTGGCAATCTTATCTGTGTATTTTCCCTATCGTTGCGCAGAAGGGTGAATTTGTCCATGCAAATGAACACCTCGGAGATGCATCAAAGAATGCAGAATCATTCTACCAATTGGCAAAGGAGAAAATCAATCAAGCGTTATAGACAATCAAGGCTAGAACACCCAGAATGCATGCGGTTACGGGACAATGGATTGAATTGTAAGACCTGGTAGGGTGCTTTTGTCCATCGGTGGCAACATGGACAAAAGTCGATACTAGTAAAAACAGTCTAGCCTTGTGTAGAAGAAGTATATGGGTGCCGGAGCTAGGGGATCTTGGAATACGTCGATTCAGCAATCCTACAAATTCAGTGGACGCTGAACGTTCATTTTCAGTGCAGAATTGAATAAAACATATGAATACGCCTAATTTGACACCAGAAAGAACAAATATGGTATGTTATATCTACGTTAATAAGCGAATTTCTGATCGTATAGCTGGAGAAATCCAAAGTTGTCATGAAATGCACGTAGCAGAGCTGTTGGCATTGTCGGAAGATAGTATGGTTACACAGCTCTTTGAAACCTGTATCAATGTATAAATGTAAAAAAAAATGGTTTGGCTTGTCATTTTTTTGAACATTGATTGGACATCTTCATTAGTAATCCTGAGACCTTTCTGAAAGAAAGTCAAATTTCATTTCGGAAATTTTCGGTTTTTTTCGCTTCAATCCGCGTCCCAAGCTCTCTGCCCGCTCAGTATTGTGAGTGCATTGAGCACGCGATGGTTTCCTACTTCAGTAGTCAGTTTTGTGTTTGCAGCTCACTATACCTAAGCATGTGACCAGTGACGAGGTTTGCTAGCCGGATTTCCTGAGCGATATGGAAAGGCAAATTGCGATGCTGGGTGTAGTGTGCAGCTTGGTTCCATGGTGCAACAGCCGAGCAGCATCTGATTTTTTGCTGATGTGTCAAGCCTGTGCTGTATGACAAGCACAATGTGACATGATGAAACCCTACAATCTTGCAAAAGATGAAGTTTCTGTCAATAATGATCTTCTGTATCATCAAAACCGTCTTGAGATTCCGGATGTGGTTAAGTTGGGTATATAGATCGCCAAAGCCAAACACGACTTTAAGAACGCAGGATACTTGGGACAAGTAAATACCATTGCGCGTATCGGACAGAATGTTTTTTTGGTCACAAATGGATTCATAAACCATGGTTTATGTGCGCTGGTGTCTGGAATACCAATACAATAAGTATCCATAGTATGCTCACTGTGGGTCAGTACAACAGCTTGAGCTATCATAGTAATCACATCCTCTTATAGTTCACTTCTACATGTTTGATAATTTAGTGCATCACTAAGATAGCTGATTTGATCTCTATCAAGACAGGCATGAAGAATACTCTGTCAGTTATGATGTTTTGAAAAGGAATCTCACGGATATACTAGCTACCTTCGTCATTGATGTTTCACATACATTCACAATTCAAGGTAAAATGATGCAATTCATTGATGATAAATCTTTATTCAAAACTTGAGATGAGCACAGTATTCCTGCCCCGAAACAACGGTCAAGCTGTGCTACTCAATCAGGTTTTGGAAGCGTACATCAGAGCGTTCAGTAATCTTGCACAAGGCAATCAGCCTGAACTGCTGCCTATGGCCGACTACAAGTAACATAATGCTGTTGATGTGCCACACATCAGGAAAAAATCCGTTTACTTATTAGTCGTCCGGACGACCTGGGCGACTGCGGAGCATATCAAACAAAAATGCCGGCGTAGCGAAGTGGGTTGCAATGGGAACGCGCCCGTGAACTGGCCTGCACGCCGGTGTGTGCCGTCAACCCAATTTAACTCACCTTAATGCCGGTGAACTAGCCTGCAGGCCGGACCGCTCCCCTGAACTACATCAGGAAAAAATCCTGCCTTAATTAAGATCGGCCTCCTTAGATACGGACCGCTCCACTTTTTTTGTCGCCTGAGTCGCCTGTGTCGCCAGGGTCTTCTGTACGGGTGCAACCGTTGCCAGGATCTGATATAAGGGTGCAACGGTTGCGACGCCTGAGCGGCGGTTGCCACACACCACATGTCGCAACGCAAGGTTGCCACACACCACGCGTCGCAACGTAAGGTTGCCACACACCACGCGTCGCACTGTGAATACCACCACTTTTACCGTGTTATATACGGGTAATCTAGTGCTTTCGTCTGACATACGGGCCATCGCGAAATGAACCGTCTTCCGGTGATCTCATGCGGGACATTGTGAGATGAACCGTCGTCCGGTGATATTCACGGCAAACACGGTGAATTCTATCGACTAATGTTTAAGGTATACCGGTAGTATTATGAGATCTCGCTTGGTGCTTCGTTCATTACTAGGTCACCGAATTGATTCATTGCCATATCACAAAGCGTGCGCATCTCACGGGAAAACGGTGAATTTCACAGGAAAAACGTTTCATTCTACGGTAAACTAGCTATTCTCAAGATATACCCGGTTCCACGTCTCGAGATCAGTGTGGCTATTGACAACCCACGTAGTCTCGGAATCTTGTATAAGATGCGCGGCGCCGTAAATCAACGACGCCTCAATTACCGTGATTTTCCCGGTCGCCGGTGTTTGCACACGAGTCATCGAGGAGTCTTCATCCGGTTTACCTGCATTCACTGGTGTGGTCATCTCTACTAACGCGAGGGAATAGTCATCCTTTGATGGTATACTCACCCTGAAATAACATCGTACGCGTACCGGCAATTGCCCCTGCAGGGCACCGTACTTTTCAGGTCCAATTCGCCGGGTTTCCGGTGTTTTTCGACGGTTTCTGTCTCTTGGTCGATACCATACCCAGTCACGGCGCGGAGGTGCCCCGTGCCAGGTGTTATTCACTGTGCAGCGCAGCTGATGAAACTCCCACGCACCGGTCTGAAAGTCTTGCACTGGTACTCGCAAGCCGTGGAAGAAAGCAATGGACAGTGCGTTGATCTCATCGTAATCAAGTTGCACAATGTCGTTACGACGCAGAAATAGGTCTAATGCACCGCGAAACTGGTCCAGCGGCATACCGACGTGTGCCGACAGTTCTTGAAAGATTCGGATTTTTGTTTTGTTTTGCGGAGAATTGAATCGCCGAGGTGGTATGTTACTATCAATCTCTGCTTGCGCGTCTGTGACTTCGACAGCAACATCAGAATCTTCGTTATGTTCTTCAGCTTTCCGGTGATTTTCGCCGTATTGCCGGTGAACAACGGCATTGTTGAGCTCGCGCAACTTGAATGCCATGATGCGGTTGTTGTAGTCGATCATCTGACGAAAAATATCGCCGTTCCGGTTCGAATGGCGATAGGCATCTTTAGTTGTAGTTACATGGAGTCGTTCGCCCATCTCGGCGGAGAATTGCGGAAGGCTTCCAAACCTCGGAATAAAGCTCACGAAATGGTTTATAAGATGCATCTTGACGAAGTTGAAGTCTGACTGTTGCACGCGATATTCGCTGGTTTCGCTGTCAATAATGCTGCTCCAACGTTCTCTGATCTGCTTCTTTTGTGCTGGTGTACCGCTGGATGCTGCAATCTCGGCATCGCGTTCCTCGATGAGTTCAGCACGCAGCCTGGCCCCTGCAGCTTTGGTTGCTTTGTTGGCTCGATACGCTAGGAATACGGTCTTATTCGCCGTAAATGTGGCGAGACAGTCCGTCATCTGCCTGAGGGTGCCGGTGTCGTGGGTCTTGTATTGAGAGTAGAAATAAAATTCAATCAAAGCACGGGTCGCACGCAGCGCTTGGCTACAGCGGGTCCGGTGTTGAACGCGGGTATTCCGGCGAAATGTGACGTAAAGAGTAGCCACAATATGGTGCGCCATATCCCGTCGTTCATTGCCACTGCATTGGGATAATTCTTCGTATGCACTCTTGTGTGCTCTTCTCGTGAGGTATGCTGGTGTGGCCATCCAGACCTCGTTGAATACAGTGAGGAGACCCAGACTGTCAACCATAGCGATGATCCATTCCATCAGATGTTCGATGAGGCCGAGCAGCAGCGTATGCAAGATATCAGGTTTGGCGATGCTCGCGATCTGTTGACGATCTCTACAAAAGTCCCAGAGCCAGTTATGGCGATATGTCATACCATGTTCTTTGAGATAATCGATTGAGCCCGCATGGTATTTGTCGTGATAAACACCGTGATTCCGGTCCGCACCAATGGTATTATCACCGAATGCGTGCTTTGGAAGCTCACACCATAAGCAGCGGGTGTACGCAACGCCCTGGATGTCGCAATGCTCTGGGTAATCCCCGAGCCATGCCGCAAGTCGAGGAAAGATTCGTCGAGTCAGACCGTCTGGGCACAGTGAATCGAACCCGTTTTCCGTGTTTTTCACGGAAATTTCCGCGAATAGGTCCGCATATATGTTATTGATAATCATCGTTTTGTTTGCATCGTATGCCCTTTTTTCGGCAGCAGTCATTTTGCGTTGCTTTGGCGGTACGGGGATAAATGCAACGATGGCCGTCGCATATTCACTGGGTTTGCGGCGAATTTCGCTGTGGATATTACCGATTGTGAGATAGACCGGCAAAGCTTTTTTCCCACCGGAAAAATTCGTCAAATGTGTCGCGTCAGTCATGACTATGATTGGCACTATCGTGCCACCTGGGAACACTGCGTTCACGTGAATCTGTTGGATTGTCAGTGAATATCACGGGTAAGACAGTGAAATTTGGCAACGAACCTGTTCCTCCCACCACCATTGACAGGTATTCATCTCATCGAAGAGAGGCATTCCACCAACTTTCTTCTGAACAGGCGCGTATACTATGTCATCTCTGAAACGTCTTTGACATAGAAACCACTCGATCACCGTGCGGAGACTACGGCTCTTCCAATACGAGATTGGTTCTTGATCATCGAAGTTCCAGCGAAAGCTGGTCTTGACGAGTGTCCAGTTCTGAGTCTCTGGCATCTCATCAATGAGGTTGCGCATAGTGTGTGTCGACGTGAAAGATTTAAGAACAGCGGGATGGACTGGGAAAACCGGAATGTCGGTGTTATTCGCCGGATTTACGGTGCTCATGCCTTTTAAGAGTTTATTGACACCTTTGACCGTTGATCGTTCTTCCGTGAACCACTTGGCCAAAACGTAAGCTTCGTTGCTCTTGAACGGAGTTATTCCGCCATATTGTTGGCATTGGATATGCATGTATGTGGTCGATTCGACGTGAACGATATCCAAAGGCAGGCCAGCTGGGCCAGAAAAGGGCACGAATTGATCATCTGCTGTGGGTTCGATAAGTCCTTCAATCTCGGCGCGAATTTGCTGTGCTTCCGGTGGTTCGTCTGGTGTATCCCACAAAGAACGCTGTATATCCGGCGAATTCAACGGCAATGCGGATTCAATGTCTGAATGTTTCCGTTTGAGGGAGGCTTTGGCGTTGTCATCGAGACGAATTGGATGCGTCGCTTTGATATGGTTCTGTAGCCGGCCCCAGGTTCTGTAGCCCGCGCGGCACACTGGACATTGTCGGATGCTTGCATTCATTTCAAGAAAAAGCCGGTGAATTTCACTGGAAAATAGGTGTTGTATGTCGTAGAGAAAACCGGAGACGCGTTGCGATGGCTCAGTGTGACCACAAGAATGGCTGTGAGGATACTGTGGGCGAGAATGCGCGCGTTCTGCGTCAGATTCGCCGGAATTCAGGCGAAATAGGGGTCATTAGCAGCACTAATGTTGGTCGTGGCGCTACCAGGCAGATGCCATGTGGCGCTCATCGGATACTATTAATACCCTGCATCCACGATGTCCCGAAAAAGCTGCATTGCCAAGCATCGCCAAGTTTGATGTACGAGTGTGTATACACAGCATGAGTGTAAATATGCAGTGAATAGGCAGAGATATATAGAGTTTGACGCCGGAATCGACCTAGCCTGAGGGGATGCTGGGTTCGAGGTTTTTAGCAAAACTTCCGGACAAACAAAAGTGTAGATAAAGGAAAAACGAAAATGAAGACAAAGGGAACTCAAAATGTCAATATCGATCATCTATATCTGTCAGTGGTAAACACCGTAAAGGCGGTGAAATGCACCGTAAACCCTATGGATTATGCTTAATTCTATACTTTAAATATTAAGTTTCACGAGTCCACCACGTGTTGATCCAGTTCTTTGCGAGTGTAAGTTTTAAGACAGACAAATAAGAAACCGAAACTCTAAATGCAGAAGCTTGTAATTGCCGTATCAAACATCGTCAACCGTGCAATTCACCGGATACTTGGTGAATTGTACGTTGTTTTCCTCAATCTTGAACAGTCGCTCTGACGATATATCACAAAGTTGACCGACTTTCCTTGTCTGTCGAGACAAACAATGACTACCTGGTCGAGACAAACAAACAGCATGGTCATGGGCTTGTCTGCATATGCGTTTCTTTTGCTGGGCGGAGTCCATATAAACCAGACATTCCTCCGTATATCAGGTTTCCGGTCATTCTCGTCAAACGATTCATCAACCATCTCGTACTTCTTCAACTTCACCGTAATCACCGTGAATATCGTGGTGTTTTGCCATCAGTTTTGGTCAGTCCCCACTATGTCTGTTTATGCATGCCGACTAATAGCGGATAGAACTCTAGCCCGAGCGTACTACTCTTATAACGTCAATACTCGTGTATAACACCTCGTTTCCGGTGTTTTTCGCCTACTAGTGCCACTATCTTCAGTAAGCTTAGCTATATTCATCTCCCACTCCTTTTCTTTGCAGGTGCTAACCGTAATACAGCGCATCCGGTTTAATTCACCTCCTTTACCGTGATTATGTCGCCGTCCAAGCCTACCGCCACCGAATGGAACAAGTATTTCCGAATGACCAAGAAGGTGTCGTTAGCTCGCCGGCAAGAGCTCGAACCGTACATCTTCGTCTTGAATATCACTGGTATCCGCCAAGGTCAATGGAAGGAGTTCCTGGACTTGTTTTTCTCCCTTTCGGAATTCGCCGGGACTAGACCGCTATACGAGGAAGCGGTGTCCCTACCTCGCCCGAGTGCAGCGGCCATAGAGGCCAGGCAAATGGTGCACGCCTACATCAGCGACGTTTTGTTGAACGTCAACAAGGCGAAGGCGCGCATCGCTCTGACAAAGACCTCCGCCGGCCCTCCTCTCAAGCGGCCAAGGATCGAGATGCCGGCAACTGGCACCGTCGAGGAGGTGAATTTCGCCGGTGAGGAACCGTCCGACGAGCCTGGGACGGTGACGATCCAACTGGTGTTCGTGGCTCCTGCCGCCCACGACGCCAAGGACGATGATAAGGGGAAAAGGCTCGAGCGCGACTGCCGGCCCGACGACAGGGGCCACTACCTGGAACAGGGCATGACTGATGGTTACGACTGGAACCATCATTCGAATCACTGTACGACAGTGACTCTGGACCGCCCTGTCCACTTCCAGGGCCTCTACCTCCGCGCGGACGCATCCCGCGCACTGAATAGCGGCGAAATTCGCTGCTTTTACGGTGCGACGCGGGAGCCGCCGACCGACCAGAACCCGCACTTCCGGACGGTCATGCCGGTCACCGACAGCGACAGCCTGTCGACCTTGCTGCGCGCGGCCGACTATGAGCCGGTGGCCATCATGGCCATTCTGTACCGGCAGTCGCCCGACAAGCGGGATAACTCGCCGACGCGCAGCGGCGCGGACCACCTGCGGCGGGCCGACTACGTGCTGGAGGCGGATGACACCATGTCGGTGTATGAGGAGGAGCCGGAGATGCTCTTTGCGGAGCAGTTCCGGCGGGGAAAGAAGAGGTTCCGGGCGCCGGCCACGCTCAAGTCGTTGGCAAAGTGGACGGAGATCATGGCGGAGCGGCTGGAAGATGATCTTCGCGCGGCGCGGGTATGCCGCACCCAAGCCCAAAAGCACGGCATGACGAACATGCTCTGCTTGGCCGGCGAGTCGTGTTGGCAGGCGGGCATGCCGCTGGCGACGCAGCTTAGGGAGAAGCGGCTGTGGGTTGAGCTCGGCCGCAAAAACGGCGACTATCTCCGCTATCGACGGGATCATCCGATCTCCGAAGAAGAGCGGCAGAGCGACCTACCCTTTGTGCTGGACGTGACGGCAGACAACCTCTTCAGAAGGATGCGAACGCCGGATACGAGTACGTGAAATTCACCGTCTTTCCGGTGAATTATACGCTGATATTGTACTTTAGAAGTGATCTCGGACAGGAGGCGGCCTCGCCCTGAGCCGGCGCCGCCCGCGCAGCGAGCCAGCACGCCGCCAAGCTCGCCTCCGCAGCAGAGGAGTGCCGCACTTGAACACGCAGGTTCAAGCCAGCCCCCGCCGGAGCCGGAGGTCGTCGAGAATGCCGCCGGTCCAAGCCAGCCCCCGCCGGAGATCGTCGAGAATGCCGCCGGTTCAAGCCTGTCCCCGCCGCAGTTGCCGCCGCAGTTCGAAGGTTTTCCCTCTGAGGATCCGTCGCCTGAGAATGATCGGACATCTGTAGGTACGTGAACCACACCACTTTTCCGGTGAAATTCACCAGTAGGTTGATGGTAAGTTCAGCTGGTGACGCCGATGCCTCTGGTGGTGCTGGTCGTGGCTCTGGTGAATCTACGTGGGTAGATACTACGAGAATTCATCATTCCGGTGATTCTGGCGCCGGTCCAAGTTCGGGTTCTTGGTTGTTCGGCTGGTCCTGAGGAGAGGATATGGCGTTCTGTTTTGGTTGTTTGTCTTGTTTTATCTGGTCCTGAGGATATGGCGTTCTGTTTTGGTTGTTTGTCTTCAAGTTTTATAGTATATTCTTTGTTTCGAATATTCATTTCTTTCATTGCATCATATTAGATTCTTTGTTTTTTTGAAGTAGTCATAGACAGTTCTGACACCGTACAATTGACGGAGTTTACGGTGAAATTCACCTCTTCAAACAAGCTGTACTGCCAAATATATCGTGAAGTTGCATATGTACGCCGTTGACATTCACACAATTTTGGATGCCAAGTTCGGTTTTCAAGCCTTGACATCAGTCCCAAGATACAGCTATGGTCGATTGGGAAGGTGGCAAGTTGCAACCACGCTAATGTGTCTGACCCGCTGGCAATTTGCTGTCAATGAGGGTCCGACCGCTTTACGGCGAAATTCACCGTAACGACGGTGAATTTCCCGTGAAAAGGGGTCATCTCCTGCTCATTCCCTGGACCCACAATCTCTCCCCGGCATCTTCTGCTTATTCCAATTTTTGCTTACAGAATGCCTCCCAAACTCAACAAGAAAAAATCCACAGCTGACGTTGCACGCAACGCGCAACACAAAGTATCAAAAAAGCGATCAACCGCTGAAATTCGCCGTAAATCAAGCAATCTGGGTACACAGATCGCACAGGCAAGTAGCAGCAGCCAAGCCCAACCTGCTCTAACAACACAGGTGTCCACGCACACAAAGCCTCCTGAAGACTGGCAGCTTTCTCAGACTCACTTGAGGCCGGATACACAGCCCACGACACCAACATTCCGGTTCGATTCACCGACAACCCCTCAGATCCCATCGCAACCAACCCCAATGATGCAATCCTTTTCTCCTGCATCGCTTTTGTCTACTACATCTTCAGAAACCGCGATGCAATTTCATTCCGACCCTGTCACAATCGAAGATTCGAGCAGTGACAGTGACAGTAATATCACAGGAAACAAGCGAAAATCACGGTCAATAATGGTATTTGACGATAAACCGACAATGGACATCGTGACTCTCGCCCAAAAGCGGATATGGAAACATACTACGTTCGTTGATTCTTTTCCGGAACCCACTAAGTTCGACGACATCTGTAAAATCGTCTGGAACAAAGCTCAGGCAGATGCCAATCGGCAGTCTGAATTGACCAAAGAGGTCATGAGAGCGGTATACTTCCCCGTGATATTCACCACAAGTCCGGCGAACTGGAACTGACAATTGCAAACGCTCAGATGAAACAAACGCAGGCGAGTGCGCGCTCTCACGTGCTTCACAGAGCAAGGGCGAACCTTAATGATCTGTACGGATTACACGGTTTGGAGGCGGAACCTCTCCGAGCCAGGATCCAATACTTGTTGGAGAATGATCGTTTCACCTGTCATGAAACGAAGTACGAGGTGTGTACATTGCTAATTACCGTGTTTTTCACTGTGAATGTGGTTGTAATTACTGGTTTAGACGGCGACAATGCGGTTCACGAACTCCGCAATCGCCAATCTGATTCACATTCATTTTTGCATGACAAGCCGCCAGAGGGGTTACAACGACCCCGATCTGATCTTGAAGAATATCAGCGGGAATTTTGTATGCTTCATCTCGAGTACCTTATTTTGGGCGCTGTATACAAAGATTGAAACAACCGAGAGTGGCAAAGTCCCGAAGTTCACCCGCAAAAATATCATGCGTACGTATTATTCACCTATCTGACGGTCAATTTCACGGGAAATGTCTGATATTTGAGAAGCACACATGCACCGTTTCTGTGCAACCTATAGCGGTTTGCAGCAGTGGTACAAAGACAAGATCATCGAGAACGTCAGGGCACAACTTACCACAATGCTTCAACCAAAGACCAAAGTGTTGAAGACTGCCGCGCCTTACAAAGCTACACCTGAGGATGAGGCCGACATGAGGGCTCTCGTCATTCCGTCTACCAAGCATATGCGCGATCATGATCAGCATTTGATAGTACAGGATGAGGTGAAGCGGGTTGCGCGAGGCGTCAATGCGTTACAAGACGACGAGATCGACGATGAAGACGAAGAAGACAATGAATATGGCGGTGATTCCAACGGTGAAGACGGTGATGATCACAGTGAGAACCCTGAAGATGACCCACCACCACTTCCCAACTTAGGTCTGAGTTTTGACGGTACTGCTACAGAGATTGACGATGACGATGACCCAGTTGTGCCCCCGAGTCGGCGACGAGGTCCCGGTGAAAATCACCGGGACTCCAGTCTAATTGAAGACTCTGGCAG
Organism: Geopyxis carbonaria; assembly: GCA_024516215.1. Lineage (NCBI taxonomy): Eukaryota > Fungi > Ascomycota > Pezizomycetes > Pezizales > Tarzettaceae > Geopyxis > Geopyxis carbonaria. The sequence goes on along the minus strand of JAJJXG010000001.1, from coordinate 54,928 downwards.
TCAAGACCGGAGCGAACCGAGCCAGGTGCAACTACTGTAGACGGTGTTTTGTTTTCTTTTCCTGTTTCTTTTTTGTTGAGGCGTTCTAGATTGTTTTAGATGGCGGTTATTTAGATGGGTGGAAGTTTCATACGGGCGTTCTGGTGTTTTTTACGGTAGTTCCGGTGTTTTATACGGGCGTTCTGGTGTTTTTTACGGGAATTACGGCGCTGTTCAGCCGCGATGTTGTCATATAGAAGTTAAATTCGGTGGATAGTAATAGTAATACAGGATTTTACTACTGCAAATATGGAAATGCTTGATTAAGTGACAACGACGTGTATCGCAAGTTCAATGAAAGAACCCGCATGTATCGCGATTTCAACGATAGAACCCGCATGTATCGCAATTTCAACGATAGAACCCGCATGTATTGCAACTTCAACGATAGAACCCGCATGTATTGCAACTTCAACGATAGAACCCGCATGTATCGTAGCTTCAACGATATAACCCGCACGAACCGATGTTCCGGTGATATTCGCCGTCTTTCCGGTTAACTGCCATGAACTGTCGCGTCAGGCAGGCCAAAGAGGGGGAGTTGCCGAGCTGTGCAGCGCTGTCCGTGAAACTACAGGTATGGCGGTGAATCTCACGGAAATTACGGTGCGTTAAATTGGATTGACGGCACAGACCTGCAGGCGAGGTAGTCCGTCGAAGCTACTCGCATGCGGCGTTGTTCAGGGGAGCGCAAGGCCTGTGCGGCGCTATCCATGAAGCTACCGGTATTACGGGTTGCTCCCTGTAAGCGACCCACATGCGGTGTATTTCACCGGCACTACGGTGAGTTAAAGGGGTTTGACGGCACACAACGGCGTGCAGGCCAGTTCACGGGAGCGTTTGCACTGCAACCCACTTCGCGACGCGGGCATTTTTGTTCGATATGCTCCGCAGTCGCCCAAGTCGCCTAAGTCGCCTAAGTCGTCCGGACGACTAATAAGGAGACGGATTTTTTCCTGATGTAGCCTGCAGGCCGGACCTTGTCAGCGACAACACTTGCTTGCCGACTAATTACAGGGAGAGGTTCCAACACGCAGGCTGCTTTATGGAAAATGATTGCACGCGGGCTGCTTTATGGGAGATATCCGCAGTTTGGATGGATTTCTGATATATTTCACAGCGGCTATTCGCGCTTGCGCGGCAAGAATAAATAAAAGGTTTAATCGAGGGTTTTATTATGCTATCTATGACTATGTATGCTATGACTATATACGCGATATTCACGGTATTCACGGTGCTAATGACCGTCAGATCACTATATACGCAATAATCTAAGGATTCGACGGATCTTTCAGGATTCGGCCTTTTATTATGGAATGCTGCTGTGACAGAGGATTGGCCGATAATCTAAGGATTCGACGGTTTTATGGAATGCTGCTGTGACAGAGAATTGGCCGATAATCTAAGGATTCGGCCTTTTATGATGGATTCGCTGCTTTGACAGAGGATTGGCCGATAATCTAAGGATTCGGCCTTTTATGATGGATTCGCTGCTTTGACAGAGGATTGGCCGATAATCTAAGGATTCGGCCTTGTATTATGGATTCGCTGCTTTGTCGACGGATCGTCGAATCTTTAAGGATTCGACGCTTTATTATGGAACGCTGCTTTGTCGACGGATCGTTGAATGTTTAAGGATTCGACACTTTTTTATGGAACGCTGCTTTGACAGAGGATTGGCCGATAATGTAAGGATTCGGCCTTTTATTATAGATTCGCTGCTTTGACACAGGATTAGCAGATAAACTAAGGATTCAACGGATATCCATAGAACGCTGCTTTGTCGACGGATCGTTGAATCTTTGAGGATTCGACGCTTTTTTATGGAACGCTGCTTTGTCGACTGATCGTGAGGATTCAACGCTTTATTATGGAATGCTGCTTGAACATAGGATTAGCAGATATTCTGAAGATACGACGGATATCTATAGAATGCTGCTTGGTCGCGATATTCACCGGATTGACGGTGCTAATGACCGTCCGTCAGATCGGCTGGCCAGCGACGGACCTCATACAATGCCGGTATGACCTGTATTCATCGTCAGTATATATGGTCATGATAAGGTGGCTGAAGCAGAGAATACTGGTGTTTGACGGCGAGTTGTCAGTTGCAATCGTGCTGATGAGCGTCAATGTGCAGGTTGACATTTGTGGTGTTCACCTCAGCAGAGTTGTCGGACTTAGAGCGAAAAAACTTGAACACAGTAATGGGGGCATTGAACTACCCCTAAAAACTCAGGGGCAGACGGCTCGGGCGGTGTGACTATTAGCGTGCAGAGTTTTCACTGCAATTTCCTTTGCTCATTTCCGCCGTGTGCAGCCCCTGCAATGAGTTCAAAGAAGCGCCAAGAACGCCGCCGAGTCATGTTTTGTGTCACGGAAGTCGCCGCGCAGGAGTGGTTTGCTGCGTGGATTGCAGCTAAACCAGTGTATTCGTGAGAACATGTCAGTTTTTGCAAACTTTACAATGTTTGTCTTTGCAGTTTTGAACTTTGGTCGAAATACAGCTGCCAACCACACAACACCACCCGAACATTGTGTCCAAACTTTTCGAAGGTGAGTTCAACACCCTTAGATTACCGTTTAATCATTGATCTTTGCAGTTCTAGACCTGTATACAATCAAACAACGCGAATTTGAACCTTTACAATGACGCACCCCAGCACGATCGCGACCGACATCTGGCTGAAAATATCGGTATTCTCTGCTGCAGCCCCCTTATCATGACCATATATACTGACTATGAATACAGCTCATACTGCTGGAATCAAGCACATTCACGATGAATGCCGCGACCAAGCAGCAATCCACAAAAATGGGTCGAATCCTTAAAGATTCGACGATCCGTCGACAAAGCAGCGAATCCATCATAAAAGGCCGAATCCTTAGCTTATCGGTCAATCCTCTGTCAAAGCAGCGAATCCATGATAAAAGGCCGAATCCTTAGATTATTGGCCAATCCCCTGTCAAAGCAGCGAATCCATTATAAAAGGCCGAATCCTTAGTTTATCAGCCAATCCTCTGTCAAAGCAGCGAATCCATCATAAAAGGCCAAATCCTATAAGATCCGGCGATCCGTCGACAAAGCAGCAATCCATTATAAAAGGCCGAATCCTTAGTTTATCGGCCAATCCTCTGTCAAAGCAGCGAATCCATCATAAAAGGCCTAATCCTATGAGATCTGGCGATCCGTCGACAAAGCAGCAATCCATAAGACAGCGTCAAATCCTTAAAGATTCGACTGTCAGATCCGTCGCTGGCCAGCCGATCTGACGGTAATTAGCACCGTGAATACCGTGAATATCGCGTATATAGTCATAGCATACATAGTCATAGATAGCATAATAAAACCCTCGATTAAAGAAACTCTCTCCATATGTGCGATGAATGAAAAAACCAACGATGAATGAATAAACCGGCGATGAATGAATAAACCGACGATGAATGAATAAACCGGCAATGAATGAATAAACCGGCAATGAATGAACAAACCGGCGATTCAACCATAAAACCGGTGAATATAACCGTACATACGGCCTGACATAGGATCGCCACTTTGCAGGCGTACAATGCACTGCTGCTGTATTGAGGGCGACCTGTCATGTGTGGCAACCTTACGCTGCGTCACGGGGAGTGTAGGAGCCTTCGCTAAAGCGTAGCAACCGTTGCACCCTTATATTAGATCCTGGGAACGGTTGCACCCGTACAGCAGACCCTGGAGACTCAGTCGACTGAGGCGACAAATAAAGTGGAACGGTCCGTATCTAAGGAGGCCGATCTTAAATACGGCAATATTTTTTCCTGATGCATGTTTCTCACATTTCAACGCCAACTACAGTTTTCACCCACAAACTTTGTTGCTCAGAAACAAAACATGTCAAGAATTTAGCAAGCGGTCTCTATGCCCAATGGCTAAACGACGTCCATGAGAATCTCATAATAAATATGGAAAAGGCTAAGGAACGTAAGACTAAGCCAGTGTACAAAATTCAATCGGACAAATACCCGTTCAAGGTAGAAGATCTCGTTATGTTGAACAACACAAAATAAAATATACAAAACAAGACTTGACAACCCAATAAGAAACTCAACAATAAGTTTTGGAAATCTTTCAAACATCATGCAATATCAAGGGCACTGTCTCCTGACTAGACCTACTCGCAAGCAAAATAATTACAATGTTTGCGACATACTATTGGGTCAAGAAACGTTACCCCAAATCCAGCTGTCTGAACAGCCAGAACCCAATGCCAGAGAGGATGACTTTGACATAGAAGCACGAAACAGCGTTGCGGAAGAAGTCAAGCAAGAATTGGAGTTATATGCAATACAGTTGATTTGACAAAGCGTAATAGAAAGGCTTTCTATATGATAAGTGGAAGTGCTATCCAGACGAGAACTATTAGACTGAGGAGCCAGCAGAACACATATTGGATACAAGGGTAAGTTTCGACAATTTTTACTGTTGTTATCTCAAGCAGCCTTGCAATCCCAGAGTTTTGTCTTTTTGTGTTTTTCCCCTGTTCCTTTTACTTCAAGGATATATTTTTTACTTTTACCAAGTTGTTGTTTCACTGAAGAAACATTTTTTGAACGTCAACATATTGTACGTTGATCTTTGATTTGATGCTATTTATCATAATTTGATTCATTATGTTTTCTTTGATGTCATCGACCCCAATCTTGGAAAAGGGGTACGTGGTATACATATGCACATATCCATTGTATTTACCCTTCATGTATTGTTATCCTGCGTGAACAGTCCGCTCCATCTCATAGGGCAGTCTGTGTTGTTCTGGTGGGGAGGTAGCAACAAAATGTGGTAACCACGCGTACAAGAGAAAACAAAAAGGTGCATGTGTAACTAAAACGTATTCTTGAGAATAAACCTATGTTTACACGGGGACGCAGGATCTGCTTCATGAGTTAAAGTATAGCCAAAGAGTACACTGGCTACCTTCCCATACTGTGCAAGTTTTTTTCGGACCCAACAATAAACCAGAAGTCGTGATGTGCAGTTGTTCAAGCGCAAAGTAATGGATAGGTATAGGTAGAGAACCAGTCAAAGCTGAAAGTAATGAAACTCCAACAGCTTTGACGTTGGAGTTTTTTATGATCATTGTACACATTGCGCGGCACAGGGCTAGTTTGCAACTGGTATTAAATGACGGTTCTTTGGATAAATGTTACTGTCCTTGTTTGTTTTGTTTGCAGTTGTATATGCCAGCTCCGATGTATGATACAGGTGTTAAGTATTGTTCAACTACGAGGTTGTTATATAGAAGTTTAATTCGGTGATTTGTAATAGTAATACAAGATTTTGTTACTGCAAATATGGAAATGCTTAATCAAGTAACAATGACGTGTACCGCAACTTCAATGATAGAATCCGCATGTATTGCAATTACAATGAAAGAAGCGCATATATAGCAAGTTCAAAGAAATGATCCGCATGTATCGCAAGTTCAATAAACTAATCCGCAAGAACTGATGCGCAAGTCATGTTTGCCGTAATTGTGGTTCAATGACAAACAACTTCTTGAGAGGCCGGCCAAATTGGAGGGGTTGCCAAGCTGTGCCTGAGCGCGTTCCGAGAAATCACCAGTATTGCAGTGAATCTGACGGAAATTACGATGAATTAAATTTGATTTGTTGCACTGACTTGCACGCCAGTGTAGTTCACAAAGCTGTTCGCATAGGGCATTGTTCATGGTGTGCCAGGCCTGTGCGGCGCCATGCATAAAGCTACTGGAATTACAATGAATATAACCGAAATTACGGTGAATCAAGTTTGTTTTTCTGCACGGACAGTCAAGTATGTTACTCTATGTCAGCAAAACAACCTAAGATGAATTTTTGAACCGGCATTACGAAGAACCAAGTTTGATTGAAGGCATACAATGGCGTGCATGTTATTTAATGGACGGGACCCCGACTTAAAACCACTTATCTCAGACCCTGTTTGGAGCGATATGCTCTGATGTCGCCCAAGCAATCCATGTCGCGTACGTTATTTGTGCAACCCCGGAGAATAAGGGTTGTTGCCTGATGTGGTGGTACATACAGGGCCCAATGAATTGTTTTGACAGGGTCATTATTGCGTTGACACATTATCGATAATAGCTGAGTATTAGCTCTTGAATTGTAATCTAGCCTGCTGTATATCTTGTGTTGAAAGTCTTTGTCTATCGGTCATCTGACAACACGTTAGGACGACAAGCTGTAAGTTTGTACAGGCTTTCTCTGCCGAGTAAACTTTACTGTTCTCATTTCTTTATCATCATTTTCTTGCATTTGCTAGCATAGTTCGCTTAGGTAGGCCGTCCAAATGTTGATCCAAAGCTGCATACTTAAGTGACGCTGAAGTTGACCTCGGGAAAGACAACAAGTCATACACGAGCCATAAAACATATTCTATCTTACAAGCCTAAGATTGTGACTCTTATGTTTCGGTCTACTGTTCAATCGACACTTCTGTCTTTCATGAACCCTGGTACAAAAGAAGATATTTTCATTCTGAAATGATCATTTATAGATCCGTCACTGAGATTTCTCTCGGCTGCCCTGAAGCAATCTTGTATCTACAATCAAACAGAAGGACTGACAATATAGCTTTTGTCGTCTCCAGTGACCTTGATCCCCCCCCTTTACCAGTTCATTTCTGCACTCTGCAAGTGCCCAATATCCCCACAACCCGCATCCAACCACTCTCCTGTTCAACATATACAATGAGAAAGTCCCAGGCGCACCTGACGCACCAAGAAATCTTCAGGATTCACTCACCAATATCACAGTTCCACCAAACAGCATTATAGTTGGCGACATGAAAGTCCTCCACTCATGGTAGTACCAACACAAGCGGCCAGCCAGGGCATACATTCTTGTTCAACCAATGGAGAGTGACAACTTCTTCACTTTAGTTAATGAAAATAACGTTTACATCTATCATGCCAAGACAGGTTTGACCAGCTGCATTCTGCATCTAGCCTTCTCATAACACAATCAACTGAACCTTTGATAACCGCTATACTACCACTGCACCTGATGAAGAAGTGGTTCACTTATGACTAGATTTTGGGCACAACCCTACAACTGAAAACACTCAAACTGGGAATGCCTGCACAATGCGCTAATTGAATCCGAACAGGACTTGAATCGCAAATGGCAGGAGCTGATGGACAAGTCACACAACACTGGCAAACAGTATAAATAACAGCATGCTACCTCTGGGTTATCATTCTCACAACCACCAGAAAGTGAACACCAGACATGTAGCAGACATCAAGTGCGAAGAGGTAACAGCGTTAGCAACTGTCTCGGGAAGTCAACAATATGGCTCGGGCGTACAGGGCTTTCAAAGAGAACAGGTACAGGGCCAACTGGCAGAGATTTACAACCAAGCGAAATCTGTACATCAGACACATCAGAGTACAGAGCCAGAAAACTGGGTTGAGTACCTTGAACAAGTGAAAGTCGTTGCCCAGCCTGGTATCCGAATATCATGCACGCCGGGAACTGGTATTAGAGTCTTTTGCTCTACCACAGGCGGTAACGCATCAACCTGCATAGATGAAAAGTGTGATGGTCGGAGCATGCAGGAACGAGAGATAAGGATAAGGTTGCAGGATACACGTAAAATGACCTGTTAACACAAGCGCTGTCATGTTTAAATTCATCACAATTGATGGTCCCAGTCGGTGGATCCAAGCATTTATGGTACTCCAAACATGAGAGTTTGCGCTTGACAAATTGCACTTATGAAAGCACACACTCAGGACAGAACCGCACTCATGGATACCCCATAAAGTACATCTTGAAAGAAGCCGCTAAAAGTATGACAAATCGGATTCACAGGAGTCGAACGAGAGGCATTGCACGTACATCGGCGAACAACGTTGCATTTATCGCAAATAACCACAAGGTCGCATTTCACCGTAAAGCGTTATCGTGGTGCACGCTAAACTAATTGGATAGAAGTCCATAAGTGCCCCAATTAATGCCTGCAAAATCAATGCCTTGACAAATTTCCAGTGCATTATAGGTAATCGATTAATCTTCATGCTATTTTGATTTGTCAGTCGAGATTGGATTACGGATACTGAATCGGATTCAGCCATTACACTGTGCATCACATACAAATATAGAAAAACAATTTTGCAGGATGCTATCAATCACACGTGCTTGCCATCCAGCATCGGCAATATTAGGGGCAGCGTCAGATCCCATTAAAGTTGGCCTGAATGTGAAACATTAGCGATGGTTGGCGAAGTGAGGGGAAACACGGGCTAACCCAAAACAGATAGCTAAATTACCGGTGTTCATACGATTGACATTGGAGTGTTCTTGAACGCGATTCAGATGCTACAGAGATGATCAGATTGCCACTTGGTGATTCTAATTGTAAAGAATGATAATGTACTAACCAACGCAAGAATACGCAATGTGGCATAATTAGGGTCAGGTAACTGGTTGATCAGGGCATGCAACGAATCTCGCCGAGTTACGTCGTCGTCTATGTCTGGAAGGCTTCAGCATAGTCATACGAAAAGTCTTGTAATTTGAAAGCGTACTTGCAGCATCAATAAACCCGGAATACAGTTTGTTAGTTAGTAGTGGATCTGGAAGGTCCCGGAAAAACTGTTTGAGAATGCTCGCAACTCCATTGACATCGTGAAAAAAGTCTTCAGGTCGTCGAAAGTCTATTTTGGATGCGTCTAGAAACAACTCGTCAGATATATCTCACTTAACCATTGATTCCTACCGTTATTGAATATTGCCTTGATTCTTTCAACATGTCTTTTTTCACCCGAAAGTCTGTAAATGCCCTCGACATCAAGGCCATATAGATCAACCGCTTGTATACATTGGTAGACAATAATAGGAACAGCAGAATCATCTCTTGCAAGAAGCTTATCGAGGGCCACACCAAAAACCGGTCTAATGGGTGGGAGCTCGGGAAAACTATGCTGCGAACTTTGACGTTGTGCATGAGATGCGTTTGAAGCCTGTGGGAGAATAACAGGCTGTTGAATGATTGCGCCAAACCCCTGCGCGTGGTCTTTTGTTTCTATATCAGTCAACTTCATAGCTCTGGAACTAGGTGGATTTGCACCTATTGGAGGTGTAGGGGGTCTGTATGTTTGGTTTTCAGTAAATTTTTGAAGGTTATTGTTAATTGACAGGGAATCAGTTGGGGTTGATTCGATCATCTGTAAAATCAATCAGATGTGTGTGAGCTATAAACAGGATGGCATATTACGACCTGCTTTCCATCTGTAGGGAAAGACACCTTGGACGATAACCCTAAGATATAAGATTTGAAGTCTTCTTGATTGTCAACCATGTTGATTGTTTGCCGCAAGCTCCGCTCATCTAAGGGAAAATCTTAGCCATTCCAAAGATGACTATCATGATAGCAAATTACCAGAATCAAGAGGGATTAAAATGATACCATTGCTCAACGTTAGTTTCTCACTGAGTTGAGCTTTTGCCGTTAGAGAACGAAGATAGCTATTATTAAGCATAGGTCAAAAAGGTGACAATATACACACCATATTTCTGTAGCTGGGCAGTCAATCCGGCATCACACTCGTAGATCATTTCACGCAAATTATTGACAGCTTGAGGTCGCAGCGTGTGAATCAGCTCCGCGCGTTGATACTTTGCCGACTGGACTTTGTTTGCGTAATCTGAGTCGGCTGCAGCCAACCGCTTGTAAAGTTCTTCTTCATGCTGAATCCCAGATTTTGAACCTTTGAATCCAAAAGACTTTCCAGACCGACGATCGCCTGTGCGCACACGCTCGTACTCTTCTGCAATACTATCATATTTGATTTTTGCCTGTAACAGCTTGTCAACTCCGATCTATTTTATACTGTGTGTTCACAAAAGATCAGCTGAGATATACCTTCTCCACAAACTGTTCCGCATCATGAACCTTCTTTTCCGAACTTAAGCCGAATTGCTTCCAGTGCTTCCTACCGCGCTCCATTAAGCTTATTAACTCTGCCAGATCTTCGTGCATTTGATAAAGAGCTTGTGCAAACTGCATGCCATTATCCGCCAGATGTTCGTGCGCTTGGGCAAATTCATCGAGATGTTTAGCATACGATTCCTGTCGGCTTTCTGGCTTGCGCAACGACTCATAGGTAGATCGGCATAATTTACGAAGTCCTAGTTTGAACATTAGGTAGTGCTTAAAGACTGTAAGATTGGGCTAGCCTTGGGCGTTATCGTCTTCCAGGCTGGCTCTCTTTTTCAAAAACACACTGAAATCCTGGAATATCGCGATTTAGCAAACTCGACTCATTGCACCATTTGATAATGGCAGTCTAACCCTTGTTGAAGTGATTGCTTGCTTCAGCCTACTGAGCAAAGAAGAAACCCCAATCTAGAAATCAGCAACGAATAAGGTACGAATAACTTCACATAATACACACATCTGAACGCAAGATGTCGTCGACAAGCTGAGTTCTTTGGTCTTTATGTTGAGCGACGTCAGATCCTGAGTGTAATTCTGACATAGCAGTTATGAAAAGTAATTTTTTGAATGTATAGTTACAGGGCAAAGGTCAACAGTGATAGATGCAACTATATGCGTTACTTGTGAGCATTTAATGCCCCTGGGGATTGCGGAGTGCTCAATGACGAGTACAGCAATACTTTGTAACCAGGTTCATCGCAACCATGGATACACACCCACGCGGTCGCAACAAATAGGCGAACTCCTTAGACCGGACAGCTACCGGTCACCGACACTCTGGATTTTGATTGGTCAAGCCACCCAACTTCCACCCAAATTGCCACCCAAAGCTAAAACACAAAAATTCAGTATCATGAAGTTTAATAACCCGTAAATTGGCTTTATAACTCGATAAAAGCTCTAAATCCATTAGGAATATTACGGTGATGTGTTATTGAGACAATCTTTCAACTCATATTCCTTCGTAGTCCCATAGTTCCAATAAAAATGAGTTTGACGCCAACTGCCCAGTCTAAGTTCGCCTTTTTGTTGCGACCGCGTGACACCTAACTACCCTTGTAGTACTTGACTTAGCTGTGGGTTACATAAGTTACCAGGTTGAGCGAATGAAATATGTGTAGCAAACGTTTACAGTCTGTTATCTGTGTACATTGGTCTTAGTGCGTGTACACACATACAAATTGCGCTAGTATCACGTCTGCGAGACTAAATTCAGTTTACAATACCTCAACCATACATATTTCGATTTGTAAGCAATGCAAACACAGCGACCTCGCTTAGTCAGTGTTTGCACAATACTAACGTGCCCATATCTTAGTTCCCCACATGCTATTCTTATCAGATCCTCAAGAACAGCGGGTTTTAACACTCTTCATTGTAGTTGTAGCATCATGGTGAGATGTTACTTGAGGTTCTTAAGTATTTTGTCTTTGTACCGCTGCTCCAAACCGTTAAAAGTTGCAATAAAGCAGTTTAAGTTGGCTTTTCAAAAATCAGACATTTCCGTAAAATTGACAATTCAATAGGTGAATCATATGTACGCAAAAGATAGATGCGGTTGAATTGGGATGCTTGAAAGACAGAGTGAGTGGTTTCAATCTTTATATCAGTAGCCCAAAAGATGGCACACAACAGAAAACATATCAGTTCAACACTGACATTGTTTAAAATGATCTCAAGACGATTTTGAACTTTTGAGCAGGTGGCTTTAACAAAATGCGCGGAAATAAGACTCAGTATTGCTGAAGTCGTAAACCGCATTTGACCAATGATTACAGATATTGTTTCGGTTAAACTTACGGTAATTAGCTGTTACCGCAGGTGGTCCATGAAAGCGTAGCTAGACGAAGACTATGTTGCTTGGGGCATATGAGCAGCATAGATAACGATACGCTCGTTCATGGGATACACGTATTGTATCTACCCAGGCCAAGAGTTCTTGACCCACAGCTGTTTGCATAGCTAAGAAGTATGTACCACTTGAATGCATTCGTTGCAATGCGGGATTAAACAGTATTTGCTGTCAGGGGTATACGTAACCCAAGTCATAGTTGAAAGAGACTGGGCAATGGTGAATGCGTAGCTCTTTATATATTTTGAGGATAAAGGGCAGGGGCCCTGCCGTGTTGTATATATATAGGGGCGTGATGCTACAGGGTTACAAAGTATTGTATTACCACACTCACCAGACACATAGTGAAGTTCCTTCTAGTAAAAATATCTTGAGTTACAAAGAATAAATCGGTTGCTTAATACCTCAAGGAGTTATACTGCTAAACCCCTCTAGTATTCAAATTAAAATTGTTGGTTATAACAGACTTCATACACAGTAGGCCAACGTCTATTGTTGATAAAGCCTTGGGACGTCCCCCATGATACATTTGCTTAAGCATTGCAACTGTTGCACCCGTACAGAAGACCCTGGGGTCACAGGCGACTTGGGCAACAATTAAATTAGAACGGTCCGTATCTAAGAAGGCCGGCCTTAAATACAGAAAGATTTTTTCATGATAATCGTTGGCAGGTCTTATACGATTCGAGACAATTCATAGAAGGCTGGTTGGATATACTAGAGCTCTTCGATCAGCAGCAGTATGACCCGTACTGATAGTCAGTATATATATGGGCACCTTAAGGTAGCTTGACCAGAGAAAACAGGTGTTGACGGCAAGATGTCGGTCGCGATGCTGTTGATGAGCGCTGATGTCCATTTTGGCGGTTATGTTGTTCACTTTGGTAGAGTTGTCCAACTTTGAGGCAACAAAGCAGCGGGGGCCTTAAATTAACCTTCAAAGCTGACGGGTATACAGCTTGGGCGGTATGACTATTAGCGTGTAGAGTGTTCACCCCAATGTTCTTTGCTCATGTTCGGTATGGGTAGCCGCTGCAATGAGGTCAAAGCAGCGCCAAGAGCGCTGCCAAAACATGTTTTGTGTCATAAAATTGGACGAACAGGGGTGGTTCGCTGCCAGGATTGCAGCCAAACCTGTCCATGTGTAAGAACATGTCGGTCTTCACAAACTTTACGATGTCTGTCTTTGCAGTTTTGAACTTCGGTCAAAGTGCAGTAGCCAACCATACAACGACATTGGGGCATCTTGTTCGAAAGTTTCGAAGCTGAGTACGGCCCCTACGGATTAGTGTTCAGTTATTGATCTTTGCAATTCTAGACCAGAATACAATCAAACAACGCGAATTCAAAGCTTCACTATTACGCTCTCCAGGAGAATCCCAACCGACATCTGACCGTCAAACACAGGTATTCTCTCCTTAAACCCCTTATTAGAGTCATATATACTTACCAGAATACAGCTCATACCGCTGGAATCAAGCACATTCATGATGAATCCTGCTTTTATTTACGATTCCTACAAATAAGCATCCGATTTCCAGAAGAATAAACTAGATACTATAAGATCTGACGACATCAGCAAAAAACCCAGTCACGGTCGGTGCGCTCACACCCTGAGCGCACCGAACGCAACCCACCACGCATCGAGCTCGCGCGGTAATTTGGATTCTTGGTCAGCTCACAGGCAACCAGAGTCGCCTCTCGCTTGACGGCTTCCAGACTCGTCTTCCATTCGAGCGCAACCCACCACGCATCGAGATTGAGCTGTAATCTGGATTCTTGGTCCGCTCGACGGCATCCAGACACGTCTTCCATTCAATCGTCACCTGAATGGCCTTGCGCCCGATCGTCACCTGAATGGTTTTCCGATTGACGGCATCCAGACTCGTCTCTGAGTCGCATCTTTGGATCTCGCTATGATTCTTTGATTCAGTTCAACTTGGACGCTTATTCAGCGGTTTTATTATGCTATGTACGCTATCTACACTATATACAGAGACGGATTCTATGGAACGCTGCTTAGACGTCGAATCTTAAAAGGATTCGGCCGTTTCTTAGGGAACGCTCCTTAGTCGTTGCATCTTAAAGGATTCGGCCTTTTATTATGGAATGCTGCTGTGACAGAGGATTGGCCGATAATCTAAGGATTCGACGGATCTTAGAGGATTCGGCCTTTTATTATGGAATGCTGCTGTGACGCAGGAATGGCCGATAGCCCAAGGATTCGGCCTTTGCATATAACGCTGCTGTGACAGAGGATTGGGCGATAATCCAAGGATTCGGCCTTTGCATGGAACGCAGCTTTGACAGAGGATTAGCCGATAATCCAAGGATTTGGCCTTTGCATGGAACGCTGCTTTGACAGAGGATTGGCCGATAATCTAAGGATTCGACAGATCTAAAGGATTCGACAGATCTAAAGGATTCGCTGCTTTGACAGAAGATTAGCCGATAATCTAAGGATTGGACAGATCTAAAGGATTCGACAGATCTAAAGAATTCGCTGCTTTGATACAGGATTAGCCAATAATCTAATGATTCGGCCTTTTATTATGGAATGCTGCTGTGACAGAGAATTGGCTGATAATCTAAGGATTCAAAGTCTCAAGGCTTCGCTGCTTTGACACAGGATTGGCCGATAATCTAAGCATTCAGCCTTTTATGATGGATTCGCTGCTTTGACAGAGGATTGGCCGATAATCTAAGGATTCGTCGGATCGTATAGGATTTGGCCTTGTATTATGGAATGCTGCTTTGTCGACGGATAGTCGAATCTTTAGGGATTCGGCCTTTGCATGGAACGCTGCCTAGTCGCAGATCTTCAAGGATTCGACCTTTTCTTATGGAAGCTGCTTTGTCTTCATTCTAGCAGTATGAGCTGTATTCATAGTCAGTATATATGGTCATGATAAGGTAGCTTTAGTAGAGAATACAGGTGTTTGACGGCAAGATGTCGGTCGCGATCGTGTTGATGGGCGATGGTGTGCAGTTTGGCATTTGTGCTGTTCACTATGGTGGAGTGGTCCAACTTAGAGCGAAAAGAACGAACAAAGCAGAGGGGGCATTGAACCACCCTTTGAAACTCAGGGGGCAGACGGCTCGGGCGGGGTAACTATTAGCGTGCAGAGTATTCACAGCAATGTCCTTTGCTCATTTCCGGTCTGTGAAACCCCTGCAATGAGGTCACAGCAACGCCAAGAACACCGCTGAGTCATGTTTTGTGTCACGGAAGTCGCCGCGCAGGAGTGGTTTGCTGCGTAGATTGCAGCTAAACCAGTGTATTTGTGAGAACATGTCAGTTTTCGCAAACTTTACAATGTTTGTCTTTGCAGTTTTGAACTTTGGTTGAAATACAGCTGCCAACCACATAAGAGCACCCGAACATTGTCTCCAAACTTTACAAATGTGAGTTCAACACCCTCAGATTACTGTTTACTTATTGATCTTTGCAGTTCTAGACCTGGATACAATCAAACAACGCGAATTCGAACCTTTACAATGACGCTACCCAGCACGATCGCGACCGACATCTCGCTGTCAAACACCTGTATTCTTGGGACGATCGACGACCAAGCTGCAATCCATAAGGAAGCATCGAATCCTTAAAGATTCGACGATCTGTCGACAAAGCAGCATTCCATAATAAAAGGCCGAATCCTATAAGATCCGTCGAATCCTTGGATTATCGGCCAATCCCCTGTCACGGCAGCATTTCATAAGAAAAGGCCGACGATTTGACGATTGACGACCAAGCAGCATTTCATAATAAAAGGCGGAATCCTGTAAGATCCGTCGATCCTTAGAATATCGGCCAATCCTCTGTCACAGCAGCTTTACATAATAAAAGGCTGAATCCTTAGATTATCGGCCAATCCTTAGATCATCGGCCAATCCTCAGATTATCGACCAATACTCCGTCACAGCAGCATTCCATAATAAAAGACCGAATCCTTAGATTATCGGCCAATCCTCGGTCACAGCAGCATTCCATAGAATAGGCCGAATCCTTCAAGATCCAGCGAATCCTTAGACTATCGGCCAATCCTCTGTTAAAGCAGCAATCTATAGAATAGGCCAAATCCTTGGATTATCGGCCAATCCTCTGTCAAAGCAGCAATCCATAGAATAGGCCGCATCCTTTAGGATCCGTCGAATCCTTAGACTATCGGCCAATCCTATGTCAAAGCAGCTTCCATAATAAAAGGCCAATCCTTAGATTATTGGCCAATCCTGTGTCACAGCAGCATTCCATGATAAAAGGCTGAATCCTTTAGGATCCGTCGAATCCTCGGACTATCGGCCAATCCTATGTCACAGCAGCATTCCATAATAAAAGGCCGAATGCTTAGATTATCGGCCAATCCTGTGTCAAAGCAGCAATCCATAGCATAGGCCGAATCCTTCAAGATCCAGCGAATCCTTAGACTATCGGCCAATCCTCTGTTAAAGCAGCAATCTATAGAATAGGCCAAATCCTTGGATTATCGGCCAATCCTCTGTCACAGCAGCTTCCATATTAAAAGGCCAATCCTTAGATTATTGGCCAATCGTCTGTCACAGCAGCATTCCATAATAAAAGGCTGAATCCTATAAGATCCGTCGAATCCTTAGAATATCGGCCAATTCTCTGTCACAGCAGCATTCCATAGAATAGGCCGAATCCTAAAAGATCCGTCGAATCCTCTGTCAAAGCAGCTTTCCATAAGATCCGTCGAATCCTTAGATTATCGGCCAATCCTCTGTCAAAGCAGCGAATCCATCATAAAAGGCCGAATCCTTAGATTATCGGCCAATCCTCTGTCACAGCAGCAATTCATAAGAAAAATTTGAATGCTATAAGATCCGACGAATCCTTAGACTATCGGCCAATCCTCTGTCAACGCAGCGAATTCATAACAAAAGGCCGAATCCTATACGATCCGACGATTGCTACGATCAAGCAGCGGATCCATAATAAAAGGCCGAATCCTTTAAGATCCGGCGACACAGCAGCAATCCATAGGATAGGCCGAATCCTATATGATCCGACGAATCCTTAGATTATTGGCTAATCCTATGTCCAAGCAGCGAATCCATAAGAATAGGCCGAATCCTTAAACATCCGACGATCTACGACAAAGCAGCTTTCCATAGAATCCGTGTCTGTATATAGTCTAGATATCACATAGCATAATCAAACTTCAAGTTGAACTGAATTAAAGAATTGTCATTCGCATGTGCCAACCATCGCGAGATCCAAAGCCGCGACTCAGAGACGAGTCTGGATGCCGTCCACCGAAGGCCGTCACGGGCTCCAGTTGAGCGCGATGTGTCGCAGGCAGCGCTCAGGAAGCCCAGATCTCCAAGGGGCCCTGAGCGTAGCTGAGCGCGCGGGCTCCAGGTCAGGTCTCCAAGCAGCCCTGAGCGTAGCTGAGCGTGCGACCAGGGACGGGGTTCGCTAGTCGGATCTGCTGAGCGCTGCTGAGCACAGCTGAGCGTACTGAGCGGCTGGGTTGCACGGTGCAACGGCCGAGCGGTACTTGATTTTTTGCTGATGGATTCCTGCAACTAAGCGGTTTTCCATAAGAATGGGGCTTGTCCTGTAAGATCCGACGATTCCCATGACCAAGCGGCTTTTCATAAGAATCGACCAAATCGTCCGGCTAAGCAGCATTCGGTAGAATCTGTCCGTGTATATAGTGTAGATACCCTAATAAAAAAACCGCTGAGTAAGCAGTCAAGTTGCACTGAATCAAAGAATCTGTAAACCATCGCGAGATCCAAAACCACCGAAATAATGCTAAAAAATGCAAGGGAACTGTATTATACAGTGCTGTGAAGTGCGAAAGAAAAATAATGCTTCTACGGCCTTATTGAAAAAAACCTCAGTGGCTAAGCTGGCCTACGGTCCAGTATTGAACGCTGCATGGTACTTTGGAATCCTTGTACGGCCACACCTGCTAATCGGAAAATTGACCATTTCGTGACATATACTTGTGTATTATATATTTTATTTATTTCATCAACTTCCCGTCCTGGACGGGGATGTCAACCTTGGCACAGGCGTTGTTGATACATATGTAAACAGCCTGCAAGTTGTTTATTCTGTATTGCTGCCTTGCCTGTACAGTAAATTCTGTTTCGTATACGAAATTCAAGAATAACATAGCTTGGAAGTTGGAAACCAAACCAAGGAAGTCGCATCTTCAAAAGACATTCATGATGTATCTGAGTTGCTGACATTTATCTTAGAAAATACACATATCTATTATACTGCGCAGCAGGTTCATTTTCCTGTGCTGTATGGTGGAAATGTTCATTTGCCAGATTCCCATATCACAAAAGTTTCATTTTTGTACTCAAAAATTCCCAGGAAGTAGTGATGCGGTATGGTACAAACGCAAAATACCCGTTGGGTATATAGAATCAGACAGTCAATGTTGAATATGACAAATCTCCGAAGATCTTCAACATTCATCTTTTGTTATCACTTTTCGTGATACTGCAGACGCGCCTTCTCATGTCGTGTGTCGCATATTTTGAGTCTGATTGATCTCATTGAGAGTATTATCGTTGGTCGACACTTTTCTGACGATAATCAACCATGATCGTACAAATTGTCATCTGTTTGGCTGAACCACACGCGCAATTGAAAGTCGTTTTCTATTGATAATCATGTGACATTATCAGATGACGGAGCGTTTGTTTGTGCAGGCTGTCTCTTCTGATTTCCATTGATGTTTTTATCTTTGTATCCGTTTCCTTATGCATGTCTCGGCGTTCATTGTGTAGATAGACGAATGGACTATTGATGGGAAGCCGTGTACTTAAAATGACGTCTCAAAAGACCTCTGACAGGACACCAAGTCATACACAAGCCATCAAATACATTGGGGTTTATAAACTTAAGATTTCAACTCATATTTTCCAGTAAATAGCATTCAATCCGAGAAGCTTCAATCTTTCTTGAACCATGGTTTAACACCCGACGCATTGCCATTACCGGAGGTTCCACATTCCGTCAACATCACGAGAACTGAGTCTACTTCTGCTCCCTTGATCCTCCAGTTTTATGAGCTTCCAGCTGCCAGGATTTCTTGAAAAGCATCAATACAATCTTTGATTTGAGTATAGATTGATTGAAGAAATGATAACCTTACAAACCTCGGGACAAGTACTGAAAATGTGACCGGTATCATCCCATCAACAACATTTTTTGAACACGTAAGTTCGCAAGTGATGCTGCTACGCTGCAAAAGTATGCTTGATTGTACTTGATAATGCATTGTTGAATCTCAATGACTTAGGTGCTGCGCTTGAAGAATCAAAAAGCACTTGCATTTCTAATACATCTTTGTACAGAATGTTCAAAACTTCAGTGCCATTATAACAATATATTAGATCTCTGTCGTTTGCCCATAGCCTTGGTGACAGTGTCTTGAGGGGTTGTTATTGCATTGCGGAAATGTACTGAGTAAAAATATGTCTATTTCAGATCCAAAAAGGTTTTATCGAATGCTTCATGTCTCGGTACTTAGCATACTGACAGACAACAATCAATAACGACCACCCCAGCGTCCAAATGTGAGTTCGTTCAACAGCAACGGCGAAGTAATACTGCAAATGTGTCCCGTTGACAAACTAATTAGCTGTCAGAATACCACAGGTACACTCCTAATGCCAAATAATTGGGGTAGTTCGTGGTGACCATCATGGCATGAAAAACGATCTTAGTGAGGTCACCATTATCGATGCGCGTATACAACATAGATCACCATCTCTTGCGTGTGTTGTCACACTGACACCTACGCAACCGTGATCAAAGCGCAATCAACATACCAATAAAGATTGGGAATATATAATTGAACAGAAGGACTAACAACGCTGCAAAAGAATACCCACGTAATTCTGGCACTAAAAAGTAACGAAGCAATGCTATTTTGTACATGCACTCCCACTGCATCCGGTTAAGAGACATTCGATAGTCACGCTCTGAGCCACAGTTTTCGTGGTGAAGATATTCACATATGAACAGTTTGAATTCAATATCGAAGTTTATTTTTATGATAGAGTGGAATTGGGTTTGGTGGTGGAGCTGGAATCAGTGGCGCTAGTATCAAGTGGTTGTGCTTGCAGCTTTCCATTCTGTTTATGTTTTTGAGCATTCTTGAGGGCCAAAGCTTTCTGAGTTCGGGGCCTCTTTATTACAGGATTTCTCCCAAACCCTCTTGCAGCTCTCTTTTTCACCGTAGTGAGCGCCGATGGCTGCCGCTCTAGAATAGGTATTGTATCTCCATTTTCCGACGCCATTGTTGTTTCCAATTCAAATATCGGCCGAGGTGCTGCTTCGTCCCACTTCATCACATCCGCTTTCCCAGCAGCTTGAGCTACTGCAAGAAATTCTACTGTCATTTGTTCGAGCGCTGATTTGTCAAAGCCCTGATCAAGTTCGGGATCATTTGATAAACTACCCGGAACAGGAGACTGGTCAGATTTGGGTGGAATAGCCCCCACAACACTTTTGTGCTCTGCCTTTTTCCATATGGGCAATGTGCTGGCATCATCCGTTACATCGCGAATCAGAATAGTAGCTGGTTCAGCAATTTTATACGACGTTGCCATATGAAAAATTTCATCGTCTGTGCGTTGATCGTGTATTTCTAGCTGACCTTGTTTCGGTTCCTTACTCCCTTCTTGTGTTTCTTCACCTTCTAATGATTCATTTCTCCCCAGTTTAGGCGGCCTTTGGCGAGGCCGCGATTTGAACCCCGCCGACGTATATCGCTCAGGGTATGCATTACGAAATCTAATACAAGTTAGCCGGGCAATGAAGAAATAACGATTCCCTACGATATTTACCTATCTCGGAGGTCGGTGCTTCGTCTGTGACTTAGTTTTAGTGATGGATCGTTTTGGATCCTGGACCACGATGCACCATACTTCCGCATTGATCATTAGACACGCACAATGTCAACACTAGAAATAACAATACATACAATGGTAAATCCCTGCAGAAGTCTAGCATCTTCCGCCCCTGTGAATTCCCGCCTCTCTCGGCGCTGAACTTTTGGAAATTTGGAATCTATACCAAGTTTTTGCAATACTTCCGCATGGTGGTGTGCTGTCTTAGTGTCTGGATTCTTAGTCTTCTTTTTTACCCCGTCGGCCGATGTATTGGATATTATAGATGGCGCATCTGCATAATCAGGCACTGGGAGTTCTTTAGAAACTATGGTCGTTTCTTCCGGTGAAGTACCTTTGCGATACTCCTTAGGGAAGCAAGTACGGAAACTGAACGCGTCAGAAAGCATGTAATGGGGACGCAATTCTCTTGACATACCGATCTTTCAAGTCAACTGAAGAACGTTCATTGAAATGGAACCTCGGATCGGTCAAGACCTTCTTCCAGTTACCTACTCCATACTGATATGGGTTAACAACAGTATGGTTGATAGCCAAAAGATCTCACAATATGACATCCGCGGATGAGATGGTTAGTTTCCTCCTCTGTCCATTTTCTTCTCACTCGACGATTAGATTTGATATGATGTGTATCTTGATTGTCCAGAGCAGGCGACGATATTATTGTCGTACACATATTGGGGGCACCGTCTGCGACTCTCTGTTCAGAATCATTTGATTCTAGCCCTTTGAGCGTGTCAAGAACCATGCCATCCAGACTACCCTCTCCGTATAAATCAATGGGAGTGTCGCCAGTTGAATTACTTGGCGTATGTCCTTTTTGGGGTGTATTGCTCATGTGATAGCCACAGGAACTGTGTGAATCCCCACCATCATAGGCGGACATGTTGAGGGCTGCCAGCAGGGTGGATGTAATCGAGGTATCATGTAAATGCACGTCCATAGTGAGAAAATGCTACACAAGCAGATGGTTGCCGAAAGTTGACCTGTGTAATTAGGCTGTGTCTAACGCAATTCTACCCACGTCGTCAGTTTCGCGACGAATAGATATAACAACTGGATTATTGATGTAGATACGTTGACTATTGTAAGGTTCAAGCCTCGGATACGATGGTATGTCACTTGATATAGGTTATCATTGCTCCGTACAAGCTGGTGATTATCGGGTTGGATTCCTGTATGGTAGAGGGTCTAACGGATGACGATCCGCTAAGCCTAAGAAGGTACTCCACGTGACCTGAAGCGCGTCACAGTTTTACCCGGAGTGCCTAGCTGGACACAAACACATGAGGTGTTGTCCAATCGGAAGTTACAGCAGTTTGCAAAACTGTAGTCAGTAAAGATTCTGGGGAATACTTCATTCCCAGGACGCTAGTTGCAAGCCTCATGCACAGGTGTGGGACGTGTGTGGCGCGTTCGGCGTCAAATGAGTTTCCCTCCTCGAAAGAACATGAAAAAGTGCCTTCAATGGAGCGTTACACACGCATAAAAGAGGCAGAAAAGAGTTATCAATCGAGGGTGGGAATGCTGTTGTCCCTCAAAGAAGGTGCACGGTGCGCAAAAAGTAAAAACGGGCCTCTCCTAGTGTCCTCAGAAAGAAGTATTCCCCGAATTCTGTCTACTGACTACAGTTTTGCAAACTGCTGTGAGGATGGGCTTTGTGCGTATTGTAGCAGCTCAACTTATTTGTGTGGCCAACTTGGAGGCATGTGTCAGTTTCTGAGTGTCAGCCTCAAATTATGAGAAGGCTTTCTGTGGAATTTTGCAGCAGGCTTGAGACAAGTTTGAGCAAACAGAAAGTGACAAACGATCCAGAAAAGTCTGTTCCAGCCTCTCAAAGGGGGGTGGGATTAAGGTTTTACACAAGAAGTGGTTTTGTGGCGTAATCCATAACGCTATACCTTGGCATTAGGGCTGTGTTTTGACAATTTGTATCTACTCTTACCAGCCGGATGTGTCGCAATGCGGTTGTATAACAGAACCATAGCACGTATCATGGTGCTTCGACTATTTCTGTCAGCCTGGCAATATTGCTTGCATACCATGTTTCAATCTTTGGACTGCATTTATTGTCATACTCCTTATTTCAATTGTGAATCTTGTCATGTAATTAATGGTGACGGTTTTAGCCATACCAGCCAACCTGTGAAGGTTGGTGACATGTGGCAAAACAGATCACTACCAGGCAGAGGGTTCAATTATGACGAAACAAGCTTGGCACCAGCTGTTTTGGTAGATTGTCAATGGTTGCATCAGCAAAAAATCAAGTACCGCTCGGTTGTTGCACTGTGCGACCAAGCCGCTCGCTACGCTCAGTTGCGATCAGGGGCGCTCGGGGATCAGACTTGGAAACTAGCGCGCTCGCCTACACCCAGGGTCCTGACTGGTGAACCGGGGCGCTCAGTCACGCTCGGAGCAGCTTGAAGACCCAACTTGTGATACTGCGCGCTCCGCTTACTGAGAGCGGCCTGGAACACATCGCGCTCAAGCGAAACCAGTGCCGGCCGACGATAGACGGTTTCCTGAGTTCCCACGGGGAAGGCTTTCCGATGAACAGCATCCAAACTCGTCTGTGAGTCGCGGTTTTGATTCTTGCGATCATCAGAAAAAACGTTTACCGTATCTGAGGCCAGCTTTCTTATTTAGAGACAGTTCTACTTCAAACGCTGCCTGTGTCGCCTGTGCCGTTGTGGTTTTACGTACGAGTGCAAACGTTGCCGGGATCTAATATAAAAGTACAACGGTTGCAACGCTTCAGCGAATGCTCTTACACACCCTGTGCCGCAACGAAAGGTTGCCACACATGACAGGTAGCCCACGATATAGCAAGCAGTGCATGGTACGCCTGCCAAGTGGTGATCCTATGTCAGGCCGTATGTATGGCCAGATTTACCGGTTTCATGATTGAATCGCCGGTGTATTCATTCATCGCCGGTTTGTTCATTCATTGCACATATGGAGAGTGTTGTTTAATCGAGAGTTGTGTTATGCAGTCTACTATATGCTATCTATGACTATATATAAGATATTTACAGTATCCAGGGTGCTTATGACCGTCAAATCGGCTAAGCATTTGAATTTTTCCTATAAATTGCTGCTTTGTCGTAGATCTTCGGATCGTATAGGATTTGGCCTTTTCTTATGAATTGCTGCTGCATCGACGGATTGTCGAATCTCTAAGGACCGGACGCTTTCTCATGGAATGCTGCTTGGTTTTCGATCGTCGTATCTTTAAGGGTTCAACGCTTTCTCATAGTATGCTGCTTTGACGTGGATTGTCGGATAGTATAGGATTCAGCCTTTTCTTATGGAACGCTGCTAAGAGTTCAAATTGTCCAAAGAATACAGGTGTTTGACGGTGAAATATCGGTCACGATCGTGCTAGGGAGCGTCAATGTAAAGGTTCAAATTTGCGGTGTTTGATTGAATCCAGGTCTAGAACTGCAAATATCAATAATTAAACAATAATCTGAGGGTGTTGAACTCACCACCGGGAAGTTGGGACACAATGTTCGGGTGCTGTTGTGTGGTTGGCAGCTGTATTTGGACCAAAGTTCAAAACTGCAAAGACAAACATTGTAAAGTGTGTGAAAACTGACATATTCCACAAATACACAGGTTTAGCTGCAATCTATGCAGAAAACCACTGCTGCGCGGCAACTTCCGTGACACAAAACATGTCTTGGCAGAGTTCTTGGCGCTGCTTCCATCCCATTGCAGGGGACAGAAATGAGCAAAGAAAATTGCCGTGAACACCCTGCACGCTAATAGTCACACCGCCCAGGCCGTCTGCCCCTAAGATTTGGAAGTTAGTCAATGCCCCCATCACTTTGTTCAAGGTTTTTCGCTTTGAGTTCCACAACTCTGCTGTTACCACGGGCGGTAACCGATATCGTTACTAGACGCATATTATTTTGCTCGGAACATATAGGAAGTATCGATAAAAAGATACGGCCGTTCATAGGATACACGTAGCCTGCCAGATAGTTGGGCTAAGGGTTCTAGACACAAGCGTATTTGCATAGCTAGGAAGTGTGTACCACTTGAAGGCCATAGATGCGATGCGGGGTAAACAGTATTGGCTGTTAGGAGTACACGTCACCCGAGAGATAGTTGAAAGAGACTGGGCGATGGTGATTGCGCATCCGTCTATGTAGTTTTAGGGTAGAGGGCTAGAGCCTGCCTTCTTGTATATATAGGAGCGTGATTGTACGGGGTTACAAAGTCTAGTATCATCACTCGCACCAGACACCGAGCGAAGTCCCCTCTAGTAAAAATATCTTTTGTTACAAAGAATAAATCGGCTGCTTTATACTACCTCAAGCAGTTATACTGCTAAAACCCTTCTATTTGTACAATTGCAATCCTTGGTGATAAAAGACTTCATACACCGTGGGCCAACGTCTATCGTCGAGAACGCCTCTGGACGTCCCCAGTAACAGTATATTTTTACTAGACTACACTACCGATCGCAATCATCGCACATTTCAAGCGATACGGAATCGGTGCGATAACAAGACCGCAAAACCTGCGATCGCACCCTATATCGGGCACTCTTAAAAGAACCAGAGTTCTTGATCTACAAGTCTATTACGGTCATTACGGCGTTGGAGCAGCAATCTACCAGAAAATGACCAGCTCAAACAACGATCAGCAAATGGCTAAAGCCTTGGACGACATTATGGTAAAATCAGAGCAACGGCATTGGGAACCATCATTGTCTTTCGAACCTCTAACCGACGAAGACGATTTCGACAGTGGTTGGAGATTTCAACAAGTCACGTATTATATGGGTCCTCCACCACAAAATCACCAACCTCCTAAAATGGTTTACCTCGTTGGTGATGAAGAAGATCCAGGAGAAGACCTACCCAATGCCCCTGTGTTTCAATCCAAGGGCTCCGCATCAGGAAAAACATCCTAAGAAGCAGGAAGGAAACACTGGACAGTACTAGGTTGGCATCTTACATACCAGCAAGACGAAGAAGCCGGTTGCCATCAAGACGGGCATACCAGGCGCCGGCAGGATGGGTTACGCTACAGGCATTATGGAACGGCCTAAAGAATAAGGAAAATGACCCCATGGCCACCGACGGAATGCACGAAACTATTCGATCACTAGGTAAGAAGATGAAAAGATCGCTGAATGCAATAGCCAAAGGAGAAAAAGTTACAGATGAGAACATGCCTGTTGGGGGGAGAATGCCGCAGCGCTGAAGCACTGCTCCGAGCAAGAGTGTTGGGAGTGGAAACAACAGTGGCGGATCTCAACAATGCAGTAAAAGGCTTGTCAGCAGTTGTCATGGATATGACTGCAATTATCAGGAGACATTTCCAGGAGTATGACACCGCGTTAGGAGCCAAATTGAATGGGACCATTACAGACCAACAGGGTAGCTGGAAAATGGAATTTACGGAACACGCACAAAACCGCAACGCAATGCTAGCGGATTTAGCAATCATTGAGCATGCAACTCAACGAGTGACGCAGGAAACTGAGGCAACTCAGCGCTAAAAAAGTTTTACTCAAAGCTACAAATCAGAAGAATCAAGCGAAGATCCAAGATCTTCGCAACCGGGATTGCTATGCAAACACTTGCATGAACAGGCTGATGACACGGCCACAAAAACTTGAAGAGGCACAGGGGGCAGAATCGGTAAACCACGAGTACACCGCACAAGAAATCCAGCTGAAGGTTGACCGATTGGGAAAAAAGCTGGAGGCACAAAACAATGGGGAAACCTTAACGGGCATGGTAACAATGCATTGAGCAAGATTGAAATGTGGCAGACCAACCGACGGGGACATGGATAACTGCAACCACAACAGCAACGTCAGCACATTATTGCGCTTGGTTAGATGACGTACTACAGACTTCCGGTCTATGCCGCCCGTACCGTCCCCATATAGACACCAGCGCGGGAAGTTCAGCTCTGACAGTTCAGCTCTGACACCAAAAATAAAAGTCAACAACCACAACAGCTACGAGAAAAATAAGTCGATAAATCAATTCCTTACACCTCGAATACCACACCCTACAATTTTCGAAAAAGAATAACTCCTTTTGTGGGTGTTGTTGCAAAAATCGCGATTTTACCCCTTTTTCAGGGGTAAAAATCTCCGAATTTCGGCAGAACTCCACAACAACAACTCCAAACGCTCTGAAAATTTTATCCTGGGCTAAGCAAACGTCCGCAAGCGCATGTATCACTTTTCGAAAGCGTCCGACTTTTGGTAGTGGAGATACAGCAATTTTACCCCTCTTCCCAACCAACGGTCAATGATTTGTCCGTCGAGATCAGCCATGTTATGAATAAACTCATTCATAAGCAATCGGTCAATGAGAATTCCCTTCACGAATTGTCTCTCTACGCTAGACAAATCAAGGATGTGGTGTTGCAGCAATCCTTTGCCATGCAACGCAGTAGCCAGCAAAATGAAGAACAGTTCCGACAGCAGCAACACAGTCTTCGGGAATTGTGGGTCAATTCCATTGATATGGCACAACGCTTGAATGATCGTTTCGCCCGACAAGACACACACAACGAACTTATGTTGTCCAACCAAAGCGAGTTGGTCCAGAGGATTCTATCCACAGAATCCACTTTGAACTACCAAATCAAGCAATACTGCGATGGCATCAAGGCAGAGCTTCAGTCTCAGACTGATCAAGCCCTGAAGGAAACGAGTGTCAATGTTGGTCTTGCCTTTGCGGGCAAGAACAAAGAAAACACCAAGGCTGTTGAATGCCTTGAACGGTCATTCCGAGAGGTCAAACTCGCCGGTAACGAAAAATGGAACCACATCGAAAGCCAACTTAAGACCTTGGCCTTGGAATCTGGCGCCTATTGTCCCAGTGAGTGGATGAAGACGAAGATTCAAGAGGCCTTGATCGAAAATAATCGACAAGTGGAAAAACAGCTGCGGGAGAAGGTTGCGCCGGTTGACCAAGCAATTTACTCCGGAATTACACACGACAACGGCACTAATTACTCTGGTGACAGTGTCCGCATTTTCGATTTTGGTTTGCCTCTGGTGGATGTTCCCTCTGCAAAGAGACCACAGATGCGCGGTGCACTTCCGCCTCCGCCGCCGCCACCATTCAATAGGAATGGTATGGACCCCGATGATTCTGATCACAGTTCTTCCAGTTCCGACTCAAGCAACTCTGGGTACTCGACCGATTCTTCCGAAGAACGACGACGCAGACTGCGCCGCCGTCCCACAAGGGAGGACAAAAGAGCCAAGGAGCGCAAGAGAGAGGAACGCCGCAGAAAAAAGTTGGAGAAATGCAAACGAGATGCAGTCACTCTCTCGACTGTAGTCTACGTCCAACAACCCAAGATGGCCGAACCACCAAAATGGTACGGCACGATAGGGGAAGACTGGGAAACGTGGAATGATGCCATGGAGAACGCCATGGGCTATACTGAAGCGAGTTCCCATCTGGAGCGGCACAAGATCCAGTGGACCGGTACCTTCTTCCACGACGCTGGTCATCGTTGGTATGAAGCATACCGTAAGGATCAGCAGGCCAATGGTTGGTATGATGACTGGAAGTCCTTTATGAACAGAGCAGACAAATACTACCGTTCCAAATTGGCTGCTGAGGATCATCTGGCGAAGTTGCACCAACTTCGCTATGAGGGTGACATTGCGGACCTTATGCTGTGTGCGAAGCTGATCAATCTTAAGGTCAACCAGACGGAGATGCCCTGGCGTCATACTATGCTTGACAAAGTTTCGTCTGAAGTTCGTCGGAGGTTTCATTCGAAGTAACCACCCAAGGATGATGACGACTTCAATGAGCTCTTGGTCATGGCTGGTAAAGAAGTGGAAGAGGACCCCTGGCGAGACAGGTTTTACGGACACAACTAGGTCAATGTCGAGTCCGTAAATCGAACAACAAACAGGGGCGATCTCTGGCCGACTGGATCACCTCCAAACCACACCAACCTCAGCATCAGAAGCATCAATCAGCCGGTTGTGGGTTGCAGCCCTATAAAAACAGCAAAGAACAAACTTGGAAGGAGGCCCATATCGGAATTCCTGACCATTTAATCACGTAGAGGAAAAAGATCAAACATAGCGCCCTATGCGACTATGGGCTGACTGCCGACGGCAACTTCCACCATAAATGGTTTGATTGCTACCGCCAAAAGAACACGACTGGAGGCAACCCCAACAAGACCAAGGTTGGAGCTTGACGGGTGTTCAGGGAGGGCAAGAACCAGGTGGCCGCACTCAGTACTCGAATCACTTTGGAGATTGGTAACGTCACTGAAGGACCACAAGTTGCTGCCTTCTGGCGAACACGTCCTGCTCCAATGTTCACTTTACAGAACACAAAGAGGCAGACTACTCAAAGAAATCGACAACCTGAGGCCAAAGAGGTGGGACCTACTGTATAACGACAAGAATCTTGAACAATCTTTGGAGTTCTTGATGACAACTGGTATCGGCAGCCACAACTGGTATACATCTGGACAACAAGCTTCGTCTGACAATTCCCCAACTGACTTGTACTGGCAAGGCCGGGCGGTCATGGGTTGGGGCGCACTGAATGAAGTTGAGGAAGATGAGGAAGGTGATGAAGGTGATGAAGGTGATGACGGAGACGCGGAAGCAGAAGCGGAGGCAGAAGAGGAGGAGGGCATTTAAAGACCCAAGGCACACACATGGTTGAACGCAACCTGGAAATACAACACCAACCGGGCAGATTGAAAAGGACTGCGTCACATCAAGGCCGCGGCCGAACAGGTTAAGGAGTGTTCAGCCGCATACTATCTTTCATATGGTTTTCTTTTCATATGTTTTTCTTTTCGTTTTAGTTAGCCATAGCCTTAGGGCTGCATGCTTGTATGAACTATAAATAAAAAAATAAATAAATAAGTTGCTGCCTTCTCCAGTCGGATGCCTGTTTCGTACCATGAAGCGATGACACTGAGTGAGGGGACTCCTCGTGTTGCCGGTTTCCGTAGGTCTGCTGCATATTACACTGCAGTGGCTGAAAGAGACGATGTTGCTTCTCTGTACGAACCAGACGAAGAATAGCAATTAAGGCCTATTGCCAAAATTGCTGTTGCTGGTACGAAGAGGTCGGGATCGGATGCTGCTGGACAGCCTGCGACTAGGTAAGTTATGTTTTCTTCTCCTTTTTCCGGGTCACGGCCCATTTTTTCTTTTAAGTTGATGAAAATTGGAAAAGACCAAAAAGATGTACTTGCGCGTGTTTTGTTAGATTCTAGCGCTTCTGTTCCTATGTTATCGCGATCTTTTGTTTCTGATTTTCACATCCCTAAGGTGCAACGAGATGTTCCACTCCAGATTTATGATTACGGTGGTAATCCTGTTCCTGAACTGGGCAAAGCCTTTACTTTTCCATTTTTCGTTGGAGACCTTTGAGATTGCTACTCTTGACAGTGAATTCAACATGATCCTGCCTTGGTGGTGGATTGTCAAACATAGACTGAGCAACTGGTATCTGGGAGACGTCCAATTCACTAGCGATCATTGTTTACAGAATTGCACTTACGAAGCAACTCAAACTACATCAATTGATTACGATGAGACGGTTCTCGAATGGGGCGACCAGATGTATTCTTGCGGAGCGGTTCGGTTTACTCCCGAAAACAACGATTCGGTTTTGTCGGACGTCAAATCTAAGATCCCAAGCATCTACTGGGAATACTCAGAGGCGTTTACCGAACGACAATCCAAAAAACTCCCTCCACATCGCCCCTACGATCATAAAATTGATTTACTTCCAGGTCAACAACCACCCTGGTGCCCAATATACGCTCTTTCCGAAGTAGAGTTAAAGACGCTACATGAGTATATTGAGGAAATGCTGCGGACTGGCAAGATTCGCAGAAGCAACTCCCCAGCCGGTGCACCAATTTTCTTTGTTCCCAAACCACACAGTCGTGGGCTTCGACTAGTCGTCGACTATCGAGGTCTCAACAGAGTTACGGTTATGGATCGTTGCCCACTGCCTCTGATGAATCAGCTTAGAGATAGAGTCCAATCCGCTAAGATTTTCTCTAAGATTGATTTTAAATCGGGCTATAATCTCCTGAGACTCAGAGAGCGTGATGAATAGCAAACTGCTTTCCGCAGTCGTTATGGACACTTTGAGTACTTGGTTATGCCTTTTGGATTGGCCAATGCTTTTGCTACTTTTCAAGCTGCGATGAACGATATCTTGAGAGATCTGTTGGATGACTGAGTAGTTGTCTATATTGACGATATCCTGATTTACTCCGAGACTGAGCAAGATCACGTTCGTATCGTAAAGGAAGTCTTACGGCGCATCACACAACACGGCTTAGCTGCCGCGTTGGAGAAATGTGAATTTCATGTCAAGTCTATTGAATTTTTAGGCTATATTATCTCCGATCATGGTATATCCATGACAACTGATAAGGTCGACAGCATTCTTGCATGGAAATCGCCAAAGTCCGTCCGAGACGTACAAGTTTTTATCGGGTTTTGCAATCAATATCGAAGGTGTATCGATGTTTATGCATACTTTGCCATCCCCATATATAATACAATCAAAGGGAACGCTAAAGCGTCTTGTTTGGACACAAGAAGCCGAAGATCAGTTTCAGAAGCTTAAGAAATTATTTACTGAAGCACCGATCCTACGTCACTTTGATCCGAACTTACCTATCATCATTGAGACCGATGCCTCCGACTATGCGATTGGAGCGGTCTTATCTCAGAAACATGATGGAAAATTGCATCCAGTGGCATTTATGTCGAGAAAAATGAATATTCATGAAATCAATTATGATATTCACGATAAGAAAATGGTAGCGATTGTCACTGCTTTTCAGGATTGGAGACGTTACCTCCAAGGCTCCCTACACCCTGTTACTGTCTATTCAGATCACAAAAACCTTGAGTATTTCGAGAAAAAGGATCTTTTGCTGAATCGACGGCAAGCAAGATGGGCTTTATTCCTGGCAGACTATGACTTTACCATTCATTATCGCAAAGGCACTGAAAATGGCAAGCCTGACGCTCTTTCTCGCCGGTCGGAATACCGACCTGAGGAGGGGGACAGCGCTCAGAATCAGCCGATCGTGCGACTTCTCAAGCCTGGACAATTACTCCCAACAGAGGATACGGAGATGTCAAGTTCAAAGATTTCTTCCGTTAGCTTAGCTGCCTAATCAACTCCGAAATGGTCAGATGATATTGTTGCACGTATTAAGCAAAGCTGTCAAGCCGATGCCACATATCAAGCAGAATGTAACAAGATGAAAGCCAATAATCCTCCCAAGGATGTTTCTCTCGATGATGATCTCCTGTATTATCAAAACCGTCTTTGGATTCCGGATGACAATGAGTTGCGAATTTGGATTGCTGAAGCTGAACATGGCTGCAAGATCGCAGGTCACTTTGGACAGGAAAAAACCACTGAGCTTATCAGGCGGAATTTCTACTGGCCTAAGATGGATTTATGGATCATTGATTATGTGCGCTCGTGTCCAGAATGCCAACGCAACAAGTCTCCACGTCATGCTCAGTATGGGTTACTACAACCGCTGGAGCTACCACACGCCCCCTGGGATAGCATTGCCATGGATTTCATTACTACATTGCCGAACTCGAATGGGTTCACTTCCATATGGGTGATTATTGACCGCTTCACCAAGATGGCTCATTTTATCCCCATCAAGAAAGGCATGAAGAATAAGCAGTTAGTTATGCTGTTCTTGAAAGAAATCTGGCGGCTACACGGGCTACCTTCATCAATTGTGTCTGACAGAGATTCACGATTCACGGCAAAAGAATGGGACTCATTGATGGAAAATCTTAACGTGAAACTTAAGATGAGCACGTCATTCCATCCTCAAACCGACGGTCAAACCGAGCGGCTCAATCAGGTCTTAGAAGCCTACATCAGAGCGTTCAGCAATTATGAACAAGACAATTGGTCCGAGCTTCTGCCCATGGCAGAACATGCGTACAACAATGCTGTTCATTCGGCCACAGGTGTTTCCCCTTTCTACGCCAACTACGGTTTTCACCCACGAACGAATTGGCCTACCAAAAAACAGGTCAAGAATCCGACAAGCCGTCTGTATGCCCACTGGCTCAACAACGTACATGAGAATCTCATTGAGAATATGAGAAAGGCTCAAGAACGTATGGCCAAGCAAGCGGACAAGAAGCGATCGGACAAATATACGTTCAAGGTGGGGGATCTCGTTATGTTGAATGGTAAGAATCTCAAGACCCGACGACCCAAAAAGAAACTGGACCATAAATTTTGGGGACCTTTCAAAATATCACGCAACATCAAGGACACCGCCTTTCAACTCGACCTACCTGCCAGCTGGAATATTCACGATGTATTCCACGTATCCCTACTCGAACGTTACAACAAATCTCAACTCTCCGGACGACCATAACCTGATGCCGGAGCGGACGACGTCGACATGGAAGAAGAACAATACGGCGATGCGGAAGAAGTTACGGAAGAATTCGAGGTGGATGAAATACTGGATTCAACAAAGCGTGATGGAAAGGTTTTCTATATGTTTTAGTGGAAGGGTTACTCCGAAGAGAAGGATTGTACAAAGGAGCCGGCGGAACACATGCTGGATGCAAAGGAAAGTCTTTGGAATTTTCACGCTCGGTATCCCAAGAAGCCTCGCGATCCAAGGGTTCGTTCTGGTTGAGTTGTTACCTTTTTCCTTTTACTTCAATGATTTATTTTTCGCTTATTCTAAGTTTTGTTTGCATTGAAGAAAGGTTTTTTAACGGTCAACTCATCCTACAGTTATTTGATTTGATTTCATCTTATTTTGTGTATTTCATTAAGTTGTTTTATTGTCGTGGACGCCAACCTTGAGGAGGGGGACGTGTTATACATATGTACACATCTTTTATATTTACCCTTCCTTCATTGTTACCCTGCCTGAACAGTACCCTCCATTTCATATACGACCCGGTCCAAGAACGGTTTTAGTATGGGAGGTAGCAACGCAACGCGGCAACCCGCTCACGAGAGACCTTAGCGGTGAATATCTTACTGAGATTTATCCTTGAGAAGAAACACAAGTACTGCACTGCGCCGCAGGTTCTTCTGCGTGAGTTGTATGGTAAAAGTGTGCACTTGCTACAATCCCATAGTAAAAAAGTTTTTTTCGGACCCAAAAATAACCCTGGAGTCGTAATGGGCGATCGTTAAAGCGCAATGTACCCGGTGGGTATATGTAAGGAGGCAGTCAAAGCTGAAAAAGATCAAAGTCTCAGAACTTCGACGTTTTAGCTTTTTGTGATCATTTTACACATTGTGCGGCCCAGGCCTTATCTGGTGGTATATCCAGAGTCGATTGACTGTGTGGAGAGTGTTATCATTGTGTTGACACATTACCGACAATAGCCGGGTATTAGCGCCCGAATAGTTATCTAGTCGGCTACACCTTGGGTGTTGAAAGTGTTGGTCTTCCAATTAACTCAAGACACGTCAAGACAACAGGGCGTAAGTTTGTGCAGGCTGTCTTTGCCGAGTACCCTTTACTGTTCTTATCTCTTTATGATTCTCTTCTTGCATTCTCTAGCGTCTATAGCGTAGATAGGCCGTCCGATGTTGATCCGAAGCTGCGTACTTAAGTGACGCCAGGGAGGACCTCAGAGAAAACAACAAGGCATACACGAGCCATAAAATATATTCTAGTTTACAAACCTAAGATTGTACCTTATTTCTTTCGGTGACTACCGTTCAATCGATACTTCATCTTTCTTGAACCCTGGTCTAACAGCAACCCACTTCGCTACGCCGGCATTTTTGTTCAATATGCTCCGCAGTCGCCCAGGTCGCCCAGGTCGCCCAGGTCGCCCAGGTCGTCCGGACGACTAATAAGTAAACGGATTTTTTCCTGATGCTGTCTATAAAAGGCTTCAAGTCATCATACCAACCATTAGCCTGCTGATCTTCACGGTATGCTTCATACCAACGACAACCAGCGTCGTGGAAGAAGCTACCAGTCCACTGGCTCTTGTGCCGCTCCAACAGGAAACTCGCTTCTGTGTATCCCATGGCGTTCTCCATGGCATCCTTCCACGTTTCCGAATCTCCCCCAATCTTGCTGTACCCTTTTGGTGATTCGGCCATCTTGGGTTGTTGGACGTAGACTACAGTTGAGAGAGGGATTGTATCTCGTTTGCCTTTCTCCAACTTTTTTCTGCGGTGTTCCTCTATCTTGCGCTCCTTGGGTCTTTTGTCCTCCCTTGTGGGACAACGGCGCAGTCTGCGTCGTGATCGGTTGAGTAACCAGAGTTGCTAGAGTCGGAACTGGCAGAACTGTGATCAGCATCATCGGTATCCGTACCATTCCTATTGTATGGTGGCGGCGGTGGAGGTGGAAGTGCACCGCGCATCCGTGTTCTCATTGCGGAGGAAACAACCACCGGAGGCAAACTAAAATCGAAAATGGGGACACTGTAACCGGAGTAATTAATGCCGTTGTCGTGTGGAAGGCAGGCATTGAAGGTTTCGATCTCAGTGGTCGGTTTCAGCCACGCCCTGACAGTGTGAAGTAAGGCATCTAGTCTGCTGAGGAACTTCGGTTTGTCTGAGTCGCAGTGCCACTGAGCTGTTGACTCCAGCTCTTCATCTCTTGTGGTGGTGTCAAAACAAGGAGGAAAGGTTTCCGGGCATCTTGTTCTGATGGGGTGGGATTCAGGAAGTGTTGCAATTCTGAGGGCATATCTTCTGGCAATGTGGTTGAGTCTGACTGTGGTGGGAGGGATTGCTGTTTCCGCTTCAAGTGCAGATGTTGGTGTCGTTCCGAACGCGCCCATGATTCCTCTCAAAGCGCTATTCTGGACCATCTGTAGCTTTTTCGCCAGCTGTTTCTGGCCTTTCCACCATATTTCCACTACAATGTCCATCACCGGGAGAACTGTTGTGGTGAACAGTGTTCGCATAGTGTTTGGAGTGATGCCTGACTGGGTGTTTGCCATTCTGCTAAAGGCAAAGTATGCTCTTGTCGCAACTGTGGTTTCGAGCTTGATGTGGTCGCTGAAGTTGAGCTTGCTGTCAAGGTATACTGCCAACCATCTGACAACCGGTGATGGCTCAATAATAGCGCCATTAGGGAATGTGATTGCAGTCTGGTTTTGATTTCGTTTGGTCGAGAAGTGGATGAGCTCAGACTTGGGGCCGTCGAATGTGGGAGCATTGTTGTCTGACCAGGTGAAGAGTGTTCGCACTATTTTCTGGATTTGCTTGCGATTGGCAGTGGTGCTTTTGCCCGATACCACGATTGCAACGTCACCTATGTATGAAGGGCTGTTGATGTTAGAATGCTTCTTCTCAAGCTTATCAAAGAGTGGTTTGAGGTAAAGCAGGAACAAGATTGGTGAGATTGGGGAACCTTGACGGATTCCCGTCTGTACTGGTTGCAATGTCTCTTTGTCTCCGTGAAAGGCCAGTGCTGTTGTTCGATTGTTGAGGAAATCGGAAACCCAGGATAGAACGGGTGGTGGAAGTCCCATCTGAGCCAGTGTGTGTTTGAGACGGGTGGAGGAGACATTGTCGAAAGCGCCCTTGACATCCAGAAGTAAAACTGATACCACTTTCTTTTCCTTCTTGCCTACATCAACGTCGTGTGCTAAACACATCACTGCATCACAGAACACACACCCTACCAAAAATAAAAGTCAAAGATCACAACAGCTACGAGAAAAATAAGTCGATGAATCAATTTTCTACACCTCAAATACCACACCCTCCAATTTTCGAAAAAGAATACCTCTTTTTGTGGGTGTTGTTGCAAAAATCGCGATTTTACCCCCTTTTCAGGGGTAAAAATCTCCGAATTTCGGCAGAACTCCACAACAACAACTCCGAACGCTGCGAAAATTTTATTCTGATCTGAGCAAACGTCCTCGAGCGTATCTACCACTTTTACAATGCGTCCGACTTTTAGTTGTGGGGATACAGCAATTTTACCCCTCTTGTGAGCGAAATTTACGAAATGTTCTACCAGCTGAGCGTCAACACCACCCCCTACACAGGTCTCCCCACCTGCTACCAGAACCCTTGATAATTCTTCAATTCTCACGCCATCCCCCCCATCAAGTCTTCCCCCCTTCAAACAAGCATCTCTGTTTTGCAAGGCATCATTATTTTGTGCTGTACGTGCATTTTTGAATTCCTGAATTTTTGGTGTTGTATTGTTACTCAGCACTCCACCCGCGCACCACAACACACACCATCACCATAGTCTTATTCAGCACACCCCACCACAATTTCCTACACCACATATCACTCTGATATTTGAGAAATAACCACCGCAAACAACGGAAACATGTTGCGCAAAACCAAAGACAAAAACAAACCACCCCTTCCAGATGTAGCTATCTCATCTGATCCCATCACCAGCACAAATCACACCATTCACACCACAATCAACAACCCTTCCGGTTCCAACGACCCTACAAATAGAAAGAGAAGTGTAACTGAAAGCATTTATCCACTGGACCCCGACCTCAAAAGCGTCAGGAACCAAAGGTATGCGAACATTTCAAGATTCTCAACAATTGAACAACCGAACCACCCTAGCAGCCCACCTGGGGTACATGCAGAACCTGATTTGATGGAAAGCCTTGGAGAAGAAGATGAAGAGGAAGAAGAAGAAGGCGCATTCGAAGACAGTCTGCTGGTCACCAACATTGTAGCCAAGGTGTCTCAACTATTCAGAGGCGTCATTGCAAAACAGAACAAAAAGATCAAGGCACTTGAAGACAAAATTGACATTCTACTGAAAAACACCACTCCTACCACCACCACGGATCCCAACAGCAAGAAGACCTGGAGCCAAGTAGCAAGCTCAACCCCCATTGGCCCCAAAAACGCTTCAAAAACTACACCAACACCAACCGGACCCAGCAAAAAGGCAAGAACTTTCACTATCCTGAGGAACACTTCAACTACAAACAAGACGATCAACTCACTAGAAATGAGGGACACAATGAACACGGCATTACACCAGGCTCGAGCTCCCCCTCAACTCAAAATCGCAAGTGCTACCTGAACCCCAGGGGGCAATATTGTAGTGATGACCAAAGACGACTGCACTGCACAAGATGTGCTGCAATACAAAGACCAGATCCAAAAGGCTATCAATCAGGCGGACAAGGAAACTCAGGAGATCAGAACCAGTGAAGACTGGGCCAAGGTGGTTGTGCACGGGATCCACCAAGAATACTTTCCAGACACACCTGAAGGAATCGAGAAGCTGAAGTCTGAAATCCACGAATTTAACAGCAGAGTCAAGGTGGTAAACACACCAAGATACCTGCTCAAATCAGAGAAGCGCACTGGCAAAGTCCACTCGTCAGTAGTACTGGGAGTGGAAACCAGAGAAACCATCAAGATGATGGCTAAACACGGCCCCCAGATCCTGGGAGACACTCAAAATGTGGAAGAATTCTACTCGGTCAGGCCACACGACCAATGCACTAAGTGCCAGGGCCTTGGCCACCCACAGCAGAGATGCAGGAGAGATGTAAGATGCAGAGTATGTGGTAAGGGGCACCACACTTCGAAACACAAGTGCGAGAGTTGCAATGCAGTAGGGAAACTTTGCCCACACCAGACGCCCTCGTGCTGCGTCTGTAAAGGAAAACACAAGGCGAATGACCTCAGCTGCCCCACAATCACTGTCCTCCACTCCCGGTTCCAACTGAGAGTCAACGCAAACAAAGGCAACACTGTAGACACTATTATGAATCAATAGTGCACCACCTACAGCTTACACAATCCGAATTCTTGTACACAATTGTGCGAGAAGCACCAATGTAATGCAGTCTCTCCTTCAATTAGCTGCCGGCACAGCAGATATTCTACTTCTGCGAAAACCTTTTTCAAGATCAGCCACTACTATTCCCCATCCTTCTTGTCAGGCGATCTTACCACCACCATCAAATAGAAGGCCCAGGACTATGGCCTTCGTCTCCACCACCAACCCTTTTCTTAAAGTCACCCCTCGCCCAGATATCAGCACTGATCCAGATTTGCAAGTGCTTGATATCTCCACACCCACCATTCCAATTAATCCCCTGTTCAACATATACAATGAGAAAGTTCCAGGCGAATCCAAACACAATAAGAATGATTGAGCGAACACTCACTAATATCACATTTCCACCAAGAAGCATTCTAGCTGGCGACATGAATGCACACCACCCATGGTGGAACCAACACAAACGGCCAGCCAGAGCAGACGTTCTTGTTCAACTAATGGAGAGTAATAACTTCACTCTCGTTAATGAACCTGACGTCCACACCTACCATGCAAAGACAGGCCTTACCAGCTCCGTCCTTGATCTTGTCTTCTCTTCTGCAGTACTCCACAACAACACCATCAACTGGGCCATTGACAACAGCCATACAACTGGGTCTGACCATGAGGTGATCAAGTTTGACTTGATTTCGGACAGTCTAGACACACTGACTCCACCACTTGCACAACATTACAACTAGAAGCAAGCAGACTGGGAATGCTTCAACAACGCGCTCATTGAATCTGAAGAAGAATCAAAGCGCAGATGGAAAGAGCTGATGGATAATTCACACAACACTGACAACCTGGAAGCGGCTGCCTGTTACCTTAGGGATATCATTGTATCAGCCTCCAGAAAGTCAACACCAGTCATGAAGCACTCACCAAGGGCGAAGAGTTGGTGGTGTGAGGAAATGTCTCAGGACAGAAAAAATATAGCCCAGGCGTTAAGAGATTTCAAGGAGGAGAGGACCAGGGCCAACTGGATGAGATTCACAACCAAGC
Organism: Geopyxis carbonaria; assembly: GCA_024516215.1. Taxonomy (NCBI): domain Eukaryota; kingdom Fungi; phylum Ascomycota; class Pezizomycetes; order Pezizales; family Tarzettaceae; genus Geopyxis; species Geopyxis carbonaria. The sequence goes on along the minus strand of JAJJXG010000001.1, from coordinate 15,338 downwards.
AAAACCTGTACTTCAGACATATCAGAGTACAGTAACAGAAAAACTGGGTTGAGTACCTTGGGCATGTCAAAGGAACGGATGCATTCAGCCTATTGCGATACACTAAACCCAGAGTCACTGAAAGAACTCCAGTATTGCTGGACTCTGACAACAACGCACACATTACGTTTGAAGAAAAGTGCAGCCTTTTTCAAACTGTTATGTTTCCACCACCACTTGACTACCCCCCACAAGCTCAAGACGCACCCAGACTTCAACTGCCTTGGGAACCGGTCACCAGAAGAGAAGTTGAGAAAGCAATCCTCACATCTCACCCCAACTGAAGGCCCCAGGCCCAGACAGACTCCCATTCCTCTGCTTGCAGAAAGCATACAACGCGATCCCACAGATGTTCAACACGATATATGCACAACTAGCCAAACGTGGATACCATCCTGTATGCTGGCGGGAATCAACAACAGCTGTCATCAGAAAGCCAAACAAACCTGACTACTCTACACCAAAGTCATACAGGCCCATCGCCCTGCTCAACTGCTTGGGAAAGGTGCTTGAAAGGATCATGGCATCAAGATTAGGCTTCTTGTCTGAGGGGTACAATCTCTTACACACGGCACAGATGGGGGAGAGGAAACAGAGAAATGCCATTGATGCAGTGATGTGTTTAGCACACGACATTGATGTTGGCAAGAAGGAAAAGAAAGTGGTCTCAACTGTACTTCTGGATGTCAAGGGCGCTTTCGACAATGTCTCCTCCACCCGTCTCAAACACACACTGGCTCAGATGGGACTTTCACCACCTGTGCTATCCTGGGTTTCAGATTTCCTCAACAACAGAACAACAGCACTGGCCTTTGACCGAGACAAAGAAACATTGCAACCAGTACAGACGGGGATCCCTCAAGGTTCCCCAATCTCACCAATCCTGTTCCTGCTTTACCTCAAACCACTCTTTGATGAACTTGAGAAGAAGCATCCAAACATCAACTGCCCTTTATACATTGATGACGTTGCAATCGTGGTATCAGGCAAGAGCACCACTGCCAATTGCAAGCAAATTCAGAAAATAGTGCGAACACTCTTCACCTGGTCAGACAACAATGCTCTCACATTCGACGGCCCCAAGTCTGAGCTCATCCACTTCTGAACCAAACGAAATCCAGACTAGACTGCAATCACACTCCCTAATGGCGCTATTATTGAGCCATCACCGGTTGTCAGATGGTTGGGAGTATGGCTAGACAGCAAACTCAACTTCAGCCACCACATCAAGCTCAAAACCACAGCTGCGACAAGAGCATACTTTGCCTTCAGCAGAATGGCAAACACCCAGTCAGGCATCACTCCAAGCACCATGCGGACACTGTTCACCACAACAGTCCTTCCTGTAATGGACTTTGGAGTGGAAATATGGTGGAAAGGCCAGAAACAGCTGGCGAAAAAGCTACAGATGGTCCAGAATAGCGCATTGAAAGGAATCATGGGCGCGTTCAGAACAACACCAACAGCTGCACTTGAAGCGGAAGCAGCAATCCCTCCTACCACAGTCAGACTCAACCACATTGCCAGAAGATATGCCTTCAGAATCGCAACACTTCCTGAATCCTACCCGATCAGAACAAGATGTCCGGAAACCTTTCCCCCTTGTTTTGACAGCAACACAAGAGACGAAGAGCTGGAGTCAACAGCTCAGTGGCACTGCGACTCAGACAAACCAAAGTTCCTTAGCAAACTAGATGCCCTACCACATACTGTCAGGGCGTGGCTCAAACCAACCACTGGAATCAAAACCGTCAATGCAACAAACACACCTCCATGGCACGAATCGAAAGTTCAATGGATTATTGAGCAAGCAGACAAGGAGCAGGCGACTGAGTTACATTTTCTGCTGCTGGACAAGATCAAAGAAGACAGCCATTACATGATCGCATACAGTGATGGCTCAAAACAAGACAATGGGGTAACAGGCGCTGGTGTGTACATCATGCAGGGCAATGGTACTCCAGACATTTCGTTGGTACTTCCCCTTGGAACAGAGGCAGAAGTGTATGATGCAGAGCTAGAGGGGGCGCTTCTAGCAATTAAGAGATGTACGCGGCTGGTGGAAAGAAACATGCACAAACCAAAAGACGTGTATGTATTCCTGGACAACCAGGCTGCAATCGCAAGAATGGCACACACTGCACCAGGACCTGGGCAGGCAATAGCACTAGCAGTGGACGAACTGGCCACAAAGCTAGAAGAGATGGAAGTTGGCTTGAAGATTTGCTGGGTACCAGGCCACACGGGGGTACCTGGAAACGAAAAGTCTGACGAACTGGCCAACAAAGCAACACAAAAAGAACAACCACACCACACCACCACCACTCTCTCCTTCCTGAGACGCCAGGTCAAGGCACAACAGCTGCTTCACTGGAGGAAACAGTGGACCACATCCAAACACGGCAAGTACTACGTCCAAAACAACAACACCCACTGGCCCAAGATGCACATGGCAGAGTGCTACAACACCTTGACCAGGCACGCAACATTCCAACTACTCTCCTTCAAGACGGGGCATGGCTTCTTCAAAGATTACCTGAAGAAGATTCAAGCCAAAGACGTCACCAATGGCAAATGCAACTGTGGAAGCCCAAAACAAACTGGCGAACATGTCCTGCTCCAGTGTTCACTTTACAGAAGACACAGACGCAGACTACTCAAAGAAATCGACAACCTAAGGCCAAAGAGGTGGGACCTGCTGTACAACGACAAGAATCTTGAACAAACCTTGGAGTTCTTGAAGACAACTGGTATCAGCAGCCACAACTGGTATACATCCGGACAACAAGCTACGTCTGACAATTCCCCAACCGACTTGTACTGGCAAGGCCGGGCAGTTATGGGTTGGGGAACACTGAATGAAGTTGAGGAAGTTGAGGAAGTTGAGGAAGGTGAGGAAGGTGATGATGGTGATGCAGGTGATGACGGAGACGCGGAAGCAGAGGCGGGGGCAGGAGAGGAGGAGGGCATTTAAAGACCCAAGGCACACACATGGTTGAACGCAACCAGGAAATACAACACCAACCGGGCAGATTGAAAAGGACTGCGACACACTAAGGCCGCGGCCGAACAGGTTAAGGAGTGTTCAGCCGCATACTGTCTTTCATATGTTTTTCTTTCATATGTTTTTCTTTTCGTTTTAGTTAGCCATAGCCTTAGGGCTGCATGCTTGTATGAACTATAAATAAATAAATAAATAAATAAATAAATGACGTTGCAATCGTGGTATCTGGCAAGAGCACCACTGCCAATTGCAAGCAAATGCAAAAAATAGTGCGAACACTCTTCACCTGATCAGACAACAATGCGCTCACATTTGACGGCCCCAGGGCTGAGCTCATCCACTTCTCAACCAAACGAAATCCAGACCAGACTGCAATCACACTCCCTAATGGCGCTATCATTGAGCCATCACCGGTTGTCAGATGGTTGGGAGTATGGCTAGATAGCAAACTCAACTTCAGCCACCACATCAAGCTCAAAACCACAGCTGCGACAAGAGCATGCTTTGCCTTTAGCAGAATGGCAAACACCCAGTCAGGCATCACTCCAAGCACCATGCGAACACTGTTCACCACAACAGTCTTGCCTGTAATGGACTTTGGTGTTGAAATATGGTGGAAAGGCCAGAAACAGCTGGCGAAAAAGCTACAGATGGTCCAGAATAGCGCCCTGGGAGGAATCATGGGCGCTTTCAGAACAACACCAACAGCTGCACTTGAAGCAGAAGCAGCAATACCTCCGACCTGAGTCAGACTCAACCACATTGCCAGAAGATATGTTCTCAGAATCGCAACACTTCCTGAATCCCACCCCATCAGAACAAGATACCCGGAAACCTTTCCTCCTTGTTTTGACACCACCACAAGAGACGAAGAGCTGGAGTCAACAGCTAAGTGGCACTGCGACTCAGACAAACCAAAGTTCCCCAGCAGACTAGATGCCCTGCTACACACTGTCAGGGCGTGGCTGAAACCAACCACTGAAATCGAAACCTTCAATGCAACAGATATACCACCATGGCACGAATCCAAAGTTCAATGGATTATTGAGCAAGCAGACAAGGAGCAGGCGACTGAGTTACATTTTCTGCTGCTGGACAAGATCAAAGAAGACAGCCATTACATGATTGCATACAGTGATGGCTCAAAACAAGACAATGGGGTAACAGGCGCTGGTGTGTACATCATGCAGGGCAGTGGTACTCCAGACATTTCGTTGGTACTGCCTCTTGGAACAGAGGCAGAAGTGTATGATGCTGAGCTAGAGGGGGCGTTTCTAGCAGTTAAGAGATGTACGCGGCTGGTAGAAAGAAACATGCACAAACCAAAAGATGTGTATGTATTCCTTGACAACCAGGCTGCAATCGCAAGAATGGCACACACTGCACCAGGACCTGGGCAGGCAATAGCACTGGCAGTAGACGAACTGGCCACAAAACTAGAAGAGATGGAAGTTGGTTTGAAGATTTGCAGGGTACCAGGCCACACGGGGGTACCTGGAACGAAAAGTCTGACGAACTGGCCAACAAAGCAACACAAAAAGAACAACCACACCACACCACCACCACACTCTCCTTCCTGAGACGCCAGGTCAAGGCACAACAGCTGCTTCACTGGAGGACACAGTGGACCACATCCAAACACGGCAAGTACTACGTCCAAAACAATAACACCCACTGGCCCAAGATGCACCTGGCACTGGAGTGCTACAACACCTTGACCAGGCACGCAACATTCCAACTACTTTCCTTCAAGACGGGGCATGGTTTCTCCAAAGATTACCTGAAGAAGATTCAAGCCAAAGACGTCACTAATGGCAAATGCAACTGCGGAAGCCCAAAACAAACTGGCGAACACGTCCTGCTCCAGTGCTCACTCTACAGAACACACAGACGCAGACTGCTCAAGGAAATCGACAACCTAAGGCCAAAGAGGTGGGACCTGCTCTACAACGAAAAGAATCTTGAACAAACCTTGGAGTTCCTGAAGACAACTGGTATCGGCAGCCACAACTGGTATACGTCTGGACAACAAGCTACATCTGACAATTCCCCAACTGACCTGTACTGGCAAGGCCGGGCGGTCATGGGTTGGGGCACACTGAATGAAGTTGAGGAAGTTGAAGAAGGGGACGAAGGTGATGATGGAGACGCAGGAGCAGAGGCGGGGGCAGAAGAGGAGGAGGGCATTTAAAGACCCAAGGCACATACATGGTTGAACGCAACCTGGAATTACAACACCAACCGGGCAGATTGAAACAGACTGCATAACACAAAGGCAGCGGCCGAACAGGTTAAGGAGTGTTCAGCCGCATAGTACAGAGGAGCCGGCAGAACACATGCTGGATGCAAAGGAAAGTCTTTGGAATTTTCACGCTCGGTATCCCAAGAAGCCTCGCGATCCAAGGGTTCCTTCTGGTTGAGTTGTTACCTTTTTCCTTTTACTTCAATGATTTATTTTTCGCTTATTCTAAGTTTTGTTTGCATTGAAGAAAGGTTTTTTAACGGTCAACTCATCCTACAGTTATTTGATTTGATTTCATCTTATTTTGTGTATTTCATTAAGTTGTTTTATTGTCGTGGACGCCAACCTTGAGGAGGGGGACGTGTTATACATATGTACACATCTTTTATATTTACCCTTCCTTCATTGTTACCCTGCCTGAACAGTACCCCCCATTTCATATACGACCCGGTCCAAGAACGGTTTTAGTATGGGAGGTAGCAACGCAACGCGGCAACCCGCTCACGAGAGACCTTGGCGGTGCATATCTTACTGAGATTTATCCTTGAGAAGAAACACAAGTACTGCACTGCGCCGCAGGTTCTTTTGCGTGGGTTGTATGGTAAAAGTGTGCATTTGCTACAATCCCATAGTAAAAAAGTTTTTTTCGGACCCAAAAATAACCCTGAAGTCGTAATGGGCAATCGTTAAAGCGCAATGTACCCGGTGGGTATATGTAAGGAGGCAGTCAAAGCTGAAAAAGATCAAAGTCTCAGAACTTCGACGTTTTAGCTTTTTGTGATCATTTTACACATTGTGCGGCCCAGGCCTTGTCTGGTGGTATATCCAGAGTCGATTGACTGTGTGGAGAGTGTTATCATTGTGTTGACACATTACCGACAATAGCCGGGTATTAGCGCCCGAATAGTTATCTAGTCGGCTACACCTTGGGTGTTGAAATTGTTGGTCTTCCAATTAACTCAAGACAGGACAAGACGACAGGGCGTAAGTTTGTGAAGTCTGTCTCCGCTGAGTACGCTTTACTGTTCTTATCTCTTTATCATTCTCTTCGTGCATTCTCTAGCGTCTATAGCGTAGATAGGCCGTCCGACTGTTGATCCGAAGCTGCGTACTCAAGTGACACCGAGGAGGACCTCAGAAAAGACAACAGGGCATACACGAGCCATAAAATATATTCTAGTTTACAAACCTAGGATTGTGCCTTATATCTTTCGGTGACTACCGTTCAATCTATAGTTTATTCTTTCTTGAACCCTGGTTTAACAACTACCCACCACCCCCAATCACCGCCCGCCCACAACCTGCACCCAAGGCCCCAACACTGTACTCACAAGCAGTCCAAAGAAACCAACATAAAACCACCACCGAAGTACAAGAAAGCCGCAACGGGTCCAGATCTCGAAAGCGCAACAACAACAGCAACCGCAGCAACAAGACCGACAACAACATAAGCCCTGACCCTGTACCGGCACCAAAACTTCTCACCTCCTCCTTTACTGCCAAAGAACGTCGGGTAAACTTTGAAGTGAAGAACGCTGACTACACAAACACCACCCTGTACAAGAAACGACCACCGCAAACAACAGAAACATGTTGCGCAAAACCAAAGACAAAAACAAACCACCCCTTCCAGATGTAGCTATCTCATCTGATCCCATCACCAGCACAAACCACACTACTCACAGCACCCTCAACAACCCTTCCGGCTCCAACAACCCTACCAATAGAAAGAGAAGTGGAACTGAAAGCATATATTCATTGGAACCCGACCTCAAAAGCGTCAGGAACCAAGGGTATGCGAACATTTCAAGATGCTCAACAATGGAACAACCGAACCACCCTAGCAGCCCACCTAGAGTACATGCAGAACCTGACTTGATGGAAAGCCTTGGAGAAGAAGATGAAGAGGAAGAAGAAGAAGGCGCATTCGAAGACAGTCTGCTGGTCACCAACATTGTAGCCAAGATGTCTCAACTATTCAGAGGCGTCATTGCAAAACAGAACAAAAAGATCAAGGCACTTGAAGACAAAATTGACATTCTACTGAAAAACACCACTCCTACCACCACCGCGGATCCCAACAGCAAGAAGACCTGGAGCCAAGTAGCAAGCTCAACCCCCACTGGCCCCAAAACCTCTTCAAAAACTACACCAACACCGAACGGACCGAGCGAAAAGGCAAAAAGTTTCACTTTCCTGAGAAACACTCCAACTACCGACAAGACGATCAACTCACTAGAACTGAGGGACACAATGAACACGGCATTACACCAGGCTCGAGCTCCCCCTCAACTCAAAATCGCAAGTGCTACCCTTAACCCAAGAGGCAATATTGTAGTGATGACCAAAGACGACTGCACTGCACAAGATGTGCTAGTACAATACAAAGACCAGATCCAAAAGGGTATCAATCAGGCGGACAAGGAAACTCAGGAGATCAGAACCAGTGAAGACTGGGACAAGGTGGTTGTGCACAGGATCCACCAAGAATACTTTCCCGACACACCTGATGCAGTGGAAAACAGAGAAACTATGAAGATGATGGTTAAATACGGCCTCCAGATCCTGGGAGACACTCAAAAGATGGAAGAATTCTACTCGGTCAGGCCACACGACCAATGCACTAAGTGCCAGGACTTTGGCCACCAACAGCAGAGATGCAGGAGAGATGTAAGATGCAGAGTATGTGGTGAGGGGCACCACACTTCAGAACACAAGTGCGATAGTTGCAATGCAGTAGGGAAACTTTGCCCACACCAGACGCCTTCCTGCTGCAACTGCAAAGGAAAACACAAGGCGAATGACCAAAGCTGCCCCACTATCACTCTCCTCTACTCACGGTTCCAACTGAGAGTCAACGCAAACAAAGGCAACACTGTAGACACTATTATGAATCAATAGTGCACCACCTACAGCTCACAAAATCCGAATTCTTGTACACAATTGTGCAAGAAGCACCAATGTAATGCAGTCACTCCTTCAATCAGCTACTGGCACAGCAGATATTCTTCTTCTGCAAGAACCCTTTTCAAGATCAGCCACTACTATTCCCCATCCCTCTTTTCAGGCGATCTTACCACCACCATCAAATAGAAGGCCCAGCACTATGGCTTTTGTTTCCACCACTAACCCTTTCCTTCGTCAGCAAAAAACCCGGTCGCGCTCAGTGCGCTCACAGCCTGAGCGCACCGAGCGCAACCCATCACGCATCGAGCTCGCGCCATAATTTGGATTCTCGGTCCGCTGAGCGCCATCCCAAGCCGCGTCTGGCTTGACGGCATCCAGACTCGTCTTCCATTCGAGCGCAACCCATCACGCATCGATCTTGAGCGATAATTTTGGATTCTGCTTCTGTGAGCGCAACCTGTCACGGCCTGCGCTCGACGCCATCCAGAGTCGTCTTCCCATGGACGGCATTCAGAGTCGCCTCTCGCTCGACGGCATTCAGAGTCGCATTCCGATAGACCACATTCAGACCTGTTTCACGCTCTGTTTTGTCACATGGGATGATTCTCGTTCAGAGGATTGTAGAATTATCGCGAAACTACGGAAAAAACAAAACTCCCTATACTCCTTCTGGATAACCCTCCGAGATGATGTCTCCACACCCGGCTTTCTGTGCGTGCGCTAATTAGAAAAATGTGCTACCAAGATCTACCAGCCGCGAAAAAAAATTTCTCTGCGCTGTCACGCTCACATGAATACTCCTGGCGTCGGGCTAAGGAACGCCATCTGCGTAGCCAACCCACAGGACTCAGAACCTGCGCTTCTTAGCAGCACTGCCACGACCCCGCGCTGCTTGTCCGCGAATCGGCCTCTTGGACGGATTCTCCTGAGAAGCACCCCCAGTGGTGATCTCCGCAGAGGCGGCCCCTGAATCGACACTGGATTGGAGTGTCTGTGTAGACAGTCGTTCGTTCTCAAGTCGCTTGCGAGACGCCTCTTCGTCACTAAGCGGCTCGTCGTCCTCATCGGCATTTAATTCTGTTGGTGGGGGGTCTCTCAAGTCAGCCATTTGAATCGGATCACTGGGAATTGGCCTTCTTATAGGCCTAGGTATAAGGTGGCCATTCCGAGTGAAGCAATTAGACTCCATCGTTTCGTGATCAGGGCCATCCGATCCTTGTGTTGAGCGGTCCCGGTGTCCGTAATTGGGTGATTGACCCCCGTATGGCCTGAGCACATCCCTCTGCGACTGCGACTGCGACTCCATGAACGCTTTCGTTGCCGGATTCCAAGGGAATCCCGGTGGCCAATTAGGTGGTGCGGGCTCAAGGTATTCAGTGTTCCAAGAGCCAGGATTCTGGGATTCGGTAAGTGAGTTCCCAAGACCGGTCTGCTGGGACGTTCCACTATGTCTTTGCGCCCGTGCCTCCGGTTCTCGCCCTGAAGGACCGTCGTCTAGGTCAACCTCGTTAACGGTCTGCTCGGACGTCCCACTATGTCTTTGCGCCCGTGCCTCCGGTTCTCGCCCTGAAGGACCGTCGTCCAAGTCAACCTCGTTAAAGTGTTCGCTCTGCCGTGGCAATGCATGCTCGTCGTCCGGTTGGTTATGTTCTTCAGGTTGGTCTACATCCTCACCCTTCTCCCGGATCGTCTGTTCCATTAGAAACATGAATTCCTCGTCGTCGTCGTCCACCGGAGGAGGCCCTTGCAGGAGCAACACGTTAAGACTTGTATTATGCTTCTCCTGCAGGCTCTTGATGGAAGTCCGAATCGTCCTCATCAGAAGCTGGCGCTTTTTGTCTTTCATGGGGCACCCTTCGAAATTCTGGTTCCAGCATTGCTGCAGCCACTGCCATGTCTCTTGTGGGAAGGGTCAGCAAAGCCAGTCCGGAAAGGGAGCAAACACTTACCTCTTATATTGGCAGCTTTCAAAGTGCCTCGGTTTCTATATCGGCCATCGCAAGTGTAGCAGTCAAGTTCCCATCGTAGACTCAAGGCTGCAAAGCATATAGTTGTTTTCGTGATATCGTTGATAAGAGTGACCGATTTGTGTCCTATCTGTCGACGACTGCTCCAGAATGCGTGATAAAGGAGGACGGGAATCTCTTCCGCGCCGAACCATCTGAAGCCTCGCTTTGAATAGTCAATACGAGAGCAGCTTTAGGAGAGGGGCAACCGGTAGCTACTTCTCGCCCTGAAGAGACGCATAGAAAGCGGTGCTTTTCCACCAACCAGTTCGTCTGATCCATCATGGTCTCCGCATCCTTGTCCGTGAATTTGTAGATGTCCAAAAACTTTTCTTTGGCCTTCTTCGACCAATTGGACTTCGTGCTGTGGCCTACGGACGTTAACTGCAGATGGTCCTTGTTAGCCGCTCTTCCAGACCGCTTCAACGGAGCACATACATAGGCGATGACCCTTGAACGCAAGGCCAAATTGCGGGTATCGAAGCCTGCTCTTGTGGCAGCGTCGTCCCAATGTCTGTGGATCTCGTCCAGCACGCTGGACGGCCCCTTGACGGTCCCCGGAGAGGCTACCTTAGGGTCGGTGTCCGGCTTGCGGTCCACCGGAGCTCCGCACAGAGGATACTTGGTGACGACAAGATGCTGGATAATGTGGCCCACGCTGGTTATTGACCCCCGCCAACTCTCTGGGAATTGGTTGAGTCCTTTGGTGACATCGTCACTGTGCACATCGGAGGGAGCAACCGACGTTGACCTACCGCCAGTTGACGAATAATCATGGCTAAAGGATGTCCTTCTTCTACCGCGCGGTGTCGAATAAAGCATTTCTCGAGCCATGGTTGACGAGTGTGACTTGCTACGTGGGCATAGGAACAGAGTGTTGTTACGATCCAGCGCGGACGACGGGGGGGCTACGACTTTTATAATGCGCTGGGTGGGTGAACAGGCCGTTCCGCAGTACCTGTAGTGTGGCTGCCCTTGGAGACCTGACTTGGAACGCAGCACCCTAGAAGCGGTCCGTGAACCGGACCCACTCTGAACAGATGATGCGCACATTCGTTTGTGACATCACTCAAGGGCATATTCGTCTGTGACATCTAGTTCAGGTATAGCTCTTTGTTGGTGCCCCTTGCTGTGCCGCCTTGTAAAGCCGATCTTTTCATTCTCTCGTGTATAATATATGTCTATAGATTGTAATAAGCACTAATCTCTCTCTATCTATTGATGCGAATGACCCAAACCGATAATAACCAGAACGCCATACACATGATAATATACCGTATCCGCAACTCTATAGTACAACCGTAAGCACGATACCCATGACAGCCCTCCAGGACAAATTGTAGATGCCAGTGTCTCCGACACCGGTCCCATCTCCCATAGCCGACCGCAGAGCCAGCAAATTGTAGATGCCAGTGTCTCCGACACCGGTCCCATCTCCCATAGCCGACCGCAGAGCCAACAAATTGTAGATGCCAGTGTCTCCGACACCGGTCCCATCTCTCAGCACCGACCGCAGAGCCAATATCCATCGGCTTTTTGAAAGCCGGCCTTGGTGACTGGATCAGCCACGTTTGCTCCGCATCAGCGATGCCTCGCCCGCTTGATGGGTCTGTCCCTCAATGAAGCGTCCCTCTGCAAGCCCGTCATCGGAGCCGGATTAGCTGGCGGTCTTTCTTCGTCGGCCTCGGGGTATTCCATAAGGACCCTTTGCAGCTCGGCCTCTGCATCCCTCCGAAGGTCTTCAGATACGCCGGGGGCCGCCATGACTGTTCGCATGTCCACTATCGACCTCCTGGCGGCCTGGAGATGCGCCTCCCGATCTGCGGGATCGCTCAGTCGTCGGGGCCAATACAGGGCGTCTTGCGGGGGCGGGGTGTTTCTAGCTTCCGCCCGGTAAGGACGCACCAGGATCACCGGAGGGCGAACGCCGGCCGACCGTGTCATCTCCACCCAGGTTCGCACAGCCTGATCATTATTCAGAGCTATGTAGCTGTACCCTGCAGTAAGCATGTACTGCTTGGGATGCCAGCTGTCGTGCTCAGAATTGGTCAGGCCGACGACCTCCCTCGGAATCAGCCCTGCCAAGGCGGGGGTCTCCAAGACGACCTTGCGGACGCCCCAAAGAAAAGACTCAAACAAAGGCGTGTGATGCCACCGGACCACATCGGTGACGAACCAAAATCGTATATTCGGGTCGGGCATCAGTTCGGCGGCCGTAAGTGCAGCTCCGTGGGCGACGACGCCAATGCGGACCACGGGGGGGGGCACCAGTCTGCTGTGCGGTTGCGACCCCCCCGTATTTTGGTGCGCATACTTGAACATGGCACGTCTTGCGGCGTTGGTGAGCGAGCTTTGTGCACCTGGAGGGTACCACGTCACAACACCAGGGAGGAAATTCGGAAGCGCCTCGGGGGCGACACTCGGAAGGGGAAGGGTACCCGCGGGGATAGTGCCGCTGGCGGGCTGCCCACCGACTGGCTGCTGCGGCCTGGTGCCTCCGGGAGGGGTCCGCACGGTCCCGCTGCCACTGGGCTCCCCGAGAGGGAGGGGCTGCTGCGGCCTGGTGCCTATTTATTTATTTATTTATTTATAGTTCATACAAGCATGCAGCCCTAAGGCTATGGCTAACTAAAACGAAAAAGAAAAACATATGAAAGATAGTATGCGGCTGAACACTCCTTAACCTGTTTGGCCGCGGCCTTAGTGTGTCGCAGTCCTTTTCAATCTGCCCGGTTGGTGTTGTATTTCCAGGTTGCGTTCAACCATGTGTGTGCCTTGGGTCTTTAAATGCCCTCCTCCTCCGGCCTGGTGCCTGCGGGAGGGGTCTGCACAGTCCCGCTGCCACTGGGCTCCCCGAGTCGCCTTATCGGTGGCCCTCCCAGAGGCTGCTGCAGCCTGGTTCCTTCAGGAGGCGGCCTCACAGTCCCGCTGCCACTGGGCCCCCCGAGTGGCCTTATCGGTGTGCTACCTGTGGCACGTAGAACGGAGGGCACGCTCAAGGCTCTACCCTTGCCTTTGAAGAGGCGTCTGGTGGGGGAGGGGGTGGGATCACCGGCAGGGGTGGGACCAGGAGCAGGAGTCGGGGTGGGACCAGGAGCAGGAGTGGGGGTGGGACCAGGAGCAGGAGTGGGGGTGGGAGCAGGAGCAGGAGTCGGGGTGGGAGCAGGAGCAGGAGTCGGGGCGGGACCAGGAGCAGGAGTCGGCGCGGGACCAGGAGCAGGTGTCGGGGCGGGACCAGGAGCAGGAGTCGGCGCGAGACCAGGAGCAGGAGTCGGGCAGACCAGGAGCAGGAGACGAGGGCGGAGACGAGAGCGGAGACGACGTGTTAGAGGAACTGGCTGGCCGGATTGGATTGTCGGCGACGGGGGGAGACGTGCTGGGAGTCCTACCAGGTGCGGGACCGGGGGCAGGTGCGGGGCCGGGGCCAGGTGCGGGACCGGGGGCAGCACCAGTGGAGGGAGGGGGACTGGGAGAGGGAATGCGAGGAGGAGGATTCCAACCCAATACAAGCGGCACTCCCGGATGTAGCGGCGTGCGGGGAGGCGGATGAGGTGTACCGGGCGGCGGTGGCAGAGGGAGCGCTTCCCTTCCGGGGTGTACTGTTTGGAACCCAGGCAATATGTGACCCGCCCCGGGAGGAAAGACCGTAGTGAGGGTCGAACGTGGACGTGGGGTCCCGCTCAGGGTGGCATCCACGGCTGCGACGGTTGTTATCTTTGGTCCGCAATCCAGAAAGATCCTCCGGATGCAGTGAGTGACCACTACATCCGCACTCTGATCGGGAATGTGTTTATTCCCGTTTCGGCAACCGGCGGCGAACAAAACGTCAAAGTCTGCCCGTCTGTAGACCCGCCTTATAGACGGCACCGCCCAAGCCAAATCGGTGATGTTGTCCACGCATTCAATCACCGATTCCCACCACAACGTCAGAGGGGCGTCCTGGCCCAAAGTAGGGAAGTCTCTCGCACACGCAGCCCGATATGGGATTGGCTCGTATTGACTTTCTGCCCAGTTGTGGGTGTCATGCATAAATTGGCCACACTGAGTCCGCCACCCCAGGTTCGCGTGGATAGGCGGGGTGTATCGGACGTATCTGCCGTCAGGTGCACCGGGTACAATGCCCAGCGCTTGTAAGCATGAGGCTAATGGGATATCGTGGGACCATGGTCCCTTAACCTTGGTGATGTTGTTCGCATGGTTAAGGGGAATCCTATACACCACCCCGAGGATGGCTTGCTGGTTCTCACCGTAGTCGGCAAATTGAAGAGGTCCTGCCGTGTAGTGTGGGATAGGGCATTGGCGGGCGTTGACAGGCATTGTAACTATACAGATTTAGTCTGTATCCAAGGGAATATAAGGCAGGACAATATTGGAGTTCTCTTACAGAGTAGCTGGGGATGAGTTCTGCGGAAACTGTCTGGTAGGTGTCTCAGGTGAAGGTATTCGGTGAAGCGAGGAGGAAGAGTGTTCAGAAGACAATTGGTGCAGAGGAATATCAACCACTGGCAGACATAAGGTCACATATTTATATATATTCGTCTATGGTGAGTTGCTTCGTCACGAAAAGGTCATTTTGTGCTAAAACTCCTAAAACTCCTACGTTAGCCTAAATTAGCCGATATACGTCGGTTCAACAACATCGCAAGGCCCCCGGTAACGTAGGGCGCAACGTTCCTACGTTACCGCCGTTCTCCTAAAATGGCTCGTCTAACAGCTACGTTACCTCCCTGTTTTCAATCCCTCCTATTTTAGCCTACGTTAGGAGAAGCACAGTAACTTAGATGTTGGACGGCCTATTTTAGGAGAACGGCGGTAACGTAGGAACTCCGCATGCTACGCTCAGGCTGCAGACTTGCTAAGCGTAGCATCTCTGCATGCTATTTTGGCAACTTTGAGTGCTACGCGTAGCATCTCTGCATGCTACGTCAGGCTATGGATATGCTACGTTAGGCTATGGATATGCTGCGCTGGACAGCGAGATCCCTAACTTAGACTCTGACGATGCTACGCTGGACAGCGAGATCATCAACTTAGACTCTGACAATGCTACGTTCGGCTATATACTACGGCGGTGTGTCTCGCGATGGTTTGGCGGTGGTTTTGGTGGTTTTGGATCTCGCGATGGTTTTGAGAAGCATCT